>CM055657.1:1418460-2036267 GCA_029378335.1 Agrilus mali | reverse complement strand
TATTAATATGTATTATAAATGTACTATTCGTTCCATTTTAAACAGATGCTTTACAGATGTGTTTTCTCTTAAGAACTTTCTCTGTTTCCCAGAAAGGTTGTGTTTGCTGGCGATTTCAAGTCAGAGATAAAGGAAGGTAGAGATAAAGATAAGGACATAAATAGTGTTATGTCCTCTGTCATGTTCACCAAATTAAATTTTGAATAAAATTTGCGGAAGCGAGAAAATCGTATCGTATCGTATCGAGTCTTAGTTTAAATCCTTTGGACACGTGATACCATTCTGGCAATTATTTTATTACTTACTTAATTTTATTCAGTTTTGTTTGGTGAACATATCAGGGGCGAAAAAAATATGTTTTTTTCTACAAATAAAAAAAAATAATTTTTAATATGATGGACACGCGGTCCAATTTTAATTTTTACATTATTGTAATTTACATCGACATACTTTTTAACTCTCTTAAAGGCAGAAACAAGAAAATGAGGCACCGAAATCTTCGACTATTTAACGGTCTAATAGCCACATCTGTTGACAGTCTCAAGCGTCCAAAACACAGTATACTTCTAAGCAGTAGGGACATAACTGTCGGTTCCTTTGATTTTCGCGTAGCGCGTTTCCGTGACCTTGAGAGGGGTCCGCCATGTTAAAAGTGGATCCTTTTTAAGCGGGAATTTAAATAGATGTCAAAGTGCAAACGAACCAAGCTTGCAATATGATTGCGATAATGGCAATGGAGAGTACAAAATTATTGCTTTGTTTAGCAAATATCGATCGATGTGTAATATGAAAGAAAACGACTGTATTAAAATTGAAAAGAATTAAAACAACACACAGAAAAGTGAAAACTGTTTATTAAAGATTCATTACACTTTGAAGCTGCACACCATCTGCTGGCTTTTTTCGCATTCATTTTGAAAAACAAGGTAACACGTAACACCAAATACTGCTTCGCAACTTTTCTAACCTTAAATTGCCTTAAATAATTCAATATTTGTAAACATGAGGAACAGCTGTTTTGTCGACGACATTTTGAAAGTGGATCCTTTTAACGCATGCGTATTAAAAATACTCTACGCGAAAATTGCGTTATGTCCCTACTGCTTAGAAGTATACTGTGGTCCAAAACGTATCAGTTTCTCTTCTTTCGTTTTAAATTTTCAATTGTTTAGTAATAAAAGTAGTGATTTATTACAGACCCCTTAACAAAAACTACTTCTCCTTGACCTTGTTATTCTCAGCCTCTCAATGTATAATTGCCTAAAATCTACCCCGATGATGCACATTTTCGCCATTTTTACAATATTTTATACATGCATAAATATTTTTATGAATATTCTTTATATGTATAGTTTAAAAGAACATGTGTTGATTATCAACACTTCGACAGCATGGTACCAGCAATATCTGACGTGATTAGTACACTTTATGCTAAAGAACCCTGTTTATTGCTATTTGAGAAAAAAATCAAAAACACAACTAAAATGAGAACAAAGACCCTTCAATATTGGCCGTAGATTTATGTTAGGCAGTTTCCCAAATTGCACTACCATAAACAACATGAGTGTTTCCGACAACCCCGAGTACCTTCTTCTCGGACATCTTTTTCAAATAAATCTTTTTTTGCGGGCGAAGTAAAATAACTTACTAGATAAATAAGTCTAACAGAAACTTAAAATTAAAAGCGTTGAAGTATTTGTGTAGGAATGAAAAGGATTGCAATGCCTTTAGTTAAGCGGGTGAAGCCACTTTTGTTCAGGCAACTAATTAAACAGTAATACACTTTCGTCATTTACTATCCAAAGGATTCGGAATATTTGGTTGCGACACATTTGTTGTATTCGTTTGCCCCCTGAGGCAGGGATCATGCCCCTTTTCCTAAATTTCTCAGAAACACCACTACATAACAGCCCGTGTCTACGTTCGGAACATGGTTTCTAAATCTTATTTCTCTGTTAATTCAAACAATAATATCGACAACTGGGACCTAAAGCTTTTTTTAAAAAGGAACATGCACTAAACCTAAGGGTGACCATAAATTATGCCTCTATGGCACCATAAATAAGAAATAATTGCCATCAAACTCCATCTCCGACATATTTATCATTTTTGATGATTGCATTTTTTACTGTAATGAATTTGAAAAAATGAAGCGATTTTTATGATCAAATTAAAATAATTAGTACAATTTAATTTATTTTTGTTGACTAATTAAAGTAATATTGTATTAAAAAAAATATATTTTGCCGTAGTAATTTGGAGCATGGAAAACGTTTGTTTCAATTACAATTACAAAGTTATTGGCAATAATTGATTTACAACGAATACTTTACATTGTGCCATTATAATAAAACAAAAATAATGTAAACATAAAAGAGCTATTAACTTTATAGACATGTAGCTACCGTACATAGAGTCATTTATTTATAACATGTTATTTTCGATTTGGTAAAATTGACATAACATTTATGTAACAGTGCTCACTGGGTTATCACATTACGAGATTAAATTATTGTTTTTCCTTTATAATGTAAACATGAAACACATTAACGGATGATATTAATTATAGTATTGTACGAAGAAATGATTATCACTTCTGTCTTGTCTGTTATTAATGGTATATCTAATTATTTGCTGTAATTATTACAAAATTGTATCAGTATTATATTATAATTAAGTAAACTAAAGAACATAAACGAATAACGTTGAGTGTTAAATATTTTAGTACAATAAAAACTTGTTACAAGAGACAACGTGCCTTCAAAATTCAACACACAGTATCTACTACCAGAATGAATCCAATTTATTCAATTATAGCTTTCATTTACTGCTTTTATAACTCAGTTCTTTTCGTGGAATCAGTAAGTATTAATTGCTTAATTTTAGTAGTTTAAGTTTCACTATTTGAAAAAAAGAAACACAAAAACCATGCGACATTGGGCATTTAAATCATTATCAAATATTTACCAGATTTTTAAAAAGTAATATACAGGGTGTATTATTATAATAAAATATTGTTTTTTTTATTTCTAATTTAGGTAGATGTAAAAATATTTTTTGAAGCATTATGTCCAGGTAGCAGAAGATTTATAGTCAATCAGCTTCATCCAGCATGGAAAGACTTATCAAAACAAGACGTAAACATTAAATTCATACCATTTGGGAATGCAATGGTAAAAGTTTCTAAAGGCTTAATTAAATAGTAGAAAAAATAATTTCATACTATTTTCAGAGTGTCGGTGACTCCTTCATATGCCAACATGGGGAGGAAGAATGCCATAAAAATAAAATTATGTCGTGTGCACTTAATCAAATTGACGATAAGTCCAAACAAGTGGAATATTTGAGATGTTCAATTGAAGTTTTCAATGCAAGAAGATTACCAAAAAAGCAAAAAAATGATGCTAGTAAACAAGTAAGTGAAATTTTTTAAATTTTATACCTATTCGCATTTAAATGTATGTATTTTAAGTGCGTTAAAGATGCTAATGTAGAATGGCACACTGTAGAAGATTGTTTAAAATCTGAACTGGGGAAGAAACTGCAACTTGAAGCCGAAAAGGAAACGATGGAAATAAATCCATCCTTCGTTCCTACCATTGTATATAACGGGGTAAATAAAATTACATATACAAGTTTTTTTTAGATAGTAATTCTGTTTATTTTGTCCATAGGTCTTTAATGAATCACTTCAAGATAGCAGCCTATATAATTTTAAGAAGACTACGTGCTCTCTTATTACAAATGGATGTTCTTAGACATTTTATTATTATTATTCTTCATTTGCATTATTCATTAGCAATTACGTAAAAGTTGCGAATTGTTTGAGCAACAACTTAAAAATATATATATAGGGTGTACCAAAAAATTGTTTCGGGTATAAAAGTTTTTTTTATTAAACGTGTTAGAACTTATTATATTATTAAATAATACTTAAGTTCAGATTTTCTTTAGATACCTAACTTTCTTTAAAAATAATTTTTAAATTTATTAGACCCAAGTTTAGGATTAATTAAATACAGTAACCCACACCCCCCTCCCTTTATTTTTTTTGTTTTTGTACAAATAATTGTTCAATTTAAACTTGCAGTCATTTTGATTAATATATTGAAAATAATCACCCTGTAAATATTTTTTAACAATTAAGTCTGTAGGCGTCAATTCACACAGTATCAAAGCATGCAAATTCAAATTTATGTTGATTTCTGTTTTCTTCGCATCTGATGCTAATCATTACTTAAATGTTTTTCACGCTTCTAAATTCCGGATTGTTAATAAGTAAGTGTTATATGCCACTAATTACCAACCAATAACTAAATAGCAGGCAAATTTAAATGTTTGTCAAAGCTGCTTGCCCATAAATACACCAATACGACACCATATAGGTGCAGTTCTCTTTATGCCAACTTTCACTGAAACATTTAGAATAAACTCATATGCTGTTTGATGTACTTCAACAAAACACGTGTCTGTCTGTACGTACAATTTAAAAAAAATTAATCAAAAAAAGTTGGAGCAAATATGACTAGTGTTTTCAAAAAGAATATGTGGTGCTTCGCCCTAATTCTAATCCTTCCAATTTTTTGCAAAGATGCACATGGATTGAAAAGGGTAAGCAAAATTAAAAACAAATAATTAAAACTTGTTATAAACAATAAAAAACAACACGACAAGTTGTTATATAATAATATTGAATTGTAGATTAACGTTGAATTATGCAAACAGTGAAGTTTATTTTTTGTTTGCCTGAATCTTCATAAAAAGTTTACAACAGTTTTTAATAACATAAATTCCTTAAAATACTGTTTAATTAAAAAAAGATATAAGAATAATACAATAACTTTTATTGCGTCAAATCGATCTTCAAAAAAATTAAAATAGATAATAGAAGTGCTAAAAGTTATTTACAATAAAAGATTACATACGATAATAAAATAATTATAAAATATCTTTGAATTTAAATACTTCTGAAGAAAATTAATTATCATGGCAATATACTTAATAAAAAAACTTTATTTAGAATTTTCCGATTTTGAAACGCGTTATAAATAAAAATAATATGTATGTACCTTTAAACAATTTAAATCACAGTAAGTACTAAAAATTCCATTTACTTTACATAATATAAATAAAATGTTTTGTTGAATTAGATTGAACTTTTTGATAAATATAGGTACTAAAAAAATTTTTAAATTTTATTGCTTACATAAAGTAAATAGGTACCTTTGTTATTTATTGTATACTTTTTGTTCTTATTATTGTCAGAAAGATGACCAAGCACAATATTTTAACATCCGAGGTTAATAAATACAACTTTATTATTTATTTACCATACGTGAAAGTACCAAGAAATGACAAATAAATATAGCGTAAAAGTTCTACCTACTTTTTGCCCATCAAGAATAAGAGGAATGGGGCGATTTCTTTTCTAAAGTTCTTTAAAGAATATAATTATTGTTATAATACTTAAGTGTATTATAGCAATATTATAGTAGTAATTAGATAATAAGGCAACTTAACGTGTAATGGTGCCGTTTTTAATTGTTATATTTCGCAGGAATAATAGATGAAGAAAGAATAACACAATATTTTTTCCTAGTCATTTAAAGAATTAGTTATAAATGTTATATTAATTGTACCAGGTACTCCCCAGTTACTATTGCAAGGGGTGTAATTAAAGTATGGTACCTATTTTAATTAATTGTATTTCTAAAGTAATCAGAGTTCAACAAGATCGGTCCATTAAATATGTAGATATAATATAAAAACTATTTACCATCAACAAAGAAAACCATAACAACGTTTTCCAGTAATTAAAATTTTCTTTAATTTACTTTTTTAATTTACTTATTAAGTTAAATAATACCTATATAAAAATAAAATAAAAATTAATGGTTTATTGATAGACTTTTAAAACAGTACCCATAAAAGTGCCATTTTGTATCTACATTATTTAATTATGAAACTCATAATTACTCTTTTGTTTGTCCACATAATTACTTATTACTAATTTCAACTGGCAATTAACTATTATAAATAATCAGATAAGGAAACCTTATCTATTATAAATATAGTAAATAAATAAATATTATGAACTCTCTTCAAATTATATGTACCTATAAATAATAAATAATACTTTATTTACATTTTTACCTGTATCTGCATAATGACCAGTTTATCATCCTTTTTAAGCTGAAGCTGAGGACTTAATTCATTAAAACAACAAATTACAAATGCACAATTTCACTCGTCACGATTGAATTGAACCTTTTGAAAACATTGAAAGTTCAAAGTCACTTTTTGTCCTTGAATTAAATTAAAAATCGTATTACGTTGAGTCCAGGGACTATAAAAAAATGAAGAAACAAACGTGTCCAAAACCGTATTTTCTACGCGAAATAAATCTCGTTTTTCATTAAAACTAAGTAATAACAAGAATCAACTTTTACAGTAAAAGTCTTTGTTCGATGAGATCATCAGGTGCCTTTTTTGTGCAAGAGATAACGATGTTTTGACCGTGCCCCTAACAAGGTCAATACGTTCTCGTAATAGGCACATCTGCTGCAGTTATACAAAGATTGTTTAATAAAATATTTTACACCACAGAAAAACACTTGTTTATTTATATTTATACCATAGAGTTGATTTAATATTTAATTAATTACTAAAAAGGTAACATAACAACAAATTAGATACCTATTTCTGAATTAATGATACATTAGTTTTTCAATGATAAAAAATAAATAAATATTTGAAGATGAGCTGAATATGAGGACATCATTCGCAACTTTGTATGTATATAAATAAACAAGTGTAACTATTTTTTTAATTACAGTAAATAATGAATGACTATCAGAAAACGGCACAAGGACGCGATTTACAATAGTCGGTAGCAGTAAAATCTCAGTTAGAGTAATATAAATTTAACTATGTATGTGCTTCGCAGTTTGTAGCAATACAGACAATAAACTAGGACAATATAAAAATAATGATAAAAAAATAGCTAGACATACTGTAATTAACCATCGCTAATTATTTCTTTTAGAGATTATATTTGTTGTTTTTATTTTTGTATTAAATCCATTTTAATTACTTTGTAAATATTCTTTATTAATTACAGTTAAATGTGGACATTCTTTTTGAATCTTTGTGTCCTGACAGTTTAAGATTCATTAGGGACCAATTGTACCCTTCATGGAAAGAACTACAACCGTATATAAATATCCATTTCGTACCTTTTGGTAAAAGTCAAGTAAGTCTTAATTAGTAGGTGCAATACCTAAACATAATTTTAAATTGGCAATTTTTAGAGTATAAACGAAGGTGAAAGTTTCGAGTGTCAACACGGACCTGAAGAATGCAGCAGAAACAAAATAATGTCATGTGCTCTTCAGGGAATTCCCGAACAATCCACTCAAGTTGAATATGTTAAATGTGCAATGACATCTTTTAAAAAAAATGACCCCTTTGGGTTTGCACAACAGGTATCTACCCAAGATTATCGTAGTTACCTTTAAATCACTTAATATTACTACACTTTTGATGCTTATTGGAACACTCTTTCATACTTATTAAAATAGAAATTAAAAGTTGAACTTAAAATTTCTATTTTACTACAACAGATAAATTGCAAATAATAAATTACAAAATAGATATTTCTATTTCACAAGATACAAGATTCCGCTTTTTAATTCCGCATAATTATATCACATTTCCTTCTTTGTACCGCACCCAAAAAGAAAGTTACATAATATAAAAACGAATTTGCTGCATTAAAATGAATCTCATAAGTAGGTGAATATTTTCAGTGTGCCACAAACGTAGGATTGCAGTGGAGCGAAATTATTCAATGTTACAATTCAAATGTTGGAACTATGTTGCAACTGCAAGCCGAACAAGAAACTCTGGCGATAAAACCGACTTTTATTCCTACAATTCTTTACAATAAAGTAAGTAGTCGTACATATTAAAAATCAATCAAAGTTTTAAGAGATCAATTACAAATTACAAAATTTATTTTCTGGTCTGCATACTTATTTGAATTAAATTATTTACAGCAATTTGACCAGGTACTTCAAGACGACAGTTTGGTAAACTTCAAGCAAGTTGTTTGTTCTTTAGTGTCACAAACGTATCCAAATGCTTGCGCAACTGTTACCAATTAATAAGATTTTATTAAAAAAGTAATATGTTTATCATATTTTAAATAGATCCAAAGTTGTACCTTTATTTGCATGAATAAACCAAATAGAATTGTCCTATTATGTATTATTATTACTTTAAAGATCCTTAATATTTCATCCGTCAAATTTTTCAAATCTTTAACACCTTTAGTTTTAGTTCGAAGAACACGGCATTTTTTAAGAGAGCTTAAAACTTTTTTTTTAAAGCAAATATAAAATAATATGTTCACCAAGTCCTAATTATTTGCTCATTGCAAGAACCTCACCAAATGAGCCCAAGCCTACACTTCTAAGGACTTCTAAGCCCCGGGAAACTGGAAGCTCATTTTCAAACACCTTGAATAACAATGGAATAATTAAGTAACATAAAACAATTAATTCAGTCATCAGGAACAATTTTTCAATTAACAAGGGAAAAAAAGGAAATTGTAATAAAAAATATTCGTTGTAATAAAATTAAAATTTATATTTGTCGAGTAATAACAAATTATTTTCTTTCTTAAACTGAAACATTCCTCTTACGTCTAATAATAATAAAAAATTGACGTATATCATAATATTGTTTTAATTCATTAAACAATTAGTGTTGTCACTAAAGCTCAAAGAATTTAAAATAACGTCTAACAAACACATTAAAAATAACACAAGACTGAACATTAAAAGAAACATAGAATTGAAAGTGTAACAACTTATTTTGAGAAAAAAGTATGAGTCAAAAAAAAGATGAGAAACTCCTTAGTTTCTTTCTTTCAACTTTGCAAACGCTCCTCTTCCTCGACCTTTAATTTTTTTTTATTCATTAATTATTTAATTTATATATAAAAAATGTTGTGACTTACCTCTACTTATAGGAAGAGAGTTTGAAGAACCTGAAACGATCACTAATTACTAAAAAATATAAAAATTAATAAAAAATGTTAACATACCTTCCCCAGGGGTTCTGTGATTATCACATAAAGAGAATTGACCAAATTCTTTCCTTAGAGCAGCAGCTAAAAGCAAAAAAACAAGTTTGGTTAATAATTTTACACAAAAAAATAATGGGTAAGTAATAAAAAGGTAATTAATTTTAAAATTACATTTAAAAGAAGGATAAGAGGCAATTAAAATATCATCCAAGAGTATTTTCTTATCAACTACGTATAATTAAGCTTTATCATTTTCTAAACGATATTTTAAACCGACTCACATGGTACTTTGGGTCTACGGATAGGATTGCAGCTTAAAGAATCACTCTGGGTCAAACTCGACATATTGGTAACTGGATCACTATTTTCAAATGTCACATCTCTTCTAGGTCTTCTCGAATGAGCTGGTATCCATTCAGAATACTGGCTACTCTAAATTATATAAAAAAAAAGCATTTCCATTATATATTAAAAATCACTAATTGTAAGAAAATAAAGAATAACTCACTTCACTAACGCTGGCGTTATCATCATCCCCTTCATAAGTAAAATCAGTGTGGAATGAAGCTTCTGATTCTGTTCGCGTTGAAGCAAAACTATGTTTATTTTTACTGCTACTTCCTCTAAACTAAACAAATTGTAAAAAATATATAATTACCTACTATATATATAAATAAAGTATAAATAAACAGTATATAAAGTAAAATATTACCTCTGATAGTGCTGATAAGGAATCCTTTTGTATTACAGCTGCTTCTACAGTTGTGGCTTTTGCAGGAATATGATTCCCTGGGATAAGGGTAATACCCAACATAGGGCAACAATTTTCACAAATTATATATGTAAGCCTAATGACTTTTGAACGAGTGCAAAAGTTGGGAACATCTGAATTATCATGAAACTGTAAAATACAATAAAATAAAAAGGAAAACACAACCATATAAAAAAGGAAAATAGATGTAGATATTCTTTCTTACATCACAAGCAATTCCTGGACAATAATCATACACATCACGTTCCAATTCCAAAGTACTTAAACTAATGCTTGGCCAAATAATTTCACCATCAGCTGTTGCATTACGTAGCTGATAAAATAAGAGATCCAATGAGTAAATTTTTATCAAATCTTCACTGTAGTCTACAAATTATTACAAATACAAAATTGTAAAACAACAAAAAAAATGTTTATTAAGTTATTACCTTGATCACTCAATAAATGTGAAACAACATTTTGCACTTTTTCTCTATATTTTTGTTCACAAAAAAGAGGAGGAAAATCCCTTTCAACTGTTGAAATACCAGCCTTATGAAAATTAAACATTTTAGTTAAAATAAAAATACTGAAATTATTTGCACAACATAATTACCCTCAAAAATTTAAAAACTCCTTCTGTTACTTCATGTCTGTTGTCTTCACTCTTTTCAATACCTAAGGGGACAGGCAACTGATGAGTTTCATTTGATATCTTTGTAGCTTCTGCGGTATATCCAAGAGGTAACTGACCTACAATCATTACACTTACAATTTTTGTATTGTTAATATTTGCATTTAGAAAGCATTAAAATATTACCTGGCTTTATAATATAATGAAAAACATTATCTTCTATAACCCCATCTTGTAAATTAAATTTTATAATAGCAATTTCAGCTGGGATATGCCGTTTTCCTCCATTATAGAAACAGAATTCATTTATGCTTATTAGATAAAATATATGAAATGGAAATTCATTTGTTTCACTTAATGAGGTCATTAGTGAATTAATGTAGTTGTTCATTTCTTGTTCCATTTGTTTTTGTTGATTGTCCCTTGCCAATATAGTATCAATCTTTACACCCTGAGAAGTGTATTTTGCACCACCATTCTTAAGATCTTTTGCTTTATCTCTATACACTTGTTGTTGTTGTGGGGTAAGTTTCTATAATGTTACCGAAATATAACAAATAGTTAGTATAATTTATAAATAAACAGTGTTTCATTCTTACCGCCCAATGGGATGCTGCAGCATCTGCTAAGTCTTTTTTACTGTTAAATTTCTGTCCTGTTTTCTTCTCAAACTCAATCATAAAACAAAAGTATCCATTAGAACTTTGCTTATTTTTCTTCCCCATGTTGAAATAAAGTGAATAAGGCTTCAAGTATTACTTTAAACAAACAATAGATTTGAGAAATGATTAAGAATTAGAAACAACTTTAAGGTTATGACGATTACTGTCATAGATAAAAAATTATAACATTATAACCACAAAATAGAAAATCAAGGTCATTTGTTGTTCATCTATGATTTATTTTTGTCTATGGTGGTTTATTGAAATTAACCTCACTTTCAATATTGTCAAAGTAGATGAAACCAACTTTATATTTTACGTAATTGATTCGATTTCAAACATGATTTTAAACAATATTCTTTCTTTTCCTTCAAAATGTAAACCTGCAGTAGTTGGAAGACGATACACAACCGCTAAAATTTTATACAGTAAGACTCAAGGTAGTAGTAAATCACCTTCAAAACAGCCCTCAAAAAGTAACAAGGGGCCCCCACCTTCACACTCAGATGTAGGCGATCTCAGTAAAGTCGTAGGTCTTAGTAATGCTGTCATTACTCAGACTAAAGGACCTGTAGGACCCAACGCTAGCAAAGATGGTGAATATAAAAATTCCGAATATTTTTGTTACCATCAATCTAGTTTCTTCGATGCTGAAATAGAAATGGCCAAGTATCGTTGTCCACAACCTTCTGTAAAGGTGCAGTGGTTCCCCAAGAAAGAGTAAATTAAATAATTATTTGTTTAAATTGTATTTAACAAAATATTTGAAATTAGAATCTACACTTTATTTGTGCTAGATTTGTAAATGTTTATATACTAAATAAAAATAATAATCTATTATAAAATAATTATGTGTATCATTTAACAAAAATATTAATTAATTGCAATTCTCTATGGACGAAATGCTCATCTGATATGCAGCGGCAATGTTTCTATTAGAATGGCATACTGTTCCACCCCCTCTTTTTTCTTGGGGTTTCTACAATAAATATTAATTTTAAGGAGGCACTTTTAGGGGTTTCTAAAATTCTTACCGCCCTATTTATATCTCCCACGCACGTCCAATATTGTGAATTATCAGGAGGAGTTACAGCCCATTTAGAATGGTCGTTAGAAGAATGAAATGATACCTTAGCTTTATTCATAGTTAACGATTCGATATTTTGTACACTAAAATATAAAAATTGACATTTTTTTTCTAATACAATTCAAATAATTTTCAGATGTAACGTACAGACAACGATGATTTTCTCCAAGGGCCCTTTATTGCCTTTTATCGGCAATAAAGTCCACATAATAACTACAATATTTATATTTTATAATATTGTATAATTTAAAATTTAATTCAAAATTATATCATACGTCTATTTAAGTTTTATTGTACGAAAATCATAAAAAAACTACAACTTACTGAAAAATTCTTTTGCAGTCAGAAGGTAGACGGCCGGCTCCATTTAACCAACTTTCTACTAATAAACTTGAATTGAATGCAGGAGCGACCCAATCCTCATACAAATCTTTGTTGAAATGCTTTCCTTTAGCAAAAGACCAAAATTTGGTGCCATTTATGGAGTTTAAATCTACTAGATTAAAAGGTCTAGAGCCATTCATAGTTCGTCCATTGATTACATCCACGATATTTGGTAAAGATGACAATAAAGAGTCAGGAATATTATGTTCATATACAAAAGGCTCGTTATATTGTAGCTGTTTTCCTTTATTACAAAGCAATTAGTAAAAGCTAAGTAAATGTGTAAAACAATACCTATTAAGTTTAAATTTTGCAGATCAAAAGAAATACAAAGAAAACTTTGACCATACTGGTAACCGTTGTGTGGATAAAAATAGGACCCTGCATTTGTTGAAGGGAATTTTGGTACCGAATGAATAAGCCATAAACCACCTTTCTCATTAGCTAGAATTATTCCTTTTGTGTGTCCTTTACGAAAATTTACCGTTCCTTCGGGTTGTTCATCATTATATAATATGTATAGGCCATTATTTGACTAGAAAGTCAAAATAATTTTAATTTATCAAATTATTTAATTAAAACTAAAATTTGATAATGTTAAAGAAGATAATAAATTCGAGTATAAGGCAAATAAGCCGCATATCTCCTTCAATTGCAGTATATTAAAGAATTAGAGCTGAAAAAAGGGTCCATTTTTACCATTATCCCAATTTTTTAAGCATACTCCTAATATTACAATACATTTCGCATTAAACTAATAAGAGTACTTACCATTCAGATTAAAATATATCGATAATAATATAAGTAAAATGGTAAAATGCCAAAAAATATCAAATTTAAATATTAAAATAAATATTGGAATAATCCTACATTTTATATATCATTAGAAAAATAATAAAGAACAGAACAATAAAAAGTAGTAATAAAAAGTTTTTTTTTTAAGAAACTCCTTACACTCTTTTTAATTGGGGATCATTCTAAAACTTACCAATCCTAGCCTTATTGTACCGTCTTATAGACTCCTTAATTGTGTTATTTTATATTGCATCATAATTAATAAAAAATCACAAATTAAGTATAATAAATAGGCACCAAAACCTTGTACACCACAAATAATTTACGAAGTATTAATTTTGGTGTTAATAAAATAACACTTACTTTTTTTGAATTAAATAAAAATTTTAAAGTTAATCCTATTATTGAGTCCGTATCATTGATTGATTTTTGGGACAAAATCCATCCATTTTGATAATCATTTGAAGTCATATAAGTGTAAGCAGCACCGGTTGTGATCAATGTATTCTCATTTTTATCTTCAAGAGGTAATTTATAGACATAAAACCTATAAATCAGAATAACTAAATATTTTCTAAAACAAATATAATTTTCTTGTACAATCTTACCAGTCAACTGGTTTGTTATCAAGGTCCACACACTGATAGCACAAAATTCCACAAAATAACGAAAATATCAAAATAAAACTAAAAAACTTCTCCATGTTTAATATTGTGCACGATAAGCGTTCAATAACGTTTAGTATGTTTTTGTAATTTACAATTAGATGTAATAAGATCACCTCTGACCTTTGAGTTTAACGTAAATAAATTCCGTATCAAGAGAAGAATAAAAAGACGTCCACACAAACCATTACCTATTCAAAGTGATTCATTTAACATCTTACAATTGTACGTTTAATAAACGAATGTTAAATGCATATAATAACTAAATAGGAACATTTTTACATATGCTTACATGGGAAATTAAACTGAAAGATAAGTACAAAGAGAATCATATTACATCAGCAGTTTTCATTAAAACATGATTAGGCTCTACTTTCTTTGTTATTGCGAGAAAATTAGAGATAAACTATGTAGGGACGAGTATTGTGCGGCGCAAACCCTAAAATTAAATTGTTTGGTTGTTATAGATTATGTATTAAATAAATACAGCATTGATCTTAATCTAAAAAATATTTACATACTGATATATTTATCACAAATTAATTACAACCGGCTGTATTATGCATTTGTGTGAGAGATCACGAGCCATGAAATGATGAAATAAAACAGACAAATTGGATATACTGCAAGTGCTTTTCGACCAGGCTTTTGACTGTCTCCAAGAAAAATTACTGATGCTACAAAAAAAAATTTAACTTCAAAAATACTAGAATTAGTCCAAAGAGAAGAACATCCATTTAACATTTGATTTAGAGAAAATCTTACCATATACTGCCCATGCATATCCAACCATGGTCACAGTAAAACGAAGGAAAAATAAAAAGTATGTTTGCTCCATAAACAAAATTATTCGGCAAATAATTAATGCCATTGCAGTAGGAAGTAAGCAATAGCCAAGAACACATATGCTTTGAAAGAATGATCTAAAACACCATTAAATTAAATCTCCTTAATTAAAATGAACTTTAAACATTAAAGAGATAATGTAAAAGCAAATTAATGGAATTTATACTGGAAATATTTGGGAAAATATAATAAAATGATTATTCTATATTTATACATTTTAATTCAAATGAATTATATTGATGCTTATGAAAGCTTTAGTAATTTTAAAAATGAAACAGTTTTCTGTCTGTTGATTATACAATAAATATACATAATGTACAAATAATGCTTACATGTGCCCTCCTAAAAGTTTGGAATTCAGTGTTACAATCATAGAACCCACCCACACAATAATAAAAACCTCTGCAAATTCAGGGCCCCCATCATTTGACTTATCTACTCTAGAACCTTGCAATATCCTAAAAAATTAATTTAATACTGAAGGAATTACAATAAAACTATTTTCTTACATTGCCATGAATGTGCATATTATTAGAGGCCCCCAAAGGTCCCCTAAAACAATTAAATTTTATCCTTATAAGGGCACATTGAATTATATACTTTTTACTTACATTCTCTTAAAAGTGTCTTTTTCTCTCTAGGAAACAATACATAGAAAAACTTTATACCGATTATTTTAACATCTCGAAGCTGTAAAGTTATTAAAAACATTAAACTAAAACCTGACACAAACTTTAAGTAATGGTATTCTTACTATTGTCTCTCTTATTGGTTCATCTAGCGAGTTAAAACCAGGTTCACCTAATTTTGCGTTACTTTTGCTCTCAGGAACTCTAATTTCACCTTCAACATGTTCTTCTAAGTCGTCATAAAGCTAATTTTGCAAAAACATAGTTTTTTATTCTCACAAAATGTAAATAAATAAGTGATAGACAAACCTCTAGTTTAGTTTCATCAGACTTTAAGTCGACTTCAAAATCTTCATTTTTTAACGAATTATATTCATAATTCGTGTGGGGTCTAGCCATATTATCCATTAAATATTAATTATTTTATTGAAAAACACATTGCTAAAAGTGACGAATTTATCTAAACGTCAGAATTTTTGGAGGTTAAGTTTATACTCCTTGTTTTTTGTGGTATGCATCTTATCATACTCGTGCCGATTAGATAGTTGCCTATAGTCAAAACATATCCGAGTATATACAGAGTGTTTGTATTTTAAGTCCCAATTTGAATTGAAGCCTAGACAATGAAATAATTAAAAAATAAAAATAAACATTTATCAAAATATATACATATATATTAACAATACAATAAAGAAAGAAATGATTTATAAAGAATTTATAATGGAATTTATTTTTGCACATAGTTACTCTTATTTGTTCTTTTGAAATTAAGCAACAGTCTTATTTTCTTTGAAGAGATTTCTTATATCATTTATGATTTGATTTTAAAAATTTCTGTATTTATTTATTTCTAAACTATTTAAGAAACTTATATTTTTTCTAATAAATTTAAAGAACGATGCATAACTTTTTGACGTATCTAGAGCGGATGTTATCTAAATAATGTACTTTCTTTTTATATGCTTTGCTTACTAAATACAATATATTTGTACTTAAAGTGTTTTGAATTGTTCTCTGTGATGCATGAAACTTGGAAAGCTTTTTTTTGTATTGTAAAATTTGTCTTGTTGGCAAATATTTATAAATAGAACTCCCTGGGACACTTCACTTTAAAATAAAACATCAACGATGTCTCTTCTAGTAATTTTTGTAGCTATTTCTGTTTTAATAACAAACTGTGTTTGTCGAAATTTTACTGACATTTCTGTGACCACGAATGTGGTAGATGACGATTCAAATTTCAAAAACGAAATACTTTTGAACCAACCCATCAACGTCACTTTGGAGAGAATCACCGAACCCATGAGGCAAGTTTTTGGGGAAACGTATACAAATAATAATAAGAAGAACAAAAACGATGGCAACAACTACAGAAGGACTGAAGAAGATAATTTTAAACCAAGTCCAAGAGATTTTAGACCAAGTCCACAGTTGGACATCAATTTTGAACACAACGAACAACCTGTGGTACCAGCCATAGGAGAGCCCAGAAAAGTACCATTTTATTTACAACCCACTGAACCAAACAGACCCACTACAAGTTGGAGATTTCCGAATATAGAAAGGAACTCACCGTCATCTTCTACAAGTGTAAATTCTTTCAATAAAAAATCTTCCATATATGAAGATATGGTGACGTATCCAAGTGAAACTGAAACGTCGCAGATACGTGCAAGTGCAAGTCATCCTTACAATTTCGTGTCTGACCAATACGAAGAGGGACATGCTTATGAAGTACGTGCTACAACAGAGAACAGCATTTATCACAAACCTGCTGTTCCCCAAGTTAAAGAAGAAACTTATGAGGTTCAAGGATTGGGGAAATATGGAAAAGTCTCCCACAATGTTCCCTATAATGTCCCCCATAACGTCCCACAAAGAGGATTGCAGTATCCAAAAGAGGAACTGTACGAGCTGACAAACTATGATGGTTATGATAGACCACCTCCTGCTATATCGAAGACGTATTATGATTACCCACATTATCCACCCCAAAGGGAATACCCAAATTACAAGTATTTGTTCCTGAAGAAAGCTGTTAAGTTTCTAGCTGCTATTATTCCAATAGGATTATTGATTAGTGCTTTGTCACCAGCAGTGGTCAATGTTACACCAATCAATAACACCATGACCAACACAATGGCGTATGTTCAATTTTTACATTGATTCCTAACCCAAATAGTAGAAATGAATTTTTCATATTCACCAGAATACCAAAAAAAAATTAAAATTCAAATAGTGAGCAAAAGATTCAATTTTATTGTAACTTTGTTTCAGGGAACCAACAGCAATGGACACAAGGCGAAGAACCCAAAAACTTTTGGAAGATATCAATAACGTATCGAATCCTTACGATTTGGATAAAATTGTGCAGAAAGAGTGTGAGGAAAGAATAATTTGTGAACTACTTGTTGGGGCCCAAATGTCTGAATATGGGATTCAAAACGTTGAAAGATTATTCACGACGTTTATAGAACAGTAAGTACTTTTTCAATACACAAAATCTTTGAAAAAAATTCTTGATATTCTATAAATTCATGGTTCATTGGAAGAACGAAAACATTCCTAGATTATTGTATGAGCAAGTTAAGATAGTAGAGGTAGAAAAAAGTAACTGTGAAAGAATTTTTAAGCACTTTAAATAAAGGAACTTCAACAAGAAAAGGTTTTAAGCACTTTGGAAAGACTTCAGGTACTGTACTCTCTTTAAGCACGTTAAAAATGCTTTAAGAATCTTAAATGGCTTCAAGTAAAAATTTTGGGTTACTTTGAAAGTGCTTAAAGCACTTTGCAGGGACGTGATATATTTTAAAAAGACTTCAAGCACTTTGAAACAGCTTTAAACTCTTTAATATGAATTCAATAACTTTGAAGGGACTTCAAGTTCTTTTAAGGGACCTCAAACACCTGAAAAGGATGTCAAGTAGAAAATTTGAAAGTTTCAGGCACTTTAGAAGAGCTTGAAGCACTTTGGAGATGCTTCATGTACTATAAGAAAACTTGAAGCACTTTAAACAAGCTTTAAGCTCTTTAGGAGAATTTCAAAAAGCTTCAAGCACTCTAAAGGAGCTTCAGACATTTTAGAAGGGCTTCAGTGTGTTATAAACATTTTGAAAGAGCTTCAAACACTTTGAAATAACTTCAAGTACTTTGAGAGGATTTCAAACATCCTACAGATGTTTTTAGTCCTATAAAAGGACTTCAAGTATTTTGGAGGGGCTTCAAGTACCTTAAAAGGATTTCAAGAAGAAACATTGAATGAGTTTGGAGTACTCTGAGGGGATTTGAAGCACTTAAGAGTTACTTTAAGTACTATAAAAGGATCTCAAGTAGTTTGATTGCACTTTAGGCTCATTAAAGAACTTTAAGCATTTTTAAGGAGCTTCAGGGACTTCAAAAGAGCTTCGAGGAATTTGAAGAAGCCTTAAGTATTTTAAAAGGACTTCAACATAGACGTTTGAAACGGTTATCAAAATTTTGAAGGTGTTGAAACAATTTGGACTGACTTTAAGTACTTTAAAAGAACCTCAAACAGTTTAAAGGTAGTTTAAGTAGTTTAAAAGGACTTAAGGTATTTTGATGGGGGTTTTAAGAACTTTAAAAAAACTTTGAAGAACTTTCAAGTATGTTTTACGAATTTTGAATGAGTTTCGAACACTTTGGGCGGATTTGAAGCACTGGTAAGTAACTTTAACTACTCAAAAGGACAAGCAGTTTTAAGACACTTAGGGGTCTTTAAAAGCACTTCAAGCATCTTGAAGAGTTCCAAGAGCTTTGAGTACCTTGAAGGGGCTTCAAATACGTTAAAAAGATTTCAAAAAGGAACTTTGAAAAAGGTACGATTACTTTGAAGCACTTACGGGTGACTTTAAGAACTTTAAAAGGATTTCAAGCAGTTCCAAGGTACTGGAGGCTCTTTAAAAAAAATACGTTAAAAAGATTTCAAAAAGGAACTTTGAAAAAGGTACGATTACTTTGAAGCATTTACGGGTGACTTTAAGAACTTTAAAAGGATTTCAAGCAGTTCCAAGGTACTGGAGGCTCTTTAAAAGGATTTTAAAAGGTTATCAAAGCATTTTGACAGTATTTAAATCAGTTTAAAACGGTTTCAAATACTTTGGTAGGGTTTTAAACATTTTAATAGGGATTCAAACACTTTGAAATGACTTCAAGTACTTTGAGAGGATTTCAAACATCCTACCGATGTTTTTAGTCCTATAAAAGGACTTCAAGTATTTTAAAGGGGCTTCAAGTACCTTAAAAGGATTTCAAGAAGAAACATTGAATGAGTTTGGAGTACTCTGAGGGGATTTGAAGCACTTAAGAGTTACTTTAAGTACTATAAAAGGATCTCAAGTAGTTTTATTGCACTTTAGGCTCCATTAAAGAACTTTAAGCATTTTTTAAGGAGCTTCAGGGACTTCAAAAGAGCTTCGAGGAATTTGAAGAAGCCTTAAGTATTTTAAAAGGGCTTCAACATAGACCTTTGAAACGGTTATCAAAATTTTGAAGGCGTTGAAACAATTTGGACTGACTTTAAGTACTTTAAAAGAACCTCAAACAGTTTAAAGGTAGTTTAAGCAGTTTAAAGGACTTAAGGTATTTGAGGGGGTTTTAAGAACTTAGAAAGCTTTGAAGAACTTTCAAGTATGTTTTACGAATTTTTAATGAGTTTCGAACACTTTGGGCGGATTTAAAGCACTTGTAAGTAACTAACGGGTGACTTTAAGAACTTTAAAAGAACTTCAAGCAGTTACAATAAGGTACTGGAGGCTCTTTAAAAGGATTTTAAAAGGTTATCAAAGCATTTTGACAGTACTTCAATCAGTTTAAAACGGTTTCAAATACTTTGGTTGGGTTTTAAACATTTTAATAGGGATTCAAACACTGTGATATGGTTTTAAATATTTTGATAATGCTTTAAGTACTCTGAAGAAGCTTCGAACGCTTTGATATGACTTCTGCAAATACTTTGGAATGTCTTTTTTCAAGCACAAAGCACTTATTAATGTTTGCCCAGCTTCTTATTTATTGCTTGTGTTTTTTTAACAGGGAAACAGTTCTGGCAGAAAATATGGAAGAAATAAGGATAATTTTCGATGCCGCTAAAAAACGATCGTGTCAAACCATACGTTGCGATCTTATCTCGCATGAGAAAGCCTCAATTACTGCGGTGGACGATGGTACGACCTGATGTCACATATGATGGCTGTCTCGTCTGTGACAAGAAGTGTAAATTCTGTCGTGTTGCGTCTGATTTATAAGACAAACTTTATATTGCGTAATTGTGTGTTACGTTCCTTATTATCATTATTATTGTTTTTAGAAAGTAAAAGGAAATTTAATGTTATTACATACTTGTATATATATATACCTATTTAATAAGTACATATTTCGTAGGGAAAAATTTGAAAACAAATAGATTTTGATCATTATGTAAAAAAAAGTTTTTAATACAAAAATCGTTCATTCATCCTTAACCTAACCCAACCTATCCTCACCCCATCTACTTATTTCTGCAAAAGCTCAGATGGCCCAATTTGAAGAACTTTGCCTTACAATTAGAGTGATCTCTCTTTTTTACCAATGAATTTGAATCCGTATCACACTAATATTATAAAGGCGAAAGTTTGTGAGTGTGTGACTGTGTATGTTTGTTACTTCTTCACGTCTAAACGGCTGGAGCGATTTTAATAAAATTTGGTATGGAGTTAGCTGACATCCTGGATTAACACATAGGCTACGTTTTACTGCGGGAAAAAATCTTATTCCCATAGGGAAAATCGATGAAAATGAATTCGCGGAATATTATAAATGCGAAAGTAACTCTGTCTTTTATGCTACACAATCTCGCCTAAAATTTACTGAACCGATTTAAATGAAATTTGGTACAGAGATGGTCTAGAGCCTGAGAAAGGACATAGGCTACTTTTTAATGCGACAAAAGGGTTGTAAGGGGTTGAAATAGGAAAGTTTGTGCGGAAATTCCGTAATTTTGAAAGATAGAAGCTTGCAACTTATTTTTTAGGCTTTTGATTAGATATAAATAAATACGACATTCAATGTTTGTAAAAATTTGACCCTAAAGGGGATAAAATTATCCGATGAAAGTTTTTTTGTAATGACGTCGTCCAAAAAGCTTACGGCCCAGAAAATTAAAATATTAAGTGTAAAAAGTTATAGAAGTTTTGTTTATTTGGATCAATAAAAGTAGTTGAATACTAAGCTATATAAACTATTTTAAACTATAATTAAACTATATTAATCTATAATATTATAAATGCGAAAGTAACTCTGTCTGTCTGTGTGTTACGCAATCATGCCCAAACTACTGAACCGATTTAAATGAGAATTTGGTACAAAGACAGATAAGTAGATATAAAGCTAGAGGCTTGAAACATATTTTTTAGGCTTTTGATTAGATATAAATACGACATTTAAAGTTTGTAAAAATTTTACCCTAAAGGGGGCAAAAATAAGGAATGAAAGTTTCTGTGCAATGACGTCGGCAAAAAGGCTTACGGCCCAGAAAATAAAAATATAGAAAAAAAAATTTAAATGCTGCCGAAGGTCACTATTCGACATAAGCATATCTAGTATTTCATAAATAAAAAAAGGCAACTTTGGCATAATTATGATAAATTTTGCTGAAATACTTCTTTCGTATTATCTCTGTAACGAAATAACAATAAAATTTAGCACAGACTCGTTATTAACATAAAATGTAGATATCTCAACGTAAAATTAATACCCGCATATTGTACGTATGTAGGTAAACATGAGAAGTGACACCTTGAAAATACTTTAGTGTCAGATAAATAAATAAATAAACAAAGAACAATTCCAAACACACCCACCTAGATAGAAGCAATCTGCATTTGCTGGGTCAGGGCTACACGTGCTTTATTATTATGGTGTTTTGATATTTTACACTACGCGAAGGAGGCTATTAAGTATTATCTATAAGTGAAAGCAAATCGGAATTAAAACTATAATAATTCTCACAGTCATCATAAAAGAATGAATATTAAACAAAATTATTTTTGGACGAACCGAATAATAGAAAAATCTTTTTATTTGGTTTAGTAAATTTAGAGATTATTTTTTCAGACCTTGGGGTGTAAAATTTATTATTGTTTTAAATGTAAGACTCCACTTGTTTTACGTAACTTCAATAAAACACCACGATGTCCTTCTAGAGATAAAAAGCCTATTTACTTACTTGCAACATTTTATAAATAAAATATTTGTAAATTTACGTAACTGTTTTGAATTGGAAGAAGAGGAAAAAAAGAGTACGTAAGTAACATTAAAGAACAAAAAACAGGCACCTGCTGTGCAACCTTGGAATTAAATTTATCCGTTATTATTACTGTTTGTGTAAGGAATTTTGTAAAAAAGTCAAACGACCAATATTTCGTACTGATCGATCTTCATCTTTGTCGCGTGATCTTCTTCAGTTTCAACTTTCAACAAAAGGAAAAGGTCAAAAAGGAACAAAAGAAAATCGACAATTAAATTAAACAATTGTTTGTAATAAAACAATTGATTTGAATGAAAAAATTGTTTCTCAAAAGTTTATAGTTACCTACGTTCCTTATAAAAATTTAAGTCGTTTAAATTTAGATCAAATATAGCTGATAAAAAAGAAAGAAAGGTATTTGTGAGTTCTAATAAATTATATAAATTATACTAATTAGAATAATTCCTCAACAGATCATTAATTGGCGCAGCGTCACGTTGTGAAGCACAATGAAAATGTCAACTTATTAAAGTCACGTTTTTAGCTGTTGTTGCCGCTATAAATTTTGTTGCAAAATATACATATTATTCACAAGACGAACCCATAGCAACATGCAAATCGTTATTGAAGAAATAAATTCCTCGACACACTCAATCAAATATACAGGACGATCACGAAAAATTAAAACTCGATTCAGAAAAATATTATAAATTAGTAATCAGTAAGTTTTTAATTAATATTCCCTATATATACAAATGTCTACTTTTAATACACTTATGAAGCATAATTTCTATAATTTATTAAATGATTTTTTTGATAAGGTATTGAACCCTCAGTAAGTTAATGTTCATCAATAGAAATTTTTTACACCATCTGTCTTTACTTTTCTTTATTATTTGGGTTACGTAAGGTAATGGTCTACACATAATATTAGGTAAATGAAAACTTACAATCAGTTAAAAGTTAAGCAATTGAACCAGGAAATTCTCTTTGAAAACGTCACTCATCATCGACTTCTTTGCTTTTACTTTCGACAGCAGTTTACAATTTCAATAATCTTTATTATAACAAATACAAACAAGTATCTAATGCAAATTGTGCTCAACTAGATCAAAACGATTATATCGAAATTTCCTTATGTAATAACGTATGTACTTCCAGTTTTTCTACTAATGAAAATTTACAATATCTACAACATAGAGTACCTATACCTTGTAAAATTTAAGATTGAATGCTGTCATAATTCTAAATAACTGTATCAGTCAATCAACGAGTTTGGAGTCAAATTAAGTACAAAATATTGATATATAAAACTAAAACAGTAGATGTCCATAATATCTGGAAAGAACATTTTGGTATATGAATATTTCAGAATGATCTATAAAAAAAACTAAAAATAATATATTATTTTCAGAAGGATTAATGGGAAAACTAACAGGAATGTAAAGATTCCAGAGGGATTTATGGAAAAATAACAAGGAATGTTATGATTCCAGAAGGATTACTGAAAATATTACAAGGAATATGACAATTTCAGAAGTATTTATGGAATAACTACAAATAATATGACAAATGGAAAAATTAGAAAGAATATGAAGATCCCAGAAAGATAAATTGAAAAAGTACAAAGAATATGAAGTTTCTATAAGGATTGATGGAAAACCTTCAAGGTATGTGATGATTCCAAAAGGATTTATGAAGAAACTAAAAATAATATTATATTTTCAGAAGGATTAATAGGAAAACTGCAAAGAATATGATAATTCCAAAAGGATTAATGGAAAACCTATCAGGAATGTAAAGATTCCAGAGGGATTTATGGAAAAATGAGAAGGAATGTGATGATTTCAGAAGGATTAATGTGAAGATTACAAGGAATATGACAATTTCAGAAGTATTTATGGAATAACTACAAATAATATGACATATGGAAAAATTAGAAAGAATATGAAGATCCCAGAAAGATAAATGGAAAAACTACAAATAATATGAAGTTTCTATAAGGATTCACAGAAAAACTTTAAAGCATGTGATGATTCCCGAAGGATTAATGGAATGATTACAAGGAATATGACAATTCTAGAAGTTTTTATGGAATAATTACAAATAATATTCTAAATCCAGAAAAACAAATGGAAAAATTACAAAGAATGTGAAGATCGCAGAAAAATAAATGGAAAAACTACAAATAATATGAAGTTTCTATAAGGATTCACGGAAAACCTTCAAGGTTTGTGATGATTCCAAAAGGATTTATGAAGAAACTAAAAATAATATTACATTTCCAGAAGGATTAATGGAAAAACTGCAAAGAATATGATAATTCCAAAAGGATTAATGGAAAACCTATCAGGAATGTAAAGATTCCAGAGGGATTTATGGAAAAATGACAAGGAATGTGATGATTCCAGAAGGATTAATGAAAATATTACAAGGAATATGACAGTTTCGGAAGTATTTATGGAATAACTACAAATATGACAAATAGAAAAATTACAAAGAATATGAAGATCCCAGAAAGGTAAATGGAAAAACTACAAAAAATATTAAGTATATATAAGGATTCATGAAAACCCATAAGGAATATTAAAAACATCAATACGAATGACATAAGTTAGGTTAAAGAAGATTGAGTAAAATTATTTCTGTGTTCATTTTAAACAAAAATTAGGACTCTCGTTACTTTTAACAAGTACTTATTCTGTCTCTGATCGTCAACGACGTAATTCGTAAATAGATCCAGTTACACAACACATACTTTTGTGGAATCTGTTGTTCTCTTGTTCATCAAAAACTACTACTAGGTACGTACTTAAATGACAATTTGTTCCTGCTGTCATTGATTATATCATACACGTTTAATATTAAATTTTATAGAGTATATAAGTATATATACCATAAAGTTCGATTCAGGTGTTTTGTATTTCGTTTCTAAAACAACGAAAGCTTTCTAACTGGGATCATTTACTACGTAATTAAGTATCTGCAAGTAAACCCTGTAATTATTTATCAAACTGTATCTATTATTTACCATTTCGATAGACAAATGATGGAGATGAGGAAAGTTGGAAAGTAGGTCTTTAATTTTTTTCATTTATAAGTATCGTTACAGATATTGTTAAACAGAAAACACGAGAATATTAACTCAAGACAACTGTAAAAACGATAACACATCTAATTGTTTGTTACTAACTCAGTTGTTTCTATATGTGTGTGTATTCACATATACATACATACATCATCATCATCGGAACATACTTGTCTTTAACCAGGTTAGTTGTCAGTTAAACCACAAACCTACCGATCTACTTGCTTAGTGTAATAATTAATTTTATAACACGATGGAAAAGATACATCTGTAATTTACTCATTTAAGCCTCTGCCTAATTGATTTTTAATTAAAACCGTGGTCCGTAACACATCTTTATTTATAATGGATAAGTACGTTTGATATGGAAGAAAATTGTATCAAGAATATGCTTAAAAATAAAAAAAAAAAACAAAAAATCTGCACCAAATAAAAATAAATATTTTACATCAAAATTCTAAACTCAGATAACATAATGCAATAAAAAACAATATGATAAGAGACTGCTATAATATATACCATAAAGTTCTTAAAGAATTTTAAAATCTGATGAGTTTTGGCTTTGTTGAGGTTCGCAGAGACAAAACTCCGCCCATTTTAACAGATTATTTACGTATAAGCTCCGCCTCTTTCTTGTTCTCGTGAATTCTATTTTCTTTAAGATTTTGAAATACTTGTACTAAATAAATGACCTCTAAATCTGAACCATTACTTTTAACGGACAAAAAAAAACAAACAAAAAAATATTCTTTTATTGTGTTCGTCCAAAGGTAATTTTGAATACCAAACAAAAAACTGCCAAAAAAAAAAGACGATTCACTCACTACTGACTGGTATGAAGATAGATAATCATAAAAATAATAAAAAAATTATGTATTATGTATTATGATGGGATAAAGTGTAATTTTCTGTCTTTGTACAAAACCACCTCATTATATGTGTATCTAAAGAAATAATAAAGCATCTGCTGTTTGAGAACAAGAAGTTTTATGATGGCCACTTCACTCAATAATAATGTCTTTATTATGTATGTACGTAATAAGAGAATGAGAATTATTTTTTTGTAGGTGTTTAATAATGACAGGGCCAAATTTGAAATAACAATTTGATGAATAGCGCCAAAGATTATTAGGTGCCTACTTGTGAAGACGAAGACGAAATTATGTAGGATGGTAGCAAAATTAATAATCGTTATACATATGCAAGTATGTAGTTGAAAAATAATTGAAAGGGAAATTTTTTTATCCTTGAAAACTAAAGTGTTTTGTTAGTCCGGTCAAATTAAACCAAGAGTAAAGCTGCATAAATTCCCACCCAGCTGAAAATCAGTGAGATTGTTTAAAATATGATTCAAAATAAAATTTGAAAGTTCCCCATCTTTCCCCTGTAAGGAAAAATTTTTATTCAAGGTTTAAGGTCAAAAAACTGAGTTTTTCGCGATTTTCAGCAAAACGGTAAGTTTTATCATAAAATTACCCCAGACAAAAATTGTAGACCATAAAATTATCTATAAAATATGTATCTCTAAAATACCCCAAAATAAGCTATGTGACAAATAAATCCCCAAGAACTAGAAAATATTTAGTGCAAATAGAAAAAAGATTGTACAGGAAAAATTTTTCCCAGAAGAATTCCCCTGAAAAATATATCCCCCAAAAAATACCCCAAAGGAAAAAAAATCCCTATTATTTGGGGAAAATCCCCTAATCCGGCAACCCTGAGACTAACAGTATTTCATTTATTGGGCACACTGACATAAAGCAGGTATAGGACCCTAGCCACGCATACAATTGAACAGGAGACAGATTTTGTCTCGAGGTTACACTAGCGTATAAAATAAGGGACTGGGTTCCATTCTACCTGATATCTCAGAAACGGTAGCTCTTAGGGAAAAAATATTCTACATATTTTATAGATAATTTTATGATCTACAATTTTTGTCTGAAGTATTTTTATGATAAAACTTACCGTTTTGCTGAAAATCGCGAAGAACTCATTTTTTTGACCTTAAACCTTGAATAAAAATTTTTCCATGCAGGGAAAAGATGGGGAACTTTCAAATTTTATTTTCAATCATATTTTAAACAATCTTACTGATTTTTACCTTGGTGGGAATTTACGTAGTTTCGAATGTCTAAATTGACAATTTAAATTTCAGAAACGTTATTATTTTATGTTTTTTCTTTCTTATCTTTGGCACCATTTTTCCATTGTATTTTTTCGAAAAATATTACTGTAAATAAAAAACATAAGAAAATACTCTTTGTGCATTTTAAATTTTTTATAATGCCAAAGAAATTTGATTAATGATTCTTGGTTTTATTTTAATTTTGCAACTTTTTTGACTGCTAAATATTTGTGATTAACGATTTTTTTGTAAATATTTGTAATGCCAAACATTCTTGATTAATAAATATGTACTTTATTACCTATTATGTATTTGTTTTTAATCTTTTTTAGATGTCAAACGGATTTTAAAAAGCAAAAATTATTTTTTTATATCATTTAAAGAAAATAAATTTTAACTTCTCTTTTCTCTTACTTAGTACAATGATATTTTATTAGAATTTTAATCTTCCATTTCTTCTCTAGCTATTCTCTTGTTGATTTTAAATTTATGGTAATATAATTACTTACTTTCTATGTATAAGAATATTAAAATATCTTGTAAGTCATTAAAATGTTTTTCCGCTTATTAAATACGTTTTGCATACATTATAGAGTACTTCATATATATTCTAAAAAAATTAATAGACATTTAATGTTTATAATAAACAACCTATAACACTTATTAAGTTTCTTTTTAATAATAATCACTAGATATTAAAAAATTTGTTAAAATTACTTATTATGGTTGTTTGTTTAATTGACGTATATCTACTGACGTTCTTTCCACTTCGAAACGGTTTAAAAATTGGTTATCTATTAATAAATCATAATTTATTTTATTGTTTAAATTTTAGTTAATAAAGACCGTGAGATTGGGAACTATGATACACCTCGTAAGTAATTTATATATTTGAATTCGAATTTCTGCAGCATGACAAAAACCATAAATATGTGCAGTTATGGTGGATTGAGTAAAAAGGGCACTAGAACGGTGACGAGTTCAAATAATTACCTGGTATTTATCAGAATACCGTTTCAGAGTTGGTACACACACATATAAACAAACATAAACACAAACAACGTTCCACTGTTTTATCATTAAATATTTGTTGCAATCTAGAGTGCTATAGGTCGGTAGGTAGGTATCGTGGTTAGATTTCAAATATTTAGAAAAACTTTCCTACTGTCTGAGTTCGTGTTGGTGTTCATAGAGAAAGTCGAAGTTTTTTTGTTAAATATGCAAAATTGTTGCCAGTGTAACGTACCATTTTATTTATATTTCAAATAAAATTAATTTAGTTTCACTACATACAACTGCAATATTTAGTCGGTGGTGTTCAGCGACATCTAACAATTCAATTTCATACGACATCCAAGAGGTGGAATTAGTTTTCGATAGATGGCGCATAGTTAATGTACCAGCATATAGTGTTTAAAACTGTTTATTAACAGCAAATGTATGAAAATCAATATAATTAATTAAATAGAAGTTATTTAAGGTTAAGGAGCCTTTGTCACCATTCTAAAAAGAACGGTGTAGTAATGTCACACAAGAATTAGAACAGATGTCAGTGAACTTCATTAATCAAATCTTGTTTTTTATATAAACAAACTCTTGGTACCATCTAATGATAAGAAGGCGGATAGGTACATAATAAAATCCAACTAGAATAATAATAAATGCTGATAATGACTGGTTTTTGACAAGAATGTATCGTCAGCGTTGTTGCTGCTCACACCTTTTTGTTCTTCGTCAAATGACAAACCAATTGTTCACAGCAAGATAAATATCAACTTGAGAACAGTTAGCTTGAGCAATAAGAAAGTTTATCTTATTTGCTCAAGTGCTTCTATAAACATTAACATGTGTTTAGAACTGTTAGAAACTTAATAAGAATGCCTACCTTATTGTAGCCAAATTTCATTAAAATACTGTTGTTCAACAAATAAGTTACAATTAGTAATTGTGAAGCTTCAAAAAGGATTCATTGAAAAACTGACAGGAATATAAAGCCTCAAGAAGGATCTATGGAAAATCGAGGGAGAATAAGAAGTTACCACAATGATTTAAGGAAACCACAAAAAATATAATGATTTTAGAAGGATTTATGGAAAATCTAGAAAGAATAAAACGATTTCAGAAGGGTTCATGAATAAACTACAAGGAATATGAAGATTTCAGAAGGATTCATGAATAAACTACAAGGAATATGAAGATTTCAGAAGGATCTATGAAAAAACTACAATAAATATGAAGATTCTAGAAGAATTTATGAAAGAACTACAAAGAATACGAAGAGTCCAGAAAATTCATCGTAAATCTACAAAGAATATGAGGATTTCAGAAGGATTCATGAATAAACTACAAGGAATATGAAGATTTCAGAAGGATCTATGGAAAAACTACAGTAAATATGAAGATTCTAGAAGAATTTATGAAAGAACTACAAAGAATACGAAGAGTCCAGAAGATTAATCGTAAAACTACAAGGAATATGAGGATTTCAGAAGGATTCATGAATAAACTACAAGGAATATGAAGATTTCAGAAGGATCTATGGAAAAACTACAGTGAATATGAAGATTCTAGAAGAATTCCTGAATGAACTACAAAGAATATGAAGATTTCAGAAGGATCTATGAAAAAACTACAATAAATATGAAGATTCTAGAAGAATTTATGAAAGAACTACAAAGAATACGAAGAGTCCAGAAGATTCATCGTAAATCTACAAAGAATATGGGGATTTCAGAAGGATTCATGAATAAACTACAAGGAATATGAAGATTTCAGAAGGATCTATGGAAAAACTACAGTGAATATGAAGATTCTAGAAGAATTCCTGAATGAACTACAAAGAATATGAAGATTTCAGAAGGATCTATGAAAAAACTACAATAAATATGAAGATTCTAGAAGAATTTATGAAAGAACTACAAAGAATACGAAGAGTCCAGAAAATTCATCGTAAATCTACAAAGAATATGAGGATTTCAGAAGGATTCATGAATAAACTACAAGGAATATGAAGATTTCAGAAGGATCTATGGAAAAACTACAGTAAATATGAAGATTCTAGAAGAATTTATGAAAGAACTACAAAGAATACGAAGAGTCCAGAAGATTAATCGTAAAACTACAAGGAATATGAGGATTTCAGAAGGATTCATGAATAAACTACAAGGAATATGAAGATTTCAGAAGGATCTATGGAAAAACTACAGTGAATATGAAGATTCTAGAAGAATTCCTGAATGAACTACAAAGAATATGAAGATTTCAGAAGGATCTATGAAAAAACTACAATAAATATGAAGATTCTAGAAGAATTTATGAAAGAACTACAAAGAATACGAAGAGTCCAGAAGATTCATCGTAAATCTACAAAGAATATGGGGATTTCAGAAGGATTCATGAATAAACTACAAGGAATATGAAGATTTCAGAAGGATCTATGAAAAAACTACAATAAATATGAAGATTCTAGAAGAATTTATGAAAGAACTACAAAGAATACGAAGAGTCCAGAAGATTCATCGTAAATCTACAAAGAATATGGGGATTTCAGAAGGATTCATGAATAAACTACAAGGAATATGAAGATTTCAGAAGGATCTATGGAAAAACTACAGTGAATATGAAGATTCTAGAAGAATTCCTGAATGAACTACAAAGAATATGAAGATTTCAGAAGGATCTATGAAAAAACTACAATAAATATGAAGATTCTAGAAGAATTTATGAAAGAACTACAAAGAATACGAAGAGTCCAGAAGATTCATCGTAAATCTACAAAGAATATGGGGATTTCAGAAGGATTCATGAATAAACTACAAGGAATATGAAGATTTCAGAAGGATCTATGGAAAAACTACAGTAAATATGAAGATTCCAGAAGAATTCCTGAATGAACTACAAAGAATATGCAAAGTCCAGAAGATTTGTGGTCAAATTGCAAGGAATATGATGATTGCAGAAGGATCTATGGAAAAAAATACAAGTTAATATGAAGATTCTAGAAGAATTCCTTAAAGAACAACAAATAATATGAACAGTGCAGAAGATTCATCGTAAAACTACAAGGAATATGAGGATTTCAGAAGGATTCATGAATAAACTACAAGGAATATGAAGATTTCAGAAGGATCTATGGAAAAACTACAGTGAATATGAAGATTCTAGAAGAATTCCTGAATGAACTACAAAGAATACGAAGAGTCCAGAAGATTCATCGTAAATCTACAAAGAATATGGGGATTTCAGAAGGATTCATGAATAAACTACAAGGAATATGAAGATTTCAGAAGGATCTATGGAAAAACTACAGTAAAATATGAAGATTCCAGAAGAATTCCTGAATGAACTACAAAGAATATGCAAGAGTCCAGAAGATTTGTGGTCAAATTGCAAGGAATATGATGATTGCAGAAGGATCTATGGAAAAACTACAGTTAATATGAAGATTCTAGAAGAATTCCTTAAAGAACAACAAATAATATGAACAGTGCAGAAGATTCATCGTAAAACTACAAGGAATATGAGGATTTCAGAAGGATTCATGAATAAACTACAAGGAATATGAAGATTTCAGAAGGATCTATGGAAAAACTACAGTGAATATGAAGATTCTAGAAGAATTCCTGAATGAACTACAAAGAATATGAAGAGTCCAGAAGATTTGTGGTCAAATTGCAAGGAATATGATGATTGCAGAAGGATCTATGGAAAAACTACAGTGAATATGAAGATTCTAGAAGAATTTCTGAAAGAACTACAAAGAATATGAAGAGTCCAGAAGATTAATCGTAAAACTACAAGGAATATGAGGATTTCAGAAGGATTCATGAATAAACTACAAGGAATATGAAGATTTCAGAAGGATCTATGGAAAAACTACAGTGAATATGAAGATTCTAGAAGAATTCCTGAATGAACTACAAAGAATATGAAGAGTCCAGAAGATTTGTGGTCAAATTGCAAGGAATATGATGATTGCAGAAGGATCTATGGAAAAACTACAGTGAATATGAAGATTCTAGAAGAATTTCTAAAATAACTACAAATAATATGAAGAATCCAGGAGATTCATCGTAAAATTTCAAGGAATACGGGGATTTCAGAATAATGAAATTAATGATGATGAGGTATATGAAGATTTCAGAAGGATCTAAGGAAAAACTACAAAAATGTGAAGGTTCTAGAAAGATTCATAAAAAAATCCAAAGAATATAAAGCTTCCACAGAAATTCATGCAAAAACTACAAGGAATATGAAATCTCCAGAAGGATTTATAGAAAAACTACCAAAAACATGAAAATTCTCAGGATTTATAGAAAAACTGCAAAGAATATGATAATTCTAGAAGGATTAATGGAAAAACCACAAGGAATGTAAAGCTTGCAAAATGATCTTTGGAAAACTACAAGGAATAGCAAGTTTCAGAAGAATAAAAAATTCATATAAGGAATATTAAGCTTCTAGAATGATTTACGGAAAACACAAGAAATGTGAAACTTTGGACCATTTCTGTTACACTCTTTTTTTCTTTGTATTCCTCACATTGAGACTGTCCTGATGGGTCACCGTCATGTATCACCTGCGACCATAAAATTCACCAGATAACCACTTTTACCGTTACCAGCATACGTTTAACAACTTTGGGTTACTGGCTTAATAACTTTGAACGTTGCATTGTTGTTGTTGTTGTTATCTTTAACGTGTTCCTTCAATTAACCACCGTTCCGAAGGGTGATAAGTCGTTAGATGGGACCGACAAGAAGAGGAAGCTCAACTACTACACTACCATGTCCGGCCTACGTTATGGTAGTACCTATCGTAGAATGTGGGTCGCAGTCAGGTGAAAATTTTCTACCTGCTCCAAACCGAGACTCTTTATGATCAGTTGTGTTCGTGGTTTGACGACGAACGCGGGCAAAGAAGCGAACATAATAAGACACAAACGCGGCCTGTTGCGATAATTGCTGGGTCATAGTGAAAAAGGGTAACTAATCAACGGGGGTGAACTTTATAGTGAAAGGGTCGTACCTTTTTTTTAAATTTTTTAATTGGGCCAACAGAGACGATCTTAAAATGGGAATTATAAAGGTAACTAAAATTTTGTATGGTTTTAAAATATTCGCCTTACGTACAGATAATAAATGAAAACTGTATACAGGGTTTTTCAAGTTGATGGGCTATTAGAAGTATATGAATTAGTAGAAGGAATTAAATTCTGAAACTTGGGCTCATTTGGTTATTGTTTATGCCGCTTCTTTTAAAAATATATTCAAGTTTGATTTACATCCGGTTATACCGGAAGTCGATACCAACTTTGTTATTTTAAATGGAATGGTATATTTTTCACGCTGAATTCGAATAAAACGTGTAATTCTAAGGTAAGTTTGATAACCAACTTCTACACCTATGACGATCGGTTTCTGAGTTAATTTAATTTATAGAAAAAAAATCGCTACCGCAACCGAAATTATAAAAAATCATAACTTCCACAAAATACGACTTGGAGTGTTGAAATTTTTACTAATAATAGCTGAATATTAGTGCTAACGCCTTGACAAAATTGAATTAAATAATTTATACAGGGCGTTCAAAATAAAATTCTAAAATTGAAAAACTTTAAACACGAATTACCTCGTTTTTTCAAAAGGCACCTACCATTTTTTATTTTTTCAATCGATTCCTTTTTTTATCCTCTTTCGATCCATATGGATACTTCCTATTTTATTTGAAAATTTTGAAATATTTTAAATTATTACTTAAAATAGGAAGTATCCATATAGATCGAAAGAGGATAAAAAAAGGAATCGATTGAAAAAATAAAAAATAGTAGGTGCCATTTGAAAAAACGAAGTAATTCGTGTTTGAAGTTTTTCAATTTTAGAATTTTATTTTGAACGCCCTGTATAAATTATTTAATTCAATTTTGTCAAGGCGTTAGCATAATATTCAGCTATTACTAGTAAAAATTTCAACATCAAGTCGTATTTTGTGAAATTATGATTTTGTATAATTTGGGTTGCGGGAGCGATTTTTTTTCTATAAATTAAATTAACTCAGAAACCGATCGTCATAGGTGTACAAGTTGGTTATCAAACTTACCTTAGAATTACACGTTTTATTCGAATTCAGCGTAAAAAATATACCATTCCATTTAAAATAACAAAGTTGGTATCGACTTCCGGTATAACCGGATGTAAATCGAACTTGAAAATATTTTTAAAAGAAGCGGCATAAACAATAACCAAATGAGCGCAAGTTTCAGAATTTAATTCCTTCTACTAATTCATATACTTCTAATAGCCCATCAACTTGAAAAACCCTGTATAAAAATAATTTTTGAACTTGAAGTTTTCAAAAACTTTTTGAAAAAAGTTTTTAATTAAATATTCTTCCAACTAATATTTTTCCAATTAAAACTTCAAAAAGTTTCAAAATTTGCAGCAAAACAATTTTAGATAATATTGTTTTTATGACTGTGTATTTCTGATTTTTATTTCGAGAAGTGCTACAAAAAAAAATATTTATTTATTTATTTTGTTCCTGTAAAGATCCTCTATTTTCAATATTTTTACCTGTAATCGATATTTAGTTTCGTTATACTTTAATAACCGTGCAGAAGACTGCATAAAATGAGTAACACGACTTACCTCAGCTTCCTTTCTCTCAAGGATAATTCCAGTTTAATCAGGAAATTCAGCTAAAGTGGCGTTACAATTTCTCCTTAAGTAGGTATCTGTAAAAAATGTGCAATTTCACTCTACAGTATGTACCTACATAAACAATTAAGTCATATTTTTTTTTTTTAGAATTAGCCTTACTTCCTTTGGCAAAATTTACATAACTGTGAAGATTGATATTTCTAAAAACATAAGAAAAAATGTTCCTATTTTAAGGATTAATGGAAAAAAAAATTCTTACTACTTTATAAATATTTTTTCTCATTTTTTGTGAACAATTGCAAAATTCGAGCAAAAAAACAATAAATTTTGAACCTTTATTGGCGACAAATTTATTGCAATTTATTTAATGTAACAAAACTTGAAAGAGCCCAGATCGTAGCATTATTAAAAGCAACGTATCGACATTATTTATTCTTCTAGTGTTTATTTACACTTAGTTGTGACCTAGAAAAATGGGCCTTGCCCTTGAACCAAGCAGAATTTTTAATACAAAAGAAAGTAATAATTTCATCAAATGTGTTCTTTCGACCTGGGTACTAAGTATTTCTTGGTGAAAACTACTTAAATTACATGCTTGGATTATTCTGTATTTGTATGACATCTGTTCAATTGCAGTTGTAAATATTTGAAACAGTTGTTATTGTTGTTAATAATCTATTTTAATAGAACAGTAGGTACTCGATTATAGTAGCAAGGCGGTACTTTCATTATTAAATACTTAAAAAGATGAATTGAAATAGCGGATGTTAGAACGACAGCTTGCTCGCTGATAGCCAGCCACAAGAAGTTATATGGCAGTACTAACTAAACTAAAGTTACTTTCACTTTTGATTACTTACTGCGATTGCTTTACAAATTCACACAGTTATAAACGAAAGTAAGTACATAAACCTCAGCTAAATACGTATATAAACGTATTATAAGTACTTAGATGCTATTTAACATCCTTAAAATTTTAAAAATACATAAAACAAATTTGCATTAACAATAACAACTAAAAAATTTGTATTTTTCATTTACTTACTTAAATTACATATGTAGGTAGTTATGTAGTAAAATTTTAATAATGATCTGTTGGTTCATAATTTAAATATTTAAATAATTATTTACAAAGGTGAATAATTTAACGTTTTATGGTTTATTAATTTTTTATGGTGGGTAAACCAAAATAAAATTGTGACGAAACGTAATAAATAAATAAAAATGATTTTGTGAAAAATTGTATGTATTTACAAAAGTTTTCATTGATATTGGTGTTTAGATACCAATAATTATAAATAACTAAAAGAAATCACATAATCGACTAATATAGACATCACCATAGATTAATTAAGAATAAATTAATACTGAATATAATACATATAAAAAATTAAAAATTATTATTATTATATATTTGGTTGCTTTTCATCTTCACTCCATATAACAATAACGATAATAAATGCTCGTGCCCTTAAAATTCGTTATAAAGAATTTACAGCATACTTACGTAAAAAAATGTAGATAGGTACTAAAAAAGAGATGATTAAAGATTAATTATTAATTATTTCAGTGGCAGAGGAAACGCTTCAAGTAACCAAAATATTGTGTTCAGTGCTCTATGAGAGTAATTTTCGTTTTCAAGGGCAGAATATTTTAATTCCATTAATTTCATTACATGGTCAACAACGAAAATTATAATGGGTACGTTTTGAACCGGAAAAACGTAAAACCCATCTAATTAGAAACGGATGGTGATCTCTGATAGCTAGCTAGGTCACTACACTACACTACACTACCTACACTGTGATAGGAGCCAACATCAAAAGTTCGTAGTTACAATTCAATAAACAGTTTCTTATTTACCATATACTAAATTACTTTTTTTTGTGTCATTTGGCCCTTACTACCATATACTATACACTAAAAATAGGTATTTTCTAAAAAAATTATCATAGGTAACTGGAAGGAAAATTATATTTTATAAATTTACTGGAAACATTGTGAAATTTGCCCTTTGAGTTTCTTATTGGTTAAAGTTAATTAATGTTAATAAGACACTTGTTCCATAATTTTTAACAATTGAAAAACACAAAAAGTTTCAAGAAATATATTTGTATTCACTACATATGTTTCGCTTAACATAAGCTTCTTCAGGTGAAGATATAACAAAATTTGTGATTAACTCCTCTATATATATCAATTTACATATTAAAATAGGAAAAATTTTACAAAAAACAAACAATAGTTTTATGTCATTTAAATCTGATAATTCTTTAGGTAAATTTATTTTAAATAATAAATGTAAAACACCCAATAATTAAAAATCAGGTGTTTATTTGTTAAGTTGTTCCAACTGTGAGAAAGTTTATATAGGTCAAACAGGTCGTTCTTTTGATATTCGAATTCACGAACATTATAGAAGTTTCTTAAATAAAAAAACTGATTCAGCTTATGCTGAACATTTGATTAGTAATTGCCATAATTTTAATCTAGATTTTAAAATTTTACACATTCATAATAAAGGTAAAAAATTGGATTTATTAGAAAGTTTAGAAATTAATCGTCATAATAAAGAAAATAAAATTTTAAACGACCAATTGTATGTTAGAAATTCGCCTTTACTAAATGTTCTTGTCTAATTCTCCCCACTATTTTAATATGTAAATTGATATATATAGAGGAGTTAATCACAAATTTTGTTATATCTTCACCTGAAGAAGCTTATGTTAAGCGAAACATATGTAGTGAATACAAATGTATTTCTTGAAACTTTTTGTGTTTTTCAATTGTTAAAAATTATGAACCAGTTTCAACAAGTTAAGGCTTCAACAATCAACAATTTACTTGTTCCATAATTTCACTTGAAGAACAGTAATCAATATGCTTCTTCAAGATGGTATTTTCTGGAACCTTGCTCAAATTATACCAAAGAGAAAAAGGAAACGTCCCCCCTTCTCTTTGCCCCCCCCCCCAGATCAACTTCCCTTTGCAAACCAACTCCTCAATACTCCAGGGTGATATGAGGTGAAACCCTCAAAGAGTATGTGCCATTAGTATCTAGTGCTGATTGAGAGGTTTGCAAAATAAATATTAGTTTGTATAGGGGGCTGTTCATAAAATACGTCACACTAAAATTTGTTTTTTTTTTACCCCCTCTCCCCCGGTTGTCACGCTGTGTCACACTTTCTGTGACACCCCGTTAAATATTACGTCACAAACACTAAACCCCCCCTCCCTGAACATGATAAATGTTGATTGATAATACACAAATTTTGATAGTCAAAAATATTTATTTTAGTTTCATAATAAAATTAATTATCAGAAGTCCAAGGATTCTGTAAAAATTCAGTATATTTTTTTGATGAACGGCAAACGTCACGTTGCCGTAGACCCCCCGTCTCCCCTTCACATGTTGTCACACGCAGCAAGACCCCTCTGCCCCCCTTGTATGCGAACGTATTTTATGAACGGCCTCTAGTTGCCAAAATTTGAAAATCCAAAGCTTTATGATAGTGACCTCCAATGCTACCAGGCACGTAATGACACCCCTTTTTAGAAGTATTTTTTAGGGAAATTTCCTACTTTCTTTTTGATGCCTACCAAAGTCCTTTCTTCTTTTAGATACACAAAAAGTTCTACCTTCTTTTAGATACATACAAAGTCCTATTTTCTTTTAGATACATTTTAAGTTCCTACTTTCTTTCAGATACAAACTAAGTCAGTACGTACTTCTAGAGACATGTTAAAGAGTATTTTGACCCATGCACAAAATATTCAGGTCATGAACCCTGAGATCTGTTTTCATTAAACAATAGTCAAAGAAATATTTTTCGTCACACCGTACTCGATTTTCCAAGAAGCAATTACTTTTTCTAAACGAGTTCATTTTTCTTTAATTACCTTTAAAAAAAGTATCATAAAATAAGCGGACCATTAGAGACGTTGGTACATAGGTTCACTAGCACATGTCAGTACCTGGGTAATTCCATTACCTCTGGAACCATTCAACAACCGTTTACAACACAAAAGTAGGTGATCGAAAGTTACATATAATAAATTCATCTCTTTCTGAAACTTTTTCTTCTATTGTCTGTAATTATTAAGTACATTATAAGTTCTTAGCTGAAAAAGTACCTCACGTAGGTAACAATTACGTGTGAAAATTTACTTCATCAAATTAACCTTAAAAAATATCCTGTAAAAGCATTTATATGCTACTTATTTTTTCAATTCATGAAGGATGAACTTAAAAAGTTTAAAAAGATCCGAATCAAACTTTCACGTTTCCTATATTGCTCTCAAAATGGTGTATGGCAAGAAACATTTTGTTTTCAAGTTTTTAATATACTTCTGGAATGTTGCGTTCAAGAGCGATAGATGGACGAGTGGTTAGAGCTTTAGGTTTACAAACGCAGGCGTTGCGACGATCAGGTTCAATTCACAACTGGTGCACAACTTTTTAATTTTTTTTACTTGACAAAGTACATAATCCTTACCTATTAATTGATCTATAACATTCTATTTATATACCTATGGGCGGGAAATGACTATTGCAATCTATTAAACTTGATATTTAATAAAATACTCACATTTGTATAGAAAAAAGAAGCTAAATATATGCAGGGCCTGAACGCATTAAATATTTATGGAATTCAACAATATTATCCGATGTCCCTGTTTGTACATAGGAACAATGAAAAACGGGTATGTTAATAAGAGTACGCCTATCCTATCAATTCCGACGTTTCGAATATGTACGTACAATAGGTGTGGTTGGACGATAAGACTAAGGCACATCAACACAGAATTAAGATTAAGTGGTACGAATTCGTTGAGATCTGCCCCAAGGATATTGTAATTTAATAAGAATATTGGGACTTGGTTGTCGCGTTGTTACCATATCAAAATGCACCGTTATGTGTCTCATGAACATGTGGTTCAATTAGGATGGAAAGTATTTAGAACGCACTGCCAAACAATGATGAAAAGAGAGGCGGCGTAGAAAAGGCAATCCTTCCAGATAACCTGGTTCAGGAATAATAACGAATAGATATAATGTAATGGCTTGACACGATTAAAATAGCAAATAATTAATTAATAGAAAACAGATTTTGGTTGAAGGAAACTAAGATGTGACAAGAGGTAGCCTCACGTTACCCAACTTACCATAGCTCAATTTATTTTAATGTTTGTTTGTCCATGAAAAACAAAAAAGAATTATGTACTATATTATTTTATGCAGAAGACAGGGGAGCTTTGGGGGTGCTTTTGTGAAGTATCTCCAGATCTCCAAATGGTGTATATGGAGTGATCATTGATTTGAAAAGGATTGAGGACTGCTTTTAAGTGGAAGCAGAGGGTTAAAGCCCCAAAGGATGAAGATTAAGAAGAATATGACCACGACAACATTCACTACTTCCTTGATGTTGGAATCGTATGATCCTGATCAATCAAGTAATAACATTTTTCGGGTGAGGGAATTAAGAAAAACGTTGTAGAACACAAAAAAGTGCCTTTAGATGGAAGCAGAGGGTTAGACCATCAGAGGATGAAGATGAAGAAAAGTTTCACCACACAACATTCACTTCCTGACGTCTTTTTCTACTGTAACCTTAAGCATTCAAATAAAAGTATTTTTGGGTTAGACGAGAAGAGAGGGAGAGGGAAATCAAGGAAAACCTCACAGAACACTAAAAAATAGTTTTAAAGTGGGAGGTAAGGGTTAGAGCTTCAGAAGATGAAGATAAAGAAGGTCATGACCACGAAAATAAACACTTCGTTCGTGTTGCCCTTTTCTAGTATGACCCTATGGTCCCAAGGGTTTAATTAATAATAAGGTGTTGAATATTTATTTGCAGCTTCAAATAAATGATAGCAGGTTTCCAAAAACAGTGTATTAATGTTATTAAAGATTACATGAATAAAACAGTAGTGAACGAAGAGAAAAAATATTGCAAGTATACAGTTTGAGAACAACTTGTGGACTGCTCTTTTACATCAACTTTTGTACTTGGTAAAAGCTAACCTACTACCTGCTAAGGGTAGTTTGTACACATCTGGCAATAATAAAAATGGTCCATGACGACCAGCAAAACAAGTTGTATATAGCAAACTAGGTAAATGGACTAAAAATAGATTCACAAGAAACACAACATGCATACAGAAACAGAAAACTTAAAGTCTATTTGACAACGATCAAAATACTTATTCTATTTAAGCTAAAATTCAATACTCCCACTTATTTTGAATCGTCTTGAATGTTGAGTCTTTCGCGCAAAAAACAAAATTGCTGTTTTGATAAGGGCTTCGTAAAAATGTCGGCCAGTTGTTGTTTTGATTGTATGTAATCAATTTTAATTTCTTTACGTCTGATTACATCGCGTACAAAATGGAACCGTACGTCTATATGTTTCGACCGCTTATGAAATTCCGTATTGCTTGCTAACTTTATGGCCGACTGATTGTCTACATAAATTGGTATTGTTTCAATCGGGAATTCTAAATCATTAAAAATTTGGCGTAACCAGATTGCTTCTTTCGTACCGTGCGTTAATGCAATGTACTCGGCTTCTGCCGTTGACAATGCTACGATACTTTGACGTTGACTGGACCAGCAGATTGGTCCACCATTAAAAATGAAAACAAAACCGCTTCGTGATCTACGCGTTTCTACGCATCCGGCGTAGTCAGCATCAGTGTAGCCCCTTACAATGCCGTTGCTCCCACTGTTTCCGAAAATAATGCTGAAATCGCGCGTACCTATCAGGTATTTGATTATGCGTTTTACCGCCTGCCAATGCTCGTGATTGTAAGAATTTAGAAACTGACTCGCATAATTGACCGCGTATTCAATGTCAGGACGACTTACCCTTGCTACGAATAGCAGTGAACCGATTGATTCGCGATACGGTATATTACTACTTTTGTCGTCCGTATTTTCTCCCTTTTTTAAACAAAGTCCGGGTTCCGCGGGAACACTTACCGGATTTGCATCAATCAAACTGAATGTTTTTACTATTTTGTCTATGTGGTTAGATTGGCTAATTTTAATCGTACGCTTTTCACGGTCGCGCTTAATTTCCATGCCGACAAATTCATGTGCTCCATCGATTGTTATTTTGAAATTGGTTTTTAAATAATCCAACACCTGGTTAATTGCATCTTGACTTTTACAAATTACCAAGCCGTCATCTACATATAACGCCAAATATACCCTACACTGGCCAACAACACCGACAAACACGCACTTATCACTTTGAATATTCTTCATATTAAACTCGCGTAAAAATTTCACAAATTTATCGTTCCAACATCGCGGGGATTGTTTTAAGCCATATAAGCTGCGATGTAGCTTGTAGACGATGTTGTTGTCCTCGATGTACCCCTCAGGAGGTTGTAAATAAATTTCTTCCTGAAGTTCGCCGTATAGAAACGCCGTCTTTACGTCGAATTTGGTCATTTCCAAGTTTTCTGTGGCTGCGATTGATAAAAGGATTCTAATAGATTCGTAGCGGACCACTGGTGCAAATGTTTCGAAGAAATCGATCCCTTCCCTCTGAGAAAATCCCTTGGCTACAAGTCGCGCTTTGTATCTGCTACTATTGTCATGAGAGTTCTTTTTTATGGCAAATACCCATTTGCACCCAATTGCACGCTTGTCTTTGGGTAATGGCATGGCGGTCCAAGTGTTGTTTTCTCTCAAAGCTCGCATTTCTTCTTGCACGGCATCTTGCCACATTTTTGCATCGTGGCTTGAGATAGCTTCGCTGTATGTTAGCGGCACAGCCTCAGCGATGTGTGCTACAGGCTCTCCATAGCGTTCAATGAGATTGAGCCGCTGTCTATCCCGCAATTGCCGTCCTTCTGCTACTGCAGGATGGTTTATTTCCTCTTCATCATCAGCTTGTTGATCGGGGTCCTCAGCATCAAAAATTTGTTGATGATAAGCAACATCTCCGACACTTTTATCATCTTCTTGCAGGCCAAAATCAAGTTTATGTTGGTAAACGTCTTCTTCATTCATTTGACTATTTTCATTAAAATCTACATCGCTACTTATGTAGATTTTTCGCGATACTTTGTCCCAAAGCCTGTAGTTTTTAGATTCACCTTCATAGCCTACGAATGTGAGCTTTTTGCTTTTTGGTTCAAGCTTACTCCGTTTTTCCTTGGGCGTGTTCAAGTACGCGTCTACACCGAACACGCGTAAATGATTGACTTCTGGCTTGTGTCCGAAAAAGTGTTCGAAGGGTGTTATTTTATCTTGCTGATTAAATATTACTCTGTTTAACAAATAACACGCAGTATTAACGGCCTCGGGCCAGAGTTGAGTGTCAATCTTGCCATTAATTAGCATTGTTCTCGCACTTTCGACGATTGTTCGCAGTTCCCGCTCGGCACGGCCGTTCTGTTCGTGGATATACGGCGATGAAAATTCGTGAATAATACCCCTATCGGTTGTATATTTGCGGAATTGTTCTGAGGTATATTCACGCCCATTATCCGATCGTAACACTTTAATTTTATTACCCGTTTGGGTTGTCACAAAGTTTTCATAATCTTTGAATCTATCAAACACTTCGGATTTATGTCTCAAAAAGTACACTTTTCTAAAACTCGTACTTTCGTCCTTAAAAAGTAAGAAGTAACGCGAACCTCGCGGAGATTCAATGCTGATTGGCCCGCACACATCGGTGTGAATTTTCTCTCCCGGTAGAAAGTTCTTCTTACTTTTAACAGGTGGATGCTGCTTACGGGTTTGCTTGCCCTTTACACACGACTCACAAAAAAAATCTTTCTTTTGTTCAACATTAAAGTGACGATCGGCTAATGCTTGGCTTGTATTCACAACCGCGCGAACATTTATGTGTCCTAGTCTATCATGCCAAAGCTTGAGCGTATTTTGCTTGGATTCAACAATGTTGCACGTTTCATTAGGCACTACAACTTCAAATAGCATTTTGAAAAGTTTGCCATGCCTCACGCCGCGGGATGTTACCTGTCCGTTTTTGTCGCGCACTTCGCATTCGCTTTTGAATGCGTGAAACGAAAACATCTTATCGTTGATCGTACTGATTGAAAACAAGTTTCTTCTAAGTTCTGGCACTAAAAGTACATTTTGTAGTTCTCTGGTAATTGTTTTTCCGCGCACGCATTCGCGAATCACAATGGTCCCTTTGCCTGCCGCAGGCAAGATTTTATCGTCGGCAATTTTAACAAATCGGGTTTCGTCCAAGGTATCGAGCACTGTGAAGAAATCCCGTCTATAAGTCATGTGCATGCTGGCACCTGAGTCCGCTAACCAAATTTCTTCGTCACTGTCGGCTGTTTTAGAATAAAATGCAGTTACATCGCTGATGTACGCCTCGGCGAAGTATGAATATGCCGATGTATGGTGCTTATTACCATTTATTTGAGGACTATTGCTTTTATTTGGACACTCTCGCGCCCAATGACCCTTTTCTTTGCAGATGGCACACTTTGTCCTTTTCTTCAATTCTTCAATTTTTTTCTTGCTGTTGGATTTTGCTTGTTTGCTTGGATGCTTATCGTTTTTCTTCAAACTCAATGCTTGAGTTTGAAGGGCAAGAGACGATACACTTTCCTCTGTTTCACACAACCGCTTGTCCTCTCTAATTAGTCTGGCTATCAGCGCATCTGTTTTTCTATCCGCCTTGGGTGTGCATTCCCACGCCATACGAAACGGTGAGAATTTTTGCGGTAAACTACATAATATTTTTGACTGCTTTGCTGCATCGGATGGCTCATCATCTGAATCTGCAAGTTTCTTGCAAATGCATTCAAAATCTTCGAATTGCTGAGCGATGTCCTTGCCTTCGAAAATGCGAAAGTCGTAAAACTTCTGCCACGCACTTTGTTTTTCATCTTCGCTGACATCACCAAACCTTTGCGCTAGCTTTGTCCAGACTTCTTTTGGAGTTGTGCAATTTATGAGATACGGATGCAATCGCATCTCCACTGAACCGACTATTATACTCATTGCTTTTAATGAGTTCTTGTTCCACTTTTGCCAATCAGTGAGTTTTTCGGTTTTGTTTGGCTGTACTTCTGAGTCATCGATATAACCCAAGAGACCAGCTGATCCCAGAGCGATATTTACACCAAACTTCCACATAGTGTAATTATTTTCGTTAAGCTTAACGAAATTAAATTCTTTATCGGCCATGATGAAAAGAATTCGCTTTACACTCCCGCACAACGAAAAAAACCGAAAATGCCTATAACTACTTGCAACGCGACGCGACTAAGAGTCTTTTCTTTTACTTCACTCACCGGCTTTGTTTTTAAACAGTTCTTTTTTTTTTCACTTACTGTAATACACTGGCGCAGTGGAAGCGTGCTGGGCCCATAACCTGTTGAATATTTATTTGCAGCTTCAAATAAATGATAGCAGGTTTCCAAAAACAGTGTATTAATGTTATTAAAGATTACATGAATAAAACAGTAGTGAACGAAGAGAAAAAATATTGCAAGTATACAGTTTGAGAACAACTTGTGGACTGCTCTTTTACATCAACTTTTGTACTTGGTAAAAGCTAACCTACTACCTGCTAAGGGTAGTTTGTACACATCTGGCAATAATAAAAATGGTCCATGACGACCAGCAAAACAAGTTGTATATAGCAAACTAGGTAAATGGACTAAAAATAGATTCACAAGAAACACAACATGCATACAGAAACAGAAAACTTAAAGTCTATTTGACAACGATCAAAATACTTATTCTATTTAAGCTAAAATTCAATATAAGGAAATAAAAAGGAACGAAAGGAAAACCTTACAAAACACTAAAAAAGTGTTTTAGGTGGGAGCTGAGAGCTAAAGCTTCAGATAATGAACGTAAACAGGGATATGACCAGGAAAACATTCAATTCGTTCCTTTTGCCTTTTTCTACTACCACCTTATGGTCAGAAGCACTAAAATAAATTTATTTCTGAGTTAAAAGAGAAAAGGGATAAGCAGATATTTAGAAAAATCTCATAGAACACTAAAAAAGTGTTTTTTAAGTGGGAGGTAAGGGTTAGAGCTTCAGAAGATGAAAATGAAGACTATCATGACCACGAAAATAAACATTTTGTTCGTGTTGCCCTTTTCTAGTGTGACGCTATAATCCCAAGGGTTTAATTAATAATAGTAAGTCCCAGATTTGAAGAAATAAGAAAGGAGGAAAAGGAAACTAAAGGAAACTTTACAAAACACTAAAAAAGTGTTTTAGGTGGGAGCTGAGAGCTAAAGCTTCAGATAATGAACGTAAACAGGGATATGACCAGGAAAACATTCAATTCGTTCCTTTTGCCTTTTTCTACTACCACCTTATGGTCAGAAGCACTAAAATAAATTTATTTCTGAGTTAAAAGAGAAAAGGGATAAGCAGATATTTAGAAAAATCTCATAGAACACTAAAAAAGTGTTTTTTAAGTGGGAGGTAAGGGTTAGAGCTTCAGAAGATGAAAATGAAGACTATCATGACCACGAAAATAAACATTTTGTTCGTGTTGCCCTTTTCTAGTGTGACGCTATAATCCCAAGGGTTTAATTAATAATAGTAAGTCCCAGATTTGAAGAAATAAGAAAGGAGGAAAAGGAAACTAAAGGAAACTTTACAAAACACTAAAAAAGTGTTTTAGGTGGGAGCTGGGAGTTAAAGCTTCAGATAATGATCGTAAACAGGGATATGACCAGGAAACCCCTAATTCTAGTATGACATTTTGATCCTAAGCAATTGAAAGCCAAGAAATGATATTCCTTGGAGAATAGAAGAAATAGTAGTAGAAGAAAATCCTACAGAACACTAAAAAAGTGGTTTTGGGTGGGAGCTGAGAGGTAAAGCTGCACGAGATAAAGAATAAGACCACGGCAACATTCATTTCGTTTATATACTCTTTTCTAGGGTGACCTTATGGTTCTAAGAACTCAAATAAACGTATTCCTGGGATAGCAGAAAAGAGAGAAGAAGAGAAATGGAGGAAAACCTTACAGAACACTAAAGCTTCAGAGGATTAAGATAAAGAAGGATGTGACCATCATAACATTCACTTATTCTGGTGTTTTCTTTCTTTTATTTATTATAATATTATGATCCTGAGCAATCAAATAAAAATATTCCTCTGCTATAAGGGAAGAGCGGGATTATAAAAACCCTTGGAGAACAATGAAATTGAAGAGAAAAACCATAACATAACAGTTAAAGAAGAACGGTGTTCTATTAATGTACGCCCATTTTACCCACCCGTTTCTTATTCTTCCTTTTTTCCCACTCTCTGCTCATTATTCTCATCATTCTTTCCATTAATCTCTTCACCCCAACAAGGGTCAGAAACTTTTACTATTAAAGTAGTTCTCCCTCTACTTAATTTCTAAATTATAAAAAAATCTACACAGGAAAATAGTTATAGTAGTAAAACATCTGAATGAATTATTTATTAACGTGGTATTACGAAATGATTAAATATTGGCTATTATTATTTTTTTTTACGAAAGAAAAACTTAAGAATTCACAAATCCATCTTCCTATAATATAATACGAGATAAGAAGATGTCAAGGACCGATGTCACATATATCTTTAGCATCTTTAAGTCAAGGTCTTGGTTGAGACAGTTTCGCTTATTAAACGAATAAATTACAGTAATAAAGTGTCGAGAGGGAAATTTACATATTCATAGATAGAAACTTATATTATTATACTGTAGTTAATAATATAACGGTGTAAGTAGTAAGGTCACGTGTTTATTAATACCTAAGAAGAATAACATTCCAACAAACGACTTTAGTTTGTTGAGGTGCGTATGGTAGGTATACCTATATGGACAATAAAATGAAGCCATTAGCAATAAATATCTATCGAATTATGTTTGAAAGAATTGCGGACTTTACGCACCGTGAATGACTAATAAGAAGTTCTGTAAAAGTCAGGAGACGACCTCTGTATAAGAAAACTTCCTTATACCTAGGTACATAATTATAAGTTATTATTCAGTTAATCACGTGTAGAAACACACGATACCATAAGAAATTAAAATAACATTTATGAATAAATTAATAAATGTATAACAGTAATAACAACATTTTGTACAGACAAGATAAGTAGAAAATAAATAAAAAATATGTAAAAGAGCCTTTTTGATGGTTCCATAAAGTTCATACAGTGGCCAAATAGGCAGCGACTTCGATACACGTACAGAGGAACGTAAAAATTTACATACGTACGTATTAGACAAAAAATTAAACTAAATTAAATACTAATTATAAGTTTAACATTTTTAGAAGTTTTGAGATTAATTTAATAAATTTGTCTGTGCCTATAATTATTTTATTTTAGTTTCACTTTTAAATTTCTCTAATTACATGTAAAAATAAAATAGTTTTAACTCATGGTATTATAAAAACATTCCCAGTTAAACAACACAAAACATGATGTTAATCTTTTCTTTAATTGCCTGAGATTTTAGGTCATTGTGATGAAAAATAGACGATGTTGTTGTTACACTTTCTAACCTAGAGATAATAGTTGGATTGTCCCATTTCATTTAAGATCAAAACTTGTTACCATTAAGAGTGTTAAGAGTGAGAACAAACACACAAATGAGAAACGAAGACATGCATTTATATTTCTCTGTATGTCTTTTTATAATTTGGAATGTTATTAGGAATTTAAAATTGGTACAATTCGAGAATATCATGTACGTTGCAATTTACCCTAGGTCCAATTTTTTTTTATAAAAACAGTATTAAATTTAAAGTTGAGGGGAATATCTCTGGAAGGAATAAATTAATATTTCCTATTGTATAAATGTCCGTTTTTTTATATGTATATACAGGGTATTTCAAGTTGATGGGCTATTAGAAGTATATGAATTAGTAAAATGAATTCAATTCTGAAACTTGGGCTCATTTGGTTATTGTTTATGCCGCTTCTTTTAAAAATAATTTCAAGTTCGATTTACATCCGGTTATACCGGAAGTCGATACCAACTTTGTTATTTTAAATGGAATGGTATATTTTTTACGCTGAATTCGAATAAAACGTGTAATTCTAAGGTAAGTTTGATAACCAACTTGTACACCTATGACGATCAGTTTCTGAGTTAATTTAATTTATAAAAAAAAAATCGCTACCGCAACCCAAATTATAAAAAATCATAACTTCCATAAAATACGACTTGGAGTGTTGAAATTTTTACTAGTAATAGCTGAATATTAGTGCTAACGCCTTGACAAAATTGAATTAAATTATTTATACAGGGCGTTCAAAATAAAATTCTAAAATTGAAAAATTTCAAACACGGATTACTTCGTTTTTTCAAATGGCACCTACTATTTTTTATTTTTTCAATCGATTCCTTTTTTTATCTTCTTTCGATCCATATGGATACTTCCTATTTTATTTGAAAATTTTGGAATAATTTTGAATTCTTACTTAAAATAGGAAGTATCCATATAGATCGAAAGAGGATAAAAAAAAGAATCGGTTGAAAAAATAAAAAATAGTAGGTGCTATTTGAAAAAACGAGGTAATTCGTGTTTGAAGTTTTTCAATTTTAGAATTTTATTTTGAACGCCCTGTATAAATTATTTACTTCAATTTTGTCAAGGCATTAGTAGTAATATTCAGGTATTACTAGTAAAATTTTCAACAGTCAGAGTAGTATTTTGTAGAAAGTATGATTTTTTTAATAATTTGGGTTGCGGTAGCAATTTTTTTTCTATAAATTAAATTAACTCAGAAACCGATCGTCATAGGTGTACAAGTTGGTTATTAAACTTACCTTAGAATTACACGTTTTATTCGAATTCAGCGTAAAAAATATACCATTCCATTTAAAATAACAAAGTTGGTATCGACTTCCGGTATAACCGGATGTAAATCGAACTTGAAAATATTTTTAAAAGAAGCGGCATAAACAATAACCAAATGAGCCCAAGTTTCAGAATTGAATTCCTTCTACTAATTCATATACTTCTAATAGCCCATCAACTTGAAAACCCCTCTATAAAGTTATATTACGTACACAATTGCTAAACAAAACAAAAAAGTTCAAAACAAAAAATTATAAAACAATAAAAAGAAACAAGGCAATTCTAAAAGAAAAAAAAAAGATTATTCATTCTTATCCTACCCACCCTATTTTTTCCAATAATACCTTTTAGAGGAAACCCTACAGTTTTTATTTATCAAACATTATTTATTTCATCCCCATTTATTTATTTAACAATTTCTTTTAAAAGGGCCAGACCATCTTCCTTACTTAACAATATCTTACATTCCTACATTCCTCCTCTTATATTTTTTCGTCACATCCCCCAACACATGCATTAATGCTTCTTCTCCCCTTTCACAAATTGTACATAATCTGTTCGTTATTCTTCATCTAATACTTACATTCTCTGCTTTCATTCCCTACTCTAAACCTTACGAAAATATTTATATCTTTCTTTTGTTTTAAGTGTTTTTTTTTCCAATTTTCGATTATAAAGGATCGCCAAGAAGAGCAAGTTTAGGTACTCATATACTTACACAAATTTACCTTGCATCATTTTTATCAACTACCTATAGCTGCTTGTTTTCTTTTATTAATCTTCCAATAGGTACTTGCAAACTGAATTGAATAGCTATGAACAAATGATTTCAATTTTCAATGCGCCGTTTAGAAACGGAAAGTGCACCAAGAGAATAGCCTTAAGTAAACTAAACACAAACGTACATTTACCTACTTACTTCCACGTACATGTGCGTAATGTACTGCTCTTTAGAAGAACGTATTTAACACAGCTTTAGTGGCTGGCAATGACACAAATTCTTCTAGCTGAGAGAATTTAATTACCTTGAAGGAAAGTGTAAATATTACGACCGGCGAAATGGTAATAATCGTTTTAGGCGATGTGTCACTTCCAAAATTACCGGAAAAGTGAAAATTGTGGTTAAAGACCAATGTCACCTAGATAGATAGACCAAGTTGAAAGTTAAAATTAATGACATTAAACAAATTGTACTCAAATCAAGGTATGTAATTTGAACAGAAAGTAGTCATTATTATTAATACTTAACAGAATTTTACACATGTACTTCAAACTTCTTTTAAATTTTTTGGATAGGCGAAGATCCCAGAAGAATTTGAGATGAATTTGTAGTGTGGGTAGTTCATAAGGAAGTCATCTTGAATATCTATAGAAACCTTATTGTAGTTCATTCCCACCAGCTCATATTCAAGGGTGTACATTGTGGTACAAAATGTGGGACACACACATCTTTTCCTGTTTTGATTAACAGTCTTTGGATCAGTGAAGACTTTAGGAGAGTTGAAGAGAAATTTGTAGAGTGTTGGTGGTCTACAAGGAAATCATTCCAAATATCCACAGAAACCTTATTGTAGTTCATTCCCAGCAGCTAATCTTTAAGGGTGTACACTGCAGTACAAAATGTGGGACATTCGTATTTTCCAATCTTGATTAGGAACCTTTTGATGGGTAAAGACCCCCAAAAGAATTGAAGTGGAATTTATAGAGTGTTGGTAGTTCATAAAGAAATCATTCTAAATATCCACACAAAACCTTATTGTAGTTCATTCCCACCAGCTAATATTCAAGGGTGTACATTGTGGTACAAAATGTGGAACACACACATCTTTTCCTATTTTGATTAGGAGTCTTTGGAACAGTGAAGACTTTAGAAGAGTTGAAGAGGAATTTGTAGAGTGTTGTCCTATTTTTATTAAGAATATTTGGATTAGTGAAAACTTTAGAAGAGCGGGCAAGGAATTTGTAGTGTTGGTGGTATACAAATAAATCATTCCAAATATCCACAGAAACCTTATTGTAGTTCATTCCCAGCAGCTAATCTTTAAGGGTGTACACTGCAGTACAAAATGTGGGACATTCGTATTTTCCAATCTTGATTAGGAACCTTTGGATGGGTGAAGACCCCTAAAAGAATTGAAGTGGAATTTATAGAGTGTTGGTAGTTCATAAAGAAATCATTCTAAATATCCACACAAAACCTTATTGTAGTTCATTCCCACCAGCTAATATTCAAGGGTGTACATTGTGGTACAAAATGTGGAACACACACATCCTTTCCTATTTTGATTAGGAGTCTTTGGAACAGTGAAGACTTTAGAAGAGTTGAAGAGGAATTTGTAGAGTGTTGTCCTATTTTTATTAAGAATATTTGGATTAGTGAAAACTTTAGAAGAGCGGGCAAGGAATTTGTAGTGTTGGTGGTATACAAATAAATCATTCCAAATATCCACAGAAACCTTATTGTAGTTCATTCCCAGCAGCTAATCTTTAAGGGTGTACACTGCAGTACAAAATGTGGGACATTCGTATTTTCCAATCTTGATTAGGAACCTTTGGATGGGTGAAGACCCCTAAAAGAATTGAAGTGGAATTTATAGAGTGTTGGTAGTTCATAAAGAAATCATTCTAAATATCCACACAAAACCTTATTGTAGTTCATTCCCACCAGCTAATATTCAAGGGTGTACATTGTGGTACAAAATGTGGAACACACACATCCTTTCCTATTTTGATTAGGAGTCTTTGGAACAGTGAAGACTTTAGAAGAGTTGAAGAGGAATTTGTAGAGTGTTGTCCTATTTTTATTAAGAATATTTGGATTAGTGAAAACTTTAGAAGAGCGGGTAAGGAATTTGTAGTGTTGGTGGTCTACAAGGAAATCATTCCAAATATCCACAGATACCTTATTGTATTTCATTTCCAACAGCTAATCTTCAAGGGTGTACACTGCAGTACAAAATGTGGGACATTCGTATTTTCCAATCTTGATTAGGAACCTTTGGATGGGTGAAGACCCCCAAAAGAATTGAAGTGGAATTTATAGAGTGTTGGTAGTTCATAAAGAAATCATTCTAAATATCCACACAAAACCTTATTGTAGTTCATTCCCACCAGCTAATATTCAAGGGTGTACATTGTGGTACAAAATGTGGAACACACACATCTTTTCCTATTTTGATTAGGAGTCTTTGGAACAGTGAAGACTTTAGAAGAGTTGAAGAGGAATTTGTAGAGTGTTGTCCTATTTTTATTAAGAATATTTGGATTAGTGAAAACTTTAGAAGAGCGGGCAAGGAATTTGTAGTGTTGGTGGTATACAAATAAATCATTCCAAATATCCACAGAAACCTTATTGTAGTTCATTCCCAGCAGCTAATCTTTAAGGGTGTACACTGCAGTACAAAATGTGGGACATTCGTATTTTCCAATCTTGATTAGGAACCTTTGGATGGGTGAAGACCCCTAAAAGAATTGAAGTGGAATTTATAGAGTGTTGGTAGTTCATAAAGAAATCATTCTAAATATCCACACAAAACCTTATTGTAGTTCATTCCCACCAGCTAATATTCAAGGGTGTACATTGTGGTACAAAATGTGGAACACACACATCTTTTCCTATTTTGATTAGGAGTCTTTGGAACAGTGAAGACTTTAGAAGAGTTGAAGAGGAATTTGTAGAGTGTTGTCCTATTTTTATTAAGAATATTTGGATTAGTGAAAACTTTAGAAGAGCGGGTAAGGAATTTGTAGTGTTGGTGGTCTACAAGGAAATCATTCCAAATATCCACAGAAACCTTATTGTATTTCATTTCCAACAGCTAATCTTCAAGGGTGTACACTGCAGTACAAAATGTGGGACATTCGTATTTTCCAATCTTGATTAGGAACCTTTGGATGGGTGAAGACCCCCAAAAGAATTGAAGTGGAATTTATAGAGTGTTGGTAGTTCATAAAGAAATCATTCTAAATATCCACACAAAACCTTATTGTAGTTCATTCCCACCAGCTAATATTCAAGGGTGTACATTGTGGTACAAAATGTGGAACACACACATCTTTTCCTATTTTGATTAGGAGTCTTTGGAACAGTGAAGACTTTAGAAGAGTTGAAGAGGAATTTGTAGAGTGTTGTCCTATTTTTATTAAGAATATTTGGATTAGTGAAAACTTTAGAAGAGCGGGTAAGGAATTTGTAGTGTTGGTGGTCTACAAGGAAATCATTCCAAATATCCACAGAAACCTTATTGTATTTCATTTCCAACAGCTAATCTTCAAGGGTGTACACTGCAGTACAAAATGTGGGACATTCGTATTTTCCAATCTTGATTAGGAACCTTTGGATGGGTGAAGACCCCCAAAAGAATTGAAGTGGAATTTATAGAGTGTTGGTAGTTCATAAAGAAATCATTCTAAATATCCACACAAAACCTTATTGTAGTTCATTCCCACCAGCTAATATTCAAGGGTGTACATTGTGGTACAAAATGTGGAACACACACATCTTTTCCTATTTTGATTAGGAGTCTTTGGAACAGTGAAGACTTTAGAAGAGTTGAAGAGGAATTTGTAGAGTGTTGTCCTATTTTTATTAAGAATATTTGGATTAGTGAAAACTTTAGAAGAGCGGGTAAGGAATTTGTAGTGTTGGTGGTCTACAAGGAAATCATTCCAAATATCCACAGAAACCTTATTGTATTTCATTTCCAACAGCTAATCTTCAAGGGTGTACACTGCAGTACAAAATGTGGGACATTCGTATTTTCCAATCTTGATTAGGAACCTTTGGATGGGTGAAGACCCCCAAAAGAATTGAAGTGGAATTTATAGAGTGTTGGTAGTTCATAAAGAAATCATTCTAAATATCCACACAAAACCTTATTGTAGTTCATTCCCACCAGCTAATATTCAAGGGTGTACATTGTGGTACAAAATGTGGAACACACACATCTTTTCCTATTTTGATTAGGAGTCTTTGGAACAGTGAAGACTTTAGAAGAGTTGAAGAGGAATTTGTAGAGTGTTGTCCTATTTTTATTAAGAATATTTGGATTAGTGAAAACTTTAGAAGAGCGGATAAGGAATTTGTAGTGTTGGTGGTCTACAAGGAAATCATTCCAAATATCCACAGAAACCTTATTGTATTTCATTTCCAACAGCTAATCTTCAAGGGTGTACACTGCAGTACAAAATGTGGGACATTCGTATTTTCCAATCTTGATTAGGAACCTTTGGATGGGTGAAGACCCCCAAAAGAATTGAAGTGGAATTTATAGAGTGTTGGTAGTTCATAAAGAAATCATTTTTAAATATCCACACAAAACCTTATTGTAGTTCATTCCCACCAGCTAATATTCAAGGGTGTACATTGTGGTACAAAATGTGGAACACACACATCTTTTCCTATTTTGATTAGGAGTCTTTGGAACAGTGAAGACTTTAGAAGAGTTGAAGAGGAATTTGTAGAGTGTTGTCCTATTTTTATTAAGAATATTTGGATTAGTGAAAACTTTAGAAGAGCGGGTAAGGAATTTGTTTGTGTTGGTGGTCTACAAGGAAATCATTCCAAATATCCACAGAAACCTTATTGTATTTCATTTCCAACAGCTAATCTTCAAGGGTGTACACTGCAGTACAAAATGTGGGACATTCGTATTTTCCAATCTTGATTAGGAACCTTTGGATGGGTGAAGACCCCCAAAAGAATTGAAGTGGAATTTATAGAGTGTTGGTAGTTCATAAAGAAATCATTCTAAATATCCACACAAAACCTTATTGTAGTTCATTCCCACCAGCTAATATTCAAGGGTGTACATTGTGGTACAAAATGTGGAACACACACATCTTTTCCTATTTTGATTAGGAGTCTTTTTGGGAAAAGTGAAGACTTTAGAAGAGTTGAAGAGGAAAATTTTTAGAGTGTTGTCCTATTTTTATTAAGAATATTTGGATTAGTGAAAACTTTAGAAGAGCGGGTAAGGAATTTGTAGTGTTGGTGGGCTACAAGGAAATCATTCCAAATATCCACAGAAACCTTATTGTATTTCATTTCCAACAGCTAATCTTCAAGGGTGTACACTGCAGTACAAAATGTGGGACATTCGTATTTTCCAATCTTGATTAGGAACCTTTGGATGGGTGAAGACCCCCAAAAGAATTGAAGTGGAATTTATAGAGTGTTGGTAGTTCATAAAGAAATCATTCTAAATATCCACACAAAACCTTATTGTAGTTCATTCCCACCAGCTAATATTCAAGGGTGTACATTGTGGTACAAAATGTGGAACACACACATCTTTTCCTATTTTGATTAGGAGTCTTTGGAACAGTGAAGACTTTAGAAGAGTTGAAGAGGAATTTGTAGAGTGTTGTCCTTTTTTATATAAGAATATTTGGATTAGTGAAAACTTTAGAAGAGCGGGTAAGGAATTTGTAGTGTTGGTGGTCTACAAGGAAATCATTCCAAATATCCACAGAAACCTTATTGTATTTCATTTCCAACAGCTAATCTTCAAGGGTGTACACTGCAGTACAAAATGTGGGACATTCGTATTTTCCAATCTTGATTAGGAACCTTTGGATGGGTGAAGACCCCCAAAGAGAAGGAATTTTAAATGTTGGTGGGTTAAAAAAATCATTCCAAATATCCACCCAAAACCTTATTGTATTTTATTCCCACCAGTAATATTCAATTTCATTTTGGTACAAAATGTTGGGAAAACACACATCTTTTCCTTTTTTTTTTTGGGCTTTTAAAAGGATTTTTTTTTTTTGGATTAGTGAAAACTTTAGAAGAGCGGGCAAGGAATTTGTAGTGTTGGTGGTATACAAAAAATCATTCCAAATATCCACAGAAACCTTATTGTATTTCATTTCCAACCCGTAATTTCAATTTCACTGTGGGACAAAATGTGAACACACACATCTTTTCCTATTTTGATTAGGAGTCTTTGGAACAGTGAAGACTTTAGAAGAGTTGAAGAGAAAATTTTTAGAGTGTTGGTGGTCTACAAATAAATCATTCCAAATATCCACAGAAACCTTTTTGTATTTCATTCCCCCAGCTAATCTTTAAGGGTGTACACTGCAGTACAAAATGTGGGACATTCGTATTTTCCAATCTTGATTAGGAACCTTTTGATGGGTGAAGACCCCCAAAAGAATTGAAGTGGAATTTATAGAGTGTTGGTAGTTCATAAAGAAATCATTCTAAATATCCACACAAAACCTTATTGTAGTTCATTCCCACCAGCTAATATTCAAGGGTGTACATTGTGGTACAAAATGTGGAACACACACATCTTTTCCTATTTTGATTAGGAGTCTTTGGAACAGTGAAGACTTTAGAAGAGTTGAAGAGGAATTTGTAGAGTGTTGTCCTATTTTTATTAAGAATATTTGGATTAGTGAAAACTTTAGAAGAGCGGGTAAGGAATTTGTAGTGTTGGTGGTCTACAAGGAAATCATTCCAAATATCCACAGAAACCTTATTGTATTTCATTTCCAACAGCTAATCTTCAAGGGTGTACACTGCAGTACAAAATGTGGGACATTCGTATTTTTCCAATCTTGATTAGGAACCTTTGGATGGGTGAAGACCCCCAAAAGAATTGAAGTGGAATTTATAGAGTGTTGGTAGTTCATAAAGAAATCATTCTAAATATCCACACAAAACCTTATTGTAGTTCATTCCCACCAGCTAATATTCAAGGGTGTACATTGTGGTACAAAATGTGGAACACACACATCTTTTCCTATTTTGATTAGGAGTCTTTGGAACAGTGAAGACTTTAGAAGAGTTGAAGAGGAATTTGTAGAGTGTTGTCCTATTTTTATTAAGAATATTTGGATTAGTGAAAACTTTAGAAGAGCGGGCAAGGAATTTGTAGTGTTGGTGGTATACAAAGAAATCATTCCAAATATCCACAGAAACCTTATTGTATTTCATTTCCAACAGTAATCTTCAAGGGTGTACACTGTGTACAAAATGTGGAACACACACATCTTTTCCTATTTTGATTAGGATCTTTGGATAGTGAAGACTTTAGAAGAGTTGAAGGGAATTTGTAGAGTGTTGTGTATTTTTTAAAGAAATCATTCTAAATATCCACCAAAACCTTATTGTAGTTCATCTTCCACACAGCTAATCATTCAAGGGTGTACATTTTGTGGTACAAAATGTGGAACACACACATCTTTTCCTATTTTGATTAGGAGTCTTTGGAACAGTGAAGACTTTAGAAGAGTTGAAGAGGAATTTGTAGAGTGTTGTCCTATTTTTATTAAGAATATTTGGATTAGTGAAAACTTTAGAAAGCGGGCAAGGAATTTGTAGTGTTGGTGGTATACAAATAAATCATTCCAAATATCCACAGAAACCTTATTGTATTTCATTCCCACCAGTAATATTCAATTTCACTGTGGTACAAAATGTTGAACACACACATCTTTTCCTATTTTGATTAGGATCTTTGGATAGTGAAGACTTTAGAAGAGTTGAAGGGAATTTGTAGTGTTGTGTATTTTTTAAAGAAATCATTCTAAATATAAAACAAAACCTTATTGTAGTTCATTCCCACCAGCTAATATTCAAGGTTATCATCTGTGGTACAAAATGTGGAACACACACATCTTTTCCTATTTTGATTAGGAGTCTTTGGAACAGTGAAGACTTTAGAAGAGTTGAAGAGGAATTTGTAGAGTGTTGTCCTATTTTTATTAAGAATATTTGGATTAGTGAAAACTTTAGAAGAGCGGGCAAGGAATTTGTAGTGTTGGTGGTATACAAATAAATCATTCCAAATATCCACAGAAACCTTATTGTATTTCATTCCCACCAGTAATATTCAATTTCACTGTGGTACAAAATGTTGAACACACACATCTTTTCCTATTTTGATTAGGATCTTTGGATAGTGAAGACTTTAGAAGAGTTGAAGGGAATTTGTAGTGTTGTGTATTTTTTAAAGAAATCATTCTAAATATCCACCAAAACCTTATTGTAGTTCATTCCCACCAGCTAATATTCAAGGGTGTACACTGTGGTACAAAATGTGGAACACACACATCTTTTCCTATTTTGATTAGGAGTCTTTGGAACAGTGAAGACTTTAGAAGAGTTGAAGAGGAATTTGTAGAGTGTTGTCCTATTTTTATTAAGAATATTTGGATTAGTGAAAACTTTAGAAAAGCGGGCAAGGAATTTGTAGTGTTGGTTTGGGATACAAAAAATCATTTCCCAAAAATCCACAGAAACCTTATTGTATTTCATTTCAACCCGGGAATTTCAATTTCACTGTGGTTTCAAAATGTTGGGAAAACACACATCTTTTCCTATTTTGATTAGGAGTCTTTGGAACAGTGAAGACTTTAGAAGAGTTGAAGAGGAATTTGTAAATGTTGTCCTATTTTTATTAAGAATATTTGGATTAGTGAAAACTTTAGAAGAGGGGCAAGGAATTTGTAGTGTTGGTTTGGGATACAAATAAATCATTCCAAATATCCACAGAAACCTTATTGTATTTCATTCCCACCAGTAATATTCAATTTCACTGTGGTACAAAATGTTGAACACACACATCTTTTCCTATTTTGATTAGGAGTCTTTGGAACAGTGAAGACTTTAGAAGAGTTGAAGAGGAATTTGTAGAGTGTTGTCCTATTTTTATTAAGAATATTTGGATTAGTGAAAACTTTAGAAAAGCGGGCAAGGAATTTGTAGTGTTGTTGGTATACAAATAAATCATTCCAAATATCCACAGAAACCTTATTGTATTTCATTCCCACCAGTAATATTCAATTTCACTGTGGTACAAAATGTTGAACACACACATCTTTTCCTATTTTGATTAGGAGTCTTTGGAACAGTGAAGACTTTAGAAGAGTTGAAGAGGAATTTGTAGTGTTGTCCTATTTTTATTAAGAATATTTGGATTAGTGAAAACTTTAGAAGAGTGGGCAAGGAATTTGTAGTGTTGGTGGTATACAAAGAAATCATTCCAAATATCCACAGAAACCTTATTGTATTTCATTCCCACCAGTAATATTCAATTTCACTGTGGTACAAAATGTTGAACACACACATCTTTTCCTATTTTGATTAGGAGTCTTTGGAAGTGAAGACTTTAGAAGAGTTGAAGAGGAATTTGTAGAGTGTTGTCCCATTTTTATTAAGAATATTTGGATTAGGAAAATTTAGAAAAGGGGCAAGGAAATTTTATTTGTTGGAACAAATAAACCCAAAATAAGAAATTATTGATTTATTCCCAAGAATATTCAATTTCACACAAAATTTGAACACCACATCTTTTCCTATTTGATTGGATCTTTGGAACAGTGAAGACTTTAGAAGAGTTGAAGAGGAATTTGTAGTGTTGTCCTATTTTTATTAAGAATATTTGGATTAGTGAAAACTTTAGAAGAGCGGGCAAGGAATTTGTAGTGTTGGTGGTATACAAAGAAATCGTCCAAATATCCACAGAAACCTTATTGTATTTTATTTCTAACAGGTAATCTTCAAGGGTGTACACTGTGTTACAAAATGTGGAACACACACATCTTTTCCTATTTTGATTAGGAGTCTTTGGAACAGTGAAGACTTTAGAAGAGTTGAAGAGAAATTTGTGGAGTGTTGGTGGTCTACAAGGAAATATCCACAGAAACCTTATGACATATCTTTTCTACCAAGTAACCTTCAAGAGCGTACATTATGGTACAAAGTGTATCACACGTTTTCTTTATTTAACCTTGTTTAGGAATCTTTTAGTGCATAAAGACCACAGAAGAGTTGAAGAGTTTATGGATTGTTAGTGACCCATTATTCGTCTACACTACAATAAAGTAGTTCACACACTTTTCGTGCCTTTATTTTACTGAATTTCTTTCCTATATTAATACTACTTTCGTAAAACACGAAATTTGTATTCAAGTACTTCAAAGATTCTTTTTATGAAAGACTAAACAATTATTCAACTAACGTACGTACGTACGTATATAGTAACTACCATTACCATAACACTACCCACAGAGGTAGTGCAACATAATAAAAATCGATCCATGTGTACTATTATATGTTAATCACCATTGAATCATTATGTCATGTAAAATTTCTTCAAATAAAACATTCCGCAATTACCTACAGCCAGTCATTTTAATTTAAAATTAAAATAAGGATTACCTACACCTTTACCTAACCCACATAAAGAAGAAATGATGTAAAAATAAACAATACAATGGTAATGGTAATGGTATTGTCTCCTACACCAAAACGAAACACTGCAATAATTAATAATATCGTACAATATTATAAATTTAAAACTTTTCTTATTTTGTTCTAGATCTTTCTAATCTCCTTCATCTTTGCGGAGAGATTACAAGAAAGTCTTACAGACGAAGCACCGAAAACTCTTCAACCAACATATGCCAGAACGTCCATTAGGATAGCAAAAAGCCTTAACCCAGAAGACACCCAGACCCTGAACGTCCTTACAAGGGACGGAAGTGTTGCACAGCTCATTGTGAAACGCAGAGAACCAAAGTCCACACCCAACCCATTGTTATTTCCTACCAGCAACAGAAATACAGAAAGGGAGAACAAGAGTGAAAGATTCAACGATAAAATTAGGGAAGATAAACTGAAGGAATTTTTGGAAAAGAATACCAAACGTATTAAGACCAATACCTTCTTCAGGGATAACAGACCTTATGATGCTCGTTCGTATGCCACCAATTGGATACCGGTACAGTCAGTGCACATTAAACCGAATATAATTCGACTGGAAACGTATTCTGGGGCAAAGAATAATAACAGTGGTTTGGGGAATGTGATTGACACAGATAAGTAAGTAGATATTGATTCAGTTACAGTTATATCCGGAAGATCAACGTCCAAAAATATTAATATTCTTGTTCCAGAGTTGGATCAGTTCCAAAACCTGTAACAATCCAGTCATCAAACGTCTTCGTGAAAAATGAGTTCAAGAAAGGTCGATCCATTGCTGAGGTGGGTTCAGATGGAATCCCAGTCATTCATGGAGTGCGCGTTCCTGACGATGAAACTGACAAGAAGACCTGGAGGAATGCCAGAGTCATAAATGGTGAACTATTCCCTTACGAAGATGGTTACAAACCACCAGCAGCTATTCCCCTTGGGGAACTTGTATACGCAAGCCAAGTCAAGAAAAATACTAATTCCAAAGTAAGTGGTCCTTACACTGCAGCTGACAATCTTAGATCATCAAAAGAAGAACTGAAGGATAGCTCAATTGGACCATTTTCTGTTGAAGACAATAAATATATCGAAAACTTCCCATTCAACAAAAAAGGGTTTGTTAAGTTTGAAAGCAGCGATGGTCTTGGACCTTTTACCAAAAATGACAACGCTGGTATTGCAAACTCAAAATTAATCGAATATATTAAAGAAATAAATGCAGAAGAAGCCAGAAGGAAATATTTAAATGGTAGACGACAGTCAGTAACAACAAGCAGTCCAGATAATGGTCATGTAATCCAGAGAAGGATGCTCCAAAGCCCTGGAAGTTCATCGTTCCCAAACTCCCCCATTTACACACCTCCTGAAGCTACAAAACTGAGTCCTGTCAATATGAACGAAGGAGTGAGAACTCCAATCCTGCAATACGCCCATCCTGATTTGGGCGTTCAACCTGCCAGAGCAAGTTCAGAAATAGAAGACGAAGAAGTGAATCTTGGAAACAATGTTAACGACAACGAAATTGAACAAGATTCCTACCAAAACGACAAATTAACCAACGAAATTTACGGAAATAGTCGAGGAGGTTCATCATACTACCCTTCAACGTCATCATATCCTACAAAGAACAACAGATTCATTTACGAGAATCCCTACGCTTCTGTCAAAAAGGAGCAACCATTCTGGATGAAACTTACTGAAGCTATCAAAGACAATGTAGAGAGCAGTTTTCAAAAAATGCAACAAATTACAAAGCCAGTTATTGAACCCATCGTACAAGTGACTCATAAACTAACATCCAATTTGGGAATATCCCAGACACAACCAGCAACGGCCCAGAAGAAAGTAGGTGTTGTGGGACCGGTGGGCTCTTCGGTAATTCTTCCTGCTTTGGGTTTGGTAGCTGGAGGAGCTGCTTTGGGTCTTGGAGCAGCTGCCATGGGGAGGTATGTAACTCCTTTGGAAGAAATGCGTGCCCTCCAGGAGGTGAGAGGGATCCAGTATCCTGGGGACGTCATCCTCATCATGGAGGAGCCAGCTTCTGTTAAAGATGGTGAAAAGGTATCGACAATGAGGAGAAGGAGGAGTTTGGACGGATATAACGATGACGAATTGTTGCAAGATGTGAGTTCAGAAATTGCGAAAGAAAGTGACATGGAATATTTATCGGGGAGTCACCTGTGGACCGATACGATGTGCTCGAAGAAGGTGTTTTGTGAGGTTATGCTACAGAAACATCCAGATGAAGTCATTAGCATGGAAAAGCGAATGAGGATGCTCATATCCAAGTAAGTATTCTTTATGTTTCTCTTCTATGAGCTGATGTTAAATTCTTGACAGTTAATTGCTAATTAAATCATATAAATTAAAAAATTAAAGTATCAGAAAGAGTACCAACATGAACAAAAGTTACTTCCTTAAGTAGGTACCATATTGGTTATTGCTCGTAATTTTTTTATTTTATTTTAATGCTCAAGACCAGACCTTGCCTGAGCTAACGGTCTAAAATAAATAATAGCAGATATGTGTTGAGTATTCACGGTTGACGGAGTACGTTGATCTTGCCCTAGGAACTTTTAGTATATAAAAATTTAATTGTGACTTTCGGGTGCGGCGATTTCAAAGAATGTCCCACGAAGGCTTTCTCTGACCCGGTTTCGACAACAACGCAACGTGGAGAAGACTCATATCATGTGTATTTAATATCGCAATTACTTTCTATCTTACCTGTTATACATATATAGTCTATAAAATGTTTAAAATTACATGTGTATGAAATAATCAATGACGGCAAAACTATTTTGAGAAAAGGATGCCAGAATCAATCTCTTTAACCTAACTTGTGCCATTCGTTTTGACGTTTCGTGTGCCCCCTAAAATTTTTTCATTGCCTTTTCTGATATTATGCACATTTATCGATAAATATTTATTTTCTTGATTGAGTTGCATTTATCAACGACTTTGCATTAGGTATTATTTAATTAATATTAAAAAACTTAATTTGACTCCAAAGTCGCTAATTAATTGATACGATTTAGAATTATAACCGCATGCAATCTTCTATTTTATGGGGTATAACTGTATATGAAAGTATTCGATTTTTCAATTTATTACCGACTAAATAATTGCATTAATGGCCACTTTAAAACTGAAGAAAATACGTGTCGGTTTTTCAAAATTCTTTTATGTTACTAAAGATAAATTTACTTTAAGTACTTAATTGACTTACCACATACAACTTCTATTTTTCTTTTTTAGACAAGCCTGCAAAAAAATAAAAAAATAAAAATTTTATGTCTATTAATAGGCAAAAATAGTCCGGTCAAATTAGACTAAAAAATAAGAGTAAAGCTACATAAATTCCCACCAAGCTGAAAATCAGTAAGATTGTTTAAAATATGATTAAAAATAAAATTTGAAAGTTCCCCATCTTTCCCCTGTATGCAAAAATTTTTATTCAAGGTTAAAGGTCAAAAAAATGAGTTTTTCGCGATTTTCAGCAAAACGGTAAGTTTTAACAAAAAAATTCTTCAGACAAAAATTGTAGATCATAAAATTATCTATAAAATATGTATCTCTAAAATACCCCAAAATAAGCTATGTGACAAATAAATCCCGAAGAACTAGAAAATATTTAGTGCAAATAGAAAAAAGATTGTAGAGGAAAATTTTTCCCCAGAAGAATTCCCCTGAAAAATATATTCCCAAAAAATACCTCAAAGGAAAAAAAATCCCCTATTTTTTGGGGAAAATCCCCCAATCTGGCAACCCTGAGACTAACAGTATTTCATTTATTGGGCACACTGACATAAAGCAGGTATAAGACCCTAGCTACGCATACAATTGAACAGGAGACAGACTGATGTCTCGAGGTTACACTGGTGTATAAAATAAGGGAGTGGGTTCCATTTTACCTGATATCTCAGAAACGGTGGCTCTTAGGAAAAAAAATATTGATACATATTTTATAGATAATTTTATGATCTACAATTTTTGTCTGAAGAATTTTTTTGTTAAAACTTACCGTTTTGCTGAAAATCGCGAAAAACTTTTTTTTTTTGACCTTTGACCTTGAATAATTTTTTTTCCATATAGGGGAAATATGGGGAACTTTCAAATTTTATTTTTGATCATATTTTAAACAATCTTACTGATTTTCAGCTTGATGGGAATTTATGAAGCTTCGAATGTCTAAATTGACCGGACTAAAATATTTGAATTAATTTTATAATCTCAAAAGTCCATTATTTGGTCTAAAGAAAATGGGTTGCTTATAAAAATTAATATTCAAATTTTATATAGATGCTATGAATAAAGCAAATGCCGCGTTAGATAAGCACCAGAAAATTTAAATAGATATTATAAATAAAAAATGCAATGAAGATTAATTTAAATATGTGCCAAAATTTTCATAACAATAAAAATTAATATTAATGATTAAAAATTCTTACAAAACAAAAATAACCAACAATTTTATAAATATCTGATTAGTTTTGATAAAATCTTCTTCATAAAAATAGTATTTGGGTCATCATAGGAAGAAGTTGTAAAATATTTTAGGTAAATTATATTATTGGGGTCGACGTTAAATATTTTATTTTATTTTTTATCATTGACATGACTATTAAAAAAAAAGGTGCATATTCCTATTAGGGGCTGTTCATAAAATACGTCACACTAAAATTAGCTTTTTATACACAAATTTTGATAATCAGACATATTTATTTTACTTTCTTAATAAAATTTAAATAAATTAATAAATATCTTTTGTAACGAACAAATAAATAATATTTCTATTTATCAGAAGTCCAAGGATTCTGTAAAAATTCAGTAAAATTTTTTGATGAACGGCGAACGTCACGTTGCCGTAGACCCCCTGTCCCCCCTTGTCTCATCTTGTTACACTCAGCAAGACCCCTCCCCCACCCCTCTTGTATGCGAACGTATTTTAGAATTTTTTTGTAAGTAGATATTTTATTATGTACTGTTAATTGTTAACTGTTCACAAATATAAACAACGTTCTTTCAACGATAAAATAATATATACAGGGTGAAAAGAATTTAATGTCCTACGTAGTAAAATTGACTAGAAAATTACGATTCAATTTTTTTAATTTAAAATTATATCTGATATATTTTTGAGGCACCTTTTTTGTGTATACCTACTAGGTACACTTCGGTGTTCGGTATCCAGTTCTCAAATGTTATTACACCCTGTATATCTAATACTACTATAAAAATATTTTTAAATAAATTTAAATAATTAAATTACATATTTTTAAAAACTTCTGCAAAAATGCATAAATTAAAAATGGGACAAATAAATAATCACTTTTTATAAATTGTACATACATATTGTGAATATTAAAGTTATTTCCCATAAAACAAGGCGACACACACACAATAAATTGTCGTGTGCAACCTGTTGAAATTACACGAAAACAGAGCTGACGATTTATTATTGTGATGATGTTTCTTCAAGTAAAAGTACGAAAGCTTTCTTTTCGTTTCGCTCCTGTAACATGAACATGAACACAAACGACACAATGCGTTTGGTATTGTATGGTCGGCCTGGTCTGGGTCAAAGTGAAAGTAGAAATTCTAGCCCGAAGCAAATCGACATTCTACAGGAGTCTTCTTCCTTTATTTTACCTACTGCACTCACAGTTTCTTTTACCATTTTTTTTTCGTTCGTAATGTCTACAAACTGATTTATACTTTCTTCTAGTTTTAGTCGGAAATCACGATTCTTGCAGATATTTATTAATCAAACTAAATCAATAATACAATTAATTATGCACAAATCAATGACCTTATGAAAGAGTGTTGTTTTGGGTTCATTTTTTTTCAAATCCTTATAAAGAGGAAGAAAGTAATTTTGTACCTGCCAAAATAGTGCGGTCAGTGAACCGTAATTGGACCAAATTAACTGCTACAGATTCACGTTTTGAATGCTTTCACCTTCAACTTTTGTTTTCAATGGTTCGGAGAGGATGTTAATTGCATTCCTTCTTGACTACCTGTTTAAGTTTCTGATTGTGGTTAAAAAAACTGTAATAAATTACAAAAAGTTGATAGTAACAGGATCTACCAATGCCTCAAAGCCAGAGAAGTTAAAATTGTCTTGAAATTTTATGTTTAAAATCTCTTTTACATTGAAATTTGTAACCGCAACACATTGGTAACGCAGCTTCTTAGGTATATAAATTAGGTTATGTCTCTTAAAAGTCAACATGGCGGTCGACCGCCATAATGCTAGCATTAACAAATCAATCATTAATTTTGATTAAAATGAATAACTTTAAAAAAAGTTTGTTCTCATTTTAGAAACTACACATATTGTAAAGAAACGTATTTTATAACATATTTAACCCTTTTTGTAATAAAAAGGCTTTTAAACTCGTTTGTAATTGTTATTCAACTGTCACAGTCTTACCTTTATAAATTAAGGTTATGTTTATGAATAGCCAATATGGCCGTCGAGCGCCATAATACCAGCGTTAACAAATCAATTATAAATTCTGATTAAGCTGAATTACTTAAAAAAAACTCTTTACTCATTTCAGAAACACTACACCTTATAAATTAGTACTTTTTATAACATTCGTAACCCTATTTTTGTATAAAAAGGTTCTTAAGCCCTTTCGTAATTGTTATTTAACTGTGACAGTCTTACCTTTATAAATTAGGTTATGTTTATGAATAGCCAATATGGCCGTCGAGCGCCATAATACCAGCGTTAACAAATCAATTATAAATTCTGATTAAGCTGAATTACTTAAAAAAAAACTCTTTACTCATTTCAGAAACACTACACCTTATAAATTAGTACTTTTTATAACATTCGTAACCCTATTTTTGTATTAAAAAGGTTCTTAAGCCCTTTCGTAATTGTTATTTAACTGTGACAGTCTTACCTTTATAAATTAGGTTATGTTTATGAATAGCCAATATGGCCGTCGAGCGCCATAATACCAGCGTTAACTTTTCAATCATAAATTTTGATTAAGCTGAATTACTTAAAAAAAAAAAACTCTTTACTCATTTCAGAAACACTACACCTTATAAATTAGTACTTTTTATAACATTCGTAACCCTATTTTTGTATTAAAAAGGTTCTTAAGCCCTTTCTAATTGTTATTTAACTGTCACAGTCTTACAGACTCGTTTTTTTCCTTTATAAATTAGGTTATGTCCACGAATAGCCAACATGGCGGTCGACCGCCATAATGTCAGCGGGAACAAACTCTGATTAAATTGAAATACATTTAAAAAAAAGTTTAGCTTGTAAAGTAGTACGTTTTATAGTACCTATATTTAATTCTTAAATAAGTATTTAAAATAACTGTATAGTATGAATCAGTACGTTAGGTAATAGAACATATTAGTAATTCGGTTGCAGTCTGCAGTTTATGGTGACCAAGCTACTAAAAAATCAAGGATTTTGAAAATATTTATGTAGTTGTGGTTTACTGATGGGCAATATATGGAGGTGCATGAATATTGATGAGAACAATGTAAAAATAATTTTGCAATTGCAGAATTTATATTCAGTAGTTAGTAAATAATTTCGCAACTAAACTGTTTACAGACATTGGGCAACTAAATTGCAAAAAAGGTGAATCCAAAAAGGCACTAGGGGTACCTACTTATTTAAACGTAATAAAGTTTCATTATTAGTAAGGACTAATTTATTATTAAATCGTTACCTATCTGTGGGAAATTAATGCATAAATCTCAATCTCAATTATAAAGAGTAGGTACATGCCATGATTAAAGATTTTCTATTAAGGTGATTTCTAGCATACGACTAAATATAAAAAATACCTAACTATGATCATTAAAATCTAAAAATTTACTTTCTAGACCACCTTAATTTGCAAAACAGAAATCGATTTGAAATTTACATGAGCAATCATCTAACTACATAAATGTACTGAGGAAACAGTAAATAGGTAGATACTAATTTATTTAATTTAAAGAGAAATTAGAACACAATGACCTTTCTTTATTAATTGTGCCTTTTTATTATCTTTAGAAGTCAGTTAATTATTTTCTTGTAAGTTATAAAAATATCTATAGATATTATTTAGTTTATTAACAACATTTAATAACAGTAGGAATTCTCTGTACCTTCCCAAATACTTAACCCAACCTAGATAATCCTAAATTCACGCCATCTAACTTAATTTTACACAACTACTCAACCTGGCCTTACATAACCACACATTTGTCAAAATTCAAAAAATTATAATGGAATATATTAAAATTTAATTGACTGTTCCCTTTTCTGTTATAGGGCCCATCCTGAATTAGTAAATAGCGTTTCTAGTCACCTCCAAGACGTAATGGATGCCATCAAAGAGAGAAATTGTTCGAAATTCTTCTGCAATCGTCAGCTACCAGTTAAAAAATATTAATGTTCAAAACAATGCAAGCAAATTGATTTGTGTTACGTAGTTTGTATTGTTGTTACGTATAGAATATTACCAAAGGATTCTTTATCCCAGAAGGATGTTAATTTAATTTAAAACAATTATTAGAAACGTGGGAATTTATTCATAAAACTCATCTACCACCAGTTCCTTGTATGTAGGTAGATACTTATTAAAAAAGAAGAAAAGAACAGCAAATTCGTGCCAAAATTAAAAATTTTATAAAAGATATTTTTGTAAGTACGTTTATATTACTAAAGTTTAATTCTGCATTGCTGATGTATAGCTTTCACATTTGATAAAAACATTTTTATAGGTGCGTGTCCAGTAATTCGTAACGGCTTTACTTTTAAAAATATTTATTGTGTACCTGGTTTAATTTCATATTATTTATGCAGAAACACCTTTGAGAGTGAATTTTCGTATTTTACATGACGTAAATATAATTTAAAAAATACTTATTAGGGTATGTAAATAGATTATATTACATTATATTACCTACTATTATTTTTATTATAGGTAGATAATTACTTTTTGTAAGAGTTAGGTATTTATTCTAACTTTATGTTAAACACTTGTTAGATATAAGAAAATTATAATTTGTTTGTTAACATTTTGTACAAATTTTAATAAAATATTTGAACCCAAATTTTGGGATTCTACTTTACCCCGACTCTCACCTCATTGCATTAAATTATTAACCACCCAAAAAGCTGTACTGTTACATATTTAAACACCTCTCACTTCATAATGGTAATTTATTACTTTAATAACGATTGCTAGCTCCTCTATTTCACCCTCTTTGCTTCGCGAGTTCAACTGAACTGAACTCACGACCGCGCGACAGCTATTTAAAGGGACTCTCGTCCTGTTGTACCCAGCGTAACCCTGGCAACCAACTGTAGGCCACCCGTTATGCTTCTTAATCTAGCGGGTTGTCTACTTTACTCGTTACTATACAAATACCAGAAATAAGTACTAGGTATATAATTGTTTGTGATGTGGGCACTTTAATTATTTATTTAAGTACAAGATGTTTTACTTTCGTTTCAATTTTCTGAAGCACATGTCAAATGATATTTTTTGTTCGAGCTCCTTCAACCAAGACGCAAAAAAAAAATTACTTTCGATTCTATTTTTCTTCTCTTGTAGGTGCCTAATAAGAAAAGACAACTTAGTTTGCTCACAATGTGAAACGGTAAATAATGGATCATAATTCCGAACAATTTCACAAAGACAATGAATGCTAGGCGATTTTCGTTCCCCTAAGCTAACTCAATAGACATTATAAAGGAAGAAACCTTTAAAAAAAGTTATTTTCATCTATACAAAGTTCCTGACAAGAACAAAAATGTTTGTGAAAAAAGGTGTAGTTGTACTATTTTTCTTTGTTGGTGTTAATTTAGCGGTTATGGTATCTCCAGAAGAAAATCTGATTTTGAGCAAACAAGAAAGGCTAGTGTTAATGGAAATTGCATTTTTTGGAATAAATAAATTTTTTTGTTTGCTATTTCCAGAGCTGTTGATGCCAGGACTTTACTATCAACTTTTGTGGGAAATTTGATGTCCAGAAGTTACTCAAATGGCAATGGGTCCCAAATTATTTCTGTGAATTTAACTAATTTATTGGTTTTAATACTTCTAAAAGCTCTGATTTTTGCTGCTGGTACTCTTGGGGTCGGAGCTCTAAAAGACGGCTATTACCACAGGAAAAGGGAAGAGGATCAGTCTCTGATTACTGAAGAAGAGAAACTTCTGTTTCTAACTTTCCTGACAGGTAATTTTAGAACTATAATATAATATACCAGAGTGACACACAAGGAACTTTTTGAAATACTGGAAGTACCATGATAGTAAAAAAAATATTTTAACAATTTTGTTTTAGGATCTCCTGGCAATAATGGTTGCCTCCAGTACGTAGCTTGCAAAGATCCCCAGTATGCAATGAGATACAAAAATGCTGGCGATGCACTTCTGCAAACAACCAGACTGTTAGACTTCAATACTGATCCGCGTTACGAATACATAATGGGGGAAGTACAGGAAGCAATTGAGTGGGGAATGGTCAAAAAAGGTTGCAGCAGATTTGAATGCAACCCCGAGAAACAATAACATCGTTAGTTATATGTAGTGCGTTTAGAATGTTGTGTATTTATAAGTGTTACTGATAAGATTTTTTCTTTTTAAATAAAATACTAGAACAAAGGCATTTTTTATTAGTTTTTTGCTAATTACTATTATCAGAATATTGTATATAACATTTTATTTATTTATTATCCTTGTCCCTTTTGTTCTCCAGGAACTGGCATTTCCTTTACAGAGGGTTGAGAATCGAGTGGCTTAATTTTAACAGTAGATCCTTTATTTACGTCCTTCTTACGTCCTTCTACGTATTCGGGATAACTCAGATAACCGTCATTATCGGTATCGTCTTCTTTCAAAACTTTATCGATCAGTTCTGAAACGAAATCGATGAAATCAATAATTCAATAATGTTTTCATTGAAATGCAATCATTAATACACACTTACCCACATAATAATTAAATTGATTGTTGTCATCGTTTTGATCTTCGTTATTATTGTCATCATCGTGTGAGGTATGATATATTGCTTGGAGTATTTCTAAGCCGTCCAGTTTTGAGTTCTTATCAGTGTCGTGGACTTGAAAATAGTAGAACTCGAGCTCTTCTTCGCTCATTTTTGATAAGTCTGGTTCATTGATTACATTTTCAAGATGTTCCTGTAAAACACGTCTATTTACGAGAAACTAATCAATTAATCTAGTGGTCGAGTCAAATTGGGAAGGCGAAGTCTCCCCAAAGAGCTATTGAACTGCAATAGAACGATGGGGAATAATTCCAAAAATCATATTTGTAGACAAATAGGTATTATAAAAGTGTTATAGATATGTAGAATTTTTATTATATATTTTGCCAGACTTATGAGGCAAAACTTTGTAATAGTTCGCCTTCTTAAATTGACCCCACTTTTGGTTTTCATACTTACTTGTAAATGTTCAGTATCATGCAACAGTTCTTCATCTTGGGTTAATTTAACCTCAGCCTCCCTTATAGGTCTGTAATGACTATGATATTTAACTATTTTTGAGCCTCGAGGGTGGTGAGGTCCTCGTCCATCCGATAAACTCGTTACGTATAAAAAAATTACCAGAATTGCACTTAACATTTTCTATTTTTATTTGATTATTTATTTATTTATTTATGAAGACACATTGTCCCTAAAATTAACTACAATTAATTTCCTAAAATAAAAATGAAATTAATTAACAAAATCTGTTCGAGGGCGGATGGTGCCTGTAGAAGCCTCGTTTAAAAATGTATTAAAGTGTACATCACTAAATTATTAATGGGTACCTTCAGAAATTTATTAATAACAATTGGAAATCGTTTTCCTCCCCATTTTTAAATCATTCTGTACAGAGTAGATACGAAATTATCGAAACCTTTACCCGGTTCTTCCACCATTATGCAAATGGTTCGATTCTCGATATGAAAAGACATCGGCTCCATTCAAACAGAACCCGCAGTTAAGACAATAACCATGTTCCGCAACTATTATCATCCCCTTTTATCTGACGCCCTCCGGGTCCCCTCCTCGCTTGGGGATGCGACTACACGTAGGTACAATACAATCACCTTATGTACATATATACATTTACCCCAATACGTTTTTATTGAATCTTATTGAAATCGAAGTGTTGACAGCAGATCACTAATGACAGGCTAATGAAGGGGCTTTTGTCGGGTTCGAGGGGGAGTGATAACATCTCGAATTGCACTAGGACTTTGTATAAGTACAACATGTCCCACATATAAGGGAACACAAAAAAAAATAAAAAGACCTACAGAACTAAGGGGTTAGACTATGGTGTGCTATTGGAGGATTGTAGTAACTTCAACATTGTGCTAGAAGAATGCCATGATATACAAAGGTTAACACGATTCTTAGTCAGAGTTATGCCACAAGAAGGTTGAAGATTGAAGGCCGTGTTATAGAAAGATTTATGGTGTTATTAGATACCTCATTATGAAAGAATTGTAACTTTAACATCATGCCGTCAGAATACCGTGTTATATACAATAACTAACTCAGATTAATACGGCTTTAGGTTAGAATTATAGCTTTAACAAGGTTTAAAAAAAAATACCGTGTTATACACAGATTAAAACAGTTCTAAGTAGGAGTTAACTTATTGATGGATTGGGGGGGGGGGAGGTATGCCACGTTATATGAAGAATTAAGGCGTTATCAGAGTGTTATGTTACCGGAAGATTGAAGGTGTTATAAGAATACAGAGTTATCGGAGAATTGTTGTAGATTTAACAAGATTTTATAAAAAAATACCGTGTTATACAAAGATTAACAGGGTTCTTGGTAAGAGTTATGTTGTTCGTGGGAGGGGGGATGCCACGTTATATGGAGACTAAAGGCGTTATCAGAGAGTAATGTTACCGGAAGATTAAAGGTGTTATAACAATACCGTGTTATCGGAAGATTGTTGTAACTTTACAAGCGTGTTATCAGAACACCGTGTTATACAATAGTTAACACACTTCTTCATGAGAATTATGTTGGTGATTGGGGAGGGAAAGGCCATGTTTTAAGAAGACTGAAGGAGTTATTAGAGTGCCAACACGAACAAGAAGATTGAGGGCTTTATCAAAATGCCGTGTTATAGGAAGATTAACACTTTTTTTTTAGAATTATGTCGGTAATCTATTATGAGAATGCCATGTTACAGGAAGATTGAGGGTGTTATGAGATTACCGTGTTATCGGAGGATTGTTGTAACTCTAACAGCATGTCATCAGAACATCGTGTTATACAATAGTTAACACACTTCTTCATGAGAATTTTGCCATTTTTAAAGAAGACTGAAGGAGTTGTCAATGTGCCCAAACGAACAAAAAGATTGGAGGCGTTATTAGAATGCCGTGTTACAGGAAGATTGAGGGTGTTAATACAATACAGTGTTACTAATGGACTGTTGTAACTTTAATAAGGTGCTTTCAAGAAATAGCATGTTGTACAAAGGTGAATATGGTTCCTGGTAAGACTTATGTTGGTAATGGGGAAGGCAAATGCCATGTTATATGAAGACTCAAGGCGTTATCAGGGTGCCGTGTTACTGGAAGATTGAGGGCGTTATCAGAATGCCGGATTATAGGAAGATTAACACTTTTTTTTTAGAATTATGTCGGTAATCTATTATGAGAATGCCATGTTACAGGAAGATTGAGGGTGTTATGAAATTACCGTGTTATCGGAGGATTGTTGTAACTTCTAACAGCAGTGTCATCAGAACATCGTGTTATACAATAGTTAACACACTTCTTCATGAGAATTTATGCCATTTTTAAGAAGACTGAAGGAGTTGTCAATGTGCCCAAACGAAAAAAAGATTGGAGGCGTTATTAGAATGCCGTGTTACAGGAAGATTGAGGGTGTTAATACAATACAGTGTTACTAATGGACTGTTGTAACTTTAATAAGGTGCTTTCAAGAAATAGCATGTTGTACAAAGGTGAATATGGTTCCTGGTAAGACTTATGTTGGTAATGGGGAAGGCAAATGCCATGTTATATGAAGACTCAAGGCGTTATCAGGGTGCCGTGTTACTGGAAGATTGAGGGCGTTATCAGAATGCCGGATTATAGGAAGATTAACACTTTTTTTTTAGAATTATGTCGGTAATCTATTATGAGAATGCCATGTTACAGGAAGATTGAGGGTGTTATGAAATTACCGTGTTATCGGAGGATTGTTGTAACTCTAACAGCATGTCATCAGAACATCGTGTTATACAATAGTTAACACACTTCTTCATGAGAATTTTGCCATTTTTAAAGAAGACTGAAGGAGTTGTCAATGTGCCCAAACGAACAAAAAGATTGGAGGCGTTATTAGAATGCCGTGTTACAGGAAGATTGAGGGTGTTAATACAATACAGTGTTACTAATGGACTGTTGTAACTTTAATAAGGTGCTTTCAAGAAATAGCATGTTGTACAAAGGTGAATATGGTTCCTGGTAAGACTTATGTTGGTAATGGGGAAGGCAAATGCCATGTTATATGAAGACTCAAGGCGTTATCAGGGTGCCGTGTTACTGGAAGATTGAGGGCGTTATCAGAATGCCGGTTATAGGAAGATTAACACTTTTTTTTTAGAATTATGTCGGTAATCTATTATGAGAATGCCATGTTACAGGAAGATTGAGGGTGTTATGAAATTACCGTGTTATCGGAGGATTGTTGTAACTCTAACAGCATGTCATCAGAACATCGTGTTATACAATAGTTAACACACTTCTTCATGAGAATTTTGCCATTTTTAAAGAAGACTGAAGGAGTTGTCAATGTGCCCAAACGAACAAAAAGATTGGAGGCGTTATTAGAATGCCGTGTTACAGGAAGATTGAGGGTGTTAATACAATACAGTGTTACTAATGGACTGTTGTAACTTTAATAAGGTGCTTTCAAGAAATAGCATGTTGTACAAAGGTGAATATGGTTCCTGGTAAGACTTATGTTGGTAATGGGGAAGGCAAATGCCATGTTATATGAAGACTCAAGGCGTTATCAGGGTGCCGTGTTACTGGAAGATTGAGGGCGTTATCAGAATGCCGTGTTATAGGAAGATTAACACTTTTTTTTTAGAATTATGTCGGTAATCTATTATGAGAATGCCATGTTACAGGAAGATTGAGGGTGTTATGAAATTACCGTGTTATCGGAGGATTGTTGTAACTCTAACAGCATGTCATCAGAACATCGTGTTATACAATAGTTAACACACTTCTTCATGAGAATTTTGCCATTTTTAAAGAAGACTGAAGGAGTTGTCAATGTGCCCAAACGAACAAAAAGATTGGAGGCGTTATTAGAATGCCGTGTTACAGGAAGATTGAGGGTGTTAATACAATACAGTGTTACTAATGGACTGTTGTAACTTTAATAAGGTGCTTTCAAGAAATAGCATGTTGTACAAAGGTGAATATGGTTCCTGGTAAGACTTATGTTGGTAATGGGGAAGGCAAATGCCATGTTATATGAAGACTCAAGGCGTTATCAGGGTGCCGTGTTACTGGAAGATTGAGGGCGTTATCAGAATGCCGTGTTATAGGAAGATTAACACTTTTTTTTTAGAATTATGTCGGTAATCTATTATGAGAATGCCATGTTACAGGAAGATTGAGGGTGTTATGAGAATTACCGTGTTATCGGAGGATTGTTGTAACTCTAACAGCGTGTCATCAGAACATCGTGTTATACAATAGTTAACACACTTCTTCATGAGAATTTTGCCATTTTTAAAGAAGACTGAAGGAGTTGTCAATGTGCCCAAACGAACAAAAAGATTGGAGGCGTTATTAGAATGCCGTGTTACAGGAAGATTGAGGGTGTTAATACAATACAGTGTTACTAATGGACTGTTGTAACTTTAATAAGGTGCTTTCAAGAAATAGCATGTTGTACAAAGGTGAATATGGTTCCTGGTAAGACTTATGTTGGTAATGGGGAAGACAAATGCCATGTTATATGAAGACTCAAGGCGTTATCAGGGTGCCGTGTTACTGGAAGATTGAGGGCGTTATCAGAATGCCGTGTTATAGGAAGATTAACACTTTTTTTTTAGAATTATGTCGGTAATCTATTATGAGAATGCCATGTTACAGGAAGATTGAGGGTGTTATGAGAATAACCGTGTTATCGGAGGATTGTTGTAACTCTAACAGCATGTCATCAGAACATCGTGTTATACAATAGTTAACACACTTCTTCATGAGAATTTTGCCATTTTTAAAGAAGACTGAAGGAGTTGTCAATGTGCCCAAACGAACAAAAAGATTGGAGGCGTTATTAGAATGCCGTGTTACAGGAAGATTGAGGGTGTTAATACAATACAGTGTTACTAATGGACTGTTGTAACTTTAATAAGGTGCTTTCAAGAAATAGCATGTTGTACAAAGGTGAATATGGTTCCTGGTAAGACTTATGTTGGTAATGGGGAAGGCAAATGCCATGTTATATGAAGACTCAAGGCGTTATCAGGGTGCCGTGTTACTGGAAGATTGAGGGCGTTATCAGAATGCCGTGTTATAGGAAGATTAACACTTTTTTTTTAGAATTATGTCGGTAATCTATTATGAGAATGCCATGTTACAGGAAGATTGAGGGTGTTATGAAATTACCGTGTTATCGGAGGATTGTTGTAACTTTAACAGCTGTCATCAGAACATCGTGTTATACAATAGTTAACACACTTCTTCATGAGAATTTTGCCATTTTTAAAGAAGACTGAAGGAGTTGTCAATGTGCCCAAACGAACAAAAAGATTGGAGGCGTTATTAGAATGCCGTGTTACAGGAAGATTGAGGGTGTTAATACAATACAGTGTTACTAATGGACTGTTGTAACTTTAATAAGGTGCTTTCAAGAAATAGCATGTTGTACAAAGGTGAATATGGTTCCTGGTAAGACTTATGTTGGTAATGGGGAAGACAAATGCCATGTTATATGAAGAGTCAAGGCGTTATCAGGGTGCCGTGTTACTGGAAGATTGAGGGCGTTAAAACAATACAGTGTTATAAGGATTGTAACTTTAATAAGGTGCTTTCAAGAAATAGCATGTTGTACAAAGGTGAATATGGTTCTGGTAAGACTTATGTTTAATGGGGAAGACAAATGCCATGTTATATGAAGAGAAGGCGTTATCAGGGTGCCGTGTTACTGGAAGATTGAGGGTGTTAATACAATACAGTGTTACTAATGGACTGTTGTAACTTTATAAGGTGCTTTCAAGAAATAGCATGTTGTACAAAGGTGAATATGGTTCCTGGTAAGACTTATGTTGGTAATGGGGAAGGCAAATGCCATGTTATATGAAGACTCAAGGCGTTATCAGGGTGCCGTGTTACTGAAAGATTGAGGGCGTTATCAGAATGCCGTGTTATAGGTAGATTAACACTTTTATTCTTCGTTACTATGGTGATGTATTAAAGGGTGCCTTTAAAGAAATTGGGTGTTTTACAAAGGTTACAGAGGTTATTGTAACGATGTTAAAGTTCGTTTAATATTAAGAAAATGCCATGTTATAGGAAAACTGTAGGTGTTAACAAAATGCCGTGCTATAAAACGATTTTAGACGTAACAAATGCACGTTTGTTATAGGAAATTAACCCCCTTTTGAACAGCGTTATGTAGATAACAACCATGTTATTGGGATGCCGTGTTAATTGTACACGATCCTTTAGATCAAAATTCGAATTTGGGCCACAATGTACATAATTTTTAAACAATCTGGTGTAGTGTTGGCTACAAGTGCATCGCGGCCGATACAAAGAGGACCGCGGAGGGTGCCAACGGGTGACTCCCACCGAGAGGTCGCTACTCTGTAATTAGCGATAACCAGAGAACAGTTGACAGTTGTTGCTGGAAAAACGCCAAGGGATAAACGTGTACCGTATCCATTGTTAGTTTTTGTCTCTGTAATTATAATTTTATATGATGACATCTGTACACAAAAAGTTTTGTAATCAGAACTAGCTGATTTTTATTTTTTAGTTTTGAAATAAAGAAAGGAAGGAAGACGACCCCTATCTGAAGAAACGTTAAATGAACTAGAGACGAATATTGAAAGTCCAAAAGACATAATGATGTAAATATAAATATGTACTAATTATTACTCACCTATTTTTAATTATTTCTTCTACTCTATTATTTTATTTTATTTTAATTAGTGTGATTATCTTAAATAAAATAATCACATATTGGTTATTTAAGCATTGTTGTAAGTTGTAGCCACCAAAAATTTACCTTAAGTCATTATTTAAAAAATATTTTAACTAAAGCGTTGATATTTTTCTTCAACCACTGTCACCTCACGTTTTCCTTGTCCGTGTCGATTTTTCCGGCCATGCGCGCGCCTACCGATTTCCTCAATTTTCCGGTTGGGGAAAACAGCTTACTACGAATTATTTTCACGAGTTTTTCAGTAGATGGAGCGACAGGACAAGAAGGTCCCAAGATTTGATGACATCCAAGCGGAGTCAACCAAATTATCACATTATTCGTTTTGATACTTCCAATAAATAGATTTTCTGATAAATAGGGCGAAAAATTATTGGATATTGAATAACGTCAATCATCCTAAACTAATGCCACTTTCTTTTCTTCTTAAAACAAGCAAGAATTTTAAATTTAATGGTCCTTCTAAACTATATGCAAGTATTTGCAACTTGCAGTTAACAATTCTTTTCAATTTTCCATTCGTTAATGAAAGGTCGGTGCGTTCAATAAAATTTTGGCTCATTAGAGATGGTAATAGGATGTAAAAAAAATAAATTTAGCAATTTTTAGTTTGTGAGACCAAAAAAAAAGTAAAACCATCAGAGAAAATTTCTTCATGAAAATGAAGCTTTTCCAGGAATGATCCGCCGAGCTTTTCCGCCTAGGTGTTTCGTCGTAGGATGGTATGTATGTGGTAAGCCGCTGCCGGCAGCTGTGTGCAGCAATTTTAAAAGCTCCCCATCGCAAAACTGCGTGCGGTGCGTTGCCATGGAGACCGCACATTGCCTCCAGCATCAGCTTATTGATCATCCGGTGTCTAAACAGTACGTTGTGCTCAAAACAACGGCACGTTTAAAAGATGGACAAGCTTTCAAAGTCAAAGCTACGAATTTATTGGCTTTTTACCTTTATCTCTAGAAAATCGCACAGAAAAAAAGAAACGACTACCACATAAATGAAAGATGAGCAGAATCTACAAAAGGAGAACTACCAACAGCTCACCAACAGTTTCGCAATATTAGTTGTTGTTAAATGAAAATATTTTATATATTACAAAAATATCAGATGAATAATTGCTTTCAGACGTCACAAAGCACGTTTCTTTTAAAGAAAATTGAAAATTGTACTCTACATCACAATTCCGCGATAATTGCAGTCAATTTTAAACGTTTAGATGATATGGAACATAAAGCATTTTCAGCCTATTTTTGACAGTACAACATTTGTCACGATGTCAGTTAATGTCTTGAGCAAACCAAAAAACTTGCTCCATCATACGTATTATGTGGTATGGGAAACGCTCAAAAGGCGGCTCTCCCCATCTCCAATGTAATGTGAACGGCCGAACGGGGCAATAACCTGTCGTTGCTCAATCGAGCTGTGGTGACCAGCGAGTGGGCATTAGCAAATCTAACGCATCACAAACCATATACACCTTATAAAATTTTGAAGATTGAATGGGTGTGAAAAAATCAACGACACAAGGAGTTATCTGTCTTTTACTCGTTTTAATTTTTTGACAGTACAACATTTGTCACGGTGTCAGTTAATGTCTTGAGCAAACCAAAAAACTGGCTCCATCATACGTACTATGTGGTATGGCAAACGCTCAAAAGGCGGCTCTCCCCACCTCCAATGTAATGTGAACGGCCGAACGGGGCAATAACCTGTTCGTTGCTTAATCGAGCTGTGGTGACCAGCGAGTGGGGATTAGCAAATCTAACGCATCACAAACCATATACACCTTATCAAATTTTGAAGATTGAATGGGTGTGAAAAAATCAACGACATCAGGAGTTATCTGTGTTTTACTCGTTTTAATTTTTGACAGTACAACATTTGTCACGGTGTCAGTTAATGTCTTGAGCAAACCAAAAAATTGCTCCATCATACGTATTATGTGGTATGGGAAACGCTCAAAAGGCGGCTCTCCCCACCTCCAATGTAATGTGAACGGCCGAACGGGGCAATAACCTGTCGTTGCTCAATCGAGCTGTGGTGACCAGCGAGTGGGCATTAGCAAATCTAACGCATCACAAACCATATACACCTTATAAAATTTTGAAGATTGAATGGGTGTGAAAAAATCAACGACATCAGGAGTTATCTGTGTTTTACTCGTTTTAATTTTTGACAGTACAACATTTGTCACGGTGTCAGTTAATGTCTTGAGCAAACCAAAAAACTTGCTCCATCATACGTATTATGTGGTATGGGAAACGCTCAAAAGGCGGCTCTCCCCATCTCCAATGTAATGTGAACGGCCGAACGGGGCAATAACCTGTCGTTGCTCAATCGAGCTGTGGTGACCAGCGAGTGGGCATTGGCAAACCTAACGCATCACAAACCATATAGGTACACCTTATAAAATTGAAGATTGAATGGGTGTGAAAAAATCAACGACACAAGGAGTTATCTGTCTTTTACTCGTTTTAATTGATAAGAAACTATGTTTTGTATGACTGAATCTATTTACGAACTACGTCGTTGGTGATGTATCTTTAACAAAAGAGACAACTTGTAAATTTTGTTTTAAATAAACATAGAAATATTTAGATTCAACTTAACTTTTAATGTTGCATGTGCCTTTTAAAATAACCTATATTTTTCACTAATATGCACTGTCTTTGATAACAAAATAGTTTTTTTCAGATATTATGTATATTTATCGACTATTATAGTTTTAAAGTAAGATAAAACATTTATTTTCATAATTGAGTTGCTTTTATCTATGACTTTGCACTATTATTTATCAATGGAATTTAAATTTTGTAACAGTTTAGAATTATGACCGCATGTAATCTTAAATTTTATAGATTATAGCTGTATATCAAAGTAGGTATTCGATTTTTCAATTTATTAGCGACTAAATAATTGCATTAACGTCCACTTTAAAGCTGAGAAAAATACGTGTCGATTTTTTAAAATACTTCAAATGTTTTTAAGGATAATTTTTTTTTCCTTTATTGACTTACCACATACAGCTTCTATTTTTCTTTTGCAGACAAGCCTGCAAAAAAATTTAAAAAAAAATTATTTTCTTGTCTATTAATGGTCTGTGAAGTAAAGTGAAGGCTGAAGAAAATGAGTTGCTTGTTCAGATTTTTTACTTATTACTTATAGGTATAGATACTATGAATAACGTAAAAGCCTTGTTAGATCAGTACAAGAAAATTTAAATACATAAATAAATTAAAAATGCTATAGTTTAAATATTCTGTTTGATATTCATTCGAGTCGTTTAATGAATAGAGATACATTCCAATATCTCCCATTAGGGCACCAAGAACTTCAAGTGTGGATTGTGGAAGTGAAATGAGAATTAATTTTTTATTATATTACACTACCAGCAATACCCGGCGTTGCCTGGGTAAGAATATATTACACGTTAGATCGAACATTCTAGAATATTCGCGAATTTAGAACTATACAGAACATCCCAAAATGATTCAAAACATTTTCTAACTTTTTTAACATTCTGAAACATTCTTGAATGATCTTCAAGATTCTGGAACATTCTTGAACATTACCAAATCATTCTTAATTGTTATAGATAATAAAACATTATTTTACTTCTTAGAACATATTTGAACTCCCTGTAACATTCTAAAAAAATTAAATTAAATTCTCATCCCCACTCCGTGCTGTTTGGTGGGTGAGTAGTGACATCAGTAGACGCCTGGCGGGGATGACTAATCGATTGATAATAATTGATCAGTTATCGACCACTGAGAGTTGACGAAGATTATTACAGTACTAATATCACTTTTATTATTGGTGGTAGAAGGATGAAAATTAAGGGTTATACAGGGTTTTTCAAGTTGATGGGCTATTAGAAGTATATGAATTAGTAGAAGGAATTCAATTCTGAAACTTGGGCTCATTTGGTTATTGTTTATGCCGCTTCTTTTAAAAATATTTTCAAGTTCGATTTACATCCGGTTATACCGGAAGTCGATACCAACTTTGTTATTTTAAATGGAATGGTATATTTTTTACGCTGAATTCGAATAAAACGTGTAATTCTAAGGTAAGTTTGATAACCAACTTGTACACCTCTTGACGATCGGTTTCTGAGTTAATTTAATTTATAGAAAAAAAAATCGCTACCGCAACCCAAATTATAAAAAATCATAACTTCCACAAAATACGACTTACAGTGTTGAAATTTTTACTGGTAATAGCTGAATATTAGTGCTAACGCCTTAACAAAATTAAATTAAATAATTTATACAGGGCGTTCACAATAAAATTCTAAAGTTTAAAAACTTCAAACACGAATTACCTCGTTTTTTCAAATGGCACCTACTATTTTTTAATTTTTCAATCGATTCCTTTTTTATCCTCTTTCGATCTATATGGATACTTCCTATTTTAAGTAATAATTCAAAATTATTCCAAAATTTTCCATATGAATCGAAATAGGATAAAAAAAGGAATCGATTGAAAAAATAAAAAATAGTAGGTGCCATTTGAAAAAACGAGGTAATTCGTGTTTGAAGTTTTTCAATTTTAGAATTTTATTTTGAACGCCCTGTATAAATTATTTAATTCAATTTTGTCAAGGCGTTAGCACTAATAATCAGCTATTACTAATAAAAATTTCAACACTCTAAGTCGTATTTTGTGGAAGTTATGATTTTTTTATAATTTGGGTTGCGGTAGCGATTTTTTTTCTATAAATTAAATTAACTCAGAAACCGATCGTCATAGGTGTACAAGTTGTTATCAAACTTACCTTAGAATTACACGTTTTATTCGAATTCAGCGTAAAAAATATACCATTCCATTTAAAATAACAAAGTTGGTATCGACTTCCGGTATAACCGGATGTAAATCGAACTTGAAAATATTTTTAAAAGAAGCGGCATAAACAATAACCAAATGAGCCCAAGTTTCAGAATTGAATTCCTTCTACTAATTCATATACTTCTAATAGCCCATCAACTTGAAAAACCCTGTATGTATTTTTTAATACCAAATCATAAAAAAATAAAAAAGTTATGGGTGCACAATCTTTATCACTTAGGGGTATGAAAAATAGATAGTTCTATGAATATGCATATAAAATTTTATAAAAATCGGTCAAGCCGTTTCGGAGGACTATGGTAACCAACATTGTGACACGAGAATTTTATACGTATATTAGATGATAATCAATATAAAGGAAAATTATTTAGATTTTAAAAGATTTTTCTTGGTAACTTCAATACGAAATATGGTCCTTCGAGCCGGATTTGAAAACCGTTTTTATGAATTTAAATAGATGGCTCCGAATCCCTAAAAATTAGTTCAAACAAACAAAAACAAAAGAAAGAAACAAGACAGGAAGCTTTTTTGTGTTAAAAGATTTCCTTAAGTTAACTCGTTTTTAATACGTATATCTATTCCTTTTTACTTTTAATTTAAACCCTCAACTTTTAATGTTTCTCACTTGAAATTTCGCGTAATGAGCGTCGTTTCACGTTATTATACCGAGAAAATTACATTTTTATTGCCTGGCAGAGGCATCGTCGTTCGCTCATTTTCGTCCTGCGTCGAACTTTCAAGCGTCTCCGTCGCGACGGACGTCATCTTTCCAAATTGTTTTCTGCGGATAACAGGCCGAGGCGTCGAGCTGCTCTTCCATTAAAAACTTATTATACGACACACACCCCCTCATCCCTCTTATCTTCTCTTATTCACCCCATTTTTATTCATATTACGTTATCAGTCAAAAATATTAAAGCAGGAAATGCCTCTGGTGTTTCACACTATGGATATTGTTTATTATTTCACCCTATTAAATTAACGAAGTTCACCTACAGAAAATTTAGAATACCAAAAAAACCCAATTTGACTACATCCAGCAAGCAATACGTATTAGTAGTGACCTGACAGGACACACACACAGACAAAGAGTAGATGGTTGTGAGGAGCAGTTGTTAAGTTCAACTGATCCTTTTGTCCTGTATTTCGATGCATAATTCATTCGTCATTTTGGCCGAATGACAAATTCGAACTTGAATGAATATAACAGCAAGTGGGCCGAATAAGTGGGGTGGGTGGCTGGCGGCATCGACGGGGTGTCGCCTCCCATTGGGACGACACTGAACATAACATAAGTACCATGTAAAACAAGTGCCTTTCAAAGGATCATTGAGGACTGAATGGGGGTAAGTAACTAATGCGAATTAACATTATTTTATTCTAAAGATAAATAATCCTCTTATAAAAATTGTTATTTATTAAGTGGTAAGCTTTTATATTACCTGTGTATTATATGGCTGTTAAAATGATAAATCAAAATATCGTTCGACTATTTTTCAGATATGTCTGTGGGATTAAAAAGTTTCGAAGTTCCTGGCGGTCAATAACAAGATTTATTAGAATCAAAGAAATTAATATGGAACTGTTTCGCAAAGATTTATTATCCAACAAGTGCTTAGTATGATATCACATTTTTAAAGTAACCACCTCATTTAAAACGCATGAAAAATTGAGTGAAAGTCATAAAATCTAAATATATATATTAGATTACAGCGTCATACAAAAAATATTTATTTTCCATTTTTTCTTCCCTTAGTGTTTATAATAAAATACTCAGAGCTTTAAGGGGTAAAGAATTCCTTGAATTTTACCTTTGAAATAGAAAACAATAACACTCTTCCATTCCTAGACGTTCTTATCATCAGAGATAACAATCAATTTAAGTTCGATTGGTACTCTAAACCTACCAACTCAGGAAGGTATCTTAACTTTCTATCATGTCATCCTCTCAAATACAAAATAAATACCATTCTAAATCTAAAACAAAGGGCACTAAGGCTAAGCTCACCAGAATTTATTAAGAAGAATTTCAACAACATTAAAATCTTACTTAAAAGAAATAATTATCCTAGGATATTAATCAACAAATTTCTATGTCAAAACAATAATTACAGTAATGCGCATGATCAGTTAGTAGATATGACTAATGGATAATGGAACAGCCGTAACAGTGGAAAAGGAGACTAATAAGGTTTTTTTCCCGATTCCTTACGTGAAGGGTCTTTCGGAAAAAATTAAAAAGTTGGTCCAAAAACATAATATTAATATTGTGTTTAAACCCATTAATATGAGCTCACAATTTTTTTCGAAACATAAAACTAAGACCAATATTCTCCGTAAAACCAATGCCATATACAAAATTCCGTGTTCCAACTGTGATAAAGGGCACATTGGCCAAACAAAAAGGCCACTTCAGATAAGAATTCGTGAACACAAAAATTACCACAACAAACACATTGTGGCAACCCCTCAATACAAAACTGCCCTTTTAAAACACTCCGTGGAAACTGGCCATAAGCCAAACTTTGATAATACTAACATATTATGTGTTGAAAATAATTAGTTCAAACGACTTTTTCTAGAAGCCTCATTTATTTTAATACATAATGAAAATGGTATATTTTTTACGCTGAATTCGAATAAAACGTGTAATTCTAAGGTAAGTTTGATAACAAACTAGTACACCTATGACGATCGGTTTCTGAGTTAATTTAATTTATAGAAAAAAAATCGCTACCGCAACCCAAATTATAAAAAATCATAACTTCCACAAAATACGACTTAGAGCGTTGAAATTTTTATTAGTAATAGCTGAATATTAATGCTAACGCCTTGACAAAATTGAATTAAATAATTTATACAGGGCGTTCAAAATAAAATTCTAAAATTGAAAAACTTCAAACACGAATTACTTCGTTTTCTCAAATGGCACCTACTATTTTTTATTTTTTCAATCGATTCCTTTTTTTATCCTCTTTCGATCCATATGGATACTTCCTATTTTATTTGAAAATTTTGGAATAATTTTGAATTATTACTTAAAATAGGAAGTATCCATATAGATCGAAAGAGGATAAAAAAAAGAATCGGTTGAAAAAATAAAAAATAGTAGGTGCCATTTGAAAAAACGAGGTAATTCGTGTTTGAAGTTTTTCAATTTTAGAATTTTATTTTGAACGCCCTGTATAAATTATTTAATTCAATTTTGTCAAGGCGTTAGCACTAATATTCAGCTATTACTAGTAAAAATTTCAACACTCTAAGTCGTATTTTGTGGAAGTTATGATTTTTTATAATTTGGGTTGCGGTAGCGATTTTTTTTCTATAAATTAAATTAACTCAGAAACCGATCGTCATAGGTGTACTAGTTTGTTATCAAACTTACCTTAGAATTACACGTTTTATTCGAATTCAGCGTAAAAAATATACCATTCCATTTAAAATAACAAAGTTGGTGTCGACTTCCGGTATAACCGGATGTAAATCGAACTTGAAAATATTTTTAAAAGAAGCGGCATAAACAATAACCAAATGAGCCCAAGTTTCAGAATTGAATTCCTTCTACTAATTCATATACTTCTAATAGCCCATCAACTTGAAAAACCCTGTATAAAATTCTCGTTTAACAATGTTAGTAACCAAACTCCTTCGAAACGGGTTGACAAAACTATCTATTTTTCATACCCCTAAGTGATAAAGATTGTGTACCCCTATTTTTGTTTTATGGTTTGGCATTAAAAAATACATATAACTCTTAATTTTCACCCTTCTATCACCAACCCCCATTTTTTAATAGCGATATTACGTAGTACTGTAATAATATGCAACTCTCAGTGGTCGATAACTGATCAATTATTATCAATCGATTAATCATCCCCGCCAGGCGTCTACTGATGTCACTACTCACCCAGCAAACAGCACGGAGTGGGGATGAGAATGAAGCAGATTTTTTTAGAATGTTACCTACAGGGAATTCAAATATGTTCTAAGAAGTAAAATAATGTTTTATTATCTATAACATTTCAGAATGATTTGGTAATGTTCAAGAATGTTCCAGAATCTTGAAGATCATTCAAGAATGTTAAAAAAAGTTAGAGAATGTTTTGAATCATTATGGGATGTTCTGGATAGTTCTAAATTCGCGAATATTCTAGAATGTTCCATCAGACGTGTACACTGAAAAAAAAAAGTTGTTTTTCTTACATATTTTAACTTATTTGAGTTAATTTTACTGCTGAAAACAAGATTTTATTTGCAGCAAATAAGTTTTTAAGCTGTTTCATTAACTAAAAATAAGTGTGTCATGCAGTCCACATACAGGAGTTTATTTGAAAAGTTTGTTACATCTAAATAGGTGAATTATGAAAAGCACTTAACAAGTTATGTAGCATTATGTAGACTAGATAAAAAATTATTTGAGCCGTGCCAATGTAGGCACTATCAGTAACGACTCGCGCCACATCGGCATTACTTTGTCTATGGGCATTACTGACGCGCAGTGGACGTTAGTGAACGTTTGGTTTCGCGGGGATTTTTATAAGATACATAATTATTAGGTGTTTGTGAGTGAGTTGAGAGTTTCAGTATTGAATTGAACAATTTGCCAATTTATTGTTGACCTGTGCCTGTTATGGAAGAAACAAAACAGTTGTTACTCTGAAATTTTTGTTTTTCGAAAAATTTGCCAACTTCAATACCTTCTAGGAGTGCTCTGTAACAAAGCCCTGCGGCCATTTCTCATAACGCTGACGAATAAAACTTGTTGATAATACTGTTAGAAAGTAAGAATTTTATGTATCGTATTTTGTTGTTTAATACAATATTTATATTTATCTATCACGTACCTGTCTTTTTCTTGAAATAATCTGATAAATTAAGAAAAGTTGCTATGTTAAGGTAAGTATTAGGTGAAGAATTGTTGTCTTAATGGTATGTATCAGTTTTTTTTATTAGACAATGCCATTTGCCTAACTTCCTAAAAATACATAACTAACATAAACAGGCTTGTAACTCCATAGTTTATAAATAACAAAAACACATGTTTTAATTAGAAAATACGTTTGTTATTTTCTCAATAGTTACTTCCGTTCACGGTGCTTTCTTCAGGTAGAACATACTTACGTACAACAAGAAATAATTGTGTAGTAGTGAAAATAGTTATGTAATAAAAACGTATACATTTTAGTAACAAGATATATTTATTTTTTCCAAAATAATTATTTGTGCACACAATATCCTTTTCAGGTGTTAAATTAATCTAATCGCAACCCCTAATTTAACACCTGAAAGGGACATTGTGTGCAGAAATAATTATTTTGGAAAATATAAATATACTTATATTGTTTTTATTACATAACTATTTTCACTAGTACCTACACATAATTATTTCTTTTGTTGTACATAAGTATTTTTTTTTACTACACATGATACCATTAACAGAATATATAATTATTATTTATTTCAGATAAAATAGTTTGTACGGTGCATATGGGTGTTAGTTACTCTAAATACTACTTTAATCCTCACAAATGAAAATATTATCTACTTGAGGTAGAAACTTTATGTAACACAGTTAAAACATTTATGTAGCCTTCATAAGTTGCAAATAGTAAAATTACTTGTTTTCCGTACATAAGATTTTGGCTGTCCCTATATGCAACAAGTATTTTTTTTGCGGCAATGAAGTTTTTTTTTTCAGTGTAACACATTATTACCCGGGCAACGCCGGATATTGCTGCTAGTTTCCTTATATAATTTAATTCAAATCTGTAGCAAAGTGTTCTCAGTACATTTACATATTAAGTACATAAAATAAAAAAATATTGTGTTGTGTCAGTTATAGCATTATGAACGCATTTTGAACCAGAATATTTAAAAAAATAAATCCTCCCTCTTTTTAAAATAGCATCTTCTCTTTCAACATCTCTTTATAACCTCTTCTTGGGAGATTTATGAAAGAAAAGAAGAAAATCCCCATATATGATAAGATGCTGTAAATTCCATTTCGCCGTAGCTTACCTTAACAACCCCTTTTAGTACCCGCACTCGAGAATATGTTCCCTAACAACATGTCACATCGCGTTTAACATTTTCTTATCTTGTATTGATTACTCGAGACGAATATCTACCCCCGTCCGTTAGTGCTGTCGCTTGTATTGCTGCTGGAACTTTCTTATACAACCCCCCCGCGTTCGCGACCGCCCTCCCTCCTTCCATCGGGAAGATGCTCACCCCTGCGTCGACGAAGGAATCATCTCTGATGATGATACACCGCGAGCCAATCAGAAATTGTTTTTTAATGCAACCTGCGTATGAGGATAATTTGCAGAAAATTGGTGCACGATGGGGCAGACTACCCCCATTATTCTATCTACAAATTTCTGATGAAAAAATATTGTAACTTATTAAATAAGAGATTTTACTGTAATTATTATTTAAAAGTATCACACAACGTAATTCATACAGGGCGTTCACAAAATATTTGAATCTCAAAATTAGTTGGTTTGGTTTTTTTAGATCTAATTCAGTTTATTTTATTTTCTGTTTCAATAAATAAATTAAATGGTGACTGAAATATCGACTACATCATTTAGAAACACATTTCATGTAAAGGGAAATCGTCCGTTCGTGATGGGGATGGGGTCAGAGCCTTTTTTTTTTTTTTTCGTTTTTTTATCCCGTCCTGTTTCCGAACTGTTATTCCGAAATGCCCAGCGAAAATGCATCCGGTGAGGACGCGTTAGAGGGAAAATCAAATTTATTTTTCAATCATCTCAGACTGATTGCTACTGTTCGGGAAAGAGGATGGCGAATGACGAACCGCTTGATGGTTTCTTTGTCTACTTATGTTGAAAGATACTTGATACGTGTATGTATGTAACTAACTTAATTTTGTAGTATCTATGATTCCAACTTACAGAAACAATTCTTTGTTCTTTCATTTTTTAAAAATTTAGTTGGTAAGTTACAAGATACAGAAAAATGATTTTAATTTCAGTTGTGTTCCTTTACCTATCCTTTCTTTAAAACATCTGTCTGTATGGCCGATGTACCTAAATTTGATTATTAATTTTCTGATATTTTTTTGTGGTGTAAGTACCAAAAAAACTTTTTAATTTTAAAATATTTTAATGAATTGGTAACTGAGTAAGTACATGTGAGCCCATATGGCCATAATTTTTTGATAGGTATGTAGACATTTCACCCCTACCCCTAAACTCGAATGAATACGATTAAATTCGATACTTTGAATTTATTTTATCCTTGTACACATATCAACGTAAGGGTGGGCCCATTTGAATTATTTATCTATCAAGAATCCATTATCTCATTCTAATGTTACAGTTTTAGAATTTACATTACACGACATTTGGGGCTCGATAACATTGTTATTTAAATTTAAGTTTCTCATTATACATCCATTTAATTTTTAATATTATCAGATATCGATAAAAAATATATAAAAAGTGAAACTGAAAAAAGGAAATAGATATGAATATTTTTGACTGACTGCCAGAAGATATATTCTGAATAGTTTAAAAAGATGTACACTGAGAGGACGTTAATTAGTTCCCAGTAGTTTTCTTAAATGGCAACGTCGCGCCTTTTCGGTCTGTATGTTGTCGATAATGTAGGAAACAATAATATTGCGAGCAGAATCGCATCTATTGCTCGCTAGTTTCGTGGCTGTTTCAATGTTTACATACTTAATAATATACAGGGTCTTTCAAATTGATGGGCTATTAGTATATGAATTAGTAGAATAATTCAATTCTGAAACTTGGGCTCATTTGGTTATTGTTTATGCCGCTTATTTTAAAAATATTTTCAATTTCGATTTACATCCGGTTATACCGGAAGTAGATGTTAACTTTCTTATTTTAAATGGAATGACATACTTCAAATTGCAGATTTTGTCAAAAAGTTTAAGAAAAGTTATAATATAATCCAATATCAAAAGACGCCAAATTTAATGAGGAATTCGAATATGTAGTCAAAAATGGGTCATTCTATTTAAAAAAAAATGACTTATGCCTCTTTGAGGTTGACTAATTTTGACAACAAAATTTGAACACCCTGTACATTTTAGTTAAAAACCACAATTTTTTTTCGATAATGTGAATAGTTATAAATAATTGTTACGAGTTATAAAGCAAAATCTCAAAAATTAATTGAATTACGGTTTTTTAAATGTTAACGTGCAGATGTCAAAAATTTTAAAAAAAATTAAATAACTCAAAATCCATCAATATTTTCGGAGTAGTGCCTCCTATAAAATATGCATGAATTCAGATTTTCTATCGGAAAATGTAAAAAAAGTATGTCATTCCATTTAAAATAAGAAAGTTAACATCTACTTCCGGTATAACCGGATGTAAATCGAAACTGAAAATATTTTTAAAGGAAACGGCATAAACAATAACCAAATGAGCCCATGTTTCAGAATTGAATTCATTCTACTAATTCATATACTAATAGCCCATCAATTTGAAAGACCCTGTATATTATTAAGTATGTAAACATTGAAACAGCCACGAAACTAGCGAGCAATAGATGCGATTCTGCTCGCAATATTATTGTTTCCTACATTATCGACAACATATAGACCGAAAAGGCGCAACGTTGCCATTTAAAAAAGCTATTGGGAACGAATTAACGTCCTCTGAGTGTACCTATACGAAACTATTTTTGTATGAGCCCTACTAACTAAATACTCGAGTTTCATAGTCGTTTGTTGTCATCCTGGATTTTTTTGAATGAGAATAAGATCCTTACACAAAATATTTTTACGTAAATACATCCGGTTTACCTCCTTTACTCAAAATTTACCACTGGTTTTAATCAAGGTCACCCTTATAGTATTTCTGTGACACTTAGGTGTTGTGCGCCATCAGTAGATTACTTATTTTTTAAAATGATAGGCAAGGATGTCGATTAATTAAAGTAAATCAATCTGCGTTTAACAATTATTCGATATCCTTAAAGTAAATTACCTTTTTTTGGTACCTACATATCAATTACAGGTTTCTGTATTATAGGAGTACCTATAAATAACGATTCCTATCAATTAAATGTTATTTTATAGATATTTATTGGCAGTCTAGATTTCTTTTAATCAAAATAAGATCCTTACACAAAATTACTTAATATTTACATGTACTGTCTGGGAACACTTTGTTGTGGTGTCTTAATTAAATAATTATACAAGGAAATGTGCTTTTCAAAAAATTACTTGAATTGAAGAAGTACAATAGAATTTAAGTAAATCATTATTATTTAAATAAACTTTGTGGATAAAGTTTTATCACACTGAGGGCGCAGGCTAGTATAAAAATAAATTCCCTCTACAAATGAAATTAATGTTTTAGAGTGCCTACAAAACTATTTAAAAAGCAGTTTATAATGTTTGGAGATAGAGATAGACGCGGAAAAAAAAACTAAAACATCTTGTCCGTGCTCTTTGCAAATCGCATATGCAAGACTATTTAGGACGGTAATTGGCCACCACGGTGTGTAGGTACACTGGCGTCGCGACGCGGCACGCCGTCATTCTGCTAAAAGCTCTCGCACACAGGTTTTGCACGTTGAAACATCGACCGACGACGCCGCTGACATCGACGCTGCGGCCTAAAACCGTTTCCACCTTTATACATTTTTAAAAAGCTTGTGTAAAAAGCTCCGCTGCTAATGCATCAGACGTGGTACTACGTTTACAAAGTTCCCGGCATATACGCGGATATACGAAACACAGTGGTACATTTTACTAAACACTAGCACTATTTACAAACTATTAATAACAGGGAATTCCAAATGTTCCAAATTTAAGAGATAACAGGCAATCCTCATGGTAAAATTTATGGCAAAAAGCAATTCGGCTGCTTGAGAAATTAATAGACAACGCTATGCATATCTAGGTCTCGTCAAATACTTCGAAATACTGCCAACTATAGTGTAAGTCATGTAAAGTGGCAGTTGTTGTAATAAAACCTTCAAATTCTTATACATATCTACGCATTTAATCATCACGTATTTAATGGTGACGTAGATTAATTTTCAAAAGCAGATTAATACTTTAATTCTCGTCAAACACTTCGAAATACTAACAACTATAGTGTGAATCATATAAAGTGGCAGCTATGGTAATAAAACTGCCAAAATATTATACCTATCTACATATCTGTCTATCAGGTATTAAAACATGACGTATATTCAGTTTGAGAAGCAGATTTAATACTCAAGGTCGTCCAATACTTCGAAATACTGCCAACTATAGTGTGAGTCATTTAAAGTAACAGTTGTTATAGTAAAACCTTCAAAATCTTATACCTATCTACGCATTTCATCATCACGTATTTAATGGTGACGTAGATTAACTTTGAGAAGCAGATATAATACGCTAGGTCTCGTCAAATACTTCAAAATACTAACAACTATAGTCTCAATCATATAAAGTGGCTGTTATGGTAATAAAACTGCCAAAATGTTATATCTATCTACATATCCCTCTGCCACGTATTAAAACATGACGTAGATTCAGTTTGAGAAGCAGATTTAATACTCTTGGTCCGTCAGATACTTTGAAATACTGCCAACTATAGTGTAAGTCATGTAAAGTGGGTGTTGCTGCTGTAAAACCTTCAAAATCTTATACCTATCTACGCATTTCGTCACCACGTATTTAATGGGGAAGTAGATTAATTTTCAGAAGCAGATATAATACTTTAATTCTCGTCAAATACTACAAAATACTAAAAACTATAGTATGAATCAGGTAAAGTGGCATGTGTGGTAATAAAACTGTCAAGATTTATACCCAATCACTACCTGTTTAATGCAGATATAATACTGTAAGTTTATTGATAGATACTATTTGTTGTGATTAATTTTAGTCAGTTTAACAAGTTAATGTAATACATTTTTGACAATTTTATTCACATAACTCAGACTATAGTTTCTTAACATCAGGCAACTAACTTGGAAGAAATGTTATGGAATTTAATAAATAAATTATGAGGTGAATCATAGTCAGTTTAACAAGTCGATTTAATACCTTGTTGACAATTTTATTGCCTTGAACATGAATTTGCATGTCTCAGAACATAGTCCATTAAAATATGAAAAAAATGACAGGAAACTTTGACCAATAGCTACAATGATTTATTGAAACTATCTGCTGTGGTGAATTGCAGAATCAGTTTAACAACTATAGGTACATAATTTCTTTTTGGTAATTTTATTGCCTGGGACGCCACTTTACATGACTCCGACTATAGTCACTTTTAATCAGGCTTTTAATATTCTTGCAAGGAACGATTTGGGTGTGACAATTGATCTGAAGCGGTGCCTTAAGGAACTTTACCACATTTGGAGGTAATTTCGATAAAATTCTGACCATGAACTTACTTACTTAAAATATTCTTTAGATAGGGGTTGTTTATACCACTGTGTTTCGCGGCTTTGCTGACTTGATACGTATGAGGTTGCTTCCATTACCATGACGAAGTGATGCTTTGCCATCTTCGTGTTCTACTCACGCTACCTATGTGTTACCACCCACCCCCATACATACGTACGTAAGTACATATGTTCGCGGGTACGTTCTACACATTTTAAAGCAGTTTGTTACACGGTTTTACGTAAACAGCCAAAGCAAACATCTTTTGTACAGAAAATGGATTAAGTGCAATGGCACCCGTTTTATATATACGTAAACATAAGTCCTTTTGACAAGTTTGCATACCTACGAGAAAAAAAAGTGTGGCACCGTGATAAGACATGAGAGAAATTGGAACAGAGTTTCAAAAAGTATTTTTTGGTAACTGTTTTTTTTTAAATACCCTAGGGCCAAAACAACTTAACAAAAGAAATAAAGAAACGTGTGACTTTGTTAAATTATTTTGTACCCACCCTTATTAATAAACAATCGACAATTTCGTCGTGTTGGAACCATATAATTTTCGGGGGGTTGAAGTCAATATTTTGACCGGTGAGAGATGCACGTCTTTTGTCAAACGATTTTTGTTGATTAGTTGATTATTGGTTAGTAAATTGGCTGAATGGGTCGAGGGCGGTAACCAATAATTTGCCGTATACAGCATCTTCCAATTCCTCGTTGCCAGGACACGTGTTGGAAAGTGTCGACACGTGCTGAACCTCACGCGCCAAAGATACAATACAACAGGGGATGGGGGTTGAGCGAGTGGTGTTTTATGTTTTGATCGTGTTGGGTAACGAACAACCAAAATAAATTAATCATTTTTATTATGATGTACGTATGTGGGAAGGCATTAATTAACTTTTAGAATCTCGGTATTCACAGGATTCTTATTATTACAATATGAACGATAGATAATAAAATTGTTATCACCGTATTAAAAAGGAAAATAACGTTGAGCATAAAAAGCCTTGAACGAGTGCCAAAAAAGATATATTTATGAATAATTGCCACGAATTCTTGAATGCTGAATGTTCTTTGAGTCTACTTCTAAACTGCAGTCCACCCTGGATAAATCTATATACATACAGGGTTTTTCAAGTTGATGGGCTATTAGAAGTATATGAATTAGTAGAAGGAATTCAATTCTGAAACTTGGGCTCATTTGGTTATTGTTTATGCCGCTTCTTTTAAAAATATTTTCAAGTTCGATTTACATCCGGTTATACCGGAAGTCGATACCAACTTTGTTATTTTAAATGGAATGGTATATTTTTTACGCTGAATTCGAATAAAACGTGTAATTCTAAGGTAAGTTTGATAACCAACTTGTACACCTATGACGATCGGTTTCTGAGTTAATTTAATTTATAGAAAAAAAATCGCTACCGCAACCCAAATTATAAAAAATCATAACTTCCACAAAATACGACTTAGAGTGTTGAAATTTTTACTAGTAATAGCTGAATATTAGTGCTAACGCCTTGACAAAATTGAATTAAATAATTTATACAGGGCGTTCAAAATAAAATTCTAAAATTGAAAAACTTCAAACACGAATTACTTCGTTTTTTCAAATGGCACCTACTATTTTTTATTTTTTCAATCGATTCCTTTTTTTATCCTCTTTCGATCCATATGGATACTTCCTATTTTATTTGAAAATTTTGGAATAATTTTGAATTATTACTTAAAATAGGAAGTATCCATATAGATCGAAAGAGGATAAAAAAAGGAATCGATTGAAAAAATAAAAAATAGTAGGTGCCATTTGAGAAAACGAAGTAATTCGTGTTTGAAGTTTTTCAATTTTAGAATTTTATTTTGAACGCCCTATATAAATAATTTAATTCAATTTTGTCAAGGCGTTAGCACTAATATTCAGCTATTACTAGTAAAAATTTCAACACTTTAAGTCGTATTTTGTAGAAGTTATGATTTTTTATAATTTGGGTTGCGGTAGCGATTTTTTTTTCTATAAATTAAATTAACTCAGAAACCGATCGTCATAGGTGTACTAGTTTGTTATCAAACTTACCTTAGAATTACACGTTTTATTCGAATTCAGCGTAAAAAATATACCATTCCATTTAAAATAACAAAGTTGGTATCGACTTCCGGTATAACCGGATGTAAATCGAACTTGAAAATATTTTTAAAAGAAGCGGCATAAACAATAACCAAATGAGCCCAAGTTTCAGAATTGAATTCCTTCTACTAATTAATATACTTCTAATAGCCCATCAACTTGAAAAACCCTGTATATAAAATGCTAATGTTCGTACGTAAAGACAGGGTTTTCTCTATTTCTACCTACTCCAATCAACTTCCTGTTGGGGTGGTAAATACCCCTTGGTCTCCAGGTGGGAGTAAGGGAGTTTGGTCGCGGTGGGTGGAAGTGGGTGGTTGTAGGTGGCAGAAAGGTGAAAAGAAATATTTCTGTCCTTTTTTAAGTCATAAGGACTTCCGGAAAGATCTCAAAATTTCTGAAATGATCTAAAAAATTCTAAAATAAGCGCAAACTGTTATTATCGACTTAGAATGTTCGAGAAAGTTATAAAAATTTCTTGAATGATCTAGAAAGTTTCAAAAAGTGTACATCTACGTTTCAAAGTGATGTACATATATCTAAATATTCTAGAGTGTTCTGGTACCTAGTAGGAATTTCGATGTTCGATGATATATAAATCAATATTCAGTGACTTTTTGTTAGTTAAATTGTGTTTGCAGTCGAGTGAAGATCAATTGGAAACAAGAGCGAACAGTGACCAAAAAAATTGAAGTGATTTTGACAAATGAATAAGAACAGACTATTTGAATGTTCTAGAGTGTTCTAATACTAGAAATTTCGATGTCTGATGGTACATAAACCGAAATTCAGTTACTTTTCGTCAGTGTTATCATCGTAACAATCAAGAGATTAATTTAATGATTTGGCAATGTTCAAGAATGTTCCGGAATCTTGAAGATCATTCCAGAATGTTTCAGAATGTTAAAAAAAGTTAGAAAATGTTTTGAATCATTATGGGATGTTTTGGATAGTTCTAAATTCGCGAATATTCTAGATTGTTCCATCAAACCAAACAATAAAAGGTTGTTATATTTCGATAGCCAAATTTTGATGGAATGGTTTTCTAGGAAATTTCTTTTTCTATTTGCACAACTATCGCGTAGGCAAATGCCTTCAAAGTTAAGGACAAAGTTAAAAGCGACGTACACATGTACCTATAATATATAAAAGCAACATTGAAAGTTTTAATGATATTCAAGGCATCTATCGTTCGAATAAATCCCATTAGATACGTAAATTCTCATTTAAGGACGACACAATTTTGAAAATATTACGCACCATTAAATATCAGCAGCCTACCTGTTTCATGCAGACGAAATTTGAACACAAAATAAAAAGAAAATAATTAATTACCTAGTGATCATTAACATTTTTGTACGAGTATTAAAAATAACATTCAGTCGAACTAGGGCCAGTGGAGATGACTGAAAAAAAATCTTGGAGGTATTGATATTTTGAGTTATTGATTGAATTAAGGACGTCTATCAGTATGGGGGGTCATCGAATTGTGACCATGTCGAATGGGGGGGGGATTATGACTTTTGTGACGTCCTTAAATAACTGTATTAAACAATTGAAACAGCAAATACCGCTATTTCCATTTAAATATTTGTTAGATACTGCTATTTTCTTTAATGCATTTTGTTTTTCAAAATTAGGGGGTCTGCACTTTGTGACGTGGTGATGTCTTTATCAAAATGTAACTTTGTGTGACTCTAGGGAAGGGGGGTATGAAAATGACGAAAAACAGTGGACGTTCTTTATTATTTTATAAGAAGCAAAGGAGCTTTCTTCCAAACAAACAATTCAGGCGTTAGTTTAATTCCTACACAGCAAAAACGTGTACTTAATTAAGTAGTAGACCAGGGTCGATAATTTTTGAAACCAAAAAAAATTATAGTAGGATGAAACCCATTGGAAAAGGAAGAGAATATAACAGAAATGAAAGGAACAATAATTTACGGGCGATCTGAGGTCGGGAAGGGGGAGGGGGTGAGTTTTTAAGGGTAAAAAACGGTTTTCCGTGATTTCCGAAAAAACTAAAAGTCTTATTGAAAAAAGTTAAACAGCAAAGTTGTAGGTAATAAAAAGATCTACAACTTTTGTTTTTACACTTTTTCTACATAACCTCAAAATTTATGTGAAAAATTCAAATAACCAACTTTTTAGTTTTTTATTTTTATCTTTTACAAACAATTTTTTTTTCACGAAATTTGGTGAAAACTTACCTATTTATGTCCCAAACATGCTGTAATTTTTTTGATTTGAAATATTTATTTTTTCACCTTATTTTTACTTAATAGATATCGAAAAAGCACCCTAATTTTCATTCGAAAATTCTCACGTCAAAATATCTGCTTTTTTAAAAAAGTTGGTGGGCTTTTTCTTCGTTGAAATCTCTACTTTCTGATGGTGTGAAAAAAATATACATTACTATGGTAAGTTTTCTCAGGAAATGCAAAAAACAAATTGAATTTTATCTAAAAAATGTGACCGCTGCTATTTTTTTCAGTAAAAAAGTTGTTTTATTAAATTCTAATTACATTTATGTCATACAAAATCTTATAATATATAAATATACATGTTAATCGTACTATTGAATTCACATATGTACTTTTGTTTAAAACAAATATGGAAATAATTTGACTCAATTTCCTTCAACCAAAATGATGTCACGAGTTTTGACATTTCCTGTGCTTTCTGAAACTTCATTATTTTTTCAAATCTATCGCTAATATCCACTTCATCTAATTAAAAAGAATGTTCTTTCCACATATTTACTCACTATTACAGTTTTAAAAGCAAAATTAAATAATTATTTGTATTCATGATTGAGTTGCTTTGTACTTCTTATTATTATTTATAAATGGAATTTAAATTTTGTAAAATTGAAATGAAACTTAATTTGACTCCAAAGTTTTTGATTAATTGATACAGTTCAGATTTGTGACTGCTTAGAATCTTAAATTTTGTAGACTATAAGTGAATATTACTCTAAAACTTAAGTAACTTTTTTATAATAGAGCAGGGATGGCGAACCATTGGCACTCGTGCCACAAGTGGCACATTTGAAAATTTTGATGGCACGCACAAAAACAATTTTTTTTTTAAGTTATCTTTTTTAATGGAAACGAATTAAAAATTATTAATCTACACTTAATTTATAGTTTATGATATAAATTTATAGTACTGAATACCTGTCTTAGTATGTTAACTAGAACCGTCAAATTATACATTTTATTATTAAAATATCGCATGAATTCATTCGAAGTATATACAGATGCGCATTAGATAAAAATTTTTGCGTATCCAGTTTCGCCTTCTTAAGGTATTTGAATGTTGTTGCTGTCGCAGCGGTCGAATCAAAATTTATTTTATATCCTGATACAATACCATTTGAAAAATTAAATTTAAAAAAAAAAAAAAAAAAAAAAAAAAAAAAAAAAAAAAAAAAAAAAAAAAAAAAAAAAAAAAAAAAAAAAAAAAAAAAAAAAAAAAAAAAAAAAAAAAAAAAAAAAAAAAAAAAAAAAAAAAAAAAAAAAAAAAAAAAACATTAAAAACAATTTTTTTAACGTGAATTTTGTTTCTAATAGCATATTGCTTTTTGTAAAACATTGATTACCAATAAAAAATTGTTTAAAGATGAATTGATTTTGTTTGTTTGTTTAATTATACTTACGAATAGTTTCACCACGGTAATTACTTAATTTATAGTTTATGATATAAATTTATAGTACTGAATACCTGTCTTAGTATGTTAACTAGAACCGTCAAATTATACATTTTATTATTAAAATATCGCATGAATTCTTTCGAAGTAAAAATAAAAAAATTTTTGCGTATCCAGTTTCGCCTTCTTAAGGTATTTGAATGTTGTTGCTGTCGCAGCGGTCGAATCAAAATTTATTTTATATCCTGATACAATACCATTTGAAAAATTAAATTTAAAAGTCCTTGAGTGGTTAAATTTTAATGAATTAGAAATGGAATTAGTTGAATTTCAGTCAAGTACCATATAGAACCAAAAATTTGTTGTTTTAAGAAATGATTTAGAAATTATTGAAATTAATCGATTATTGGATAAAATAAATAAAATTGCAGAAGATAAAATTCTAACTATACATTGAATTCAGTTCTTGACACGTTTAATTGTTTAAAACTTTAATAATATTAGCAAAGGCAATTTTATCAATATTTTCATCGACGTGGGCATGTGAATCTCTATTTTCAGAAATAAATTTTATAAAAAATAAATATAGGAATAGAATGACGGATGAGTCGAGCTCTGCATGCGTACGTGTTGAAATTAACTAAATATGAACCAGAAAATTAAATCTTTATCATCTTGTGTAGGTACAGCAACAAAAATCACATTAAAAACAATTTTTTTAACGTGAATTTTGTTTCTAGCATATTGCTTTTTGTAAATATTGATTAATAAAAAATTGTTTAAAGATGAATTGCTTTTGTTTGTTTGTTTAATTATACTTACGTATAGTTTCACCACGCTAATATTTCGAATGAAATTTTATTGTGGCACGTTACCTATTTGAAAAAGATTTTTTATGACTTTGTGGCACGGACATCAAAAAAGGTTCGCCATCCCTGTAATAGAAAATCAACATTTGACATAATTAAATGGAATATCACATAAACAACGAGATTTATGCTTTGACCAAATCCTTTTAATCAACCCTTTCACCTCCGGTCATAGTCTTGATCTTAGTTTGCCGACTCTATTTTTCTTGGTAGTAACGATTTATTTTACAGAAAATGTTTGCAATGATTAACAAATAATGAAGTTTTAAAAAATATAACCGTTAATTAAAAATTTATCTATTTCCAGCCATTAAAGTGGAAGCTTTTGCTTTTAAAACAGTTTTTTAGGTACTAAATCTACTCAACAAAGAAAGATTGCGGAACTTTTCCTATTTTCTCCATTATCTCCTATTTTAAAGTTGATTTCCCCCGAAAAAAATATTTACCTACCTAGACGATGGGCATAATAATATTACCGAATCTTTTAATTCTCACTCATACCTACTTTTATAACTTATTTGATATCACAGTATAGATATATAATATTTTTTTCCCAAGAGTAACTTTTGATGAATTACCTACCTAATACGACATAAAATAACCATAAAATAACTTTCAGGAAAATTCCTCCTCAGATTTTCTTCGTGGAAATGGATACCATTTGATGGCAGTAGGTAATGTAATTAAACCCCCATTCAAAGTTTACAATACATGTATAAATAAACGGTATAGGTAGGTAGGTACGGGTATTTACACTGTGAAATAAAAGCATGATGTTTTAAAACGCGGCTCTTCATGATATCCAAAAAACGACCAACTCGTAGCGCATCAAAACATAAAAATCGAACGCGTGTCTCCCGGCTATTTCCACCATTTTGCCATTGACGAGATCTCATTGGAGTTGCTACGGGGTGAGAAAGCTCTCTCCCAATCATAATTCACGTTGGCACAGTAAAGCGACCCCATTGGCTTTCGAAAGCTACCCCTCAAGCTACGAGATATCTCCGCTTCAACGACGAGCCCAGATGAGGAAAACCCTACCCCAACTGGCAACGAAAAAGAGATCGAAACAGGCGCGGTTTTCGATTCCCGTACTGGTTAAAGCTAGCAGATAACAGAACAACACTATCAGAGTTAATATTGTTATAGTCACTTGCCGTTTGGCTTAGGCATAAGCTAGTCAGATTTGGATCCCTGTTGTCTCTATTCCAAAATTTAATTCAATTAGTCACTGATATTAACGGTATCAAACTTGAATCGATTATTAGTGAACCATACAAACAAAGGTCCGCGCGTCAATTCGATGTGTCAAAAGGAAACACATTTTTTCCCATTTAAATTTTTGTTTCCTTTTCTTGTGAACGCGTTTACTGACTGACTACGATTAGTACCATCGTATTAGTACCATTTCATCCAAACTTCAACCAATAAAAATCGCGGTGTGCGTTTTATTTAATTAGTTAGTTTCCGGTGAATCGAAAACGAACTCATGAAAACCGTCGAATAGTTCCCAAACAGCCTCAAGTTGGATTTCAAGGGCCTTTCGTCGAACTTGGGGGCGTTAGGCATCTCGCCAGCCCCCGTCTCGTCGACCTCTAATCCCACGGAAGACGTCGCACCGCAGCAATTTAACATTTTTCCGGCGATCTTCAGCAGGCAGCTCAATTTTAACGCGTGTCCACAAAAATCCATGATGGACGATCTCAGACCGAACCTGGTTGGCGTTGGAAACCTTCTGGGGGTCTCTGGATTGCTGGATGACCACCATGGACATCTCATGAACGGACCGACGAATGCCAACGGGGACAAGAACAATGGAAGGAAGTGCAATACCAACGGGTCGTCGACGGAAGATTTTACTTCTATTTATGGTAGTTTGCCGCATACACATGACCACGTCCATACCCCTGCCCATACGCCTCCATCGGGAACCAGAAGTATCACTGATCATACAGGTAGGTCATTTCTTTGTTTTCAAAAACTAATGTATTTAGGTCGAAAACATTTTATGATTAACCTCAATTTTGATGTAGAACAGTAGAACTTTCGTTTCAATTTATAAAATCCTTTGTATCTGATGTCAATGATATCAATGTACCTACATTTGGAAAATCAAGTTTAATGAGTTGTGAGACGTCTTAGTTATATTATTGGAAAGAGTTTGCAATTCCATTTCATGTCTAGAAAGTAGTAAATAAATAAAGTTGAGGCAAATCTGTAGACACTAAAATAATCATATGATGCCTAAATATCCTGACAATGGTTTTCTGTTATCAGTGGAATTTAGCTGAACATTACATTTATTCTCCTTGCTCATACAGTCCATTAATTGTTGTCTTCTCATTTTGATTGTGGTAATCCAGAAATAATTTTCCTTGAAGTGACGAATTCATTCATTTTAGAGATTCATCAACTTCCTGTACTTTTTTTATTTCGAAACATCCTAAATGACAGTAGATACTGAGGATCCCCAAGGAAAATGTTCCGACGGGGAATAGGGAAGATGACAAAGGTGCTCTCCATTCACAAAACTCAAAAATTATAAACGAAATCCAAAGATGAAGATGTAACCAACGTATCATGGACGCACTTGTCGATTGACAGAACATACGATAAAACTTTTGAAATATAAGAAGGTTTTTGTATGACATCCTCAAACTAATCACAACTTCTGGTCTTAAATTCCTCAATAAATTAGGAATTAAGATTTATTATCCGGAATGAAGATGAATATCAAGTTTAAGAGGTTGTAAGACGTTTTAAATGTTGGAAATTTTCCGATACCATTTCATGTCAAGAAAGTAGTAAATAAAAAACCAAGGAAAGAGATAGTGAAGACAAATCTGTAGACTCTAAAATAATCATATGATGCCTAAATATCCTAACAATGGTTGTCTGTTTTTAGAGGAATTTAGCTGAACATTACATTTATCCTCTTGCTCATACAGTCCATTAACTATTGCCTTCTCATGTTGATTGTGGTGATCCAGAAACAATTTTCCTTGAAGTGACAAACTCGTTCATTTTTGAGATTCATCAACGTCCTGTGCTTTTTTTATTTCGAAACATCCTAAATGACAGTAGGTACTGAGGATCCCAAAGGAAAATGTTCCGACGTAGAATAGGGAAGATGACAAAGATGCTCTCCATTCACAAAAGTCAAAAATTATAAACGAAATCCAAAGATAAAAATTTAACCAACGTATCATGGACGCACTTGTCGATTGACAGAACATACGATAAAACTTTTGAAATATAAGAAGGTTTTTGTATGACATCCTCAAACTAATCACAACTTCTGGTCTTAACTTCCTCAATAAATGAAGAATTAAGATTCATTATCCGGATTGAAGATGAATATCAAGTTTAAGAGGTTGTAAGACGTTTTAAATGTTGGAAATTTTCCGATACCATTTCATGTCAAGAAAGTAGTAAATAAAAAACCAAGGAAAGAGATAGTGAAGACAAATCTGTAGACTCTAAAATAATCATATGGTGCCTAAATATCCTAACAATGGTTGTCTGTTTTTAGAAGAATTTAGCTGAATATTACATTTATCCACCTTGTTCATACAGTCCATTAATTGTTGTCTTCTCATTTTGATTGTGGTGATCCAGGAATAATTTTCCTTGAAGTGACGAACTCGTTCATTTTTGAGATTCATCAACGTCCTGTGCTTTTTTTATTTCGAAACATCCTAAATGACAGTAGGTACTGAGGATCTCAAAGGAAAATGTTCCGACGTAGAATAGGGAAGATGACAAAGGTGCTCTCCATTCACAAAACTCAAAAATTATAAACGAAATCCAAAGATGGAGATATAACCAACATATCATGGACGCACTTGTCGATTGACAGAACATACGATGAAACTTTTGAAATATAAGAAGGTTTTTAATGAGATCCTCAAACCAATCACAACTTCTGGTCTTAAATTCCTCAAAAAATAAGGAATTAAGATTTATTATCCGGAATGAAGATGAAAATCAAGTTTAATGAGCTGTAAGACGTTTCAAATGTTGGAAGGATTTTGCAATACCATTTTATGTCAAGAAAGTAGTAAATAAAAAACCAAGGAAAGAGATAGTGAAGACAAATCTGTAGACTCTAAAATAATCATATGATGCCTAAATATCCTAACAATGGTTGTCTGTTTTTAGAGGAATTTAGCTGAATATTACATTTATCCACCTTGTTCATACAGTCCATTAATTGTTGTCTTCTCATTTTGATTGTGGTAATCCAGAAATAATTTTCCTTGAAGTGACGAACTTGTTCATTTTTGAGATTCATCAACGTCCTGTGCTTTTTTTATTTGAAACATCCTAAATGACAGTAGGTACTGAGGATCCCAAAGGAAAATGTTCCGACGTAGAATAGGGAAGATGACAAAGGTGCTCTCCATTCACAAAACTCAAAAATTATAAACGAAATCCAAAGATGGAGATGTAACCAACATATCATGGACGCACTTGTCGATTGACAAAACATAAGATGAAACTTTTGAAATATAAGAAGGTTTTTGTATGACATCCTCAAACCAATCACAACTTCTGGTCTTAAATTCCTCAAAAAATAAGGAATTAAGATTTATTATCCGGAATGAAGATGAAAAACAAGTTTAATGAGCTGTAAGACGTTTCAAATGTTGGAAGGATTTTTAAATACCATTTTATGTCAAGAAAGTAGTAAATAAAAAACCAAGGAAAGAGATAGTGAAGACAAATCTGTAGACTCTAAAATAATCATATGATGCCTAAATATCCTAACAATGTTTGTCTGTTTTTAGAGGAATTTAGCTGAACATTACATTTATCCTCTTGCTCATACAGTCCATTAACTATTGCCTTCTCATGTTGATTGTGGTGATCCAGAAACAATTTTCCTTGAAGTGACGAACTCGTTCATTTTTGAGATTCATCAACGTCCTGTGCTTTTTTTATTTCGAAACATCCTAAATTAGAGTAGGTACTGAGGATCCCCAAGGAAAATGTTCCGACGGAGAATAGGAAAGATGACAAAGGTGCTCTCCATTCACAAAATTCAAAAATTATAAACGAAATCCAAAGATGGAGATTTAACCAACATATCATGGACGCACTTGTCCATTGACAGAACATACGATGAAACTTTTGAAATATAAGAAGGTTTTTTAATGAGATCCTCAAACTAATCACAACTTCTGGTCTTAAATTCCTCAATAAATGAAGAATTAAGATTCATTATCCGGAATGAAGATGAAAATCAAGTTTAATGAGCTGTAAGACGTTTCAAATGTTGGAAAGATTTTGCAATGCCATTTTATGTCAGGAAAGTAGTAAATAAAAACCCAAGGAAAGAGATAGTGAAGACAAATGCGTAGACTCTAAAATAATCATATGACGCCTAAATATCCTGACAATGGTTGTCTGTTTTTAGAGGAATTTAGCTGAACATTACATTTATCCTCTTGCTCATACAGTCCATTAACTATTGCCTTCTTATGTTGATTGTGGTGATCCAGAAACAATTTTCCTTGAAATGACGAACTCGTTCATTTTTGAGATTCATCAACGTCCTGTGCTTTTTTTATTTCGAAACATCCTAAATGACAGTAGGTACTGAGGATCCCCAAGGAAAATGTTCCGACGGAGAATAGGGAAGATGACAAAGGTGCTCTCCATTCACAAAACTCAAAAATTATAAACGAAATCCAAAGATGGAGATATAACCAACATATCATGGACGCACTTGTCCATTGACAGAACATACGATGAAACTTTTGAAATATAAGAAGGTTTTTTAATGAGATCCTCAAACTAATCACAACTTCTGGTCTTAAATTCCTCAATAAATGAAGAATTAAGATTCATTATCCGGAATTTAAGATGAAAATCAAGTTTAAGAGGGTTTTAAGACGTTTCAAATGTTGGAAATTTTTTCAATACCATTTCATGTCAAGAAAGTAGTAAATAAAAAACCAAGGAAAGAGATAGTGAAGACAAATCTGTAGACTCTAAAATAATCATATGATGCCTAAATATCCTAACAATGGTTGTCTGTTCTTTTTGAGGAATTTAGCTAAACATTACATTTATCCTCCCTTTCTCATACAGTCCATTAACTATTGCCTTCTAATGTTTTATTGTGGTGATCCAGGAATAATTTTCCTTGAAGTGACGAACTCATTCATTTTTGAGATTCATCAACGTCCTGTGCTTTTTTTATTTGAAACATCCTAAATGACAGTAGGTACTGAGGATCCCAAAGGAAAATGTTCCGACGGAGAATAGGAAAGATGACAAAGGTGCTCTCCATTCACAAAACTTTAAAAATTATAAACGAAATCCAAAGATGGAGATGTTAACCAACATATCATGGACGCACTTGTCCATTGACAAAACATAAGATGAAACTTTTGAAATATAAGAAGGTTTTTTAAAGACATCCTCAAACCAATCACAACTTCTGGTCTTAAATTCCTCAAAAAATAAGGGAAATTTAAAATTCATTATCCGGAATGAAGATGAAAAAACAAGTTTAATGAGCTGTAAGACGTTTCAAATGTTGGAAAGGGTTTTTTCAATACCATTTTATGTCAAAAAAGTAGTAAATAAAAAACCCCAAAGGGAAAAAGATAGTGAAGACAAATCGTAGACTCTAAAATAATCATATGACGCCTAAATATCCTAACAATGGTTTTTCTGTTTTTAGAGGAATTTAGCTGAACATTACATTTATCCTCTTGCTCATACAGTCCATTAACTATTGCCTTCTCATGTTGATTGTGGTGATCCAGAAACAATTTTCCTTGAAATGACGAACTCGTTCATTTTTGAGATTCATCAACGTCCTGTGCTTTTTTTATTTCGAAACATCCTAAATGACAGTAGGTACTGAGGATCCCCAAGGAAAATGTTCCGACGGAGAATAGGAAAGATGACAAAGGTGCTCTCCATTCACAAAACTTTAAAAATTATAAACGAAATCCAAAGATGGAGATTTAACCAACATATCATGGACGCACTTGTCCATTGACAGAACATACGATGAAACTTTTGAAATATAAGAAGGTTTTTTAATGAGATCCTCAAACTAATCACAACTTCTGGTCTTAAATTCCTCAATAAATGAAGAATTAAGATTCATTATCCGGAATGAAGATGAAAATCAAGTTTAATGAGCTGTAAGACGTTTCAAATGTTGGAAAGATTTTGCAATGCCATTTTATGTCAGGAAAGTAGTAAATAAAAACCCAAGGAAAGAGATAGTGAAGACAAATGCGTAGACTCTAAAATAATCATATGACGCCTAAATATCCTGACAATGGTTGTCTGTTTTTAGAGGAATTTAGCTGAACATTACATTTATCCTCTTGCTCATACAGTCCATTAACTATTGCCTTCTTATGTTGATTGTGGTGATCCAGAAACAATTTTCCTTGAAATGACGAACTCGTTCATTTTTGAGATTCATCAACGTCCTGTGCTTTTTTTATTTCGAAACATCCTAAATGACAGTAGGTACTGAGGATCCCCAAGGAAAATGTTCCGACGGAGAATAGGGAAGATGACAAAGGTGCTCTCCATTCACAAAACTCAAAAATTATAAACGAAATCCAAAGATGGAGATATAACCAACATATCATGGACGCACTTGTCATTGACAGAACATACGATGAAACTTTTGAAATATAAGAAGGTTTTTAATGAGATCCTCAAACCAATCACAACTTCTGGTCTTAAATTCCTCAAAAATAAGAATTAAGATTTATTATCCGGAATGAAGATGAAAATCAAGTTTAATGAGCTGTAAGACGTTTCAAATGTTGGAAAGATTTTGCAATGCCATTTTATGTCAGGAAAGTAGTAATAAAAACCCAAGGAAAGAGATAGTGAAGACAAATGCGTAGACTCTAAAATAATCATATGACGCCTAAATATCCTGACAATGGTTGTCTGTTTTTAGGGAATTTAGCTGAACATTACATTTATCCTCTTGCTCATACAGTCCATTAACTATTGCCTTCTTATGTTGATTGTGGTGATCCAGAAACAATTTTCCTTGAAATGACGAACTCGTTCATTTTTGAGATTCATCACTCCTGTGCTTTTTTTATTTCGAAACATCCTAAATAAGTAGGTACTGAGGATCCCCAAGGAAAATGTTCCGACGAGAATAGGGAAGATGACAAAGGTGCTCTCCATTCACAAAACTCAAAAATTATAAACGAATCAAAGATGGAATTAACCAACATATCATGGACGCACTTGTCATTGACAGAACATACGATGAAACTTTTGAAATATAAGAAGGTTTTTAATGAGATCTAAACCAATCACAACTTCTGGTCTTAAATTCCTCAAAAATAAGAATTAAGATTTATTATCCGGAATGAAGATGAAAATCAGTTTAATGAGTGTAAGCTTTCAAATGTTGGAAGGATTTTGCAATCCATTTTATGTCAAGAAAGTAGTAATAAAAAACCAAGGAAAGAGATAGTGAAGACAAATCGTAGACTCTAAAATAATCATATGAGCCTAAATATCCTACAATGGTTGTCTGTTTTTAGAGGAATTTAGCTGAACATTACATTTATCCTCTTGCTCATACAGTCCATTAATTTGCCTTCTTATGTTGATTGTGGTGATCCAGAAACAATTTTCCTTGAAATGACGAACTCGTTCATTTTTGAGATTCATCAACGTCCTGTGCTTTTTTTATTTCGAAACATCCTAAATGACAGTAGGTACTGAGGATCCCCAAGGAAAATGTTCCGACGGAGAATAGGGAAGATGACAAAGGTGCTCTCCATTCACAAAACTCAAAAATTATAAACGAAATCCAAAGATGGAGATATAACCAACATATCATGGACGCACTTGTCCATTGACAGAACATACGATGAAACTTTTGAAATATAAGAAGGTTTTTAATGAGATCCTCAAACAATCACAACTTCTGGTCTTAAATTCCTCAAAAATAAGAATTAAGATTATTATCCGGAATGAAGATGAAAATCAAGTTTAATGAGCTGTAAGACGTTTCAAATGTTGGAAAGATTTTGCAATGCCATTTTATGTCAGGAAAGTAGTAAATAAAAACCCAAGGAAAGAGATAGTGAAGACAAATGCGTAGACTCTAAAATAATCATATGACGCCTAAATATCCTGACAATGGTTGTCTGTTTTTAGAGGAATTTAGCTGAACATTACATTTATCCTCTTGCTCATACAGTCCATTAACTATTGCCTTCTTATGTTGATTGTGGTGATCCAGAAACAATTTTCCTTGAAATGACGAACTCGTTCATTTTTGAGATTCATCAACGTCCTGTGCTTTTTTTATTTCGAAACATCCTAAATGACAGTAGGTACTGAGGATCCCCAAGGAAAATGTTCCGACGGAGAATAGGGAGATTACAAAGGTGCTCTCCATTCACAAAACTCAAAACTTATAAACAAAATCCAAAGATGGAGATATAACCAACATATCATGGACGCACTTGTCGATTGACAGAACATACGATGAAACTTTTAAAATGTAAGAAGGTTTTTTAATGAGATCCTCAAACCAATCACGAATTCTGGTCTTAAATTCCTTAATAAATGAAGAATTAAGATTCATTATCCGGAATGAAGATGAAAATCAAGTTTAATGAGTTGTAAGACGTTTCAAATGTTGGAAATAACCAAGGAAAGATATAGTGGAGACTCTAAAATAATCATATGATGCCTAAATATCCTTACAATGGTTGTCTGTTTTTAGAGGAATTTAGCTGAACATTACATTTATCCTCTTGCTCATACAGTCCATTAATTGTTGTCTTCTCTTTTTGTTTGTGATGAATCAGAAATAATTTTCATTGAAGTGACGAACTCATCCATTTTTTGAGATTCATCAACTTCCTGTACTTTTTTTTATTTCAAAAGACCCTAAAAGATCGCACTGAGGATCTTAAAGGAAAATGTTCCGACGGAGAAGATGACAAAGGTAATAAATCTCAAAAATTAAAACTTTTAAAATATTAGAAGATTTTTGTATGAGGTCCTCAAACTAATCACAACTTCTGGTCTTAAGTTCCTCAATAATAAGATTCATTATCCAGAATGATGGTGAAATGATCTCTTCCACCGGTTGCAACGTTATCTAAGTACATTTTGGTATTTGTTTTCTTTCTTACTCCCAAAAAGTAACCAGTAAGTACCATGTAGGTTTAATCTATGACGAGCAAAATCAACACTTCCTAATTAATAAACATCTATCGAAATTCTTAAAGCTTTATCAAATACCTTGCTTTGCATCAGCTAAATTTATGTAGGTATCTGAAAAAACTATTATTAATATTAATAATTTTGTGGGGGTTCTTTTTAGTTAGACGCAAGCCCCAATTTCCCTTATGCACCTAAATCCAGCTCTGCAAGTAGAAGGCCCTAAAATTACAATAGATACATACACAACAAAATAAGGTGCTACATTTTCTTCTTTTCAATTCTCCTAATCTTCTAATCTGTTGTAAACCACCACCTAATACCGCAAGGGCGATTACAGATTAATTGCCATCTCCCTAATTACGGGAGTCTATCAATGCTAAATCAGTGCCGATCTTTCAAAACAAATAATAATAATACTTAATACGAATCTACTAATAACAGATAACGGACTTGTACAGAGCATGTGTGTGCTTTTTGTCATCGAACAGTATGTCAAATTGAGTGTTAACCGAGGGTTTGCATCCCCCGTGACGTCCGCTCGCAACCATTGTCCCCATCCATATGCTGTGCTCTTAAGTACGGTAAATTGACACTTCATTACCGACACCCAAAGCACTCATTACAGTCCCAGATGTACCACGTAAATACATACGAGTAGGTACATACATAGAGTACCTAACATTCACTACAACGCTGTGTGGAGATGGACCTCCAGGACCCCCTTTTCTTCCTTGTTGCAAATTAGAGGCCCACGGGCACTGGAACTGGGTGACAGGTGGTGCCAAATTAACGCAGGGAGGTTGACACACTATATTTATTTATTTATTTCTTTGATTGTGGGGAAATTACTGACTTTTTGCACCAGATAAATAAATAAATGAAGATGGATATCTATATATGGTCTAGAAAGAGCCCTCGTTACAAGAAGGTGAATTTTTGATGATAGAGTGAGCGAAGGAGGACAAGAAATTGTTCACGTAAATCTTTAAAGATCGAATGCTTTCAGTTCAATTCAAACATGTACATATTAAGTAATTTTCTGTAAGGAAGAAATCTACACTGACAACAAATATCTGTAAAATAACACTTAATTGATAGGAATCGTTATTTATAGGTACTCCCCTAATACAGAAACCTGTAATTGACATGTAGCTACCAAAAAAGGTAATTTACTTTAAGGATATCGAATAATTGTTAAACGCAGATTGGTTTACTTTAATTAATCGACATCCTTGCCTATCATTAATAAATAAGTAATCTACTGATGGCGCACAACACCTGAGTGTCACAGAAATACTATAAGGGTGATCTTGATTAAAACCAGTGGTAAATTTTGAGAAAAGGAGGTAAACCGGATGTATTTACGTAGAAGCACTTCCACCCTTCCACCTGTAAAGACAAACGGTGTTAAACGACATTCTCGGCAACTAAACCTTATTGAATTCATTACTGTTTATTAATGCAGTTAGCAAGAACCTAATTTCAATTACTGGCACGAGAGAGCGTGCCACAAAGAAGAATCTCTCACGCAATCTTGTTACACCGCCAACTACTACTACTACTTTATTACCTCGTGGACGTAACGGTTATTTTCGACGGTGTCGGTGTCGATTCCTACCGAGAGACGGCGGGCGTTTCAACGTTTGCATTCTTTATGCAAATTTTCTGGCTCCGTCGCCAGCGTTCCAGTCAACAGCCCTAATCCGATTTGTTTTTAAAAATAGAACGATTTCAAATTTAACGCCGTGCCGCTTACCACCTTTTTCGTTGAAGGAACGGCGCCTTGCCGTAGGTCATCCTCATTTTTAAATCATCTTCCGAAACTACTTTAACTTTTATATCTGTTGAAATTCACTTTTACACGTCATCCTTACCCTACCCAATCTTTATTTTTTATGCCAATAACTGCTTACCCTTTTGGACAATGGAAAATGAACTTTTTCTCTCTGCCTTTGCACCTCAACCAAATTTTGAAAACGTTGAAAACAAATATCACTAAACCTAACAGCCAACTGAAAATTGTGAGCTTCCTCATACAGAAAGTTCTTTGGGTTTGCACCAAAATTGGAATCAATTAAAACTTTTTGACATGGTTTTTACCGATGTAGGAAACAATCCTGAAGGGCGAGGAGGAAGAAAATGGAATAAGGCTTAGAGCAAGGCTCTTGGTTACGGTCTGAACGAGACTCAGTTCCTGTAAAACTATTTCTAACTTAATAGTACCCAAGAATCTTGATCTCAATCACTTGAAAAATTCTGACGGGGTAGGAAATAATCCTGAGGAGTCAGGCGGGGGGGGGGGGGGAGAAAATAAAGTCAGACTTAAAGCAAGACTCTTGGTAAAATTCTGAACAAGGTTCAGTTCCTGAAATACCATTTCTAACGTAATAGTGTCCAAAAACTTTGATGTCCACAAACAAATCCAAGAGAATAAAAACCAGTCCATCCATAATTACGATTTTTTATCTTCACATTCAATATTTAACTCATCTTTAACTATCACTTCTCCCACGTATGTGCTTCCTCCTCTTGCAAAAAGTTCTTTGAGATTTCACTATAAATTTGAGCAACAATCTAACAAAACCGTCAGATGGAATCGCTTAAAAAATTTGACAAGGTTTTAACTGATTTAAGGAACAATCCTGAGTAGTGAGGGGGAAGATATTTGAGCCAGACTTAAAGCTAGACTCTTGGTTAAATTCTGAACAAGATTCAGTTCCTGAAATACCATTTCTAATGTAATAGTGTCCAAAAACTTTGATGTCCACAAACAAATCCAAGAGAATAAAAACCAGTCCATCCATAATAACGATTTTTCATCTTCCTATTCAATATTTAACTCATCTTTAACCATCAATTCTCCTACGTATGTGCTTCCTCCTCTTTCAAAAAGTTCTTTGGGTTTTCACTATAAATTTGAGCAACAATCAAACAAAACCGTCAGATGGAATCGCTTAAAAAAATTTGACTAGGTTTTTACTGATTTAGGGAACAATCCTGAGGAGTGAGGGGGAAGATATTTGAGCCAGACTTAAAGCTAGACTCTTGGTTAAATTCTGAACAAGATTCAGTTCCTGAAAGACCATTTCTAACGTAATAGTGTCCAAAAACTTTGATGTCCACAAACAAATCCAAGAGATAAAAACCAGTCCATCCATAATAACGATTTTCATCTTCACATTCAATATTTAACTCATCTTTAACCATCACTTCTCCCACGTATGTGCTTCCTCCTCTTGCAAAAAGTTCATTGGGTTTTCACTATAAATTTGAGCAACGATCTAACAAAACCGTCAGATGGAATCGTTAAAAAAATTTGACTAGGTTTTTACTGATTTAGGGAACAATCCTGAGGAGTGAGGGGGAAGATATTTGAGCCAGACTTAAAGCTAGACTCTTGGTTAAATTCTGAACAAGATTCAGTTCCTGAAATACCATTTCTAATGTAATAGTGTCCAAAAACTTTGATGTCCACAAAAAAATCCAAGAGAATAAAAACCAGTCCATCCATAATAACGATTTTTCATCTTCCTATTCATTATTTAACTCATCTTTAACCATCAATTCTCCTACGTATGTGCTTCCTCCTCTTTCAAAAAGTTCTTTGGGTTTTCACTATAAATTTGAGCAACAATCAAACAAAACCGTCAGATGGAATCGCTTAAAAAAATTTGACTAGGTTTTTACTGATTTAGGGAACAATCCTGAGGAGTGAGGGGGAAGATATTTGAGCCAGACTTCAAGCTAGACTCTTGGTTCAAATCTGAACAAGATTCAGTTCCTGAAAGACCATTTCTAATGTAATAGTGTCCAAAAACCTTGATGTCCACAAACAAATCCAAGATAAAAGACCCCTGTTCATCCATTATAACAATTTTAGTCCTTCACATTCAATATTTACGTAACCCATCTTTTATCATAACTGCTTCTAGTCCATGTCAATATACTCAGTTTTACTTTCTTTTGAATTTTCAGACGGTGCTTTCAAAAAACTGAAACCGGAGCCGGTTACCACTGGAACAGGAAACACGCTAGGGACCGTGAGTCCATCAGGAGGTCCTCAGCATGCAGGTCACACACCCACAACAGCTTCTTGCCCAACACCCGCCAGACGAAGACATCGGACCACGTTCACGCAAGAACAACTGGCAGAATTGGAAGCAGCTTTTGCCAAAAGTCATTACCCTGATATCTACTGCAGAGAGGAATTGGCGAGAAGTACGAAACTGAACGAAGCAAGGATACAGGTGAGCCACACCAAATATTTTTGGATTTACACTAAGTGCTCATGGGTTGATCAAAATTCAGTTCCTGGTGGCTTTACAAATTTGTGTCCACTTAACATTTTTACTTATTAGTTAGAGTTAATTGAGACTTGATCTAAATTAAATAAATTTTTGGAATTCGAAACATCTCTAAAATGAATCCCGTCCCTTTTTGTTTGTACAAGATGTTAGGCAAAAGAAGTGCACCTAAAGGTGGATGAGTTATAATGGTTTAAGTAGTAGAAGGATAATGAGAGAAAAGTTGCTAATGGGCTTTTTCGAAAACTGGAAACTTTTCGTCTGTCGAAGTGGCTCCGTAGTACTTTCTGATTTTCTGTCGGAAAGCACTAATTGACGGAAAAAGCCCTTTCTTCCATCCCCCGTTTGTCGACCGGCAAGTAGTAATGTACGAAACAAAAAACTGCCACCTATTGGCGAGGGTTGTTCTCCTGTTTCTCTTTATAAAGCAAAGTTTCCGGTCCCGGACCGAGACATTAGCGTCGACGACGACTGCACGAAGCTCTTTGAAGGAGCCGTGCTTTTCTCTCTCTCTCTTTATTTTCTCCTTACTTCGGAACGACGACAAACGCATCCCCTTTTCCTCCAGGGGGTGAGAGTTGGGTAGGTTGGTTCCGCGCGCGTACTCAGCCGGATCTTTGATTGAATTAAGCGCGTTCACTAGACCGCTAGCAACGGGGACACAACTGTCATCTTCTACACCCCAACATTACAATGACTCATTCAAAGACAGATATGACTTTGGAAAAGATAAAAAGAAACCCCAAAATCGTCGGTATCATCTATTGCAGATACCAGAATTACTTTGTTCGAAATCAATTGAGCTTTTTAGTACTTACAATTAGTTTAAGTGACATTTTTGAAGATGGAGTTACTGAAATAAAAACAAAGGTGCTTTTGGCATATGGAAGCAATCGTTGTCTTCTGACTTTAGCAAAGTCATTACAAAAATCCTTCTCTTTAATTTATTCCCATTAATAGATTATGCCAAGAGCATCCACCAAACAGATTATCATGAGAAGACTTAACAATGTCGTTAAAAAGTACATAATTCCATTAATTCCTTTGTTGGAAATTAATGCCATTGTTTTATGGATGATGTCTTTCATGAACATATGAGCTAATCACCAAAATTATTGTTCAATTCTTGAAGACCCTTAAAAAAATTACAAGAATGTTGGTATGCATTGTTTTTTGGCAAACAGATTTGTTACAAAGTTCATGATTCCATAAATTTCTTGGTTGAAAATGAGATGACCTTTGTTGTATCGTTAAGAATAAAGCATTCGTAGTCTTGGCGACATTTTGGAGATGGTAATTTAAATATCCTTCAAGTCCATAAAACTTTTATTGTTCAAGTAGACTATAACCTCGAAATATTGCTGCTACCACTGTTTCATGGAGCTCTTTAATGTACGTACGAGTTAATCATCAAAATTAGTGTCCATTTCTTAGGTTATTCGACATGTACCTACCTATTGCCTTTTGGCAACCAGAGTGATCAGGTCATCTCAAAGTTCATGATTCCATTAATTCCTTGGTTGGAAATGAAATGGTCTTTCATGTATCGTTAAGAATAAAGCATTCGTAGTGTTGGTGACATTTTGGGGGTCATAATTTAAGTGTCCTGCAAGTCCCACAAAGCCCAAAAAACTTCTATTGTTCCAACAGACTAACCTCTGGAAAGTAACTAGAAACATTGTTGTTACCACTGTCCCATGAAGATGCTTAGTGTACATATTAGCTAATTATCAAAATTTATGTCTATTTCTTGAACTGCTTTGAGAAAATTATGAAAAAATCGACATTCATTTCTCTTTATCAACCAGAGTCATCAGGTCATCGCAAAGTTGATGATTCAATGAACTCCTTGTTTGGAAACGAGATGACCTTTCTTAAATCATTAAGAATCCAACATTCGTATATTCTTGGTGACATTTTGCAGAGAGGTCACAATTTAAGTGTACTAAAAGGCCGAAACTCTTCAAAGCATAGATTCCCCAAACGATGTATTAGAAACTAAAGTAATTCCACAACAATATTTCCATCTCCACGTTCAATAATACGTACAAGTAAGTGAAGTGCCCATCTCGTTTAACCAAACCCACACAAATCCAAAAATATGTCCATGCACCAAGTCACACATACGTAAATACCTACTGTAGGTACATGTATGTAGTGGATATAGTCGATGGAAGCATCAGAGCGCGTGGAAAACGGACAGCACGTTTCGCAGCCGCCCTCGATTCCATCAAATGGATACGTAATGGAATTACCCCTCCCACTAACCATGTCGGCAGATAGTCTACCGACTGGCGTCGGCATCGCGAGGGCAGCGTCGCTTCATCAAACCCCCCGTTCCTCTCGCTGTGCTGTCCGCAATATCACCTCGTCAAACTACGTTTTCGTTAGATGAAACATTTATACCAAAAAAAAATAACCGTCAAAAATCAATTAGTAACGAAATGACAAAAGCCAAAAGAGGAGCTAACGAGAGACAGGAAGGTTTCCCTTAAAAATATCCCCTTTTTGTCACACACATAAATTTCGAATTACGTATATATGTTTCTATTGACTAATGGCGAAAAGGTCTTGTACTTGTGCTTTTTGCTAAACAATTTATCAATTCTTTTGGTCTCTCCAAAAGAACTCTCGCTTTTCCCAAGTCTGCATATTTAGCAACAATGACCAACATCAAGACCAAGACGTAAATATGCTCACAAGATGTAGATCATGACTTAATATCAAGCCCAAAATCAAGAGCAAGACTTCTTTCTAAATGAAGTGTAAATTGTCGTTTTCAGGAGTTTTTGTTTAGCTCAATTTTGCCACCCATCATGTTTACCCCCGCCTCCCCCCATTGTTGATTCCTTCTAGTAATCTATTTCTATTATGTTGTTGGTTTTTATGTATTCCTGTTTGTCTGTACATTCCCGAAATCAATAAAAGAGGTCCTCCACTCTTCCAGGTCTGGTTTCAAAACCGCCGAGCGAAATATCGGAAACAGGAGAAGCAACTTCAAAAGGCATTAGCTCCGTCGGTTCTGCCAGGATGCAACGGGGCCATGATGCGAAACATCTACCCCGGAGCTGCTAGGGGGTACCAACCCTATCCTCATCCGACGGCAATCAACAGATACCCTCAGGTAGGTCCTTCTCTGATTAATACGCAAACAATGTTTCAAATACGATATGCAAATCGCGGTACCTACCTCTACCTATAGTAGTTCGCAGTTTCTAATCGACAACACCACTTTAAAGAATTATGTTACCCGAAGACGAAATGTTTTTTTAGTAAATTTGTAGATAAAAATTTCGATGACAGTGTTGTTCGTTTAGATATCGTAGTTTGTTCTGGTTCTTTTCGCAATAGGTACATAATAATAAGAGCAAAGCGAGAGCGGTAATAAGAGCAAGAGCCCAAATTAGATGAGGTCAAAGAGGTTAGGTGATTAGTTTGCATATCCGCTTCCATCGCCATGGCAGACCGATGCAAATTTATCCTCTTTGACGCTCGGTTTGCTGATTAAATACATATTACATGCCACAAGTCAATAATACCTGCCCGGCCGGCCGCTTATTTCGACCAACTACGCGAATTTTCGAATGGCAAAATTCACGAAAATGCAAATAAATTCACTTCAATTTAGTTATAATCTGCAATTGTAATGACTTCAGCATTTACATTATTTTTTTTTAATAAATGATTGCAGAAGTGCTTTGAACGCTATTTGTGAAGATGTGCTTCAAACTGATATTAGAATGGAATAAGAATTCAATAATTTTACAAAGTATCTCCTGATGCTATAAATTTGTTTCGATTTAATTAATTTTACTTCAGGTTGCAATTTTTGTAGGCAACTTCAGCACCTTAACAAGTTTTCAGTTTAATAAACGATCGCAGAAGTGCGTTAAACGCCATCTGTGAAAATGTGCTTCAAACAGATATTAGAATAGAAAATAATTAAGTGATTTTACAAAATGATCTCCTGTGCCTATAAATTTGTTTCGATTTAATTAAATTAACTTCAGGCTGCAACTGTTGTAGGTAACTTCAGCACCTTAACAAGTTTTCAGTTTAACAAACGATCGCAAAAGTGCATTGAACGCCATCTGTGAAAATGTGCTTCAAACTGATATTAGAATAGAATAAGAATTGAGTGATTTTACAAATTGATCTCCTGAGGCTATAAATTTGTTTCGATTTAATTAAATTTACTTCAGGCTGCAACTGTTGTAGGTAACTTCAGCACTAGTGATGTCAATATTGTAATGATTCGTTACTCAATACTCGTTACTTGGTAGTAATCGTAGTAATCGAGTACTACTTTGGGAAAGTAATCGTTACCGATTACTTTTAGTTATACCGCCTACTGCATCCCATCGGTACTGAATCGGTACTATCGGTACTGTTCGGTACATTAGTCGTAGGAGTCGTAAGACGAAGTAATCGAAGTAATCGATATGCCATGCCAGTTCGATTACCAATATTATTTCGTATAAAAAATGTACCATGTACCTGTTATATTCAATATCCATATTATGTACCTAAGTACATACCTAGGTATATATGATGTATGGGTGGAAATGAAACAGAACGAAGACTATGATGAAGACAAGCTCGTGCTTAGAGGACTACTTGCACCATTCATCGTGTTATTATTATTTTATTATAAACATGTAGAGCAGCATCGCGTCGTTGTTGCGTCAACATACGATAATATAAATATCTGTATTTATAGTTATGTATAATTTAGGCACTAGGTACAATGTTAAAAAATGGCTTGTTGAATTCTATTGATTGATAAAGAGAGCTGCACTTTTGTTATTGTTATTGTTATTATTATAAAACTCTTAATTTCTATTGAACTATTTTTTTTTATTTAGGAATAAACGATAATACATATAAAAAGGGAATAACATAATTATACATATACATATTACCGATTATTTATTGGTAATCGCCATGGTAATCGTCGTTACTGTGGATCGTACCTAGGTAAAAGATATTACGTATTACAGAAAAAGTAACGAGTATTTGTAACGATTACAAAGTAACGAGTATTGATTAATAAAGTAACTGGTACTAACGAGTACCAAAAAGTAATCGTACTTGACATCACTATTCAGCACCTTAACCAGTTTTCAGTTCAACAAACGATCGCAGAAGTGCATTGAACGCCATCTGTGAAAATCTGCTTCAAACTGATATTAGAATAGAATAAGAATTGAGTGATTTTACAAATTGATCTCCTGAGGCTATAAATTTGTTTCAATTTAATTAATTTTACTTCAGGCTGCAATTTTTGTAGGTAACTTCAGCACCTTAAAAAGTTTTCAGTTTAATAAACGATCGCAGAAGTGCGTTGAACGCCATCTGTGAAAATCTGCTTCAAACAGATATTAGAATAGAATAAGAATTGAGTGATTTTACAACATTATCTCCTGAGTCTATAAATTTGTTTCGGTTTAATTAAATTTACTTCAGGCTGCAACTGTTGTAGGTAACTTCAGCACCTTAACAAGTTTTCAATTTAATAAACGATCGCAGGAGTGCGTTGAACGCCATCTGTGAAAATCTGCTTCAAACAGATATTAGAATAGAATAAGAATTGAGTGATTTTACAAATTGATCTCCTGAGGCTATAAATTTGTTTCAATTCAATTAATTTTACTTCAGCCTGCAATTTTTGTAGGTAACTTCAGCACCTTAACCAGTTTTGAGTTTAATAAACGATCGCAGAAGTGCGTTGAACGCCATCTGTAAAAATCTGCTTCAAACTGATATTAGAATAGAATAAGAATTGAGTGATTTCACAACATTATCTCCTGAGTCTATAAATTTGTTTGGATTTAATTAAATTTACTTACTTCAGGCTGCAACTTTCGTAGGTAACTTCAGCACCTTAGCCAGTTTTGAGTTTAACAAATGATTGCAGAAGTGCGTTGAACGCCATCTGTGAAAATCTGCATCTACTTCATCTTAAAATAGGATAAAAATTCAGCAATCTTACAAAGTGATCTAATGAAGCCATAAATTTGCGTTGGTTCATTTAATTTATCTGCAATTAAAATAACTTCAGCAGATTAATTGTTTTGAGTTTAATAAACGATTGGAAAAATGCGTTTAACCCCATCTGTTGCTTTTATTAATTGACACTAGAAAAATTCTGGGCAATTTTATAGCTATGGTCTACTTAGATTTAGCTGATAAATATGTTTAATAATCATGGTAATAATTTCCTTTAGATGGCAACCAGTTCTTACCCGGGGATGGGCCAATCGTTTTCGATGACCCACAGTGCAAATATGTCCACCATGCCCAGTATGAGACAAGATGGAGTTGGTAAGTTTATCATTGCATATTCCAAACAGTTATAGAATATACTAGGATTTATAAAATCAATCAATTCCAATCGCAGCAATGTACTTAGGTATTTAGTCTTTTTATATTTGAAGTAAGACTTCACATTTACACACTAATGGGGTAAGGAATTGGGGGCAGAGGGAGGGGGTAGTTACTTACTAGAGCCACCGTCGAAATCGAAATTTCATCTTCGACAGGAAATAGAACGTCTTCAAGATGCTGTCGCTAATCTTAGACCTTTTAGACGTCATTTCCGTTACACTTTGCCCTCTTCGTCTCTTTTTTAGAGAATACGTTTAAAATGGCCCATTAATTAAAGCAAAAATGTAATAATTACAAGAAATTCGAGTTAAAAAGTATTGGAAAATAATAAAAAAGGGGACCGTGTCAATTTGATGAAACAGCATAAATTTTTACCAAATAATCTAACATTTTATTTGCTACCATTTTAAGGTACCGTTTCAAACCATTTAAAACATTTTTGAGTCTTTCTCAGTAATTTTGGTTAAAAATAGTCCCTAAATAGAGAACATTGCTGTGAATAAGTTTTGCTTGCCAGGCTGCATAATTTCTACATCATATCACAGATTTTTAAATGAAGTTCTATTTGCTTAAATTTTATACTTGACTGTTTATAATTAGGTATGTCTGCAGAGGACGAATGGTACAACAAAAGTTTATCTGCGCTGAGAATGAATTCGTCCCACCACCCTAACCTTGCAGCCCCAATGCTCCAGTACCAAACATAATAAAAGCTACTTGGGGACGATATCTTTTGCCCGTCTTTTCTGTGAATTAAAATTATTGTTATTAACAGTTACGTGAACGACGTTTCGTCTTTTTCTTTCTTTTTTTTTTTATTTTTCCGTTTGAGCGCAAGATTCGATATGTTCACAACGAGCCAGTGTATGTATGCAGTATGAGAATGTACGTAGGTATATCGATATTATTTATCAAGTTCCTCTTAGATAATCGGTAAAATGATTAATGATAATTATTGTAAATAGGACTGTTTGTAAATTTCATGTAAATGTCAATTTACAAATTAATAATATAAATAATAAAAAAGTAGACAAATGTGAAATAACCACTCGTCAAGTTTACACCAATAATAATTATTATTATGGAAAGTTCAGCGTCTCGTACCTAAATAAATCAAGTTCTTGCTGTCCTTGCGAAACGTACCAAAAAACGGTAACTTTCTTATAAAAGCAACGTTTTGCAAATTATTCAGCTAATAAGACTTATTCTAGAAAACATGACCTTTTTATAAAAAAAATTTTCTCTGAAGTTGCCCTTTCGTGGGTATTTTAATTTATTTTTTACATTAAAATAATTATCAAAAAAGGTACATACCCCTGGGTACCAAGTAAATAGACGTAAATACGTAAAACGTGATAAAAACGTATAAAAATAAGTGTAAACAATAATAAATTTACGTTCTGAAATAGACTTCTTTGGCCTTCTGACCTCCAGGATGTAAACAACTCTAATCACTAATAACATCACACAAACAGTTTGGTCATTAATTATTTATACAATTTCTTTAATTATAGCACTAAACTTAACTCAAAAAACAACTTCATTAACTTTTCTTTTCGGAACAAACACGTAAACGATAATTATTGAAAACCTCGCGAATTTTCACAAACAACTGAAATACATAAAACGAACGTGAAACTATCAACTTATTGGGTACCAACTTCACTATTTTAATTGCTCTAGGTATAACTGGATTGGAGTTAAATGAAAAATATTTCATGTACAGGGTGATATTTATGAAATGGCAAATATTTTTTCAAACATAATTCTTAATTTTAAAAACAATATTAAGATATTTGGCATTAAAATAGTAACTTTGCTTTTTAAAACAAAATCGTAAACGACAATTGTTTGACACTTCCCGAACAACTGAAATCTTAACAAATAAAACAAACGTGAAACAACTTATTATGAAAGAAAAATTATTGGGTACCAACTTTACTATCTTAATTACTCTATAACCAGATTAAAGTAAAACTGCTTTATTATGTAGGTACAGGGTAATATTTATGATATGGCAAATATTTAAAATAGTTTTCAAACATGAATACATTAATTTTAAAAACAAAATTAAATTGTTTGACTTTAAAATAGTAACTTTCATTACCAACTTCACCATTTTAATTGCTCTATAACTGGATTAAAATAAAACAATTTCGTTATATACAGGGTGATTTTTATGAAAGGGAAAACACTACATAATGTTTAAAGTACGTATTTATTAATTTTAAACAAACAAAATTAGATTATTTGACTTTAATATTGTCACCGTTAAATGTACTAGACGTTGAACGAAAAGTAATAATCCAGTTAGATATTAGATTAGTTTTTATTTCCGTTTCAGTGGAGTAACAATATGATGCATGTGAAATTATTCATATCTATGTTATTATAAATATAATATATATAGTATTAAAAACTTGTAAAATTGTAAATAAACTGAAATATTTAGAAGCAACGCTTTTTTTTCCTAATCCCCTTTAAGATTTAATGAAAAGTGTTTTGTGTATTTAAATTGATCAAGAAGCCTTGGCATATTTAATAAACGAAAAATAAAAGATGCACATCAAAGATTGTCATGGTAATTCTACTTTAATATTGTAGGCTGTAAACTTTTATCAGTTTAATTTAGTTTTCGTTGCCTACCTATTAAGTATATGACTATGTTACATGATAACGACTTTCCACCTACGTCATTGAGTAAGTACACTATTATTTAATAATGAATCTGTTTGATAGAAAGCAATATTTAAGAACAATAGTATGATATTAAATTCAAGGCTGTAACAAATTTGTCATTTGTTTGCGTTTGCTATGCTATAATATTTACATTTTACTTACATCCTTCTGTCAGTTGTTTGTTATTGTAGTCAGTGATAACAGTGAATCATCAATTCATAATAATTAATGACTGTTATCGAACTACAGGTAATCATTTTTTTTAACGTAATAGGTAGTTATATGTTTACTCTAAGCACTTTTAATATAAGTTAGATTTTCTCTGTATTACCTAATATTTAACTTTCATCCTTAAACGTTTTAAGTAAACAAATTTGTAAGTATTTTATCATATAATACTTATTTTAATTAATGGGTATATAAATGAACGCCCTGCACATGCCGCAAAATTACAAAAAATCTGCAAGATTGCATTCAATAAAAAGTCGATAGTAGTAATTGTTTTATGCTCAAAAATGCAGGTAAATAAGAACAATAATAAAATTTAAAATGAAAACATATTAAACAAACAACATTTTGCTTTTTACAGTTATTGCTTTGTATTTTTGTTGAGTAATAACTTAAACGTGCAAATGTTTTTCGGGTTTTTAAGAGTTCCTACTGTTTCATTAATAAGAATAGAAAACTCACAAAATTATTAGATAAATGATAATACCATCCTCGTTTTAGTTTTAATGATAACAAAAAGAGTGATAAGGACCGCGACTTCCTGAAAGACTTCCAGTTGTCGAGTGTGTTGTATAACGATAAGATATATTTTAAAAGTTCGCACATTAATAAAATTGTAAAAGTTTAAGACGATTTGTAATTAAAATTTAGTCGTTATCATAATAATTATTCTATAATTATACTCGTAATTAAATTTATTAGCTCAAGTGATACTTAAAAATAATAATAATAAAATCAGTGAAAAGTGAATGCATCTAAAGAGAAAGTGAACGATTCTTAATTTTTGGCCTTTGGGTTTTAAAATTTGCGGATAAAAGCCGAGGTGAGGTGGGGAGAGCTATTTTTATTTAATTACAACATTTTGAATATTTCTTCCAAACCAGAAATGGTCTTTTCAAGGATCTTTAAATAATAATGTTAATTTACTCTGGGAGAAACTCTTCATGTAAATCATATATTAAGTGTTCATAACCTTGGTGATGGAAAGGTACAGCAGCAGTTCTCAAATGAGGCACCGTTCGTTTTTAAAGTATTTTTTCTCTGCTTGCCTTCTATTTTTGATTTATCAATCAATTAAAACAAATTCAGGTACGTTTCTTGCTAATTACGATTAAATTTCCCACTAAGTCTCCTTTGATTGCAGCTTTAGAAAAGTTGGAAGAATTGAATGAAATAGTGTCAGAAAAGCAAGTGCAACTTGCTTTACTGGCCACAGCAATACCTAATACAAAAAGCAACAACCCAGTAACCGTTTATGCCATAACACCAACATATGCACGACCTGTACAAAAAGCTGAGTTAACACGAATATCCCAAACATTGGCTTTAGTACCAAATATACATTGGATTGTGATTGAAGATTCTGAAGAGAAAACAACATTAGTTAACAATTTGTTGAGTGATTTAACTTATCCATACGTCCATCTTGTTGCAAAGACCCCTTCACTTGAAAAATTAAAAGCTCAGGTATGTAATAACTATTATTAATTGTGAGACTCTAAAAATGTAATTATTTGATTTATTTTCTTTATTTTACTGAAGGATCCACGTTGGAAGAAGCACAGGGGTGTTGAACAAAGAAATGTGGCACTCCGGTGGTTAAGGACAAACTTAGTTTTAAATAAAGATAAAGGGGTTGTATTTTTCATGGATGATGATAACACTTACAGTATAAAATTATTCAAAGAGGTAATTTATGCATACATTGTTAAATTAATTGTATATAATGTTAAAATATATTATTGTTTAGATAGAAAAAGTTAAAAAAGTTGGAGTTTGGCCTGTTGGATTAGTTGGTGGATACAGTGTAGAAGCACCAGAACTTGATCCTAAGACAGGTGAGAACAGAATATTTGTTTTTAATTTATTGTTTGTGCTTTGAAAAGTAAACTTAAAGGGTTTCAGGAAATTTGAAAGAGTTTTTAAGCTTTTTTTCTTATTAATAATATTATTAGCGGTGCAATCTTGATGAAACATTTCTAATAAGAGTGAATAAAAGAGTATTTGAAAGTTTCAACTATTTATTTATTATTACTCTGACAATTGTTTCGACTTGGCGGTCATACAAAGAGTAGTTACAAATACTGTATTTTTTTTTATACTCTTTTATTCAATCTTTTTTTTTCTTAAATGGGAATCGTAATGTAATTCATTTACTAAGCCCCAAATATTTGTTTATGAAAGGGTTGCAATACGATATTTCTAAGCCCTAAAACGGTTTTAAGTACAAAACACTTAAAATACTCTGACTTATACCTACATTCTCACAGTCCTATTTTGTTAAGTTAAAGAACTAATCTTAATTCTATTATAGTTAAGTTTTCAAATAATTAACTTTTCATGTTGTGTGATGTTAATTCTAATTGAAAAACAAAAAGGAGATTACTAAATGAATCATACTATAAGTACCTACTTTAGCAATTTCAAAATGGTAAAAACTGTTTTTCAGTTTACTGCATATATTATAATCTTATCAAACAAAACCAAAGTATCATAAACTTTACACAAACATAAAATAAGGTATAATAAATCTCTACATCAACCCAAAAGTGGTTTTATAGAAGTATCTTTGTATTCCAAAAACAATTTAAATTCATCTTATTTTAAAAATAATTTTCTAGTCATACTAATTCATTCAAGTATAAAAAATTTATATTTTAACTGATTATAAAAATGAATTGTAAGATAAGTAAATAGTCTACGTGTAAGTGCCTTGATTTATATAGATACAACACGTGGGTATGTTTCAATGTCACCATACCTTTAAGAATACCTAGCAGCATCTACAGATGATTTACCTTAAATAAATTTGAAAATAATTTTATAACTCAGTTTAACGGGGCCGGACTGACTCTTGCGTTTTTCTCGATAATTATTAAATTTTTGGTTCACAAATATTTACTCAATGGTTTTGTTTTATAGTGCCCTATTAGTTCCTAAAAGCTTTCCACTTGTTTCAGAAACACCCTGTATAGTTATTAACGTTACTTTCTGGACAAAGTAACTTTTAAAATGCTCATTTTTTATTCAGGGAAATATTTATGTGCTTTATTATCCCAAAACGGAAATTTTAACATTATAAATATGCTTAAAATTTAAATGACCCTAAGCTTAACTTTGCCTTGAGAAAATTTACTGAACGAACTAAGAAATGACAGTAATGTATTTTAAACTAAGAAAATTAAAATGCTTTTATAAAAATGGCAATTATTTATTGATTAGGCAAAGTGGTGGGTTTCCTGAGTGGTTGGAGATCAGATAGACGATTTGCTATTGATATGGCAGGTTTTGGAATAAATTTGGACCTTATTTTGTCGAAACCAGACGTTGAGTTCTCATATTCAGCACAAAAAGGTTTCCAAGAAAGCGAATTTCTCGTTAAATTCACTACAAAAGAAGAACTGGAACCCCTGGCCGATAATTGTACAAAAGTCTACGTGTGGCACACGAGAACAGAGAAACCCCAAATCAAAAAATTTATCGATGGTTTCGAAGTGTAAATTACAACACTCGCTTCAGATTGTGATACGTAAACATATATTTAATTATTTTTGCAAATGCTCAATTATTATTTAACGAAAGTTACAGAAAGCACAAAACCATTTATCTATTTTATTTTCTTTTACACGAAATGATACTAATTTAAGGATAGAAAGTGATGTGAGCAATACGGTTTTTTTTTCCTTAAGTATCAAATGTAGTTTGAATTTCCTTTTTATCAAATTATTCAAAACTTAATTCATACAGATAGGCGTGCTTATAAGGAGACGGAAGTTTTTAAAAGGTCATGAAAGATTCTGTGTGTTCTTGTCTAGAGAATCTCAAATTAACTTTTTTTTTTTTCTTTCAACCATGTATACTCGCCTGCAAATAGAAATAGACACATTAATAATAAAGACATAATTGTAGGAAAATAGTTCTGAATCTGTGCTTTACTGGAAAAAATGCAGGAGTTATAAAAACGTCCAAAATAATTAAAATTTATATTCCATGGACAATTAACACTTTATTATCGGTCAGTAAAAATGTTTAGATGTATGTGTAGAGTTGGGTTGTGGAAAAGACAAATGTCCGCATTGTGATTTTTTAATGATTGTGATATTTTTTTTTTTTTTTGATATAAAGTTCACATTCTCTGTAGATGTTTCCCCTAATTTATTTTAGGTTTAACGTGACCTATAATGAATTAAGTATATTCACACACAATAACATCGTATTACATATCTTAATTTATAATTATAACAAACAATAAGTAATTGTATTTTATACCTAGGGCTTTATGTACTGAATGAAGATACATATAAACGTATATGTAATTTAAGTGTAAAATAAGTAAGTACTAATCGAAATGTTTAATATTTTTTTTTTTGTTTTTATATTAGATTAGGTCTATCTGTCTATCTTTACTTTAATTGTATATTGTTTTGAATTGAACAAAACCAATTTTTTAAATACGTAAAATTTAAGTTATTACATTTGCCATTTAAAAATGTTTATGATATTAATGCAGATTGTAGGACCCCTTCTCCGAAGCTTCTGTTCATTTCCATCATCTGAACAATTTTCATTCACGTCCACTTGTTTAGGGTTCCGTAAGCATACAATCCGAGAGGGGGTTCTTTCATGCACAATAAATAATATTCGCATTTTGACTATTCAAACCGAAACAGAATTTTTCCGAAATTGCTAATTTCTCTAATCATTATTTATTATCATTCTAAGAGTACCACTTATAGTTTGAACGATTAAAGACAGTGACTGAACAATAAGATAAAGAGAAAAATTTGAGTATATTTTTATCGAAACAAAGTACTATTTTTGTTTTACGTTTTATTATTTATTTTTATTAATTAATAGTGAAGAGTATAGTGGTAATTGGTTTCATATCATTTTATATGTTACATTAAGGCAGTGCCATTAGAAGGACGTGTGTATTTGTAATTTCATTGAAAAGAATGAGTTTTAGTGATATATATATATAATATATACATATATATATTCATACTCAATCACACAACACAAATCATGTCCATTTCATAATAAGTAATTGACAGAATTATTAGAGTAGATTATTATCATTACCAATGTCTGGAATGTTTTTATTTTATAGTAACTATCTAGTCGTTTATATGCCTTTTTATGTACTTGTTTAAGCTTCATTTCATCACTGATATAAGGAAAATTTAATTGTTAAATTAGAAATAAATTCGTCAGTATACTGAGTAATTGAATGTTTTATTTTATTGTTTAAACATAAATCACATAGAAAAGTGTGTGCACCTTTATATTTTACCTTTTTTATGAATAAACTATAAAGAAAAATAAAAATAAAAGCCATTGGTCGATTTTTTTTTTAAATATCTCCCTCTGGCCTAATTTGAAATTTAATAGAAATACAGAAAAAGGAAAGAGCAAGTAGTAAGAAAAGCCTTTGATAGATGTACTACAAAATTAAAGTAAAAACTGAATGTTACACTTTCTTCACTTGCTTTTGTAGATATATTTTAAGTTATAAATATAAAATAAGAAATTAATTTGTCAGTTTAAAACAAGGAATCCCATGTTTTTATTTTGTTACTGAACATAATATCATTAAGTAAAAATAAACATTTAGATACATGCTACTTTATCAAACTTCTAAAATATCACAAAAATACAAAAAAATCGTTTTACACTTATGTAATATAAAAAAATGTATTAAAGTGTCATATTAAAACTATTACAGCAAAGAGCTATCCCCATGCTTGAGTCTTACAATAGTGTAAAACTAATTTTCCTTCTGTACTGTAGCAGTCGTACAAATTTCTCACCGTTTGATCTGGTGAAGGGGCAAACGTCTGATTGATGTAAAGGAACTAAAACATAATGTTTAGGTAGATAATGCTAAAATATAATTGACAAGAAATGTACCAGTTGCTCCTCAGGGTCCAACTTCAAATACTTCTTTACAAATTCGATAATCCACCCCAATTGCTTATCAGCATCAACTGTCCACTTCTTCTTCTTCATAATTGGTGCATTTCCAGTTGGTTTTAGTAAAATATCAACTGAAATAAGTTTTAAAATCATAATTTTCAAAATTTAATAACATAACCTTACCTTACCTTTTTGTTTTGAGTCATTTTTTGAAAGGCTTTGTGTTTCTAAACTTGCATCACTAACAGAATCATTTGCAGTTCCTTCACTCATTTGTAAATTTTAATTTAATTAGCATTTAATATTTGTCTTCTAATATTTGTAAATATTGATTATCAACACAATCTACAGGTTGTCCCACAAAGTGAGAAGACGAACTGTATATCTAAGCTGTATATTAATATTAATGTAAAAACAAGATTCACAAAATTAAGTTTTAAGGTGTTTTATTCATACTATTATCAAAGAATCATACATTAAATATCAACAAAACTGTTATGTACACATTTATTAAAATATATCAGTCCCTGTTTGACGGGCTTTCAATATTGCTTCCCCTGATGTTAATTTTTCTTCTGGTGATGGTTCTTTAGGAGTTCCATCATCATTTAGTTTCCCTTTTTTAAAGTCTTCGACGATTTTTTTGGCGTACACTACATTAAATAGATCTTCTGCCTTGAATTCTGGTTGTACTATATCTGGAGCTCTATAGGAAACATAAGGTTTCAACTAGAAAATAATGTTATAAGCAAATAATTTTGTGGTATGTACACATTAGAATATTTACACTTACTTTAAAATCAGTCAGATCAGGCACAATCAATTCGGGGATCATTTCTGGTACACTTATAAATTTGCCATTTAATATATATCCAGTATCACGAACACCACGTTCTTAAAATAAGTTAAATAATTAATTTATGTTTAAAAGTACCTACACATGTATAACATAAAATAATGCCTTACTGTCTATAGGAACCTCTGGATCTGGGTTTGTCTTTTGCTGCTCTTTAAATATCCTAGAGCCCCTTTTGTTGTAAATCGGGAATTTCCTGAAATTTCTTTTTCCTTCTCTTATGGCAGATGTTGATATCCCCCTTATACTTATTTTAATAAAAGACATTACAATACGTATTTATTTCTTCTTAAAATATATTTAAAAATTGAGTTTAATTTGTGAGGTTATGTTTATAATGACAGATAGTGGCTATGGTGTATCTAGCGTAACAAAATGTACAACTATGGTGAGAAGTAAGCTACATAATTAAAAAATTAATTTAAACGGTTTAATTTACATATTAATTAAACGATATTTATTGTCGTCAACCATTATATATATTGTATTTTAAATTTATTTAACAAAACAAAACATGGTGCTGTCTGTAATCTATTTTTAAATTGTGGTAGTGCTGGAAAATTTGTAATAATTGTGTTGTTATTAATTATTGATATTATTGAATCGGTATTAATAAATAATTAATATTGATTGATATTATAGTATGCTGATGATGCAAATTTGAAATCATAGATCATAGCACAAATTGCACAAATTTGTAAGGAGTAAAGGAAAAACTACGGTAGAGCGACAGTAGCGCCCCGGTTGGAATTCCTCGAAAGGAAATTTATTAACGACGGTGCTTTGATGCTCAAAATGAGTATTGTGTACGGTAGCTTGTTTCAAAAAGATTTGAATTAACCATCCAAACTTTAGAACGATATTTTTTTAAATATAAGTGTCTTGGGTGAACAGTGGCTTTATAAAAACAATAACTAGAATGGTATTATCTGCAAAAACTGGAGAAGACACACGCAATGGTCGGCGAAGTCGGGGGCCCAGTCCTAATGGGCATGCACAAGCTGACTCAAGCGACGATGAAAATACTGGTAATTGTATAACGCCTTTTTTAAGTTATTTACTGCTTAAGTATTTTCTGTTTTAAATTTAGTAATAGGTACTATAATTTTCTAATCTGAGCATTAGAAAATAGATGAGCATATTTTCCCTCAGAACCATATATTTTAAAGTAGGGTTAGTTTATGCTGATTGTATTTTCAGTACCAGTCGATAAAATACGCGTTGGAAGAGATTACCAAGCTGTATGCCCTGAATTAACACCAGAACCTCTCAGGAAACCAGAATTGCTAGCTGATAGGGCACTCCTGGTTTGGTCTCCAACAACTGATATTCTGGACTCAAAGTGTAAGTTGTGTCTTTTGTTTAATAGAAGGTGTAAAAAAAGGTTCAAACAGTCACAATTGCAGTAGAGGACTACATCACATTAGCCAAAGAAAAATATGGATACAATGGAGAGCAAGCTTTGGGGATGCTTTTTTGGCATAAGCACGATCTTGAAAGGGCTGTGTTAGATTTGGCCAATTTTACCCCGTTCCCAGATGAGTGGTCTGTTGAAGACAAAGTACTCTTTGAACAGGCCTTTCAATTTCATGGGAAAAGTTTTCATCGAATTAGACAAATGGTAATTATAATAAGACAATAAGGGTCTGGGCTGGACAAAGCTTTGTGACTTAAAATATACTTCCAGCCCTTTCAGGGCTTTTATACACCTTATTTCAAGCCTTTTCCTGAACAAGAAATGAATTTGTACTTAAAAAAAGGGCTTGAAATACATTAAAGTGCTTAAAATTCCTCTGCAATGTTTGAATTTTCTTCAAAAGCATTTGTAAATTTCTTGAAGCCTTTTCAGTTCAATTTTAGGAGCAAGGGTTTGTAGCTAAGCATCTGGAACTCTTAATGAGGGCTTTGTCCAGCTCTGGTAGAAGCTGTGCTGTTTACATATTTTAATCATTTGATTTTATGTATTACTATTGTTTTTTCTTTTCAATAGAGCAATTTTATTTTTAGTTACCAGATAAAAGTATTGCCAGTTTGGTGAAATATTATTATAGTTGGAAAAAGACAAGGTCAAGAACTAGTTTGATGGACAAACAGGCTCGAAAATTATCCACTCCGAGGGAAGATGGTGCTCCTTCTGAGGCTGGCTCAGAAGGAGGCTCCAATGAAGAATCTGATCATGAAGAAAAGGTGAGTTACATTAAACATTACTAAAATATGGCAGTTTTCGTTTTTTGTGTCCCTGTTACATATTTGTTTTTATTTATGTGTCTTCTTCTGTTACTTATTGAAATTGAATTTTTTAATTTATCGTTGTTATTGCTGTTTTAAGTTTTTGATAAAAGGTATTTTTTGCATGGATTTTTCTTATATTATGTCCACACTTGTTGGCAGTTTTTTGTGTGATTATTTTATTCAGTTGGTTTAAATGATTCGTTCTTATTTATGCCTAAAACTATATGCTTTAGAGTTCCACATAAGGGTTCATTTTTAAATCTATTTAAATTTCATTGCTGAGTTAATTATTCTGAATGGATGATATTAAAAACAATTTCAATCATTAATCAGTCGAGACTGAACTAAAAATTTAAAAAAATGTAAAGACAATAACGTTGCATAAAAAAGATTAGGTTTTTGTAAATTTGATTTCCATTATAGTTACTGTTTAGGTATTTCGTTAGACTTGAAGGGGGGTCTTTATAATTGAACATTGGTATTTCTTTGACGTTGTGATAACTGATGAATTAGTGTGGCGCCAAACAATATTCATCAGCTAAATAAATAGATATATACGTGTTGTTATGATGATGTCGTGGTGTAAGAACGTGATTGTATGTATTGCAGAAGTGGAATGTTCATCGCGGTATACGCCGCTCGAGCGGTTCCCCACCGCGTACCAAATCTAGCGACGAAAATGGGAAACAGGTATCGCAATTAAAATAAAACAAAAATAGAACGCCTTGTACATAACGTTTAATAATATAATGTGCAAATATTCTCATAATGTTGAACGAAGCATGATCGAAACAACAAAGTTACTTAATTTGGTGCATGTGATTCCCCCAATATGGCTTAATTTTTATTTGGGGCTTTTTAAAATCTTGCTAGAGGTATTGAAAACACCTTTTTGGTAATTTTAAACACTCAAGGTGAATTTAAAAAAATATATCTTCTCAGAAAAAAAGACGTATGTATATACCATACTACAAATAAATACAGGGTAAAAATGTGCTTTTATGTATGTGTATTTATGGCTTGTGGATATGTCTAAAAATCTAAATATCTACCTTTAGTAAAATATACAGGGTGTCCCCGACTGAAGTGAACCAAATACAGAAAAAAATATCTATAAAAAACCTTAGAGGAGGGGGTCTCATATGTGTAAAAAAATGTGATCATTGAATTTTTGTGAATATAGCGATACATATTCTAGATTATGCTCAATAATTTTATTAAAAACAAAACCAGATTTTTCTTTTTTTTTTTTAATTGTCGAAATTAAGCACTCTAAAGACCCATTTTTCATCTTTATTCTTCAGGATAACTCTTAAAATAAATCGTTATTTGTTTTTAAGATAGCGCTATTGCGTACAACATATTATAAAATACCTCACTTAAGTAACCCTGTCTTTTACTAAATTTTATGTGCATCACATTGTTTATGAGCAATTGTTGTAATAAAAATGAACTGTATACTAATATATTCTTTTTTTTTTTTTACTTCGATTAATATATTCTTCTACGATGCCAGCTTTACTAGATGTGGCGCCCTTAGGCAAATATTATGTAACATTTTCCCCTAGCGCTGTTGCTCATGCTGCGCTTGGGTTTGTCCCTAAGAAGCTGGAACTGTCTGAGAAATGTCACAGAGGAGTTAATACATGTGAAGACTCATATGGCAACTAATAATATTACAATTTTTAAATGTTTTATATTATTGTGGGAGTTATCCTGTACGATAAAGTTGATAACAAAAAATATATGCTTAACATGCTTAATTTCGAGATAATCAAGAATTTCTCAAAATATTTGCTGTTTGTTTTTTAAAAGTTTTTTTATCGACAATTGTTTGTGTCGTTTTGGGTGGTCACTTGAGTCGGGGACATCTTTTATATCACTTCCAAAATTTGATAAAAATGCGTTTCGATCATGTCTTCTTCTACGTACCTCACACCACGCTTCTAGTTTAATAATTTTTTTTCTATAGTAGACACGAGACTTCTACCGTTAGTATTTCAATGTCTGTCGGTACCAAACCAAGGTGTGCCTTGTGACTTTTTTACTTCTGGAACGTGGTACTTCATTTTACGCTTATTCTGTTGCTTGAAGATTTTTTAATATTTTTTCTTAACTTTTCTGCTGTTTTTAACGTGAAAAAATGGACAGTTCTTATTTATTTGGGGACAGTTTCTTTACTTATGTTAAAAAAATGCACAATACTCTGCACTCGTTATGTGGTATTATTTCTTTTCAGTTTTATTTTAGTGGGCAGCTCTGTCTTGTTTAAATTATCACTATTTTCACGTATGCATTTATTATAACAAGCAGGGCACATCTTTAATTAATAAATGTTTCTGTTCAAGATTAAATGGTTTGGTTAATAGAACGAGGCATAACCTTTTATTTTTAAATATTTATAGCGGTTTTAATTAAATAAGTATTTATATAAGTAATTAGCGATACCATTTTATTTTGGGCTGTAGTACAAGTGAACTAAACATCTTTTTATTATATATATTTTTTTAATCAAAGAAATTGCAGTTTAAGAAAATTAATTTTAAAATTAAAGATGTAGAGTTCACTGTAGATGGAATATATTTAAAAATTTTGAACAGTTGTTCTGATAAGTCTTTATCATTTAATTCTTCGTGCATGGATGGCATGACTGTATGAACGTATGTGTGTGCAGGGTGAAGGTGGTGCGTGTTCTAACTGCGGAGTCAACTGCACAGTCACTCACACTACCCCAAAAGGCATTATGTGTACGTCATGTTTCCAACATTGGAGGTACGTTTCTATTTAGGTAAAGAAAGTATATTAGGGGAAAATTGTGTACCAATAAACTATGAATTTTGGTTGAACCAGAAATAAAACTGAAACAGGGTTACAGAATTTTCTCGAATATACAGGGTGATGATCATGATAATGACGACGCTTATATTATTATTTTCTTGCTCATTTCTTTAACATCTTACGTAAGAATAAATTTTTGATATTTAGAGTTAGTTATTGGCAAAACTTTTTTTCTACAATATAAAAAATGCGTTCGTCATTATCCGAATCAGTACGGATGGTAAAAATCTCGAATGTGTTGTTGGATACAGACGTACAGGAACGTTAAGGCCCACATCAGGGCCAACAGGAGGCAAGCGCGGCACCCCCTTGGGGGTGCGGCACAAGCGCAAGCCCCCTCGTGGCATGTACATCAACCACGATGATCTGGCGACATTCGCAACGGGAAACGCAGGCGCAATAATGCTAAAGGCTATGGACCGAGAAGTGGAGTCACTGCAGCGACAAGTGAGTACCTATCGCCGCAATTTAACACTTTATTGCCCTTCTTCTTCTCATTCACTCACTGTCTTTTTATAGACCGCTTGTCGACAGCAACTGCTACCAAATAGTAAATTTCAATTAGTTTTCCTTTTTCCTTCCCTTTTCAGCGTCTTGTTTTGTACGTTTTTGCTTTCTCTTTACTTTTTTCATTAACAGATCAGTGATAGATCGTTGTATGTTTTGTGTGTGTATGTATGTTAGAATGTTTGCACATTCTCCAGTTTTATTTTTGTTGTTGTATTGCCTTGTTAGTTGTACATTATTTTTTTACGCATATCTCTTGCTAGAAAAGTAATACATATTCGTATAATTCACAAAGACCTTTAAAGTTCCATGTCAAAAGTGTGGCGTCTCCTTTTCTTTTATTTTTAGTGTTGTTATAGAACGGTCATCATTCATCTTGTACATTTTCAGTTGCAGGTGTTACTTTTGGGAGAACCAAATGATTAATAACCCAAATGTGTGTACCTACCATTTTTTTTTCTAGATTTACATAATATGTGTCGCTTACAGGGGTCGATAGGTAGATAGATTGATTCAGTTCTCTCGAATGAATATTTTTGTATTTCAAAGAAAAAATCTAATTGTTTCTATTTTACAAATTTAAACTGTATTAAGGATAATATTGAATTGTTATTTGCGTTATTTTTTTCGAGTTAGTAGCTTATTTTTATTTGTATAACATGAAAAGGACTAAGGCACTTCTCCATTGTTGCAGATCCAACAAAACAAGCAGGTGGTGAGCTCTTTGAAGCGTAAACATTCGGATTCAATCGAGGATCTCCGTCCCAATAACGATAACGCCTCATCTCGCATAAATTCCCGGTGGACGAACGAGGAACTGCTGCTCGCGGTCCAAGGAGTGCGTAAGTACGGTAAGGACTTCAAGAGCATCGCCGAAGTGCTTGGAAACAAGACCGAGCATCACGTGCGCACTTTTTTCGTCAACTATCGCAAACGTTACAATCTCGACAACGTCCTCAAGGACTACGAACGGGACAATGGACCGACGTTGAACGAGGACGGTAACACAGGCACGACAGCTGCCACGACGGCCACAAACGACGACAAAATCATCGAAGTGATTGACGATTCAAACGAAAACGGTGACGTTATTTGTGTGTCACCGACGCCCAAGAAAGAAATAACCAAAGGCGCCAAGACGACACCCCCGGCGCTCCTGCAAAACGCCAAATGATCAAACGTAAACGTCAATTTGTTGGTCGGTTCACGATCTGCACTGTAGTGTTTGTAAATAGTCACGTCCAAACGGAATGCAAGACTTTTTATTTGATTTAAATTAATGCATACTTTTTACTTACACCCCCATCTCAATCAATAACTGTAAATAATATAGAAGAAATGCAAGACTTGCACTACTGAATGGAAGTAATTCGTTTGCTGTAATTTAGAAAAAATTAACGAATTATTTCCGTTGTAGGATTACCCAATAAATTAACTTATTATTCATTCATTCAGGTTGATTGTGGCTTAGGGGTTGTTGGTCTTATGATCCACTCGAAGTAGTGCAATAATATAACCAAATTTATCGGTTTGTATTTTGACACCTCCAAATAGAAAATGTGAAGTAACTGTTTTAGCCTTTAGTTTATGGAAATTGGGAATCATACTAAAATACACACTGAATTTTCACTTAATAGTTTTATTGAAATCTTAACGACTGTACCGTTTCACCCTACAAGGACATTTTTAGGAGTATTGGTACATATTTTGATTCAAAATTTTCTTATTAAATGCTCTTACAATCGTGGTGAGAATACATCTACTAATTTATCCATAATAAATATTGATTGAAATATGCACATTTTCAATTTCATTTAATAAAATTGTGTTCCCGTTTTTCATACATTTTTGATTTTCAGTTTTCTTTTTTCTCTTTATGTAATATATTAAAATTAACATTTTCTTGAATTGAATTTATATTTATTGTTTTTTTTATGTGGTTCATAAACGATGAATTTTCATTAACGTTCTTGGATTCTTTCTCTTAACGATCTTTCAGTTTGTCCTGTATATATTGCGTTGCAACTGTTGTAATCGTTAAGATTTAAAATTGAATGGTTTCGACTTTTACTTGATGAAATTCCATATTATCGATGATAAAAATGTAATAATAAAACACTGTTCCGGATTTCACTAATTTTATTTTTAAAAAACAACATGTTTCGCCTGACGAAGCCAAATCTTTTGGCGAAACATATGTTCTGTTTTTAAAAAATAAAATTGGTGAAATCCAGAACAGTGTTTTATTATTACATTTTTATCATCGTTAAGATTTAAAGCTGTTAAGTGGAATTTTTGGGTGTAATTCAATAGAAAATATGATTAGGCAACAGTTCTAATTGGTAATAAATTTTCGTATTTCTTTTACACTAATACTTATTATTTATTTTTTAAAAGGGCCATTTAACCTCTTGATTATTACCATATCACTTATCTGTCTACTGATAGTGATTTGTACGTATAGAAAGTACGAAAAAAATACCTATGACAGGTATCCATTGTATAGTGTTGGAAATAAAGACATTTTTGAAGATGATTAAAATGTCCGAATTAAGGTGACCATTGTTTATATTATTTTTGAATTTTGATCGGAATTTGTTATGGAATATAGGTAGTTAAATAATTGTACTGCTGGCTGCATATGTTTTTGAAAGATTTTTTCTAGTCAGTGACTTGGAAGTAGCAGCAAAGTTTTAATTAAACAATAAATATTTTCTGAAAAGCCTTTAAACAAGGAAAATTGTCAATTATACGACTAAAAAAATTACTGTATTAAATGTGTACCTATTCCTTCTAAATATAACTATATAATTGACAAAAGTAATTTTATATGGTAATTTATTATCTATTTAGAATATTTAAATTATTAAAACAAATTATTATGTTTTGCTGTGTTTGTGGAGTAGAAGAATCAAAATTCGAATATATTTTAAATAAGGGTTACCCCCAGAGAAGGAGTTATTGTATGGTTCCTGCGAAATGCAACAATCGGGGATGTACCGATTCACAATATTGTATTATTATTAGATAAATAATAATAATAAATTACCAATCTAAATAAAATCAGTTTTAATCACCTGTCTGATTGTAAAACAAAAAGACATTTCTTGCACACAAATGTAACATAAACTCGCATAATAATAATTTATTACATATAACTATAAAGAATTAATAATTAATATGATAAATAATAGTTATAATAATATAAATAGTAATAATACAATTCCATACGATATAGTTACGAGTAAATAATATTTTTAATACATACCTACGTTATAAGTGTAGACTAATTTTGCTGTTTTCTTCGTAAATATTTAAGTTTGTGATGAGTTGAGTTGACGAGTGATATTGTAACTCATTTTTCATTCGCCTTTTATTATTATTAGATTTTATTTAATTTGCATAAATGATGATGACGATGAAAATAAATGTGTAACGTTGTAATGTATTTATTTAAGCTATCGTAGACATTGTCTTATAGGGTGTGAATATTAAGGATTATAATAAATTTTCTTTCCTAAAATAAAACCACTTATTTATTAAATATTTTTCGTTTTCTTGTTTCTTTCCCTTTCTTTATTGAGATAAATAAAAGCCTATTTTCATAAAAACACAAAAAATACTAAGAGTGTGGTTTAATAAAAGAATGAGGTAATCAAATGCATTAAGGCAGTGTAAAAAAGTGAATTGTGTAAGGAAAAAGTGTAGTTTCCAAGAAGATTTTATTATGAATTATAATACCTAATTAAATAAAAATGCTATTAATATGAAGCTGAGGTGTGTTTTGAAAATGAAACATCCAAAGAGGTAAATAAATATTTTAAGGTGAGTGTATAAAAAATTAATTATGTTTAGAACAGGGTGTAAAACCAGGTAAAATTAATTCCAATAAGCTTCTGTTATGAATTCTAGTAATTAATAAAAAATACTTAAAAGTAGTACTGATATGAAATTGAGCAAGTTTCATTTATGTATCAAATCAATAAGCGTGCTTTACAGATTTTAAATAATATTTTATCATTAACTTTTTGTCTTTCGGTTTAAGACTTATTTTAGCGCAAATATGGATTAAAATGTACTTTTATTTTTATCACATTTAAAATGACGAAACAGCTATAAAGAATGTTTAAATATAAGTCTATAGTAAAAAAGTTGATTTCATTGTGTGGTGATGTCCTCCTTATCGCTAAAATCTACGATTGGGCAACGTTTGAAAGGTCAGAGCTGGTAAGTAAACAACACAAGTGCCTGATGTAGTAGTGGATGATATTACAACGCGATTTGACGTTTTATTAACGTAAAAAATTACGAAATAAGACGGATAGCTTTTTGATAAACAATTACGTATATATCATATGTTCATTCTTTGAGTGCTTTATTACAATTGTAACGACAAGAAAAAGGCTTTACAGATAAAGGTAATTAAGTTAAACATATAGTTAATAGGTATAGAAATAAATCGCAAGTGAATTAAATATATTATAAATCGTACATTTATTATGACTAATTTTTCTTACTATATTTTTATAAAAATATCTACAAACAACTGAAGATTGTTTCTTAACATTTTTTTACAATAATTTCTTATCACTTCATTTATGAAATAAGAAGTAGGTATTTAATTCATCTTGGAATTTACATTGTCGATAAATTAATTAAAAAATGTAATAAATAAAATATGCCGGAAAATCTGGAAAAGTGGTGGAACAGTACAGATTTTAAAAATTCTTAGATCCCTTAAATCTCCAGGAACATTCATTAGCACTAATCCCTGCATTACCTCGAAAAATAATAAAATTATTGTAACCCCCCTAAAGCACCTTAAATAGTAGCAATGATAAAACAATTTTTAAAATTCAAAAGTTCACATCAAAAATCGTCCTTTGGGTGATTTCGAAGTCACTGATTAGGAATCCAAGAAAAAGAAAACTAAAACCCCCGAAAGGCGATTTTCGAAGTGAAATTTTGAATTTTCAAAAAAAATATCACTGATAGATACTATTTGGGGTGCCTTAGGGGGCAGTGGAAATTACCCTGATTTTCTCATTTTTTTGTGGTAATTCAGGGGTTAATACTGATTAAGTCTAAGGAATCCAGGAAGAAATAATTTTCAAAATCGATGCTTTTTCAGATTGCACAGTATTTTCCGACTTATTCACTGAATTGTCAACTTGTCAAACTGTCCTATGTGTTCCCCTTTTTTTTGTGGGGCCCCTAAATGGTACCGACCCTGTTTCTCACAGTAGGTACCTAAACCTAATAAATAATTTAGAATGGAATCTTTAAAAATGTCAATTTTATAACACCCTAAGTGCATTTTTAAAGTAAGTTCATTCAGTGGAATAATTATATAAGCAAAACTTAATTTTTAACGGCGGTTTTAATTGATTCCACAACCAACTATTGAACGCCGCATCTTGAAAAAAGAAAAAACAGTTAGTTATTTATCGGAATAGTTCAATTGGATTGGTTTTTCTATTATACGTCGCCTCTTTCATCTCTCCTCACTATCTCCGATAGGTATAGAAGAATAGATTTCTAATTTACAAATTAAAAAAAAAATTAATGGATGCGAAAGTGATTTCTTTAAATTAAATCGCGTTATAGACTGGCTGGCGATCCTGCTTTTTATTGAAAATTGAATTAAATATCCAACAGATGGTTTATTATATTATTCCTTTGTTGTTGATATTTAGATATTTGTGCCTAAATAAGCAAAATTATTTACTCCTTTATAAATTATACCTACAGAACAGAATAGAGATGGTGTAGTGGTACATAATAATAATAGGATCATAAATAAGTGTTAAACGTTCTATTTATAAATATATAAAAGGGAATCGTTCTTGTTCCTTATTATTGTTGCTCTGCAGATTCTCGGTGAAGATGAGTGTTAGGTAATGCATGTGTTATAAATAGGTGGATTCTTATATAATATTATTTTATTTTAAACCGTATCATTACAAGAATTTATTAAATATTATATTATACATATATTATAAAATATAAGATGTAGCAAGTAAGCATATAGTAATAAAATACATATGTGTAACATAACATATTAGAAAAATGGCCTAAATATAGGTACGTATTATCAGGTAACAAAGAAATGTTTTCGTAAATAATTTTTAAAAATTATGGAATTTCCGAAATAATATACTTACCTATTTCTTTACAACATATTGCGTATATAGCCATTATTGTATACGAGGTACATTATTTAAAATATTAATACATACTACATTTCTTCTAAAAACCAGAGAGAGAGAGATATGACTTGTATGAAATAGTTCTACTTGTTAAAAATTGTTATAAAGAGCAAAATATCTTTTTATATTCTCTATTTTAAATAAGCATTAATTTTTACAAAGGCAGTGTGTTTACTAATGGGCCCATTTTCCGAAAACTAGAAAACCTACACCTTTAATCATTTTCAAACACTTATCTAATATTTATTGGTCATCTTCCACCCCCCTTTACTCCTATTTTTGCTTCTCACAAGTCCCCAATTATCCCTTCATGTCTCAGAAGATGTTCCACCACCCAATCTCTTTTCTTCTTCATAGTTCATGAACTTCCACTTGGTTTTTCATTTTCATTTTCATCTTGCCTTGTCTCGATTTTATTTTTTACTAAGACCAAGACCATGAGCAAGACTTAACTTTAAAAAACTTATCCTCATGGAATTCCATTTAAGGATAAACTAAGATAGTCGTAGTCTTGCAGTTCTGTCTTGATTTTGCTTTTTTAACAAGACCCCAGATCCAAATCAAGATTAAGAATAAGATTCTACTCCTTAATGACTCAGACAGTATTCCACCATCCTACCTCTCCTTCTCCTCAAGGATTTCCACTTAGAGATGAGAAAAAGTCTTGTTGGTCTTCTAATATTATCAAGTCTTGTCATGGGCTTACCCTTTTAACAAGATCTAAGTCCAAACCAAGATGAAAAGGAAAATTTATTAGCAAAATTCTGCATTTTTGTGACTCCGATGGCATTTTGCTACCAACCTCTCTTCATAGATCATATCTTATACCAAAACCAAGACTTATTAGCAACATTCCACCTCTTCTGTTAGTCTACCTCCCTCTGTCCTCATAGACCCAACCCTCTTTAGTGATGAACAAGAATAGTCTTGTTTTGCTCCATAGCAAGACTACCATATGATATGGTCTAAGATCAAGATCAAGATATTTTAGTAAGATTATACCTCGACTCATGACTCGAAGGAATTCTACCCTCCTACTTCTCCTTTGTATTTACAAACTTTTACTTGAGCAGCTGAGCAGAAATAGTTCTAGTCTTCCAATTCTATTTTGTGTTGTCCTGACTTTGCTTTTTTGGCAAGATCAAGATCCAGACCCAGAAATTTTAAGAGGATTCTATCATTTCATGACTCAGAGGACACTCTACGATCTTAATTCTCCTTATCATCAGGATCATCCACTTGGTGATTAGCAAAATTAATTTTTGATTTCCAATTTCGCCTTTGCATTGGTCTATTCCAAATCCAAGACCCAAACCAAAGCTTGTTACCTTTTCATGACTCAGAAGGTGTTCTATCATCGTATTTCTCGTTATCTTCATGTACTTCTACTTAGTGATGAACAAAAATAGTTTTCTTTTTCCAATTTTCTCTTTTAGCAAGACCAGGATCAACAAAAAAAGCTTATTAGAAGGATTCTACTTATTTATGACTTAAAAGGCGTTCTAGTGTTGAGCAAAAATAGACTTTGTTTTCCAATTTTGTTTTGCAATGTCTTAGCCTTGCTCTGTTAACAAAACCATGATCCAGACCAAAGCTTTTTAGTAGGTTTTTATTCCTTCGTGACTCAAAAAACGTTCCACCTTTCTATTTCTCCTTGTTCTCATGAACTTCCGCCTAGAAATGAATAACAAAGTTGTCCTGGTCTTCCAATTTTGTCTTGATTTATTGGATAGATAGATAGATTTATTATCAGGACTCTTCTCCTTCATAACTCAGAAAGTGTTCCACCACCCTATTTGTCTTTTTCCTCATAGTTCATGAACTTCTACTTCGTGAAGAGTAAAGATAGTCTTGGTCTCCCATTTTCATCTTGCCTTGTCTTTGTCTCGATTTTATTTTTTAACAAGACCAAGATCTACACCAAGACCATGAGCAAGACTTAATTTATCCTCATGGAATTCCACTTAAGGATAAACAAAGGTAGTCGTAGTCTTGCAGTTTTGTCTTAATTTTACTTTTTTAACAAGACCCCAGATCCAAATCAAGATTAAGAATAAGATTCTACTCCTTAAATAACTCAGACAATATTCTACCATCCTACCTCTCCTTCTCCTCAAGGATTTCCACTTAGAGATGAGAAAAAGTGGTGTTGGTCTTCTAATATTATCAAGTCTTGTCATGGTCTTACCCTTTTAACAAGATCTAAGTCCAAACCAAGATGAATAGGAAATTTTTTTTGCAAAATTCTGCGTTTTTGTGACTCCGATGGCATTTTGCTACCAACCTCTCTTCATAGATCATATCTTATACCAAAACCAAGACTTATTAGCAACATTCCACCTCTTCTGTTAGTCTACCTCCCTCTGTCCTCATAGACCCAACCCTCTTTAGTGATGAACAAGAATAGTCTTGTTTTGCTCCATAGCAAGACTACCATATGATATGGTCTAAGATCAAGATCAAGATATTTTAGTAAGATTATACCTCGACTCATGACTCGAAGGAATTCTACCCTCCTACTTCTCCTTTGTATTTACAAACTTTTACTTGAGCAGCTGAGCAGAAATAGTTCTAGTCTTCCAATTCTATTTTGTGTTGTCCTGACTTTGCTTTTTTGGCAAGATCAAGATCCAGACCCAGAAATTTTAAGAGGATTCTATCATTTCATGACTCAGAGGACACTCTACGATCTTAATTCTCCTTATCATCAGGATCATCCACTTGGTGATTAGCAAAATTAATTTTTGATTTCCAATTTCGCCTTTGCATTGGTCTATTCCAAATCCAAGACCCAAACCAAAGCTTGTTACCTTTTCATGACTCAGAAGGTGTTCTATCATCGTATTTCTCGTTATCTTCATGTACTTCTACTTAGTGATGAACAAAAATAGTTTTCTTTTTCCAATTTTCTCTTTTAGCAAGACCAGGATCAACAAAAAAAGCTTATTAGAAGGATTCTACTTATTTATGACTTAAAAGGCGTTCTAGTGTTGAGCAAAAATAGACTTTGTTTTCCAATTTTGTTTTGCAATGTCTTAGCCTTGCTCTGTTAACAAAACCATGATCCAGACCAAAGCTTTTTAGTAGGTTTTTATTCCTTCGTGACTCAAAAAACGTTCCACCTTTCTATTTCTCCTTGTTCTCATGAACTTCCGCCTAGAAATGAATAACAAAGTTGTCCTGGTCTTCCAATTTTGTCTTGATTTATTGGATAGATAGATAGATTTATTATCAGGACTCTTCTCCTTCATAACTCAGAAAGTGTTCCACCACCCTATTTGTCTTTTTCCTCATAGTTCATGAATTTCTACTTGGTGAAGAGCAAAGATTGTCTTGGTTTCCCATTTTCATCTTGCCTTGTCTTGTCTCGATTTTGTTTTTTACCAAGGCCAAGATCTAACTTTAAAAAACTTATCCTCATGGAATTCCACTTAAGGATAAACTAAGATAGTCGTAGTCTTGCAGTTTTGTCTTAATTTTACTTTTTTAACAAGACCCCAGATCCAAATCAAGATTAAGAATAAGATTCTACTCCTTAATAACTCAGACAATATTCTACCATCCTACCTCTCCTTCTCCTCAAGGATTTCCACTTAGAGATGAAAAAAAGTCGTGTTGGTCTTCTAATATTATCAAGTCTTGTCATGGTCTTACCCTTTTAACAAGATCTAAGTCCAAACCAAGATGAATAGGAAAATTTTTTAGCAAAATTCTGCGTTTTTGTGACTCCGATGGCATTTTGCTACCAACCTCTCTTCATAGATCATATCTTATACCAAAACCAAGACTTATTAGCAACATTCCACCTCTTCTGTTAGTCTACCTCCCTCTGTCCTCATAGACCCAACCCTCTTTAGTGATGAACAAGAATAGTCTTGTTTTGCTCTATAGCAAGACTACCATATGATATGGACTAAGATCAAGATCAAGATATTTTAGTAAGATTATACCTCGACTCATGACTCGAAGGAATTCTACCCTCCTACTTCTCCTTTGTATTTACAAACTTTTACTTAAGCAGCTGAGCAGAAATAGTTCTAGTCTTCCAATTCTATTTTGTGTTGTCCTGACTTTGCTTTTTTGGCAAGATCAAGATCCAGACCCAGAAATTTTAAGAGGATTCTATCATTTCATGACTCAGAGGACGTTCTACCATCTTAATTCTCCTTATCTTCAGGATCATCCACTTGGTGATGAGCAAAAATAATTTTTGTCTTTCAATTTCGCCTTTGCATTGGTCTATTCCAAATCCAAGACCCAAACCAAAGCTTGTTACCTTTTCATGACTCAGAGGGTGTTCTATCGTCGTATTTCTCGTTATCTTCATATACTTCTACTTAGTGATGAACAAAAATACTTTTCTTTTTCCACTTTTCTCTTTTAGCAAGACCAGAATCAACAAAAAAAGCTTATTAGAAGGATTCTACTTATTTATGACTTAAAAGGCGTTCTAGTGTTGAGCAAAAATAGACTTTGTTTTCCAATTTTGTTTTGCAATGTCTTAGCCTTGCTCTGTTAACAAAACCATGATCTAGACCAAAGCTTTTTAGTAGGTTTTTATTCCTTCATGACTCAAAAAATGCTCCACCTTTCTATTTCAAAGTTGTCCTGGTCTTCCAATTTTGTCTTGATTTATTAGATATATCTTCTAATCTATCAGGACTTTACTCCTTTATAACTCAGAAAGTGTTCCACCACTCTACATTGCCTTGTCCTCCTTATCTTACACTTAAGGATTGAGTAAAAATTGCCTAAGTCTTCCAATTTTATCTTTTATTATTTTTTTAATTCAGATCAAACCTTTTCGCAGATTCTAGTCCTTCGTGACCTTCAACGTGTTCTTTCATTCAATTTCTTCATTTCGTTATAGACTTCTTCTTAGATACGAGCAAGAATAATCTTGGCCTTTCAATTTTGTCTTGTTGCTTCTTTGTATCGCTTTAATTACCAAAACATTTCCAGACGAAGACCATGAGCAAAATTTATTAGCAGGACTCTACTACTTAATAACTCAGACACTTTACATTCCATTGTCTTCATTAACTTCCATTAGAGGATGAGCAAAAATTGTCTAAGTCTTCCAAGGGCAAGACTATTAGCAAGATTCTACCTCTCCATGACTCAGACGGTGTTCTTATAATTTTGTCATGTCTTGATCTTGACCTTAGTCTTGTTCTGTTAGCAAAACTGTGTTTCATACCAAGACTTTTTAGCAGTATTCTCCCCATCATAGACCAAAAGACATTCTACTACCATCCAACTTCTTCCTTGTCCTGGTAGACTTTTACTTAGGGGTGAGCAGAAATAGTGTTGGCCTTCCAATTATTTTGTCTTACTCAGTCTTCTTTTACGTAACAAGACCAAGATCAAGAGTAAGAAATTCATTCCGTATTATAAAATTCTTAAAAAACCAAAAGACCTGCCTGGAATGTCAGAAGCAAATTTGGTGGAGGTGCCCAGTTGGAAATATCGATTTTTTTATTATGGTTTATTAGTAATGGAGCATATGAAACTTGCCACATTTTGGAATAGTGTGGAGGGAGTTTTTCTGTACTGTTAACCAATAATTAATTTTTGTGTGTGCGCTTAGGTAGTTAGTCGTAATTTCATACGTAAGTAGTACAAGTTGCATCACATTTCACATAATAGAAAATATTAATGTGTAACTTGTGTGTTATGTGTGTGGGTAAAAATAAATTATCTTGAAACGGCACACGGTAATTTTGTTCAATTTGCTTGAAGGTCTATTGTACAACAACTTTGGTGTTAAGGGTTCAGAGGTTGCAGATCGGTAATCGGAAATGTCCGCGAAATGCGATATTGTGCCTTAATATTTCGGTAAAATGCAACGGTTATGGGTTTTTTGTTGGTGTTTAAACGGGGTCAGGTGTGCCCATTGCCCACATTACAGGATATATATCAATTTATATAGTTTTTACTTCTGTTGTTGCAGTACGTATCTGGTAAACTTGATCGAACAACGCCGATTGACACTCTATTTATCGCTTTATAACGTGAAGTAATTATGATTTTTTTTAATATAAAGCCGCCACATAAATTCTGCAGAAATCTTACATAAAGAAAAGAACGAGCAAATTGTTGCCACTGTATGTACTTTGGTGTTGTGGTAAGTGGTGCATTGCGAGGATAATGACAAGACATTGCTCTCGATGACCCATACAAAACTATGTCAGCTTCCCGCTGCAGTCCTTCGTTCCAATAAAAAAAAATCTTCAGAAGGTGCAACAGCAGCTGCAGAAAGCTGCAATAGCTGGCCGGGTGCAACAGCAAAAATCGTGTTAAAAAAACGTTGAGGTCAATACAGCAAAAATTTATACCCAACTCGTGACACACAGGAATTTTATACATACGTAATGAACAAACAATAATAAATATAACAGTAAAAAACAAAAATTCTTTATTAATTGATAAGTAACTGCATTTGCCAAAGATCTTCATTGTTTATTAAGTCAACCATCTTCTTGTTGCATTGTCAGCCATTAAACTTTCAGTTGTTATTAGTGCATTGTTAATTTGTCGGCCATTACTCTTTTTCAATTGTTATCGTTTTCAGTCATTAAGATTTTCAAATGTTGGCCATTATTCTATTTTAATTGTTGCTGTTTATAGAAGAGTTATTCTTAATTATTACTGCCTTATTATCATTTGTTATGAAATAGAATAATATTGTTTACTCATCCACAAGATGTTCCACTCTCATTAATCGATATTTCTACTATATTTCTATAATAGAACGTATTGAAAATTGCAAAAGGAAATCGCCCTCCTTTGTTTTATTTACTACATAGTTGGTGTCTGCAGTCAACGCCAACAGTCTGAAATAATTTGTCACGAATGCAAAAACATTGTTGCACTAATTATTCGATGACCAATTACCAACCGGAAATGAAAGTAGAATTGCAGTCGATAACGATCGATGGCGATCGATGGGCAAAAACAAAACGGCAACTGCGGAATCTAATAACACAACGGCGACTTCTTTTTACTTAATTTATGCAATTCTTTACTGCAGAAAGAATTGTTGTTGTTGTTAAGAATTTATTCCAAGAGTTGCAGCTTCTGTTTAAAATCAGAGAATAACAGGAACTAGCTTTTAAAAAGTTGTGCTAATAATAAGGAACTTAAACTACTTAATTGCAATTAATTAAAAAATAACTGATAAGGGCAATTTTTTACACTAAACAAATACTTATCATTTCAATGGAGGTCAATAGGACAGATCTTTAACCGGTAACAGTGGATTTAAAGATCTTTTGTAGAATTATTTTAAAATGTCACAGCTCATGAGTTTCTGAAGTACCTCTACATTGGCCCAAGCTTCAAAAATTAACCATTCAGCCGGTTCTCGTATAAAAACAAATCTCGAAGCTAATTTACATTTTTTTACTATTTTATGAACAGTTAATTGTACCTATCTATAGTTGTAAATCTGAATGACAATGACAGTGACCCACATCGAGAATGATAGAGTTGTTTATGCATATTAATTGAATTATTTGTTACATAACAATTAATTACTAAAAATTATTGTATTAGTTACAACTAATACGTATTTGTTACCTATTATAATTCACAGTAATTTACCTATAAACCGTGCCCTCGACATATAGGTACTAACCACACCACATTTGATTGATAACCTTACAATGTTATTATCCAGTTATTTTAAGTTAAATACGCACGACAACCGATTGGGACATATCGAAGACAAAATTTAATCAACGACATTGTCTATGGTTAATTTATTTTTAAATCGGACAGTTACTTAATATCTCAGATCTTAGGTAGGTACTGGAAAATTTAACAATCCGATTCACTTAGCATTTTGGACGTTAGTCATAACACAGTCGCAATAATGCCCTCGTAATAGGGAATGTTGAGGTTTTTAATAAAAAAGACAAACAAAAACAATTAAACTTTGGTAGAAGTAGATCACAATCTTATGAGCTGTAACGTTCGAAAGAACTGCGAGAGGCGGAGCTTGTGCTCAGGCATATAGTTAGCAGTGGGAGGGATTATATCTCAAATCTCAAAGGTCACGGCTCATAGAAACTGAAGTACTAGATAGAAATGGTGGTAGATTCATTAAAAAAATTAACAATCCTGTGAATTCTAAAAATTCTTAAGAAACCAATTCTCATCTTTAAGTAAGTCAAAGTAAAAGTATTTCAGAATCTCACGGTATACGAAATTCCAATCTTATGAGCTGTGAAGTGCTCAAGAACTTCCAGATTCGGAGCTTATGCTTAAACATTTAGTTAGCAGTGGAAGGAGCAATAAATTTGCGCAGCTCAAGGCCAAAGCTTATGAAATACTGAAGTACCAACCTCTGGAAAAGCCTGTGGATAAATTAAAAAATTAACAGTGGGAGGGGTTATATCTCAAAGGTCAAGGCTCATGAGAAACTGAAGTACTAGATAGAAATGATGGTAGGTTCATTAAAAAAATTAACAATCCTGTTAATTCTAAAAATTCTTAAGAAACCAATTTTCATCTTTAAGTAAGTCAAAGTCAAAGTAGAAGTATTTCGGAATCTCACGATCTACAAAACGTCAATCTTATGAGCTGTGAAGTGCTCAAGAACTTCCAGATTCGGAGCTTATGCTCAGATATTTGGTTAGCTGTGGAAGGAGCAATGAGTCTGCGCAGCTCAAGGCCAAAGCTCATGAAATACTGAAGTACCAACCTTTGGAAAAGACTGTGGATTAATTAAAAAATTAAAAAATCCCATTCATTATAAAAATTCTTAAGAAACCAATTATCATTTTTGAGTAAGTTAAAGATATATATCTTTTGTAAAAATTAACTCAAGTTTAAAATTTCAAAAATACATGAACATGAACATTTTTTTATACTTCTGTAAAATATTTAGCAACTTTCTTAATTACTTGTTTTTAACACATCATGTTCTTTTAGGTGCTGCTACTGAATAATATAATCATTTTATTTGCCCTGCTTAATGAATACGAAACAAAACAGTGAAAGTTTAATTTAAAATCGGTTCAACACTTTTTTAGAATTTCTTCTACGTACAATATCAGTCACTCAGTCAGACAGCCGTCTAGATAGACATAATGTATTTCCGAACACAAAATCGTGCCACGTAAATACAATTTATCTGGTATTATTAAAGTCTTAACAAATAATATGATTCGTTCTAGTCTGGGTCTAATTATTTATTTATTACTTTATATTGTTAACTATTATACAGTAGGTACGCAGGTATTAAAGGTGTCCTCTTTTCTGTCTTTCGTTTATTTTTTTTTTTTGTGGGAATTATCCACCTCCATCCATCAGTTTCTGCTGCAGTCTGAGATAATCTTTTGTGTCATTTTTTTTTCGTTGGTGTTGTGTTGGTACTCCGCTTTTGTGGTTGGACCGGATCGAATCAATTAGGTTGTTGCAACGTACCAAATATTTATTTATGTATAAGCGTCTGTTTTTTATTTATTACCTATAAATAGTTAACGCAATTTACTAGAAATATTTGTTTACGTAAAATCATTTTATGTAAAAATTATTTAAACACCTCATAACTTCTTTTGATGCTCCCAAAACGTTACGAAAATATTTTGAAAGAAATTAAGCGGTAATAACAAAATTATATTGATATTTTTTAATTATTGCGGACAATTTAAGGACCAAAAACAAATAAAAAATAAATAAATCGACTCTCAGTTAATAGTAGAATGTTATTTTTCACTTAACTACGAATTTTTGTTTTTTTTTGAGTACGAATGGGTTATTGGAGGCTTATCACATCAAAATTTGTGAAATTCTATTTAAAAGAAAATTTATTTATTTTTTTTTAACTTTAAGATCCTAATTATCGATGGTCAAGTTATCGAAGATTGACTGTACTTTAAAAAAACTACTACAGCTACTTTATAAGTACATTGATTTCTTTTTTAATTATTCTGGGGAATTTAAGGAAAAAATAAAAAAAAATTAATAAATAAAATGATAATTAAAAGTTTTTACGTAATAATAACCTAAAATTTGACGCAGCGAAGTACATCCCTTAAAGCATCGCGGGTGACTAACTCAGGTATGCGCGATCAATTGTTATAAAGGAGATCGACGCACTTAAACGCACCTGATTGGCTGGTTGCGGCGGCGACCATCTTGGCGTCTCACAGAAACTGGGTCAAATTTAAACAGGACGTGTTCTTAAAGGGGATATTCTTAAAGACGATAAGCGCCACTTAAAGCCACGAGTTAAACAATTAGGCGTAACTCAGTTATTTTTTAACCGATTTAATTGCGGTTTTCACCAAAATTTTGCAAATTAAGAAGCCTCTTATGACAATTAAAAAAATCTGTTCCAGAAAATGATTTCCTATAACTATATACTATATAGGTCAAGTTCAGAGCATGTGTTATTAAAGGGGATATCCTTAAATAACAGTAGGCGCCACTTAAAGATACAAATTAAAAAATAGAGGTAACTCGGTTATTTTATAATCAATTTAAATGCGGTTTTCACTAAAATTTTGCAAATTAACCGCGCTATTATAATAAGTTAAAAAAATGTTCATTAAACTGACTTTTTGTACTTCCATAGGTTAAGTTCAGAGCAGGTGTACTTAAAGAGGATATCCGTAAAGACCATTAGGTTAATTTAATTGATAAATTTATTAAATGGAAGTTAAAACAGTTTTTAAACTTAGTTTTATACCCGTAAAAACATTTATTATTAATAAAACTGCATAATTATAACGAATAAAAATATAATTAATAGTTTTTACGTAATAATAACCTAAAATTTGACGCAGCGAAGTACATCCCTTAAAGCATCGCGGGTGACTAACTCAGGTATGCGCGATCAATTGTTATAAAGGAGATCGACGCAGTTAGACGCACCTGATTGGCTGGGTGCTGCAGCGACCATCTTAGCGTCTCGTAGAAATTGGGTCAAATTTAAACAGGACGTGTTCTTAAAGGGGATATTCTTAGAAGACGATAAGCGCCACTTAAAGTCACGAGTTAAACAATTAGGCGTAACTCAGTTATTTTTTAACCGATTTAATTGCGGTTTTCACCAAAATTTTGCAAATTAAGAAGCCTCTTATACAAGTAAAAAATCTCTTCATTAAATTGATTTCTTATAACTATATGGGTAGGTCAAGTTCAGAGCATGTGTTATTAAAGGGGATATACTTAAATAACATTAGGCGCCACTTAAAGATACAAATTAAAAAAACAGAGGTAACTCGGTTATTTTATAATCGATTTAAATGTGGTTTTTACTAAAGTTTTGCAAATTAACTCTTAATTAATACAATTTTTTTTTTCATTAATAAACGTTATAATTTATTTTAATTTAATCCATTTCTGTGACAGTAGAGGTAATATGTGCTCACTCGCACTGCAAGGACAGTAAACTTCCTTCCTTTTCTCATTTTCAATACTTTCCTTTGTTAACCCTAATAAGAAGATTGAATAAGATTTTGTTTTTCTTCCTCCAATTAAACTATTACTAAACTATTGTAGGCTTACAATATCAGAAGTAATTTCGTCAATTTGGGTATTGCATTGATGTATTTTATTATTCCTAAGTTGTTGTGTAAAAAATAACAATAAAAGTATTGTACCTACTGCGCTCATGCGCGAAAATAGAATTAAGAAATTAAAATTTTTGAATAGATTTGGAGAAACTTATTCCATTCTTTATAATTATGTACTTATGTAGTTTAAATGGAAAATTTCAAAGGTTATCTGCTTTTGAATAAAATGCATAACAATTTCGTAAAGTAAAAATAGTTTTTCTTTCTGATGGAAAACTTTCAGTAGGTGCTTGAAGTAAAAGAACAATTCTTTAGATGCACCTAACTGATGGCATCAAGTATGTCAACTGCATTTGTGAATATAAATGAGCCATTAAAGGCCGAATGACCTTCTTCCTTTCGTTCTTACTGCATTCTGTTCTACTTTTTGTCTTAGCAATTTCCTTAATCAGTAAATAATGAAATCAAAATTTTAGTTAGAAATAAAAATTCAATCCATTTTTAATATGAATATCTTTTGATTCTGATTGGATACTAATTATTATTATCTCCTATAATAACGATTGCGTGCATGTTAAAAACATTGCGTGATCAAGAGTTATGAATAAGAATTTCGTTAAGCAATCGATTAAAGGTTGATGACACTGGCTCCATGCAGTTCGTTCAAAAATGTCCAGAAACCAAGACAAACTATTTGTGCTCTTGGAAAAACTAAAAGTACGAACAATAACATTAAATTTCATTTTGGAGTATTATTTTGACTAATTACAACTTTTGTTGTTGTTTCAGGAGACTGATTACAACTTAACAGTATGCATAGTTCTTCTGCAACAGATTTTGAGGAGTGAAGAACAACTAGGCAAAGAACAAGTAAGTATCAACTTTATTTTCGCACATTATAAATATATTAACAGTATACAATGGTATATAACAAATATGTTCGACAAGTGCTTAGGTACTTCTTTGGTTGTAGCAAATCCATACTTTGAACTAGAGACATTAATTACCTCATTAAACAAATACTTATTGAACAATTAAAATTTATATTACTGTCATTACATTATCAACAATCAATAATCAACCAATCACGACTAGAAAATATTTATTAAATAAATTATAAAACTATGCGTTATTAGTTCTGTTCCTCTTCTTCGTCATCTATTTCGTCGCTTCTGTCAATTGGCGTTTGCAATCTTTGTGAAGGTTTGAAAGGTGGTTGATGATTATTCACAACTTCCCTACTACCCTCGTCTGCTCCATCTTCTTCCCCTTTCCTCTGGAACGGGTTTTGGTGATGGTTCACAGGCGATCTAAACGCGTCCAAATTCCCATGAGTTTGGTAGCTTATCGTCTGATAAGGATTCAACTGGTTTTGGCCTTGTTCCTGAGGTCTGTACAGTGGATGCTCAGGCAAATGCAAAGGAAGCTGAAGATCAGTTTGTCCAGGTTGTATATTAGGACCAATGGGTTCGAATTCTTGATTGGGGTCACCATGGGAAAAACTGTACCCATGATTACCTTGATAATGGTACCCTTGGCTGTGGTAGTTTTGCTGCTGTTGTTGCTCTTGTAACTGCTGTTGGTACTGTTGTTGCTCTTTTAACTGTTGTTGGTACAGTTGTTGCTCTTGTAACTGTTGTTGGTACTGTTGTTGATCTTGTAACTGTTGTTGGTACTGTTGTTGTTCGTGAAACTGTTGTTGGTACTGCTGGACGTTTGGTGGTCCTAAACTTGGGGTGGGTAGTTCTTGGCCTGTTGGAGGAAATGCTGGAGAAGCTGGAGCAGGTTCAGGAACAGGAGAACCGCCAGAACTAGGAGGGAAGTTTGACTTGTTCAAAGGGTTGAGACTTGGAATACCATGAAACTCGACAAACAAAGGACGCTGATCGTAGTTTGGAACTAGAGCAGGAGGAGGTACGTCTGGAACCTTTGGAACTGGTTGAGGAAATGGAGCAGGAATGTGGTGGGCTTCGCCAGGATGGGGAAACTCTCCATGGGGTAATGGTACTGGTGGTGGCGGTAGTGGTGGAGCAGGAGCAGGGAAGGCCACAGGACCACCAACGTGAAAATGAGGATGAGGGGGATGTTGATGAAGATGTGGTAAAACAGCAGGATGATGTACTGGTAAGGGCTGAGGAACAGGAACAGGAAAAGGTGCAGGTGCTGGTGCGGGAACAACATGATGGTGAACAGGCACAGGTTCTGGGAACACAGGATGAGGTGCTGGTAAAGCCACTGGATGTGCAACGGGAGCTGGGGGAGGTAACACATGCGCTGGGAATGTAGCACCCAAAGGAAGAACACCCAAATTAGGTTTCAACACATGATGAACTTGAGGAACTAACACTGGCCTTGACACAGGTGTTTGGAAAACGAAATGGTGATGACTTGGAGGTTCTGGAGCAGGAATGGAAACAACAGGAGCTGGTACAGGTAAGGCAGGACCAGGAACTACCGGTGCTGGAGGAATTGGAACAACTGGTACAGGTGCGGGAGCAACAGGTACTGCTGGAGGTGGTAGATGTATTGGTTTAGGAGGCAACAAAGAAATAAATGGGGGTTGCACAGGTACTACAGGCTTAGGGGGCCTTACAACAGGTTTCCAACCAGAATGCACATGAGCTGGGAGGTATTGTCGAACTGGCGCAACAGGTTTAAGATGAACTACTGGTCTTGAATGGTAATGTAATTTCACAGGAACTGGCTTGAATACTTTATAGTGTTTAATAGGAGATTTGTACTTGATATCAACAGGTCCGTATCCCAACAAATATTTAAATCCTGAAGGATGGATACCGACATGTTTTCCTAAGTATATGTGCGGCTGGGGACTAAAAATGGTCCTCTTGTCTTGATCCTTCGCAATGTGTTCGGTCTCCGAATCCAACGAAGGATCCAAATGGTCATTGATCTGCTGGTCCAAAGTTTGCTGTTGTTGCAATTCGGCACTAGTCACACATGAGACGAACAGAAAAAGCAAAATCACCTGGAAACATAACCGATTTAACTTGTTTGTGTTCAGTTCGTTATCGTAATTGGCACTCACGTGTATTCTCATTGTCAACAAGACGCCACTGCACAAAAGGTCGAGGTCGCCACTACACTGTGGCCTAAGATGAAAGAAACACATCGTTTATTTTTTCTTTGCTTTTATACGACGCTTTCTTGACGCCGTTTAATGCATTCAAATTAATCAGACGCTTAATATGTATTGTACGTGGCGGCCCAAGAAGCCTGGAAGAAAGTCAAACACAACGTGTGTATGACAAAATGTGTTTCTCCTCTATTTGAAAACAAACGTGTCCGTTTTACATGCACTTTTTTGGGTACCGTGTCCGAAGGTGAAATTATCAATATCAAATATTTCACTTTAGCACAAATCGGTCCAGTTTGGGAATGAAAGTGTCCTTTCTAATTGATTTATACTTAGACCCAGTTTTTTGGAATGTTGCATTTTTGGGTTTACAGACACTGGAGCAAAACATGGCAGGGTTTTTTGTCACCTAGTACTTTTACGTTCGGTTTCTTTAATCAATTCGAAATTTATACCTAATTCTACTGTAAATAATAGAATAAGTCCATAATGGTATAATATGGAGCATACTTTCACTAACTTAAATGTAGCATACCTACAAGTTGTCAATTTGGGCATGAAAATGAATTTTTGGTACAATCAGAACCAAACTAACTTTAGATTTAATTAATGAATCGTGTTTCAAAATCTGTAGTGATATAATGCTTTAGGATTAAATTACAAGACGAATTTCTTCGTCTTCGTCCTGGTCTGCTTCAATAGATTCGATTAATTAGCTTATATATTATGATAGGTACGTGCCCTAACAACTAAACGTTTGTTAGATTAGGATGATTAGGGTTGGGTTAGATTAGGGTAGGTTAGGCTAGGTTCAAAATCAATTCTTCCAAGTCCTCCTGCCTTGATTCTTCTAATCCCTTTCTCCCTAAGCACTATCCACCCATTTCGTTATAGTTCTTAAAATAAATCTGAAGAGAAAATTCCACCCTATCTCAGATTTGTATTAGAGCATTACTGAAACCCAAAAAATTATAAAAACTTGACACAAAATATTATACTAAAAAGTGTTGCCAAAATAGTGCATGGTATGCTCAAACATATTGTTATATTATTTTTAAAATCTTCACCAATTTAATGTACCTACCTACGTATAATGTAGGTTTATTAAGTACCTATGTAACTGATTGTGAGATTCCGTTATTTCATTCTTCGCTAATGTTTTCACTTTTCAATCATCGTGTAGAAAGTTAGATTCTTTACAATAAAATTTATCACCCAATTCTTTTTGGAATTCAAGCGAATACCACCGTGCATAATTTTCTTTTTGTGTTGGGCTCTTGTTAATCCAATTTCTCTAAAGAAGCGATCGTTTATTATTTATTTGGTAGGTATGTATGTACCTACACATGGTTCACAGTAGTTTGTTAACCTTGATACCAAAGCTGACCATCAAAGTGATTTTGAATAAGTTGATTTTGTACCGGAGCAAAACCATTTAGCTACACTTATTATTTATGGAGAAAGTGTTTAATAAATAATAATTTATAATTGATGTAAAATAGATATAGGTACAAAATTTGAATTGTATTTTGAATTTTTGTTAGAATCTTAATGAGGTACAGTATTTTTTAATAAAGTTATAATAAATATCTTCCATTAAACTAAAAAAAACAATTGGTACTTTGTTGCAAACGATAAGATGACGATCTTCTCTATCAAATGTTTCAGTAGTCATGCCTACCAACCTTCTTTATTTTAGATTTTTCTGGGGGAATTTACGAGGAATTTAGATTGAGTTATAGGTAGATTAGGATGCCCTTATTTCAAACTTATTTATTTATTATTCTGTTTGAAACTAATCGAACCAAACAAGTGAAGATACTCAAGCCCTTTAAGTTAGGGGTTGTAGAAATGCTTTGGGTTATGTTGGCTGTAATGTTCCTACTCATGAAGACTTAATTATTGGCATCTATAATAAAATTATTTGGAATAAGCTCGTCACAGACTGAAGGACAGAAGTACCCACTGAGTCTTTGATTAGGGGAGGAAAGAAACGTAGAATGCGCAAGAATTTTCAGTTAAAGACTATTGAAACGCCTTAAATCATGTTGGCAGCATTGTATTCGTGCAGATTTGATTGTTAACAGTTGTAAAGTAAAATAAAATATACAGGAGGTCCTTGGTACTGACAGTTAGACAGAAGCACTCTAAGTCTTTGGTTGAGAGTGCAAAGAGGGTTAGGGTTCCCAAGAGCTTTATGTTAGGGATTATTAAAACGCCTTAAATCGTGTTGGCAGCATTGTACTCGTGCAGATTTTATTGTTGACAGTCGTAAAGTAAAATAAAATGATTCAAGAGGCTCTTGGTAGAGACAGCTAGACAAAAGCACTCTCAGTCATTGGTTGAGAGTGCAAAGACAGTTAGGGTTCTCATGAGTTTTATGTTGGGGATTATTAAAAAACCTTAAGTCATGTTGGCAACATCGTATTCATGCAGATTTGATTGTTGACAGCCGTAAAGTAAAATAAAATGATCCAAGAGGCCCTTGGTACAGACAGTTAGACATAAGTACTCTAAGTCTTTGGTTGAGAGTGCAAAGAGAGTTAGGTTTCCTAAGAGCTTTATGTTAGGGATTATTAAAACGTATTAAATCATGTTGGCAGCATTTCTTCGCGCAGATTTGATTGTCGACAGTCGTAAAGTAAAATCAAATGATCCAAGAGGCCCTTGGTACAGACAGTTAGACAGAAGCACTCTAAGTCTTTGGTTGAGAGTGCAAAGAGGGTTAGGGTTCCCAAGAGCTTTATGTTAGGGATTATTAAAACGCCTTAAATCGTGTTGGCAGCATTGTACTCGTGCAGATTTTATTGTTGACAGTCGTAAAGTAAAATAAAATGATTCAAGAGGCCCTTGGTACAGACAGTTAGACAGAAGCACTCTAAGTTTTTGGTTTAGAGTGCAAAGAGAGTTAGGTTTCCTAAGAGCTTTATGTTAGGGATTATTAAAACGTATTAAATCATGTTGGCAGCATTTCTTCGCGCAGATTTGATTGTCGACAGTCGTAAAGTAAAATCAAATGATCCAAGAGGCCCTTGGTACAGACAGTTAGACAGAAGCACTCTAAGTCTTTGGTTGAGAGTGCAAAGAGGGTTAGGGTTCCCAAGAGCTTTATGTTAGGGATTATTAAAACGCCTTAAATCGTGTTGGCAGCATTGTACTCGTGCAGATTTTATTGTTGACAGTCGTAAAGTAAAATAAAATGATTCAAGAGGCTCTTGGTAGAGACAGCTAGACAAAAGCACTCTCAGTCTTTGGTTGAGAGTGCAAAGACAGTTAGGGTTCTCATGAGTTTTATGTTGGGGATTATTAAAACGCCTTAAATCGTGTTGGCAGCATTGTACTCGTGCAGATTTTATTGTTGACAGTCGTAAAGTAAAATAAAATGATTCAAGAGGCCCTTGGTACAGACAGTTAGACAGAAGCACTCTAAGTTTTTGGTTTAGAGTGCAAAGAGAGTTAGGTTTCCTAAGAGCTTTATGTTAGGGATTATTAAAACGTATTAAATCATGTTGGCAGCATTTCTTCGCGCAGATTTGATTGTCGACAGTCGTAAAGTAAAATCAAATGATCCAAGAGGCCCTTGGTACTGACAGTTAGACAGAAGCACTCTAAGTCTTTGGTTGAGAGTGCAAAGAGGGTTAGGGTTCCCAAGAGCTTTATGTTAGGGATTATTAAAACGCCTTAAATCGTGTTGGCAGCATTGTACTCGTGCAGATTTTATTGTTGACAGTCGTAAAGTAAAATAAAATGATTCAAGAGGCCCTTGGTACAGACAGTTAGACAGAAGCACTCTAAGTTTTTGGTTTAGAGTGCAAAGAGAGTTAGGGTTCCCACGAGCTTTATGTTGGGGATTATTAAAAAACCTCAAGTCATGTTGGCAACATCGTATTCATGCAGATTTGATTGTTAGCAGTTGTAAAGCAAAATGAATTCATCTAAAAGGCCTTTAGCACAAACAATTGAACAGAAGTCTTTGGTTGAGGGAACAAAGAAAGATAGAGTTTCCAAAAGGTTTTTAAAACGTTGGCAGCACTAACTTCATGGATGATCTTGTCAACTTAACGCTTATCGATCAAATTTATTATTATTCTATTAATTTTGAAGTGGTAATGATTTTAAAAACAATAGATTAAATAACGTTATCGTTTCTCTTATTTATAAATAGGTAATAAGGAAGTTAGGACTGAATAATGGGTATTATGACAAAAGACAAAAGTTGATTAAAATTCATGGCGTCAATTTACTTTGTATCTGTAACATAAATACTTGCGTAAGGAAGTAACTTTTTATTTCGTTTCTCTGAGCGCATTATAAAAAAATTCCACATCCTTTTTGTTAGTAAGTACAAAGTAGAAGTATTAGATACACAAAGCATGTTCGCTTGTAACATACTAATGACCTAACCAAGAATGAAGAGTTATTATTTCTTTCAAATAAATCCATCTTATGTATGTATGTATGTATGTTTGTAGATTGACCAACAGAGTGAAAGTTGTCAACGTGATGTCGTTTTGAGAATTTTGGTGATTGTGATTTTTGTTTCTAGAAAATTTAAAAACGTATTATTCACGTAAACAAAAGAACGACCGAATTACACTGTTTTTAGTCAGAAAATGAACAAAAGCGCGCACCTTTCGCTCTTATAATTTGATCGTCTTTTTTGGCACGTAAATTTCTAGGTTTGCCAAAAATTGATGATTTTCAGAATTCATTTCGGTCGTTCACTTGTTGCCAAATACTTTTTGATAATAGTACCTACCGGTTACGTTACAAATATATTATTTTATTACTTAAAGTATCTATAAGTTTTGGTTGTAGGTATCAATATTTAAATCTTCCTGTACCTATACGGTCATGTACATATGCAAACCTACGCGTATTACCCCCGGCGTTTACGCAGCGAGCTGTCGATAATCTATTTTTGATTCCATCGCTATTGTAGGTTTACTTAAAGATCAGGAAAATGCCTCCACTTACACAACATTGTACCATCTACTTACAGTTCTTTCACCATCTTTAATTAGTTGTAGAAAGAACCTAGGAACCATAATACATTATTAGAGAATGCGGTATCCACTAAGATAAAGTTTTTTTAAATGTTTATAAACTAAACCTCTGAAGCGATTTGTTACAATCTGCAATGATTTACTTTACAAGAAATCCAATTACAGTAAACAGTTGCCTGATAATCTAATGTGATTTACTGGATTAAGAGTTCCGAATAAAAACGAATAAATTACACCGCTACTTTTAAAAGAAAATATGCAGCAGTCAGTGTATTAGTAGATATTGCTAAATTCACATACTTTCAAGAAATAGGAAACCCAACAGGTACCTACCGGCAGCAAAAGTATGCCGATAGCCGATTTATTATTACATTATTATTGTTGAATTGTTTCTTTCCGTCCGTGCAAAAGTTCTATGCATTTTGGTAAAAAAGGAAACGAATTTATTGTGGTTGAACAAAAGGCAAAAATTACACATTTGTATTATTATAAATATGCCCGAAAATTAATCTTTTCACCTAAAAAATTTTTGGTTTGAGAAAGTTACAGTTCCTTGACTTTTTGGACAGCAAAATGCATTCACACGTATCTACAAAATTTCTTAAGCACATATTCAAAGTTTAAACGGTTTCTTTCTTGATAGAAATTATTTATTACACAATATCTTAGTCTACCTTTCAATCGTTATAATAATTTAAATATTTTAGTAACAATACAGTAATTAAGTGCCTAATAATCATAATGGAAATAAAGTATGTATCGGGTGTTTAAAGATCATCTTTAAGAATTTGTTTTGAAGTACTCGCCAACTGATGGCGACACAGTGGCTGTATGTGGATGTTACATTAACTCACCCTTTAGGAGTGTTATCTCGGTTTGGATGAGGTACAGTAAGATCAATATCGTCCTATGGGAGTTTAAAATATCTCTAAGATTCTTCTTCGACTTGTAGGTATACGATATTATTTAGTTTACTTAGGACAACTTTGTTGTCTCTTGCCACCATGTGAAAGAAACTTCCAAATTGAAAACTCTTCTCTAGCAGTAATTACTCACTAGTTTGCGATACAAATTGTATCATACATTAGCTGTATGTGGTGGACATTACATCGATTCACTCTTTAGAAGTTGTCACACTTAGCTAACAGACAGATTGATACTCTTATGATACGGTACCCTGATGAAGATAACATCAAAACCATCAGATTGGGTGTTTTAAATAAATTTATTTGTAAAATTCTTCTTGGATTCGTGAGTTTTGGAAATAGAATAAGTTTTTTTTGTGCAACTCTTAAATGGTAACTGCTAATGCCAAATAGATGGCGATGCAGTGACTGTATGACGATATTATGGTAACTCACTCTTTAGTTGTTTCCACGGATTAGTTAGTGATCTACTGAGACTGCTTATGGCACACTGATGATGGCCAATAAGATCGAAATCGTCATATAGAGCGTTCGAAACTTTATCTGTAAGATTCTCCTACCATTATAGGTATTGGGAATTGATTAACTTTCTTGCGTCAACTTTTATTATCCATTGTATGAAAGAAACATCCTAATTAAATACTTCTGTAACTGCAAATTACAAATAGATGGCGATGCAGTGACTGTATGACGATATTATGGTAACTCACTCTTTAGGAGCTTCCTCGGATTAGTTGGTGATCTACTGAGACTGCTTATGGCACACTGATTATAGCCAATAAGATCGAAATTGTCATATAGGGTGATCGAAACATTTTCTGTAAAATTTCTCCTTCCATTACAGATATTGGCAATTGATTAACTTTCTTGGGCCAACTTTTATTATCCATTGTATGAAAGAAATATTCAAATTAAATACTTCCGTAACTGCAAATGTCAAATAGATGGCGATACAGTGGCTGTATGACGTTATTATGGTAACTCACTCTTTAGTTGTTTACTCGGATTAGTTAGTGATCTACTGAGACTGCTTATGGCACACTGATGATGGCCAATATGATCGAAATCGTCATATAGGGTGTTCGAAACTTTATATGTAAGATTCTCCTTCCATTATAGGTATTGGAAATTGATTAATTTTCATGGGTCAACTTTTATTATCCATTGTATGAAAGAAACATCCTAATTAAATACTTCTGTAACTGCAAATGCCAAATAGATGGCGATACAGTAGCTGTATGACGATATTATGGTAACTCACTCTTCAGTAGTTTCCTGGGATTAGTTAGTGATCTACTGAGACTGCTTATGGCACACTGATGATGGCCACTAAGATCGAAATCGTCATATAGATTGTTCGAAACTTTATCTGTAAGATTCTCCTTCCATTATAGGTATTGGAAATTGATTAACTTTCATGGGTCAACTTTAATTATCCATTGTATGAAAGAAACATCCTAATTAAATACTTCTGTAACTGCAAATGCCAAATAGATGGCGATACAGTGACTGTATGACGATATTATGGTAACTCACTCTATAGGAGTTGTCTCAGTTTGGACATTAATTTATTGAAACTATCTATGGTACCCCGGTAAGCATTAATAAGATCCAAACTCGTCAGAAACTTAGTTTGGGCATTAAAAATTGAATAACTTTCTTGGGATAACTTTTAATGTCAAAACAAACTTTTGTAGCTGTAAATACCCAATAGATGGCGATGCCGTAGCTGTTTGTGAATATTTCATTAACTCGCTCTTTAGTTAGTAACTGCTTTGGTTTGGTCATATCAGGTCTGTCTATGATAAAATGTATTATTATCAAAATCATAGAAACGTTCTTACAAGATCTTCTTTAGACATTAGGTCATTAGCAAGTGATTCCGTTTATGTCCCAATATGAAAATATTCTTTTAGGGAAGATTATGAGATTAAGAAATGGAAACCCTACAAAGGTTCTGGTTCTTGATCTTGAAGTCCTGAATCTATCTTCCCAAATTAATTTTAAAAATGATGTGGAATCCAAAACAAACAGTTTACCTTTAAACAAAATAGAAAACAGACGTGTACAATAAAATAGCAGTTGTCGATGTTTTGCTGAACTGATTTCAACTTTTTCTATTATTGTTTTGCGTGCATTATAAACCAAGTTCAACGCGCCATTGAATTGTAGGTACTACATGAACGTTTTGTTTACAAACTCACTTTCTTGATAAAAAACGTATAAGGAGGTACGATGTATCAAATTACCTTTAAGATATTAAATTAACAAAAATTGGCGTGGAAGAACTTTAACACCACAGATCAAAACACCAGAAGAGTAGTTCATTGTTATTTTGCCTGAAACTTTTTTAATAAAAAGCTTTAACCGTTCATAAAAGTGAGAGGTCCTTTTGTTTGTCATTAAAAGTACGTATTACTACTTATAGAAAATATTTTCCATGAATAAATTTAGTACAGCATTCAAATTTTTGTGTGAGTACCTAAAAGAAGAGTTTTGTTAGAGTGTAGGTTTTAAAATAGTTTTGGCTATTGTCGTACACTTGATTGAATTTGTTTGTTTGTTTGGAATTGAAAATTAGCCACACAATTAATTGCTTAATTATATCATTTTTTAAAACAGATTCTAGAGAAGCCGTTACATGGACGACCTAAAATTATGTCGATTTTATTTTGTGGTTTCATGGCGGCTTCTTAATTTAATTCAATTATTCAAATGCCCCAGTTTTGGGATGAGCTGTAAATATTTTCTGTTTGTTTTATTTTTATAATTAAATACATACATATGTTACTGTGGGTAACGAATATTTAGAAATGCAAATCATTGTACCTAATCGTTCTTAAAGGCGTTTAAAAAAGTAACATCTCAATTCGAAATAATAAGTTCCTATTCATTTTTTAATAGTTTGAAGAAAAAAGAAAAACTTTTGATGTTCGAGTGTGGTCAGGGAGGTGAAATTGCATAATTAAAAATTTCTTCACGGTGAATCGTCTGAGCAGTATAGTCTTATTTTCGTCGATCCCCGATTATAATTTACGTAAGAACTTATAACACCGCAGTCCGAAACCAAAATCGAGTAAAAAGCTGAGTGCAAATTCGTCACGCCGACCCGTAAAAATAGAGCGGAAAATCACTGAAGTTAGAACAAATCGCGAGGAATTTATTAAACAAGTAATTATGGACAGGCAATGAAAAAGATGCTGCTCTGTCTCTACTCGTAGTTACTTATTACGTATTAAATAAAGAACGAGACAACTTTTGAAACTGTTCGAATGATTAGGTAGATATAAATAAATGTAACCGAGACGCAACTTGTTAAATTGAAACAGAAGCGGAAGGCGAAAACAGTAAGTACCAAGACGGGCGACATAAGTAACCAAGAGGTGTGTGAGGAAGTTTATAAACGCGTGTGCCGGATATCGACACTTTTTTCATATCCTGTGTCATCAATTGATAAGCGTGCGCAGCTAAAAGGAACTGAATGTGAAACTTTTAGGTGCTTACTAAAGACTGGAATTGTGTTGATCGTGTGAGTGTGGAGGGGAGTACTCTGTGTTTTCTGAAGAAAAAGGGAAACCAATAAATCCGTTCTCTTCGGAGTAACAATGCCGTTGCGGACCGTGGTAGTATATATAAGTGGTAGCGAGGTTTTTGCATGAGTCGTGAACTTCTCCGCGTCTGCTAGATACTAAGTTGTATAATAAGTAGATTTACGTAACGGACTTTCGCTCAAAAACGCGAACATTTTAAAAATTGAACGCCAAAACGAAAAAACGGTCCCTTTCTCCGTTCAGCAAACTTAGAAAATCGCGGAGTTTAATCAGAAGCCACGACCACGTTCAGTTTCAGTTCTGTTTGTGCTTTTGACTGATTAACATTGTTATCTTTAGTGTCGGACACGGAGGCCATGCTGTGACTAAAAATGAATTTGAAAAATTCGATAGCCGTTTGTTTTGCGTTTTTCGCAGTGGTAGTCGTGGTCGTAGTCGCGGAAGAAACGCCAGTTTCTGAAACGAACTTTAACAATTCGACATCGCTAGCGGAACTCGAACGAAATAATCCGGAATTGGACGTCGAAACGAACGCAAACCTCACGTCCGAAGATGACGCTTCGAACGCGAATCGTGACAAACGGACATTAGGAACAATGATTCAAGGGGTAGCGGATTTATTTGGCTATGACCTTATGAAAAGGCCGTCGACATTCAAGGAGCAAAGGACAAGTTGGTTCCCGCCTGTACTATCACCGCTTCCTAATGAAAGGCAATCAGGATCTTCGAGGTCGACTGTTTTTGCAATTATACCTCAATCGGCCCTCTTCCCTCAAGCTCAGCAACAAATTCAACCGGCAACACCTCAAACCCCGCAAACCATCCACCTGCAAGTGCATCAGCAACCCGCGCCGCCAGCTCAAGTGCATATTCAAACAGTTCCAGTGCAACAATCTCAACCTCAAGTGCAATTCCAACCTTTGCCTCAGCCACAGCAAGTGTTCGTTCAGGCTCCTCAGCCTCAACCGCAACAAGTGCTTGTGCAACAGCAACAACCCCAGATACCGATTCAAGCCCAAGCTCAGCCTCAGATTCAAAATCAACAACAACCGCAATCCCAAATTCAGCAAGTTCTACAAATTCAACCCCAGTCCCAACCTAATAATCAAGTTCAACCTCAAACACAACCCCAAGCAACTCCTTGTGTGAACTTCCAGACTGCATCTGTTCAGCCATGCCTTCAGGGGAATTCTGTCGCACAAGCCGCTCCTCCTCAACCTCAATCTTCACCCCTACAACCATGCCTTAATATAGTTCCCGTAAGTCCTCAAGCTATTTCCCCTTGCCTTCAATCCTCTCCTGTGCAACCTTTGCAATCTTTGCAACCTTGTCTTAATGCGGCACCCGAAACACGACAAGGGGCTCAACCTTGTCTTCAAGCTGCTCCAGTTCAGCCTTGTCTTAATGTTGTAACTCCTGAAACGCGGCAGGGTGCTCAGCCATGTCTTCAAGCTTCCCCCGTCCAACCTTGTCTTAACGAAGTGGGTACAAGTCGTCAGGGAGTGCAACCCTGTCTCCAGGGGTCTCCAATACAACCATGTCTAAATGCCGCTCCCCAAAACCCCCAAGCTGCACAACCTTGTCTTAATGCTGCTCCTGCCAATCCTCAACAACAGCCGCAGCCTCATTCTCAAAATCAAGCCCAGTCGCTCGACTCCTCGTCCTCCCAGGATTTCCTCAGCTCTGAATTTGCTAATTTCCAAGCTCTATCACGTCAGTTGAACCCCAATTCGGGTGCTGCGTCACCCTGCGCCAACGCTAACGCAAACACAAACGCAAACGCCAATGCACCCTCTACAAGAGCTTCTGCACAGCCGTGTCTGAATGCAGCAGCAGTCCAACCATGTGCAAGCGGTCCTACAGGAGCGCAATTGCAGTCAGCCCTTCAATTCCAGACTGATTTCCTGCAACCAGCGCTTAATTTACCGGCAGGATTACAATTTCAACCCGAAACTCGACAAGGAGTTCAACCGTGCGCCAATTCAGCTCCTGTTCAACCCTGCCTCAACTCTGCCTCTGTTCAACCTTGTGCCCAATCTGAAACGTTACAGCCTTGCATCAGCGCCAACGCCGCTTCCGATCAACCCTGCTCTAATGCCGTATCTTTACAGCCAATGAATGCCGCCGTTGCCCCATGTTCAATAAACTTTCAGGCACTCCAATCACAGATGCAGCTGCCCTTGGCGCCGGCCCGTAGTTTGTCAGAAACGGTGAGGAGACTTTTCAACCTAAACTTCTCGTTTAATAGGGGTTTAGTGGCTCAATCACCTTTAGCTCGACCTCCCCTAGTACTATCCTCATTAAACCCAAGCAAAGCTTCCGCAGTAGTTTCACCCTGTTTGAATGCTGGCCCAGTAGCTAAATTTGCTCCACAACCATCAACACAAAGTACTCCAATCACCCAAATAAATCCTAGTAGCAGTCGGTCGTCCCTATTTAATTCTTTGAACACGCTGGAAGATTCCAGGCTTTATCGGCCCAAGTCGGGCCATGACAAAATATTGCAGAATATTAATTCCCGACCAACAACAACAACAAGTTACTCTTTTAACAATGCACCAAGCTTTACTTCGACCAACAGCAACACTACCATCACCACCACAACTCACACTCCCAAAAACACTCCCCAATATACTCCCAAATACACCGAAAGTCAACAACGTCTATCCATCGAAGGTACCATTGCTAGTCTCGAAAGTGCACCCCTTTCTGAAGAACCTGCACGTGCACCTTTAAGCCTCGAGCCAGACTCAAGATACGATTCTAATCCTCATCTCTCTCCTAAGCAACAATTTCGAAACTCGTTAAACGATTTCTGGATAAACAACCCTTCTCGAGAAAGTCGCGGTTATAAGTATATGGTCACCACTGACCTGCCCGTTGTCCACACATACTATGGAGATTTCAGAGATAGATCTACAGCCACCAAAAGAAGTAATTCAGAAAATGTAGACAACAATATTTCACAGCCACAGTCGTTTCCCGAAAAAGTTTCCTTCTTCCAAATTCCAGTCTTGGATGACGACGATTTTGTCACCATCGCTCAACAAACAGATAACGGAATAAACAAGAATTTACAGAAGAACAGAAACATTAACAATCCACCGGAATTCCTTAAAAAAATCGAAAAGACTGAAGTCAAAAATCCTACTATTCTACTTACAACAGTAGCAACCAAAGTCACGGAGCCCACGAGAAATCCTATCAACTATGCACAAGAAAGGACCTTTGTAACAAACGAAGGTCTCGACCTTTCCAGATTACGGCAAAAATCGGCACGAATGGGAAAAGATTCCCAACTTCCCCAACTAACTTATACCAAAGATCCTAGTTTTGATTCCTTAGTTCAGTCCATAGAGAGAATTTACAAAACAAAACAACCCTCATTAAATGCCTATTTCCAAAAAAATGCCACTAACAATTTCACTAACGTTCAAGGTCCCCAAAAAATCGAAAACAATAAAGACCAAGTAGGAGGTAACGTAATTAAATTTCAAGGGCAACAACAGAAAAATGTTCAACAATCGGGTAACGGTAACACGTATCAAAAGGAATCTTCAGTAGTTCAATTAACCAATCAAACGCATCCCCAAAAAGGTAATGTTCCAAATAAAAACGTCAATGTAAATAGTCCTCAAAAGCACAATTCAAAGGTCACTCCTCAGGTAAATGATAATAAAAATATTTCTTTGCTACAAATGTTACCTACAGTAAATGAAACCATAGACGAGCACAAATGGCAGATGGAGAGACAAAAGGCGGAAATCAAAAGACTGCAAGACTTACCAATGAGTAGTGATATTCCTAGCATAGAAGCGTTACACGATGATTACGTCGCTGTAGCCAGAAAGATGGACAGTGAAATCGAACGTCATAAAGTTACCCAACTGCCAGCCGTTCCGGAACATTATGAAAACGTCGAAGTCACTGATCCAACAACCAATACCAAAGAGAGGAAGAAAGTGGAAACCCATACCAAAAGGTATTTAGAAAAAGTCGAAGATCCTGTAACTCACTCGTACGAAGAAAGTACAGAGAAAGTTGAAAAACCAAACGAAGAAATCGAAACGTACGCTAACCTAGAAATGATGTCAAAAGAACACGAGGCGTTGATAAACAACATCACCATAAGAGATCCAAAGTCTTCAGGTGAACAACAAAGTGTCCAGAAACCACTACCAGCCGCAAAATCTGTAACCAAACTTCCTCATCAGGTAGAACTCGTTAAAAAACCTAAAGCTGAGATTCGTCCAACGACTCAAAGAAACGATTACGTTTTGACATTAAAAGACGTACTGCCAAACAAAAAATGGAACGTGTCCCATGGTTTACCGAAAGGCAAACCGTTCAGTAACCAAAAGCAAGCGGTTGCAACGGTTACACAAGTCTCAAAAGTCGCTGAACCAGGAAAACCAGCTAAAATGGTAATACAGCAGGTCGACAGAAACACTGACTTCGAAATAATGCCAGCGACACCAAGAACTCCATTTTCGTTTAAATCAATTGAACATTTAGTGAAGGACCAAAATGCATACGGTTTAGGTAGCTGGGAAAACAAATTAGATCCCCATTCCAAAGAAAATTATCACAGCAAAGAGAATCAACATCAGGGTTCGTACGAAGGTCCAGCGTCTTTAGAAAACTACCAGTCCAGTTTTGAAAAGAGCCAGGAGGCTCCCTCAAGGGAAAACGATTTTCCCAGTTGGGGTAGAAAAACGAAACCACAGGAACGACGAGGAGGAAACGCATATACGTACAGGGGTAACCATAAATTTTCTCCGCCAGAGAAGAGCTACAATTTCAAAATGTCCAATAAACCTGATTCTCGAGAAAAAGGTAACGCAAGGAGTTCTGAAGCGAAATACGACGCGCACCTTATGTCTTTAGAACAGCCCCGGGCAGTTTCAGATGAAAGAGACGAAGATGAAGAAATCGAGCCTCCATCGTACGAATACACAGCCAAATTCGAACCAATGGCCGCGTCAGAAGTAAAACAACAGACCAAAGCACTAAATGACCCTACTAACAAACCTGTCGCTCACTATCGCACAACACCACCAGAATATCGCAATGCTTTAATAAACCCAAAAACTTCTAATAAAAATGAAAGTAAACCTGTTCCACAGGTACTCGGCAGTAGCTTTAGAACCACCGATTTGCCCGTCCGTCATAGCACATTCTCGAATTATCCAACCACATTGGCCGATTATGGATACGGTCGTCTACAAGACAACACTTACGCAACGACCAGCCTTTATCACAGAAGGCCGTCGACATCGTCATACAAATCTAATAATAATTACAGGCCAGAAGAGAGAAGACGACCACAACGTCCACAGACTGAAAGAGATTTTGACCTTTCCAGGGAATCATCGTCACCGTTATCTATAGAAGCCGATTATTTCAGATCGATAGATGATTATGATGCCGGACCACCGCCAAAATCTTACTACAACTACAAGACCATTCCAGACGATTACAACGTTTACAAATCTCCCAAACAGGACAACGAAGGTAGTCGATACTCTAACAACCACAGGAACAATAATCGAAGGATAAGCAGGAGACCTGACAAAGAAACCAATGCAGCAGACGATTACGAAGAATCAGATTCAAAAATACAGCAGGTTATCAGAAGTCCAACAATGCCACCACCACCACCAACAACAATAACGAACCATAGAACAAGGAGATTAAGGCAAAGGAACGCAAACAGTAACAATTCGTCGGAGAAACCCAAACGAAGCGTAGAACATGACACCAATACTGGTATTGGAGTAAAGGAGGAGACCCCCAAGGTAAGCACAGATAATCCCCGGAGGAGAAGCAGACAACCCAAAAAAGAGACCACAACTGTTGCAAGTACTGAAGTAAAGCGTAGACGAGTCTCACGAAGACCATCGCAGCAACGACATCAGTCTCAACAGGAGCAACCCCCTGTTTCTGAAACGGGAACGACCGGTGACTCCAATTCCTTCATTGCAGGCAGCAGGCCAGCTCAACTGAACGAGCCGGAAATAAGGGAACAACTAATGTTCCGTCCCTTGCCATTCGACATTGAAACTTTGGCTTCAGAAAAAAAACCTACTGCAATAACGTACGATCTCGAAGACACAAAAAGAAAAACAAAAAAAGTCACAAAGTATGACATAAAAGGTCTCAAAAGGACCAAAAGACACACCCACAGCGAAGAAATGCTAGACGATGAAGAAAAAGAAAAGAGAAGAAGAAGAAGGAATAAGCACAAACGTCCCGTTTATTACGACGAAAAAGAATTTGAAAGAGAAAGGAACAAAGATGTTCGAAATCTTGATTATTCGGGGAGGAGACCTCGACGTAGGAAATCGAGAGGGGGTGGTAGTGGAGGATCGTTTGCGGATGTGGTGGATGGATTTTTTGATTCCCAAGAGAAACCGTTCTCCAGTGAACAAACCCAAGGTGTACTCGATGCACTAAGTCAATCAAAAGTGCCGAAAGCAAAGCCTGTAGATTATTCCCAATTTGAAAAATTTACCGTCGAAGATAACGAACAGGGACTGTCACCGAAGGCTTACGTTAAGTCAAAGGAGAGCAAAACAGCTTATGTAACTACCGTTAGATATTAATTAGTATTGTTGTTTGTAGAAGTTGTTGTTGATTTGTTTTTTGTAATGCTATTATTTAAACGTAGAAATAAAATTTATTAAACACTTAACCCACGTTTGTTTTTTTCAGATTTTTGGGCTTAATTTCTAACCAGAAGCGCTGAGTCGGCCGGAATATTTGCTTACCATTTCCTAGACCCGATATTATTGTTGTATGTTAACTAAATTTCTGACGAAAAAAGCAAAGTTGGGTATGCGTTTGTGAACGTATAATTAAACAAAAAGTTAATGTATATTTATGATATCTTTGCTGTCAACGAAAACAGATCAGCTTACACTAAAAAATGCACTTTAAATTTATTTTAGTGTTTTATTTTTATCCACACGAAAACAAATATGTAATAAATAAACAAAAGGTGCCTAAATAATTTAAATATTTATTATGCAATTTCGAATCGAATATCGAATGGTAAAAACATTATTTACTACTACTACTACTAACAATAAGTATATAATATAAAAGAAAATAATAACGAAACTGTTGCAAATTAGAAATTTGAAAATTTCTAAACGGACGCAATTTGCTTTGTACAGTTTCTTTTAGCGGTTGTTTAGTCAGGTGTAGAAGATTTCTTAAAAAGTAACAAAAGGAAATAACTGAGCTGAGCTACATAAATCGTTATTGGCTGGCGTTTACGAACAAACTTTTTATAACGAAATCAAAAGCGTTAAATTAGTTATAAAGTGATGAGCGTGCATATTATTTATAAACACCTCTTACTAGGTATTACATCGCATCTGTAGGGATTGATTGATGGATTGATGCTCTATCAACAATTACCTTGCAGCTTACCAAACAACAAAAACGAAAAAAAAAAAGAGGTTTATTGCTTTATTGATATTACCGTAACTTTTTTGCAATAGGTAGGTACAAAAATGGGAGCCGAAAATTCCATTTCAAAACGCCAAATAAAAATAAATAAGAACCTTACGAAAGATCTATAGGTACCTACTGTAGATAAATATACACGTAAAAATCCAACTGCATTTACAATTTACAAAGAGATAGGTACTAACGTACATGTACAGGGTTGCTCATTAGTGCGTTTATTAAATTAGATTGGAGAATTTTTTTTATGAGAATGATACGGTATTAAAAAACGCATATTTTAAAAATAGTTTGTCATATACAGGGTGAATCACTAAATCGGAGCATGTTCCAACATATTTTTTTTAAATGAAACACCCTGTATATTATTTGTTTTTCATAATCTACTTAAAATTGTCATTTCAATGATAAAAAGATTTTTGGGTTTTGATGTTGCATTGTTGAGTTAATAATGAAAATGTAAAAAAATTGGTTGCAACAGGGTTTGGCTTTTTAGTTCAATGCACGACTATTACGATTAGTTGAGATTAAATATTTAGTAGTTATGCTGCCAACGGATGTACTAAACCTAAAAAATAATAAAATCATAATTTTATTATACAGGGTGTACAGTGCAGTCAATTGAGCAACGTATTATTGAATTTTTGGAATGGTGCGTTAATTCTGCTTAATGTTTCTTTTTAATATTTTATACCTAAAACTAGTAATTTCAGAGATATTTCACTTAAAAAAAAACATAAAAATGAATTCAAAAGAAGCTTTATCTAATAGATGAGTGACCAAATAAGTTATAAGTGACCATCAGAAAACAAAAAAAGAAAAGTGACCGTCCTAAGTGTGAACCAAGTGACAATTATGTCGATAATAAAAAAAGTAATTATAAATAGAAATAAATAAAATTAAAAGTTAGATTGTGTAAAATAAAAAAAAAAATAAAAACATACACTACAATCAAAGATGTAGGTACTTTCTTGAAGAAATTGGAGTGGGTCCTGGGTATATTTACCTACATAATATAAAAAAAATTCGTCCAGTACGAGTTTAATTAGATACCTAGATTAAATTGATATTCTACGTCAGGGATGGCGAACCTTTTTTGTTGTCCGTGCCACAAAGTCATAAAAATTCTTTTTTAAATAGGTAACGTGCCACAATAAAATTTCATTCGAAATGTTAGGGTGGTGAAACTATACGTAAGTATAATTAAACAAACAAACAAAAGCAATTCATCTTTAAACAATTTTTTATTAATCAATGTTTTACAAAAAGCAATATCCTAGAAACAAAATTCACGTCAAAAAAATTGTATTTAATGTGATTTTTGTTGCTGTACCTACACAAGATGATAAAGATTTAATATCTGGTTCTTATTCAGTTAATTTCAACAGTACGCATGCAGAGCTCGACTCATCCGTCATTCTATTCCTATATTTATTTTTTATAAAATTTAATTCTGAAAATAGAGATTCACATGCCCACGTCGATTAAAAGTATTGATAAAATTGCCTTTGCTAATATTTTTAAAGTTTTAAACAATTAAACGTGTCAAGAACTGAATTCCATGTATAGTTAGAATTTCATCTTCTGCAATTTTATTTATTTTATCCAATAATCGATTACTTTCAATAATTTCTAAATCATTTCTTAAATCAACAAATTTTTGGTTCTATATGGTACTTGACTGAAATTCAACTAATTCCATTTCTAATTCATTAAAATTTAACCACTCAAGGACTTTTAAATTTAATTTTTCAAATGGTATTGTATCAGGATATAAAATAAATTTTGATTCGACCGCTGCGACAGCAACAACATTCAAATACCTTAAGAAGGCGAAACTGGATACGCAAAAATTTTTATCTAATGCGCATCTGTATATACTTCGAATGAATTCATGCGATATTTTAATAATAAAATGTATAATTTGACGGTTCTAGTTAACATACTAAGACAGGTATTCAGTACTACAAATTTATATCATAAACTATAAATTAAGTGTAGATTAATAATTTTTAATTCGTTTCCATTAAAAAAGATAACTTAAAAAAAAAATTGTTTTTGTGCGTGCCATCAAAATTTTCAAATGTGCCACTTGTGGCACGAGTGCCAATGGTTCGCCATCCCTGCTCTATTATAAAAAAGTTACTTTAGTTTTAGAGTAATATTCACTTATAGTCTACAAAATTTAAGATTCTAAGCAGTCACAAATCTGAACTGTATCAATTAATTAAAAACTTTGGAGTCAAATTAAGTTTCATTTCAATTTTACAAAATTTAAATTCCATTTATAAATAATAATAAGTAGTACAAAGCAACTCAATCATGAATACAAATAATTATTTAATTTTGCTTTTAAAACTGTAATAGTCAGTAAATATGTGGAAAGAACATTCTTTTTAATTAGATGAAGTGGATATTAGCGATAGATTTGAAAAAATAATGAAGTTTCAGAAAGCACAGGAAATGTCAAAACTCGTAACATCATTTTGGTTGAAGGAAATTGAGTCAAATTATTTCCATATTTGTTTTAAACAAAAGTACATATGTGAATTCAATAGTACGATTAACATGTATATTTATATATTATAAGATTTTGTATGACATAAATGTAATTAGAATTTAATAAAACAACTTTTTTACATCAAAATTCTCAAACGTTCTACTTGTGGCACGAGTGCCAATGGTTCGCCATCCCTGTTCTACGTAGTTTAGAAGTTTAAAGGAAAAGTAAATAAAAAAGAAGTATTTTTTCTTTACCTAAGATATAAACTCACCGTGTATTGAACCTATAATAAGTTGCTGCATCTTCTGTATTGTAAAGATAAGCGCCTTAATTGTTCAACCACAGTAGCGTATCCAGGGTGGGGGAAGGATACGGAACATATATCCCCCATGAATAAACAAAGCGCTGGTTGGTGCTGAAGTGGAAAAAATCTAAGCCAGGTCCCGAAGTGGGAATGGATCTTTTTTAATTTTTGTAGATTGTACGATTTTGATATTGTGATATACCTACGCAAACCTCCTTACCCCCCATGGTTTAACTGCGCCACTGCTCAGTCGCCACTATCGTTCTTGTGGGGAAAATGGTCAAAAAGTGTACTAGACACGACTAATTATTTTTTCAAACTATATACAGTATACAGTACAACCTCGGTAATCCGAACACCAGATTGCCAGGCCTTGATCGGATTATCGAATTGTTCGGATTAACAAACATACAATACATAATAATAAAAAAACAAAATTTATTCTACAAACAGGAACTATATGTATACATATGTATACATATGTAATATTCTACACTTAAACTAACAATCGTAAACTGCCTTAACATTGAAATAACCAAAAAGAAATGCATAATAAATTATGCATTAATTATTTTTGTCTGGTGCGGTAAAAAATTTTGTTATTTTCGTCTGTTTTTTATTTTTAATTGCTGCATCTTGGGCTTGGACTCGAAATTCTTGCAGAAAAATAATTCGATGGTCAGGAATATTATTTTGTGTTGCCCAAGCAATACAAGTATCAAAAGCTGAGACTGCATCACTGTCCTTCACGAGACACGCAACTCCGGAAACATCATCGTGAGAGTTACAATCGGAATCAGAATCTGTATCAATTTCTTGAACGATATCAGCTTCTGTTAATTCATCGCTAATTGCTTTATCAAATACTACCCACTCTTCCATATCTTCTTCCGTTAAGCTCTGGTCTAGCTTTTTACCCAAATCCGTTATCTCTTTCATTTCATTTTCTATCTCTGTAAGTTTTGGCTCAGCGATTTGTCTGGCTAACCTAGCTAATGGGATTTCGTCTTCCTCATCACTGTCAGTTAAATGTTCTTCAGATGTCTCAAATGGTAATATTTTACTCCAAGATTTTTTTATTAAGTTAACGCTCACATGCTTCCAAGCTTCGTCCAAAGAGAAAACAACATCCTTTAGATTTACGTCCTTCAATGTTTGCGAAACGTCACAATCGGAGTTGACAATTTTTTTAAGCAATTTTTTGCGATAGTATAATTTTATAGTCTGTATAACATGTTGATCCATTGGTTGTAGCAATGGCGTGCAATTTGGAGGAAGAAAAAGCACAGAAATTTTATTATCGTCGCTGGACAATTGAGTGGGATGTCCAGGTGCATTATCTAAGATTAGAATTGCTTCTGAATTAAGGTTGAGCTCCTTCATTTTACGTCTTACTGATGGGACAAATTGATCATGGAACCACTCAGTAAAAATGTCTCTGGTTACCCACGCTCTACGTTGACCTTTGTACGAAACGGGAATTTCAACGTTTCTAAAAGCACGTGGTTTCATACTCTTACTTAGGACTAACAATTTTAATTTGTGGGATCCAGAATCATTGCAACATGGCATAAAAGTGATCCGATCTTTGCTTACTTTTCGTCCTGGGGCAGATCTTTCCTCTGAATGAGCCAAGGTTTTAGTTGGTAGAACTCTCCAGAAAAGCCCGCTTTCATCAGCGTTATAAATTTGATGAGAAGTCAGATTCTTTTCTTTTATTAATTGCGTTATCTTTTCCACAAAAGGCAAAACTGCATTATAGTCGCTAGATAGTGATTCTCCGCAAACTGTTAATTGACGAATACCAAATCTTGTTTTGAATTTATGAAGCCACCCCGAACTTGCCTTGAAATCTTCTTTTTGTGTAATTGCTTTGTAAAAAAACTTAGCTTTCTCACGTAGAATTTCTCCAGAAATTGGAGTGCCTATACAAAAATTTAAATGTAGAATTTTGCAGGTGAAGGCTCATGTCATTTAATTTTTTACCTTTCGAAAAATTACAATAATTGATACATTCTTAAAGGTAACCTGTATCAAATACATAATACAAGAACTTACCTTTTGTTCTTTCCTGAATAACCATGTAAAATAAAGCTTTTTTCGACCTTAGGATTTGAGCTAAATTTCAAAATTTTTCTGATAAAGGACCTAACTATTATTTTCAAGGAGATTATGCCAAGATTTTCTCTTTGTTTTTCTTATATCAGACAGTACTTTCCCAATTCCAAAAGTTTAAGATGTAATGTTGAATAATTGCACCAGCATTTATATAAATCTTTTAAAACAATTTTTTCTTTTAAATTTACGTGCACGGGGCCTTTCCCCCCTTTTCGACAGTTTTTTAAAAAATTAAAAAAGAAGTAAATTTTTTTATAAGATATAAATACCGGTTGAACCGTTGCCCTTCTGTATTGTAAAAAACCCAATTTTTAACCACAGTAGCGTATCCCTCGGGCGAAAGGGTGGCAATTCGAATAAACAAAGCGCTTTTCTAAGTTTAAACCGGCCCAAACGATTGGATTTTTTTTTTGGATTGTAGTTTGTTCGGATATCCACGCAAATTTCCCGCCGGTTCGGATTAGCGTATGTTCGGGGGAAAATGGTTTGGATAGACCGATTATTTTTTAAAAAATTTGTTTTTTCGTTTATAACGACGATGAAATAACCATTAAATTCCGTCGCTATATCCGGAAGTCGCTATATAAAAAGAAAGAGAGAATGAATGGAGGAAGAAAATTAGGCAGCAAGAAAAGTACTACAAGTAGTAACTGATTCTTAGATTTAACTTTATCAACCTTAACATTTATAAACAATTACTAAGTTTGTACAACTGCTGACTATCTGTGAATGTAAACAAAATATAAAAAAGTTTTGTGTTTAGACTCGGTCGCAATATCAGTCAGTATGAGATTTCTAGCATCTTGTACTTAATTAATAGTTCATTAAAATTAGTCGCTAAAACCGAAATCGACGGACGTTACATCCGAAGTCGTTACAGCCAAATTTTCTTCTTAAATTCGGGGGACTTATGTGTTGTCGTTATAACTAAAAGGTCGTTACAACCGAAGCCGATATAAATAAAATCCACTGTATATTTACAAAAATAGCTCATTTAATTTTTATCGGAATTGATATTATAAGTTATAAGTGCCCTAATTTTTTTTGGCTTTGTATACATTTTTTCTTTTTGAAGCATACTATACCCAAAAAAAAAAAATAAAAGGCATATTAAGAGTTTGAAATTCATGGTTTTTGTCTCTTGGACCTTCCATTAACCAAAATTTGAAAATTCTAGATTAACTAGAAGTGCTCCAAAAAAACTTTTTGATTGTTAAACAAAAATGACTTTAAATATATTTTTTCTTTTTGATGTATAGAACCAAAAACAAGTGAGAAACTTGCTAACTGAAGTAAAATGTTAATATCAAGGCTTTTATGGATAATATTTTTTTTATTTATCGAAAAACTTTCTGGACAAGTAACTGATTAAAAAAACAATAGATAAAGGTGGATAGGTAGGTATTTATTAAAAAAGTTATAACTCGTGATTTTCAATTTTTTTTCATAATTTCTACCACAAAATCTTCTTTAGTACATATATCCATATTTGAATATCCTAGATTAATTATTACAATACTCAAAACAAATTTTAGTTGGTAAATAAAAATACTATTTCTTTTTGAAGTATGGAATCTTACAATAAAGTACTGAATCCAAATTAGGTAAAATGGGGTTTTTTCTATTCATCTAAAAACTAAAATATTACTTGCTACAACAAAAGGTGTGAAAGAATTGGAATGTTGTGATTTAATAATTTTGATAAACTGTGAATTGCCAATCAAAACTGCTGTTTCTACTTGAGCATGTACGAAAACATTTAAAAATAACTAATTGCACTTTGCTAATTCTGTTCCTTATGAAGAACATTTTTAGGTAAAAAAATAAATAAATAAACAGTTTGACCTAAAAGTATATTAAAGACGTATACACATATTTTTTTTTGTCAAAACAACATTATATTAAAAGTTTACAATACGTGATTTTCAAATGGTTTTCTAAATTTTTACCATAAGACCTGTTTATCCATATTTGAAGGTCTTAAAAAAATATTTTGGCTAGTACACAAAAGTGTCTTTATAGACAGATATTCAGTGCACTACTTTCTACTTTTTTATAAAATTTCATTTGTGGTTAAACGACAAAGTTATTAAAATACGTTTTGTTTACAAATAATCGTAGAAAATGAACTGCCTCACTGCTTAATTGCATATTAAAAAGAGACGTTAAAAATCGTACGTTATTAAGGGATTCCCTCAGAAAATTCGACTTATCGAAGTTGGCGCCAAATATTGACAGAAGTTCAACAGTTCGAATTATCAAATAAAAGTTACAGTTGTTTTCCATAGTTGATACTATTGTTAACCAATTCGGTTCGATTTATCGATGTTCCAGTTATTAAAGTTTGACTGTATTTTTTTCTTTTTAAAGTATGGAATCCAAAAAATTGAGTATTTATACTGATATAAGCGAGTTGAACTGAACTTTCTTAACATAAAAACTTAGTAACTGATGGCTTTTTAAATAATTTTTTTTTTATATTTGTCCAAAAAGGTTCAATTAAGAAATTAATAATGGTGGATTTTACACAAATTCTCAATTTTTCAAATGCCCCACTTTTCTTTAAGGAGTCTAAACCACAGATGTGAAAATAACTGGAACGAAAACTTATTAGAATTAAATTTCGAATTTAGATTATAAGTACATCAGTAAACAATTACTTTTTGTGTTAATATTACCTCAATCCTATTCAAACTTATTGATTTTTCAATATAAATATTTACATATTGTACTGACAAGAAATTGAATCAATATTTGAATTGCAATTTAACTTAACGTTTAATTTTCTTTGAGCATTTCATTTTAAATCAATCTTAATTTTTATCAAACGTTGATAATATATATGTACATATAACTATTTGTACATAAATATTATAAATAAGTATCGATCATTGCAGAAAACGTATTTTAATTATTGCATAAACTGTTATCTATATAAGTAGTTACCTGTCTATCTAACTTTGTTCAAGGATTTCTTTAAGTGTTATACCTACCTATACTTATAATTATATTATATATATAAGTATGAAATTGAATTAAAGAAACACGAAAATGCAACAAAATCGATTTAAAATTCCAATACAATACGATACGATACGATTTTTATTAACAAATAACATGGGGCGATGACGAAATCGCCTCCACTGTGAAATTTGGCTATTTTGCAAGAAAAAATGTCTCAGATGAGTGAACCTTTTGTCCGAATTGTTAACTTAATCAATCTCATAACTGACATTTGACAATTTATTTTATTATTACGAAAGAGAAAATACATATGTATACATACAATTTAAACATGTAGTACCTAAGTATGTATTATAAAATTGCTTTTAGTTTAATTTTTTTTTAAATTATTTATAAAAGCATTTGGGCGAATGAGAATTTCTAATTTATCATTTCGTACAATTATCAGTAGCACCAGCATACATAACACTATAGATACTATATAATAAATACACTGTTCAAATATTTAAACTACACATTTTTTTATTTTTATAATTTATTTATTCCTTAAATAGCATCGCAAAAGTACGACAAACTCTGGGATTCAAACTTGTATTCAAACAATGTCACAAGGCACCAACACTTGCGAGATTGAAAGCATGACTTCTTATCAGAAAAGGTAAAAAAAAATGTTGTATAAATACTTCAGAATCTTGTGAACTTTGACCTTAAAATCCACAGACATTGTTATCCAAATGCATGGACATAATTAGCTCCGCCTCTAGATAGTCTCGTACATTTCAAAGTTCATAAGATTTAGAAAGAAATATAGTCTATAAAATTTAAGATTGCATGTATGTGAAGTAATCAACGTATCTGTCCTTTATTCGTTTTAATGAACAGAATAAGAAGAACAGTAAAAAAATTCTTAACTGAAGTCGTTGATTAATTGATACAGTTTAGAATTATGAGTATTCTTCCATAGTGATTATCTGGTTTTAAAATAAATAAATAAATTATATTTCATCCTGTTGGAAACGAATTAACCTCAACTTTTGACACTTTAAAACAGTTGCACTCAAATTATTACAATCGTAACGATTCGTACGTACTCGGAAGATTTCTTTTCTCGTTCAACAGACAATCCATGCTCGATTCCCGAGTGGACCAATACCTTTTTTTACCTTTTTAGTTGTCTTAACACAAACAATTTTTATTTTTGACATTGTACCTTTCGAGTGTTATACATTTTATTATCTTAAACACCTAAAAAACGTGTCAATAAAGAAATTGTTACCATTCTACCTTTTTGTTTATAAATTTTAAATCAGTTCCTCAATGATATCTACTAATTTGATCCATAAACAAGTTTATGTATTATTTCTGTTAAATTAGCATCAATTTAATATTTAATGGACTCAATGAATCATGTCCACAAACCGAGTCAAAAACCAAGAACCATTGTTATTATTACATATTATTTTTCCACGCCATTAAACAATTTCTCGCGATTTCTTGCTCATCCTTTATAAACAAATTACTTGTAAACACTTTCCCGTTTATCCGAAACAATTTATTGGGCAGGCACTTTCCAAAGAAAGCAGAAAATTAAAATTTTCTCAGATAATAGATACAACAGGTATAAAAAGTTTTAAAATTTGGGTGACTGGTCGTAATTTCTATTTGTGGATAGAAAGTCATTATTTGGAAGAATTACCAATAAATATAAAAAAGTAACCAAATGAGATTAATTAACTGCTACGAACTTGAACTAGATAATTTATTTTAAGAAACTAACTTGGATGGCAAAAAAAAGAATATTTTTTCAGCGTTTCAGGAATTTTAGAAAACCTAAGGACACAACTTGAGGACTTACATCAAAATATTGAGCATCAAAAAACACAACATCGTCAATCGTAAACAAAACGTTTATTTGGTTTAAGTACATAAAGACACAATTTATTTGCATAATAATACACTTTGGAAGCTTATTACCATAAAAATGTATTATTTATAATTTTTTTACGACTAATAAAATTTGTGTTGTGTGATGGGAGTTTTATAACAATTTATAAAAAATATACCATAAAAAGATTTCTGGCAGTCTTATAAATAAATCATTTTTATATTTATGTATATGATTTTGTGCGTGTAGGTATGTTAATCAATAGATGCATTTAAAAAAATTGCTTGTTATTCTTATTAAATTTGAGGACCATTTTACGGCCCCCTTTCAAGAAATAGTAATTAATTTATTTATATATACATTCCTTTTTGTTTTAGGCCTTATTATGTCAGATGCAAGTGTTAAATACAATTTTAAACATTTTTTAAATTTAAAAATATACGTGTATGCAACAAAAATAAAATGGCACCAACCATTAATAAAAATACCATTGCCACGTCTTTCTCCTAAAGAAAAAAATATTACATATAAAACATCAAAAAAAAAAAAATTATGGCACCAAAAACAATTGCTTTTTAATTAATTATTACTAATTAATTATATTTTTTCTTAGATCACACTTTATAAAAAATTGCAATATATTTAAACTTTGAAAATAAAACAAAAACAATAATAGTATTAATAAAGTATTACAAAAACAAAATAATTTTAGTCCAAAGGAAACTTTTCTAGAAGATAATGGTACGTATAATCATAAACGACAAACATAATGGCACCACCAGGTCCCAGCCTCATCACTTTCGGTAATAAACCTTTGTAGAGGGCACGAACCCTACAAAAGGACACATGAAAGTTTTAAGTAACATTTTTTTATTGTAATTATTTACCCTTCTTCGTTATAAACAATGATTATAGATCGGAGGGTAGATTTGTACTTTATGGTTCCTAAAGTAGGCTGAGGGCCCTGAATTCGAGATTTTGCAACATCAAAAGGTATGTTAACACAAGAAGCCAAAGTTCCTGAAACAAACCCTATCCCTATTTTTCTAAAGAATTCCTTTACTGGGTCCTAAAATAAATTAATAACATTACCCTTTTTTCTATTTTGTATTACATTAATAGATCTACCTCATATTCTGGTAAAATATCTTTCACAGAATGGTAAAACCCAAAATAGATCATGTTAAAGATACCATTACGAGCTATTGTCGCCGTTACACCCTTATTTAAACCCTGGAATCCAAGTCCCTTTTCTTTTACTATTTTTTTGGTAACAAACCACGTGCTAGGCAATTCTTTACCAACGGCTCTATTTGATTGTAAACTGACTTTAACAACTTCAAAAGGATTTACCAGAATTGCTTCAGTTACCCCTGCACCCAGACCAGCTAATGAAAATGTCTGAAAAGTCACATTATACCACCCTTATTTGTATGTGGGATAGTTTATTAATAAGTTTTAGACGAATATGTATATAAAAACAATTTAAAAAATGGTACCACGCAAATGGAGACTTTATAACATCTGGTACCATTTTAGACGCCATATTGAATCGTAATATTAATTAAACAGTAACTAAAACAATATAAAAATAAAACATGTATGTTGTATTTTATTTTATTTATGATAAAATACTTATAAAAAGTTTAATTTCTACCTATTCTTATTATTTATTTAGGTATGCTATTTTATAGGAACTTTATTTGTAAATTTAATCGTTGACTTTTATCAAAAATGATAAGAAGATGAGAATAACGTTAACAGCGTCTGTATGTTCTGAAAATATTGCATAATAACATATTCTTTATCGTTTTCAATTACTTTTATATAACATATTACTTTAATACTTATAATAAAATTTAACAAAATGATTTTAAAAATGTAACTCACCAAAGGCGTTGGAGTATCGGAGCCAAACATAAATAATTTTTTATATTGCTCAAAAGTAAGGAACTGAAATAATTAATTGGTATTATAAATAAGAATTAATTAAAATTAAATTGGGTACATACACACATACATATGATTAAATAAATATTTTTTAATTAATTTTACCTTCACTGCTCTTTTAGGAGTTTCAGCTAGAATAGGAGGTAAAATTCCTTTCCAAAAGGACGTTAATCCTTCATGCTTGTACATTTTTACAAAACAGTCAAATACTCCAGAATAATAACGGGGGTCCTGGGAATTTGCAACTGCTGTTTTACTTTGTATTTGTAATCGTGTTTTTACAAGATCGAGGGGATGCATTATACAAACTTCCACAAATCCTATATTACAAGATAGGCACTATTATACCCTATTTTAATCTAAATATTTAAATTAAACTTGCCTGCAGATCCTCCAGCAGTCACCTGCAGAGCCCCCTGCTTTATTAATTTATTAAAATCACTCATATTTCACTCCTTTTCACCAAAAATCGTTTCCTTATACGAAAACTGTAACATATACGAAATTAAGAAATTCAAATTAATGTCGTTTTCCCTCCTCTAAGGGGGGCTAGGGTGGCAACATCGATTTTCAAAAAAAAAAACAAAAAAATGACAGCAATCAGCTGTTAATCAATCTGTCGTAAAAAGAGGTTAACTTGAAAGAAAAAAAAAAGGAAAACAGTGAAAATGTGCACTCACCTACCTTAGGCATGAAGCAACTACTGAAGAATAGTCGTATCAATTTTATCAGCTATATTTGTTAATCGTAATCTTCTTTTGACGCAAAATCACGACTGGCTCTTGTAATGAAACGAAAGTGAGGTTATAATTATGATTCATTCCTTTGTTGTTTTTATCTATTTTTGTTAAAAATGGAACCCCAATTCGCAAGAAATAATCAACGCAGTTATTCTTAGTTATGGTAGTAGATCAGGAAATGGGGTCACAAACGCTGGAAATTTTAAGGCAGGGGGTGTGGGCTTCGTTAACTGGAGGCTGGTTTTATGATCCCCATCAGACTGTTTTCTGCAATACATTTCATTTGTATTTATGGCTTTTCCTTTTTTGTTTACCCTTCTCCATTTATTTGGTAAGTACATTCCATATTCATCTTACAAACATATTAACAATTATAATATTATCACAGTATTTGCCCCCTGACAAGTTTGTATGGTATTGCTACTGTGGTACCATTGCTGTTATGTTTGCAACCATTAAGCTGGTTAATTATGGTTTACATCATATGTATGATACCACTGAATGTATTGATGAAGTTCGAGAAGAACCCCACAGGGAGAAACGGTCAGTAGACATTGGACTCAATTATAGTATTAGTTTAAATGCATACTGTTCATTTTTGTAGAGAGGAGGAAGGTATTGAATTGCAAGTGTTATCAAAGAAGTCACCAGGAACACCAAAACTTCCAACATGTCAATCAGAAGTATCAAATGTTGAAACATCAGCATTGCCAAGCACAGACGTCGACAGTCTCGATTCTGAAGAATGTCAACATTTGGAGCCTACATCTCAGAAACTAAGCGGGATTATTGATTTAAAGGCTGATGTCCATAGAAAGAATTCATCTGAAAGTAGTGAGGGCCTAACTATGCATCAGTGCAGAGAAGCAGTGGCCTTGAAAGGTACCGCCCGTTCAAAATCAAAAAAGTTGAATGAGGCAAGTGCCATTTCAACTAAAGAAGAGACAACACTTCATAAAAGCTCTTCAAGAAAGTCAAGCAATGAGTCAAAAGGGGCAACTTCCTCCCATCACCATTCAAATGCTCATCACCAAAGTGATGGTTCAGAACAAGGAAGTCCCAAGCTTTATATATGTCGAAGACACTCAAATTTTACTAATAGTAGTCTCAGTTACATTCCAACAAGTACTCATAGTGACATAAAGTCTGCTGGATCTGTCGAGTTGGGGTACATTGACAAGAATCCTACTCAGGCTGTTTCAACAGAGGGATTGTACTATAAACCCTATGTTACAAAAGCACCAGGAGTGCGCCGTATTAGGTCAACTGCTTTGGAAGTGTCCTGCCCTCCACCTCTACTCACTGTACATCCCAACAGTTTAGAAGTAATTGGCGAAAACGTAAAGGGAATGAAAAGTCCCCTTCCACCTCCCAGTTCTACACTAATTAGAAACCAACATCTAAACCTTTGTCCCTATTTTGGTTCTGAAATAGTTTATCCAATTGCTGAGCAATCTGATGAGCATCAAACTTCTCATGGGCCAGACTCAGATTTGGAATCACTTGCCCAAAATTCTGATTCAGATTACGAAGAAGAGAACAATCAGGGGAGTCAGTCTCCCCTTCTAGTCCATCTCAAAACAGACGACTGCGTGAAAATGGTTCGCACAGTCAGAATATCATCTTCAAATCCTGTTAAAGCTTACGATTCATCTCGTCCATCGAAACTGACAACCAAGTGCGATTCCAACTGTAGTTTTAGTTTATTGTCGAATAAAAGTGACGATGGTGAACAGGGCAGTGCAACGTCCAAAGATGCGCTCGTTGATAACGAGAAATCAAACTCTAGTGAAACACCTGAAATGCAAGATGCTCGAGCTGATTGTTATGCCACTGATAACGAATTTAGCGATCGAAAATTGAGTGATTCTGGAAGTAGCAGTTGCAGCGACACAAAAATTGAAGCTTGGAGTGCCGGTGATGTGGACAGAGGGTCTACTATAAGGCAACGATCTAGGGTAAAAAAGAACAATGGACAAATATCAAATAGTAATGGGTAATTATTTCTTAATTATAATACTTTTATAATTGATTATTATTTTTTAACTTTTACAGTTATGTAGAAAATAAGGAAGACCTACAGGACTTTAACGATGAACCGAAAAGTATGAAAAGAAGAAAAGCACGTAAAAATTCAAGACTAAGGTGCAACGATTGCGAAAAAGTCGATACCATAAAAAATCGATCGAGTGTAATTGAGCTTGATCTAGACTGGCTCTTTGACGATGGTTCAGAACACAAAAAAAGGCGATCTAACGAGTGGTCCAGTACTTCAGTATCCTTAGAGCACGATGTTAGTAAAGTACTACAAGAACCTACCCCGTCCACTCGAAACTTAGGAGCTATACCAAAAAAACGATTACCGCCAAATAGAAATAATTGTTTTGGAGACACTACAGTAGCCCCTAATTATATTTTAAAAAACGTTTCAGACAACACAAACAGGCACAAGCATTCGAGACGTGCAGAGCAAGGTTTATCTGGAAGGGGAACATCTCAAACTCTCCCCCACAACAACGAGAACACCGTCGAAGGGTTGGAATGTTTGGTAGTTCCAGCAAGATCCACAAGGAGAATTAGGAAACTAAGTTCACGTCGGGGTAACTCTAGAAATTCTAGATCAAGAGGAGAAATTTATCAGGAAATACCATCAGGAGGGTCTAACGCTGAGCTGAGTACTTTACTGCCTGCAACTCCCCTCTTTTCTGCCTTTTTAGCTTCAAGAAGAGATATGCCAAGTATGTGCGTCTGTTTGCCAATGGAAAGCCCCAACACGAGAAACGGTTATTTAAAGAGAAGTCACCGTGTTCACAGAAGAAGGGTCCACAGTATATCACGTGCGAACGAAAAAACAAATCGAGATATGATCATTGCAAATACCATAACTTCTGGACGAGGAACCCATCGCGCAAAATCATTTGATGACACCTCTGATGGTTCAGTTCACTGTTTTTTGGACGAGCATGGAAACTGGATAACGTACACTTTTGATGGGAAAGGAGTTGGTACAGCTAATGTTAGTCTTCAAATAACTCCCAACAGTAGTGGTAAGCTACTTCCGGCTCTTCTACGTCGAGAAGATGCGCCGCCTAGTGGAGGTAATGAGGGTTGGGAAAGTAACAGTACCGAATCAGTGTGCAACAGTTCGGTTTCAGTGATACTCGAAAGTAATGTAAAGACACAAGCTATTAATAGCATGATACCTACGAACACTGCCTTACATTTAAACGCCATGCAATTGCCTGCGTTGAGGAACGGTTCTAGTCAAGAAAATCTACGAGAAGCCATCTTGGACGTAGAGATGCAGCTGCCTCGTAATAAGTTCCGATTTATACAAGCCCCTGATGCAACCAATAACAATTATGTGCGCATAAAATCGTACTACAAGTTCAAAGTTTTTCCCTGGACATACATCAAAGTCACTTTTGATAGATTGAAACTACTCGCGCTTCTTGATCGTAACTTGACTCTTTGTGAAACTATTGTATCAATAATTTTGGGCGTGTTGGTTTCAATAAACGGTGCTTACCTGCTACATTTAGGATTCTACAAAGACGTATTAGCTTTCATTTTTTGTTTTGTCGTAGCCAGTTGTCAGTATTCTCTTCTTAAAAGTGTACAACCTGACGCAGCATCCCCAATTCACGGTTTTAATCGTGTCGTTGCCTATTCAAGACCGATTTATTTTTGTCTTTTTTCGTATATTATCCTTCTACTTCACCTCAATTCTCAAAATGATTATGATGACACCGGATTGACCAGTAGGATGACATTAGAAATGTGTCGTGATTTCTTTTTGAGTTTCTTATTATTTTTTCCCGTTATATTTTCCTTGGGGTTGTTCCCTCAAGTAAACACGTTCCTCATGTATCTTCTCGAACAAACAGACATGCACTTATTCGGTGGCAACGCAATGCCAAGCCTACTGTCCTCGTTTTACTGTATTTTTCGTTCCTGTTTTGCTGTGATAGTTATGTATGGGCTCGCATACGGGAGCCTTATTGAGCCAAAACGTTCCCAACATATACTTTTCTCTATGTTTTGTGGCTGCCTAGTAGCTATTTCGTATCATTTGAGTCGAAGTGCCAGTGATCTCTCTTTAGTGTGGAATATAGTCAAAAAACATCTTTGGCCTCCTGATGTTTACCGAGAATACAAGAAAGCTCCTAGGAAAAGCATCACCAAGAAGCCTGATGTCAATAACAAAATAAGTGAAAAAGGAGCTTTATCAGACGTTAAGGGTGAAAAAAGCGTCGAATCTGAAGAAACGTCGGAAAAATTAGTAGATCCTCTACCTTATAAACTTCAAAAAACAGTAAATGCTAGATTGAAGAGTGATCTCATTCTGTGCAGTCTTATTGCTGTGTTAGTGTTTGGTATCCATGCGAGTACAGTTTTTACAGCTTTGCAACCTGAACTGGGACCAGTTTTGTGGTGTATTGCTGGCGCAGTTGGATTTATTTTGCATTATGTTGTACCTCAACTTCGTAAACAACTACCCTGGCTGTGTATTGCACGTCCTATTCTCAGGTCGCACGAATATGAACAGTATCAAGTACGGGGTCCTGCTAAAGTCATGTGGTTCGAGAGAGTGAGTTAAACTGAAATATTTTAAAGTTGAGTCAATCGAAGATAATCTTTGTTTCAGGTTTATGTATACCTTTGTTTTTTTGAAAGGAATATTTTATATCCGCTAGTTTTCCTGGCTGCACTAACGGAGGATTCGCCTATTATAGTGGAGAAATTTGGATATCTTTTGGGATCTCTTTTTGTCGTAGTTTGTGGAATGAGATGTTTTCGAGGTTCTTATTCCTGTCAGAACTCGCAGTATCTCATTCTTACATTTACCGTTTTATTTTTCAACTACGATTATGTGTCTCTTCACGCTTCTTTTCTGATAGACTATTTTATAATGAGTTTTATTTATTACCGAGCCTATGAGTTACTTTTAAAAGTAAGTATTTTTTTGTATGTTATATTACGATTTATATTAATTAATATTTTAGCTTCAGTTTGTGATAACTTACATAGCCCCTTGGCAAATTACGTGGGGTTCTGCATTTCACGCCTTTGCTCAGCCGTTTTCTGTACCTCACTCAGCCATGCTGTTTTTACAAGCCATCGTTTCAGCAATTTTATCAACTCCCTTGAACCCATTTCTTGGTAAATTTTATCCATCAAGTGTTTACTACTCGATCAATATTTTCGTTAATTTTAGGAAGTGCAATTTTCTTAACGTCTTATGTTAGGCCGGTAAAATTCTGGGAACGAGATTACAATACCAGAAGAGTTGATCATTCTAACACGCCTCTTTCTTCACATTTGGACCGTAACTTGGGCGCAGATGACAACAATCTCAATTCGATATTCTACGAACATTTGACCAGATCTCTACAACATTCGTTATGTGGTGACTTGATTTTGGGCAGATGGGGACCTGTTAACCAAGGCGACTGTTTTGTGTTAGCTTCAGATTATTTAAATTGCCTCGTTCATATAATCGAATTAGGTAATGGTCTGGTGACCTTTCAAATGAGAGGTTTAGAATTTCGGGGTACCTACTGCCAACAGAGGGAAGTAGAAGCTATTACAGAAGGGGTTGAGGAAAACGATGGTACGTTGAATTTTTATGATATATTTTTTTTAAAAGGTTTTTATTTATAAGGTTGTTGTTGTTGTGATCCTGGACATTTACCTCACATGCTCAGCGTGAATGCCGCCTTTGGTCAAAGATGGTTGGCTTGGGAGGTCACTGCAGCCAAGTATGTCCTAGAAGGTTACAGTATATCTGACAACAGTGCAGTCTCTATGTTACAAGTCTTCGATTTTAGAAAAGTACTCATAACTTATTATGTTAAGGTAAAATAGTATTAATGAATGTAATGTTTATTTATTTATCAACTTATTGTATTGTATTTTAGAGTATTATATTTTATACTTTAAAGTCTTCCAAATTGAATGAATGGTTAAACTCTGGGTCTATTTTAAAAGCCCTACAGCCCATGCAAGTGCGCAGCTTTGCAGATTTAGATCCTGTATTTAATGTTTATATTGATGAAGATTACGACGTCTGTTCCAACGGTATGACAAAGTCGATGTTTTATCAAGTTTATGGTGATTGGATTGCGTATTGTGCTGGAAGGTTTGAAAAAGAAGTTGATACAAGTAACTACTCAACTTTGACACTGTTGTGTTTTGCTTTGAGTCTGTTAGGTAAATATTTAGAATACAAATATGTATAAAATTTGAAATGTCATGGATCATTTATTATAGGTCGAAGAACATTGGCTACAGTTTCCCACAACACGGTTTCGAGCGTTGAATTTTTCCTTTATGGTCTTCACGCCCTTTTCAAAGGCGATTTTCGAATAACATGCACAAGAGATGAATGGGTGTTTACCGACATGGACTTGCTTAAAACGGTCGTGGCACCTGGGGTTCGAATGTCTTTAAAACTCCACCAGGACCATTTTATGTCCCCAGACGAGTACGACGAAATGCCAGCTCTTTTCGACGCCATTTGTAAATATGAAGAGGAATTGGTTATTTCTCACGAAGGTGACCCAGCATGGAGAAGTGCTGTACTAAGTGGCACTCCCAGTTTATTGGCCCTGAGGTTAGTCTTAACTCTATCATTGAATCAATTAAACTGTTTATGTACCTAATATTTTTTTTAATATGGTGTAAGACTACAATAGTTAATTTTAAATTCCCACCCATTTGAAGGCACGTTCTGGACGATGGGGTGGACGAATACAAGATTATAATGTTAAATAAGCGCCACCTGAATTTTCGCGTCATAAAAATAAACAGGGAGTGCGTCAGGGGTTTGTGGGCAGGACAACAGCAGGAACTGATCTATCTTCGTAACCGAAATCCAGAAAGGGGCAGTATCCAAAACGCCAAACAAGCCCTGAGGAATATAATCAACTCTTCATGTGACCAACCCATTGGTTACCCCATCTATGTATCGCCATTAACAACTAGTTATGCTGAAACTAACGAGCAGCTCTGTGGCATTATCGGGGGATCATTGAGCCTTTCTAAGATTAGAAATACGTTGTTAGAAGCATTTGGAAGGTAATTTAAAGTTTATTTCAGTTTATATGTAATTACATTTTGTAAACGGTTTAGGGTCCGCAAACATTGTCGAGAAGGATGCTCAAGTGGTGGATCAAGGGACGAAATAGGTATGGGACAAGAAGGGGTGTACGCCATGACACCAATCACTGCCTTAACCCATCACACTGCCGGAAGTCAGTCCACGGATGGGTCACATTTTGGTGGTAGTATGGGTAGAGGGGCTAGTCTTAGTAGAACTTCTTTAGGTAAAAACAAGTTTTAGAAATGATCAGTAAACTGTTTATTATTAATTAATATTAACGTTTTTGCAGGAGGAAACAGGGGTAGTTTGGCATCCATGGGAAAGCCCACCAGTTCTACATTAGCCAGTCTAGCGGGATTGTTCAAAGAAAGAGATGAACGTGCAGTTTCCCAAGTACCCGATGGTCAAAACCGTACTGATGAGAAAAGCACAAAACCGTCAGATACTGGAGAAAAAGAAAACACGTATCAAAGGGTTAAGGTATTAATTAATTTTAATAAAATGTTTATTTATGGATATTTCCTTGACTTGTAATTTTTTTTATAGATTATTGATCCTAATGTGGTTTACGACTGCATCAATTTGGGCAGGCGCATTGATGTGAGTTGGCCGGATGAAAACATGAGAGCCAAAGGGGGGCGATCCCATTGGAGGGATTGGTTGCCTGAGACAGGAATGGAGGGACAGGTAATTTTTAATTTTTTGTAATTAACAGGAGGAAGTGAAATGTTTTTATTACAACTTTCTCTATTTTTTTTTTAATTATCGAAAAAGGTGGTTCATCGGTGGAGTCCCTGTCATTGGGACCCTAGCAGACGTTCTCACGTCGACAGAACGATCCTGCTAGTAAAAATAGACGACAAATACGTTCCGATTGCCGAAAGTGGCGTACAAGACTTAGGGGCCGAAGTTTAATTAATAATAAAAACATTTCCACTGACAGCAGTCGCATAATAGAATTAATAATTAAGCACTAATTACTATAGTTAATTAAAGTTTCCAAATAATAGCGAACTGATCTTTTTTAGTTAATATTTAGCATTCATACTTTTGTATTGTCGTTTTTTTTTTCCTTTTTCTTTATCGATTTAATTTATTAAGCGTACAATGACAGTGTACCCGAACTTGTTGTAAATTATGTATGTACTACTCTTTCTGTAGTATATCATTTTTAATGTAAATATAGTCGTGTAAAGAAAATAATTTCGTTTTTTATTGAGTTAATATTCGAAAGAAATATAAAAATGAAAATAAAGTTATTAAAACTTCTTTACATAGTCGTTTCAACTATTTAAAATTAAAGGGACCAGTAAATTAATGACTTGCCAATTATTATTTGTTTTTAAGTCATATACTATGGTTTATTGCATCTGTACATTAATCTAAATTAGTTTAAATGGTATTTGTTATGAGGAAAAGGGTTACTGTTAATTTGCGTACTTCGGTGTATATATGGTTGTCTATATTAAAAGACCATTTTTATCATACGTATTACAAAAAAAATAAACTTCACTCGTTAATTAATTTAATAATAAAAAATTATGTAATAAATATGATTTACCGTTAGTTAGTTTCATTGCTTATTTAAATTGCAAATGAAGAAAGAAAAAAAATATAAAAACCGTTCTGTTTTTTGCGTGTTATGGACAGATATTATGTTTTACACCCCCGCAAAGTTGTAGTAATTATTACCAAAAGTAGATAATTGGTATTCAAATTTATGCATCATCATAATTCCTACTTATGTAACAACCAACCTGTCTTGTAGAAGACATCATTAACAATCTCCCACACCCATCCGTATCGGAAACATACTTACCTACAGAGTATTAAAAGCAAATAACTCGTAATAGTAAAATACACAAAGGATTGGCATTTTTTTACCAATTATTTAATACTTAGGTAAATACATACATTTTAAAAAGTAAATACATTAGCCTTATTAAGCAATCATAAGTGCGGAGTAAAACTGTATTTATTAGATTGCCATTTTATGGTACCGATCAATTTGTGCTATGATAATAACTTGCATTCAAAATAAGTTATTGGTAGTACCATTAATTTGCAACTAAAAACATAAAAACAGTTGGTACCTAATTAAGTATAATAACCCTGTCCTTTTAATATCGTAGCAATCCTTGTATAAACAATATAAATTTAAGTCAGTTGTTTTGTTTACGACTGAGTAAGGTAAAGACGGCGCAGGCCCTTTCGACTGTTTCGCGAAGTAAACACATCAAGTTATTACACTCACGTAAGTAACTGCTTGCTTGCAATATTGTCAACGGGACAAAATGAGACAGAGAAAGGTACCAGGTAGGAAATGGTGGGGCAGATACCTCCATTGACCACCTGACGAAACAAGCAAGCAGGTAGATATAGATTTAGCGAATATTACGGTGCCTGTGTAGTGTACGGTGGTTTAGTTTGAAATCGTGATAACGAGTGTGTGTTTTTATAACAACTCGAGTCATTATCGTGGTGCGAGAGTGCCTTTCGTACATTTGAAAGTGAAACTAACTTTTTGATTTGTGGGAAAAAACTATTTTAAATCATCTTTAACCACTTGATGGTACTCTGGATCTTGATAGTGGGTAAGTTGCTTGCAATATTTCTTCTTCTTCTTATTCTTGTGGTAACAAAGTTTTTGCCACGGTTTGGGTTAGATTTTGATGGCAAGGTACTCTTTAATATTTAATAAGTATTAATTAAAGGTATATTTTTGGAATCTTTAAAAATTAAAAACGTGTATGTTTATGTATTTTATGAAACTTTTTTCGCCAAATTCATCCAAGCGTGGTACTTATATTTAGCTGAAGTTATGTCTCCCTATTGTTCTTCGTTCATCGCACGATTATTCGATTATGTTGAATTAGTTACACCGGTTGTTATCGGGAAATTTAATTTGAATCTGCTTTGAACTCTGGAAAGTTTATTATGTACTTACAATAGTTAATTTTGAAAGGCTTTATTACTTTAAAAAATATAATACTTAACCCCAGTTATCTGGGACCAGGAATGGTACCAAAAAAAAATTAATTAATTTTTTTTATTTCTTTGTGGTAATTTATTGAGCTGTTGTTGACGTCAAGAAATTTACGTGTTTTTTATATTGTAATGCTGATTTGATAGAACGACAAACGACTGGATTATTTATTATGAATGACTGCTGATTATTGTTGATAAATTAGAGGGTAAAAAAAGTTGTAAAGCTTTTTTATTATTAGCTATAGGTACTCTTGTTGTTTAAAATTTTCCACAAAGCAAAATACCTAACTAATAATATTTAATGAGAAATGTTGATGACGAAAAATTTCCCAAATTTTTTTATTTATATTGTATGCCCCAGGGAGCCTTTCCAGTGCATTAAATGCTATTTATTCTATATTATTTTTCCTATGTAGGTTTATAGTGTCAATAAAATTTATAATTAATATTGTCACAAAATTAGGGGGGTTGTGGTAATTTATTTTGGTAGGAATTAAAATTAGTTTTGAAATTTTGATTGAGGTACCTATAGGAGAGTTTGCAAAAAAACATTTTTCATAAGATTTTCTACGCAGCAAAGACTGTAGTTGTTTCTCAGTGTAATTAAGATTAGATATTAATTACAATAGATACCTATTTAATTACTTAAATTTGTTATGTGAGACGTGATAAAATTTTGATATTAATAAAATAAAATAAAATTATTTGAACTCTAATATTTCTATATATTAAAAAAATAGATTTTAGTCTAATTAAGAAACAAAAAAAAATATTTTAATTTCATTAAAAAAAACAACAAAATTTTTGATAAGTCGAATCAAATTGGTTGGCAATGGCAACTATGGAAAATACTTGTAATTTTTACTTGATAACTTCAAGATAATATTTGGCGCGAACTTCGATAAGTCGAATTTTCTGAGAGAATCTCTTAATGATGTATATGTACGTCTCTTTTTAATAATTAAGCAGTGATGCAGTTCAGTTTCTACTGTTATTTGACCAAAAATTAAATTTTATAAAAAAGTGAAAAGTGCTGCACTGAAAAAAAATTACCTATATATCTATCTATCCATCTATCTGTGTAACATTAAATAAACGCATAGGTATAAATGGTAATTTACAAAAAATAATCAGATACATATGTAAAGGTACCATTATTGAATAAGTCTTGATACCTCGAATTTTTTTTGCGTCATATGGTGATTGAAGTTATCGAAATAATTTTTTTTTCTGGTTTATGAATGTCGCTGCAGTTGAGCATTTAGGAACGATTTAAAAATAAATCCTTGTGTAGGATTCTGCATCAGTTATTGTAATTATTTTGAACGAAGTAACTCCCACTTGTTGCTTAATAGCTAGCTACTCATTCATAGAAGGATAATGACAATAACAATTCGAATACATTGTTCAAATAATAATAATACATAGTGTAATACCTACGTACGCTGCTGCTTTCTCATTAAATTATGATCTAGGTACGTAACAATTACAAAATGGCCTTTGGATTATATAATAGATAATAATACGATTGCCATTATTAGGAACGATTAACAGAATAATTAGCAAAGGATTAAAATAAAGATAATTCAAGATAACAGGTACAATTTATTGCCATAGTAGATACCATTACGCATTTAATTCATAATCAGTAAAATACAAAAAGGGGTTTTTTACCGTTTCTATTTTCTTTATCGTTTTTATCACATGAGAGATCTGACGTTTTTATTAGCATAGCAATCAATACGAACAATAACCTAATAAATGTTTACTAGTCCATTTTTGTAGATAGGTATTTGGTGTAATTCTGGATTTCTTTGAATAAGAAAATTATCATTTTTAGGGTTCCGCGCCTCAAAAGGAAAAAGCGGAACCCTTATAGGATCACTTCGTTGTCCGTCCGTCTGTCAAGGCCCTTTTTCTCAAGAACGCGTGGAGGTATCAAGCTAAAATTTATACCAAATACTCAGGTCTATTGTCCCTTGGAACTGTGAAAAAATCAAACTTCTAAGCCAACGCAATCAAAAGATACAGCCGTTTATGCCGCAAATTTCCGCAAATTTTCGAATCAAAACCTACAGGGTACTTCCCGTGAACTCATAATCTTGAAATTTGGTACGAAGCAACGTCTTATAGCACAGATAAAGGAAAAATTGCGAAAACCGTAAATTTTTAGTTACATCATATAATAAAAATATTTTTAATAATTTTAAAGTTACTACCCCTTTCCTCATGAACGCGTAGAGGTATTAAATTGAAATTCATATCAAATACTCAGGTCTATAATACCTTTAAGCTGTAACAAAATCAAACTTCTATGTCAACGCAATCAAAAGAAACAGCAATTTAAGCCGCATATTTTCAAACTCGCAACTACTCGCAAGGGAATCAAAACCTAAAGGGTACTTCCAGTCGATTTAGAATCTTGAAATTTGGCATGAAGCAATGTTTTATAGCACATATAAAGGAAAATTCCGAAAACCTTAAATTTTTAGTTACATCACATATATACAGGTTTGTACGGAACCCTCGGTGCGCGAGTTCGACTCGCACTTGGCCGGTATTTTTATTTGGGGTTTATACTTCAAAAAGAAAAAAATCTATAGGTATAAAGCCAAAAAAATTAGGGAACTTATAACTTATATCAATTCCGATAAAAATTAAAATTACGAGTTTCAGCCTTTGAATGAGCTATTTTTGTAAATATACAGGGAATTTCATTTATAACGACTTCGGTTGTAACGACCTTTTGGTTATAACGACATAACACACAAGTCCCTTGAATTTAAGGAGTAATTAAAGAAGAAAATTTGGCTGTAACGTAACGACTTCGGATGTAACGTCCGTCGATTTCGGTTTTAGCGACTAATTTTAATAAACTATTAATTACAAGATGCTAGAAATCTCATACTAACTGATATTGCGACCGAGTCTAAACACAAAACTTTTTAATCTTTAGTTTACATTCACAGATAGTCAGTCAGCAGTTGTACTTAGTAATTCTTTATAAATGTTAAGGTTGATAAAGTTGAATCTAAGAATCAGTTACTACTGGGTAGTACTTTTCTTGCTGCCTAATTTCCTTCTAATATTCTTTCTCTCATTCTTTTTATATATTAGCGACGACTTCCGGATATAGCAACAGAATTTAATGGTCCTTTTATCGTCGTTATAAACGAAATATACTGTAGGTACATTATAAAATATGATAAGAACCTGCTTAAATATGGCGAGTAATAATATAAAACCATCAAGTGTTCAAATATACCTACATTTGTTGAAGATCGTAGTTTAAGTTTAGGTACTTATTTAATTTTTTAGCTGTAATTAAGTATTAATTTATTTTTTGTAATTTATCTAATACGACTGTACAAATATCTATACTCGTAGTTTCAAGCTTTATAAAAAGCTGTTAATGGTCATCAATTGTGTAAGAAAATGATTTATTCACGTAATTACTGAAGTAATTTTCTGCTAATTAGTTTTTATAAGTACCTACATCATGTGGGTTATCATCCGCGTTTGAATTGAATGACAGTTTTTAGCAAAATTATTATCATCCTCTTAAAATAATGCTAAAATATGGCAGATGATGCACTTATATGCAACTTAGTATTTATTTATTTAATTAATAAAGAAACTGCAAGAATGTAATAGGTACTGAAGTACATATAAGTAATAAATAAATAACTAAGTAGGTATTATTTAATGTAGGTTCATTATGTACCTACCTATGGTACTCAGTGGGAGTTGGTGTTGTTCAAATAAGCTTATCGAATCGATTTTGGATGCATCTTGAATCATACTCATTACGAATTATAATTTCACGCTTGTAAAGTGAGTGGGAAGGTTTTTGGCTGATCCCAAATACCGTTATTAGATGGGAAAATTTTAAATCAAGTTCAATATCGTTACGGTCTACTAATTACTGTCTATCTACTTCATTATTATATTCGCTGAGTCCACATAACACATAACAATCCAATAATGATGAAATAGCAATGTACCTACGTATACAGGGTTTTTCAAGTTGATGGGCTATTAGAAGCATATGAATTAGTGGAAGGAATTAAATTCTGAAACTTGGGCTCATTTAGTTATTGTTTATGCCGCATCTTTTAAAAATATTTTCAACTTCGATTTACATCCGGTTATACCGGAAGTCGATACCAACTTTGTTATTTTAAATGGAATGGTATATTTTTCACGCTGAATTCGAATAAAACGAGTAATTCTAAGGTAAGTTTGATAACCAACTTGTACACCTATGACGATCGGTTTCTGAGTTAATTTAATTTATAGAAAAAAAAAATCGCTACCGCAACCCAAACTATAAAAAATCATAACTTCTATAAAATACGACTTAGAGTGTTGAAATTTTTACTAGTAATAGCTGAATATTAGTGCTAACGCCTTGACAAAATTGAATTAAATAATTTATACAGGGCGTTCAAAATAAAATTCTAAAATTGAAAAACTTCAAACACGAATTACTTCGTTTTTTCAAATGGCACCTACTATTTTTTATTTTTTCAATCGATTCCTTTTTTTATCCTCTTTCGATCTATATGGATACTTCCTATTTTAAGTAATAATTCAAAATTATTCCAAAATTTTCAAATAAAATAGGAAGTATCCATATAGATCGAAAGAGGATAAAAAAAGAATCGATTGAAAAAATAAAAAATAGTAGGTGCCATTTGAAAAAACGAAGTAATTCGTGTTTGAAGTTTTTCAATTTTAGAATTTTATTTTGAACGCCCTGTATAAATTATTTAATTCAATTTTGTCAAGGCGTTAGCACTAATATTCAGCTATTACTAGTAAAAATTTCAACACTCTTAAGTCGTATTTTGTGGAAGTTATGATTTTTTATAATTTGGGTTGCGGTAGCGATTTTTTTTCTATAAATTAAATTAACTCAGAAACCGATCGTCATAGGTGTACAAGTTGGTTATCAAACTTACCTTAGAATTACACGTTTTATTCGAATTCAGCGTAAAAAATATACCATTCCATTTAAAATAAGAAAGTTGGTATCGACTTCCGGTATAACCGGATGTAAATCGAACTTGAAAATATTTTTAAAAGAAGCGGCATAAACAATAACCGAATGAGCCCAAGTTTCAAAATTGAGTTTCTTCTACTAATTCATATACTTCTAATAGCCCATTAACTTGAAAAACCCTGTATATTTAATTAGAGATAATCTCTAACCATGAAGCAAAAAACATATATCCCATCAAATTTAAGATTGCATTTGTATGAAATAAACAAAGACAACAGGAGCAATATGTCCTTTGCTTATTGTTTTAATTATTAATAAAAGTATGTTTTGTGTAACTGAATCTATTTACGAAATACGTTGTTGGCGATGTATACATACCTACACATAAAAAAATAGACAAATTGTAGATAGCAACGAGTCTTAAATTTTGTTTAAAATTAACTTGAAAGTAATTTGACTCAATTTATTGTTATTATTTGGTTATTTTATCAAGTTCATCGTAAAATTCACTGCCTGTAAGTAATTAAAAACAATGTTTATTTCTGACTATTATAGTTTTTAAAGTAAGATAAAATATTTATTTGGAACTAAACTTTTGTAGATATTGAGATGAAACATAATTTGGCTCCAAAGTCGTTGATTAATTGATACGGTTTAGAAATACGATCGCATGCAATCGTAAATTTTATAGAATATATTTAAAAGAATTGTCCACTGTACAGGAATGGCATTGGATCTCCCTCCAGGAGGAGGAAAGCCTTCAGAAACGTTTCTAAATAACAATTAAGTTAACTCAATCGAAATGACCATCCTATTTCTTCAAAATGAACCTCAACAACTTGAAATTTTTTAAAATAGGGAGCATTACAAGGTGCCCCCCCCCCTACTCAATGTTGCCATTATTACCATTTTGTTTGCGAAAATCCAGTAGATATCTAATAAATGTGGTACTGGTCGGTTGTAGTAGTAGTAGTAGTAGTACCATTATTGGATATCCACAGCTAGTATTTGTTAAATCTCGAGGTTCGATTTTTCGTACTACTTTCTTCGGTTGTTAACCTTCGTCGAGGTCAATAATATCTGCAGGACAGCATCGGCGACAAGACCACGATGGTGGTATCTACCTACCAAGTACCAACCAATATAACAGTCCCACCGACGACGATGTCTTAAAATACGTTAAGTTCAGTTACATACATACGTACCTACATAAGTACCTTTAGTACCTTTACCTGTGAAAATGTGAGTGTGAGTGTGAGTGTATGTATGTCCTTTTTCATAAGCTGCTTGCATGCAAAGTTTACGTTCTGTTGTAATTTATTACGAAGCTATCGGTTGTGTTCTTGAAAACGCAACGCGGCCTTACATTCCGCAAGATCATTACATACTTCGCGGACCCATTGGTTGCTGGACATTTATCATAAAACCCAACACGCGAATTCTGTTGGATTAGTCTAGGTACCGATAATAAGAATAAAAATGTGTTTAAATTGGCCGCAATAAAGGCGGGACTTATCACAGGCGAAACAAACAAATGAATTAGTTGCGCCACCCCTTTTTCATTGTTATTGTAGTTGTCGTCAAGGAGATCAGAGCTGTTTAGGTACGTAACTCCGCCCACTGTTGGAGCATTATGGCGAATAACGTGCTTGTCACTGCTCACTCGCCAACGTTTGCTCCGCCTTATTTACAGACAATTGACGATCAGAATTATCTAGTCCTAGAGGAACAACAGCACAAAATAAACGAAATTTACGTTATACCAATGTGAAATTCGTCCCGATTTGTTTATTTACGTATGTAGGTACATAAGTGACTACATTTCTTATTATAAAAAATAAAATTGACCATTAGATTCTAGTCACATTTTTATAACGTACCTATTTAATAATTTAGTTTTAAAGTAAGTACCCAGTGTGGCTTTTAGGTAGATACCTACGTTATTTACATAAAGAGAATGTGAAATTTTATCACGTGTGTCTAACGCTTTAGTTGCATATTCTTAGAAGTTTTTGGGCAATGTATTATTCATAAGCTCGACTTGTCGGACGATGAGAAAAAACTAACATACAAAACGATGGATGGATGGATGGTTTTTGAGAAGCACTTTAAAATTACTTAAGTAAATAACAATTATTTTATGTATGTACAGTAACTTCTACAACTACATACCTACAAGGTCTTTCCTAAGAAAAATTGTTTTGTTATGTAACAATTACCTGTATAGTGTACATATTAGGTACTTATTTACATATCAATTTATATTATTGCTGCACCTTGAACTTACAGTAAGATTTTAACTAATTACATCGATACTAAAAGAAAAACTTACATTTCCAAAAATGTGTTGTGGCACGAAAGGACAAAAAATTATTAATTAATTAGAGATAGATATAATTTTAGAGAATTACTAGCAGTAATACCCGGCGTTGCTCGGGTAAGAATATATTACACGTTTGATGGAACATCCTAGAATATTCGCGAATTTAGAAATATCCAGAACATCCCATAATCATTCAAAACATTTTCTAACTTTTCTTAACACTGAAAATTTCTTGAATTCTTGAACATTGCCAAATCATTTAATTAATCACTTGATTTTACGATGATAACACTGACGAAAAGTAACTGAATTTCGGTTTATATACCATCAGACATCGAAATTTCTAGTATTAGAACACTCTAGAACATTCAAATAGTCTGTTTTTTTTTCATTTGTCGAAATCACGTGAATTTTTTTGGTCACTCTTTGCTCTTGTTTCCAATTGATCTTCACTCGACTCCAAACACAATTTAACTGACAAAAAGTCACTGAATGTTGATTTATATGTCATCGAACATCGAAATTCCTAGTAGGTACCAGAACACTCTAAAATATTTAGATGTACATCACTTTGAAACGTAGATGTACAATTTTTGAAACTTTCTAGATCATTCAAGAAATTTTTAGAACTTTCTCGAACATTCTAATCTAAGTCGATAATAACAGTTTCCGCTCATTTTAGAATTTTTTAGATCATTTCAGAAATTTTGAGATCTTTCAGAAAGTCCTTATGACTTAAAAAAGGACAGAAATATTTCTTTTCACCTTTCTGCCACCTACAACCACCCACCGCGACCAAACTCCCTTACTCCCACCTGGAGACCAAGGGGTATTAACCACCCAAACAGGAAGTTGATAGGAGTAGGTAAAGATAGAGAAAACCCTGTCTTTACGTACGAACATTAGCATTATATATATATATATATATATTTAGATTAGATTTATTTTAACATTTACAAACTCAAACGTTAGTACCTACAACATGAAAAATTCTGGATGAAAATTCAGTTAGTAAAAAAATTCTCTTTACTTTTTTGATTATGTAAAACAATGCCTATTTTAAATTCTGAAAAGTAAGTACTTAAGTAGGTAAAACATTAGATATTTAAGGAAAAAAAAAACTGTAATCTACTGTTACACTTAGATATTCTTATTGTATTTTGCTTAGTATCCAGTAAATGTTTAACTTTCCAGAAACTTCTGTTATTTGATGAAGTCGTTCGTGGAATCGAGCTCCTTTGGGTGAATGCCTTACAAATTACATAATCGTGCATTTTCTTCAGAAAGTAGGCTCTTGCGGTAGTTCTACCGACACCTTCTTATCTCCTTAACAAAAAATTCATTCGTGAAAACCAGAATAACTGGCTTATGTTTCTCATGCCTTATCTTATTTCTTTATCAAAAATATTCATAAACCTAAGCTTATTATTAGATATAATACATACCACAACAATCAGAAAGTAGTTATTAATATTATCTCAAAGGATATAACAGGATTAAATGATAAAAAGTCTTCCTTAGTAGGATTTTAGGAGTTTCAACTTTTAAATTTATCTACCTAATCTGCTAAAATATTTACATGTCTAGGATTCAGTCACGATTTCATAAATGTACGTGATCTCATACGTCATTAAGTTTTTGTTCTGATGTCTCCAAAGTACAAAATTTCTTGAACATTTCGCTCATTACTTTTTGCATTATGTATAGGTTGCGAAAACGTGAACGTTCAAATCGTCGCTACTCACTGCATTTGTTTGTGTACTCGTACTTGTAGACGTGTCTTCGCGCAACTACCAATAGCAGTCAGCAATCAGAGTGCGCGCGCCATTTTACCGCCCCTACTGCTTACTGTCATTGGTGAGAGTGTCGTACCGCCCTCTTACTGACTGCAGCTGTCACATTTTAACTGAACGCCAAGATCCACATCTTCGCACACTGTATACCTAAGTGCGTTTTACTTTTTACATATATGTACCTATGCAATTTTTTTTTATTGTAAACGCATGCATGACCTTACATAATAATTACGAACAAAACAGTAGGTACCTTAAAGTATCTCTTATGAACAATAAGTTTATCGTGTGAACGGAAATGCAAAGATTATTTACCTACCGGTAGTTTTTTTACATAACAATGGAAACCGTAATAAGTCCACACTGTAGGAAACCAGTTTGGTTTGTAGGGTTTTTTCTCATCATGGTAAAGTGAGGGAAATGCGACGAATTAAGACTCTCGTTTTGCTCTGTCTGATGTCTGCCGGTGACTTTATGGGTAGATTTACTTGTCTAACCATAACGTAACATAAATCCACTGTTGAATGAAAAAGCACAAATAATAGAGGCGACAATGGAAAGAAACTAGACAGGTTTTTGTCATTTGGCGTCAGGTTAATCGTTCATTCGGTTCAAGTGAATGAAAAGTTTTATTCAACGAGTCCGTCTATTTATTGTGCTTACTGTTATTAGATAGTCATGGTATTCCGTAGAAAATGCGATGGTTTTTGTACGTTCCCGTAGACTATTGTAGAAATGCCATTTAGTTTTTTTACCTATCTACTTATTTATATATAACATAAATAGTTAGTTCTCAAAGTCGAAGATCTTTCTCATATTAGATTTAATATTCTCTTGCGTGCATACTTTACGTGGAAATAAGTAAGTAATTAAAGAACTGACTTTATGACAATCCCCAAGAGCAATCTGTAGCTCTAGAATTTCCTCTTACCTAGAAATACTTGTAATATACGCAGAGGTAATTTATATTGTAATTTAAGGATATAAAATTTGTCGTGCTGTTTTATTAAAGTTGGTACGACTGACGACATATGCAGGCAGCAATCAAGTGCTAAAGCTCTTTCTAAATATTTAGCATAATTATTATGTATGCCTCCAGGAACTTAGCAAACTGATTTTTTAAATTGCATTCTAAACGTTTACTGTATGTATGTATGTAAGTAGCTTTTATATCGGGTATTATAATTGATATAAAACAAAAACTAAAGCAAATTTTCTATAAATAAAAGTATAAGGAACGCCAACACAAAAGCTCCTTCCCCCAGGTAAATGTTTGTACTGAAACATAAACGTAGCAGTTACTTTTTGTACTGATCAATTGGCAGTCCTGTTGGGCTGCAGTAACATTAAAATTGTTGACAGTTGCGTTTGTTTTTGAACTTTTAACTTATATGATTATAAATCAAAATGGCTGTTTTTTTAATAACAAATACCTATTGTGCCCTAATGGTAAAATAGTAATTAAGAAAATACTTGAACATTTAACAATCATTAAATTAACTACATTTAAATATGTTTGCCATATATTTTGAAAGAATTTGTCAACAATGTAACTAGTAACTTTAATATACGTATTGTAATCAATGTAAAACAAAAGCACATTTTCTATAAATAAATGTATAAGGAATGCCAACACAAGGGCTCTTTTATCTAGATTAATATATTTGTCCTGAAACATGAACGTAGCAGTTACCTAATCAATTGGCAGTCTTGTCGAGCTGCAGTAACTTTACAATTTTGACAGACAGTTGCGTTTGTTTTTAAGCTTTTAACTTAATTATTAATCAAATAATTGCTTTTTAAGAACAAATTTTGTGCCCTAATGGTAAAATAGTAATTAAGGAAATACTTGAACATTTAACAATCATTAAATTAACTACAGTTAAATATGTTTGTCATATATTTTGAGAGAATTTGTCAACAATGTAACTGGTAACTTTAATATACGTATTATAATCAATATAAAACAAAAACTAAAGCATTTTTTGTATAAATAAATGTATAAAGAATGCCAACACAAGAGCTCTTTTGTCTAGATTAATATTTGTCATTAAACATGGACGTAGCAGTTACTTTTTGTACTGATCGATTGGCAGTCTTGTCGAGCTGCAGTTCCATCAACATTTTGACAGTTGCGTTTGTTTCTGAGCTTTTAACTTAATTATTAATCAAATAATTGCTTTTTAAGAACAAATTTTGTGCCCTAATGGTAAAATAGTAATTAAGGAAATACTTGAACATTTAACAATCATTAAATTAACTACAGTTAAATATGTTTGTCATATATTTTGAGAGAATTTGTCAACAATGTAACTGGTAACTTTAATATACGTATTATAATCAATATAAAACAAAAACTAAAGCATTTTTTGTATAAATAAATGTATAAAGAATGCCAACACAAGAGCTCTTTTGTCTAGATTAATATTTGTCATTAAACATGGACGTAGCAGTTACTTTTTGTACTGATCGATTGGCAGTCTTGTCGAGCTGCAGTTACATCAACATTTTGACAGTTGCGTTTGTTTTTGAGCTTTTAACTTAATTATTAATCAAATGATTGCTTTTTAAAAACAAATTTTGTGCCCTAATAAAAAATTTGTAATTAAGAAAATACTTGAACATTTAACAATCATTAAATTAACTACAGTTAAATATGTTTGTCATATATTTTGAGAGAATTTGTCAACAATGTAACTGGTAACTTTAATATACGTATTATAATCAATATAAAACAAAAACTAAAGCATTTTTTGTATAAATAAATGTATAAAGAATGCCAACACAAGAGCACTTTTGTCTAGATTAATATTTGTCATTAAACATGGACGTAGCAGTTACTTTTTGTACTGATCGATTGGCAGTCTTGTCGAGCTGCAGTTACATCAACATTTTGACAGTTGCGTTTGTTTTTGAGCTTTTAACTTAATTATTAATCAAATGATTGCTTTTTAAAAACAAATTTTGTGCCCTAATGAAAAAATTTGTAATTAAGAAAATACTTGAACATTTAACAATCATTAAATTAACTACAGTTAAATATGTTTGTCATATATTTTGAGAGAATTTGTCAACAATGTAACTAGGAACTTTAATATACGTATTATAATCAATATAAAACAAAAACTACAGCATATTTTCTATAAATAAATGTAAATTATAGTCTTGTCGAACTGTAGTAACATCAACATTTTGCGTTTATTTTTGACCTTTTAACTCAGTTATTAATCAAAAATAATGTTTTTTAAGAATAAAAGTGGCGTGAGTTGTAAAATTGGCCATTTAACAAGCATGTGATGAACATTTCCCCAAAATTAATTCAAGAATAATTGCCAACAATAACTTCCGCCATTAATTTTTTAAATTTACTTAGAAATTTCGTTATAAACGATATTTACTGCAAAATTATAGAAAATTCTTAGTTCACACAAATAGTACCTATTTTATATAGAGAATTATTCTGTGGTCTGGTGATAATTTTATACGTATTATGGTTCGAGTTTTCTTTTTCCGTAGATTTAAATAAAAATTACCTTTCTCTTGACGCGCCGCAGGCACTAATAATAAGTCGGAACAAGTCGTCGGTACATTTGACGTTCAATTTGTTGCAAAACGATTTCATTCACTCACTTGCAAGTTAAATTGTTCGATTATATACTTAGATACAATATTGGGAACGGAACTTTCGATGAAAGCAATCGTACCAACCGAACAATCGCAATCGACGACAGCACGAAAGAATTCGGTCATGTTGAACAACTGCATTAAGTGACGTGACTTTAATTATTTATTAAGACAAAAAGGATCCGATTAAAATATATTTATTAATTTAGAGGCTGGTACCTAATTAGTAGATAACTACAGTTGGTAAAGTATAAAAACCACTAGGTAAATAAAGTTTAGGTTAAGTTTAAGAGAAAGCATGATAATACCATTTTTATTTTATTATCAACATCTTAAGTCGATTTTTAATTCCTGGAGAGGTCACAAAGTGGTGAAAAATATGTCAAATAAGCACAAAATCCCCCAACTGTGTAACATCAATAAATATTCTAAAAAGAAAGAGACTAAGTACCAATGACATCTTAGGGGACATAAATTAATTACGTTAGCTCAAAGTAGAGGAGAACGGTCCATAAAAAAGTCATGAAATCTCATTTGAAGGGAAGGGGAGGTATTAATTCATTAATTCATCCCGGTCTCTCAACTAAATCTCACGTTATGAGAAGCAAAGGGTTCCCACCATATCTCACCAAAGGCAAGTGAGGAGGAGCCCAAGACCTCACGTAATTAAATCGATGGAGCTTAATTATCTGGTTATTTTGTCACTCTCTGTTTTACTCATTAGATCTATTAAGCGATTATCTTATCTGTGATTATTAACTCACAATTTCTAATCAAACTGTTATTATTTTTAAAACCTTTGGACTCCGGATCAGAAGGATGAGAAAAAGTTATTGTTCAACATTTGTTTAGATAAGGATTACTTGAAAAAATTAAATGAATTTTAATTTGTTTTTCTAAGATAAGATTATGCATCAACTACCTAATAATAGTTGTCAAATGAAATCTTCATTATATTATAAGTAGACCATTACCTACCTTTTATATAGGTACATATATTTAGGTATTTATGATGGAAGTTGGATGTTTGTTCAGTCAGTTATTTTGTGCTTTATTAAGCTTTAGGTAGGTGTGTTGTAATTATAATACGTAGATACACGATTATTTTGTACTTTGTACACGCTCTAGACACCTGACAATGATGATGTTTACCATCGTGGATTTGTCAATATTTATTTATCAGCTGTGTTTACACCATTTATTTATTCAGTGTCAAGTAGGTATTGGAGATCATCCTAAGTCTGATTACGGAGATTACGGTTTTAAAAGCGATAGCGAAAGTGCCAGTAAAATATTTCAGGAATTTTTTAAATTGTTTTTTTTTTACATTATTTATCAAATAATCTTGATCCATACATATAGTACATAATTGGCGCGGTATTTCTTTTATGAATGTTGAAATAGGGGAACCATTAAAAAGTAATTAAATGTCATTTAAAGGGAGGTGGTACTGACTAAAATATACATAGTTATAGTTTTAGGGTAGAGGGGTTCAATAAACTCTCAACAAATACTCAAAATACTTTCAGAGAGGGGGGAGAGTCAATTATTAAAAATTCTTTTTTAAAATGTACAAACCTAACTCCCATATCCCTAAGACTAATCTTAAAAATCTCGTATAGGAGGAAAACTCAAATTCTAATTAAAATCCTTTATAGTATTTTAAAAATATTACTCCCATCAGAAGGATGAGAAAAATATGTTCAACTATTTATCTTACGATAAGGATTATCTGTAAATGAATTGGAATGAATTTAATTGTTTGTTCAGATCAAATTATGCATAATCTAATAATAGGTCAATGAAATCTTATAATTATAAGTAGCCATTACACCTTTTATAAGGTCAATTTAGGTAAATGGAAGGGATTTTTTATCATTATTTTTCTTTAAAGGGAGGGGTGTAATAAATACGTAGATAACGATTATTTTGTACTTTGTACAGCTCTAGACACCTGAAAGATGATGTTTACCATCGTGGATTTGTCAATATTTATTTATCAGGTGTTTACACCATTTATTTATTCATGTCAAGTAGGTATTGAGTCATCCTAAGTCTGATTACGGAGATTAACGGTTTTAAAGCGATACAAATCCATAAAATTTCAGGAATTTTTTAAATTGTTTTTTTTTTACATATTTATCAAATAACTTATCCATACATAAATAGACAAATGGCGCGGTATTTCTTATTATGAATGTTGAAATAGGGGAACCATTAAAAAGTAATTAAATGTCATTTAAAGGGAGGTGGTACTGACTAAAATAAATAGTTATAGTTTTAGGGTAGAGGGGTTCAATAAACTCTCAACAAATACTCAAAATATTTCAAGAGGGGGGGAGTCAATAAAATCTCACATCATTTAATAATTCCAAAGAATATTATTAAAAATTCTTTATAGTACAAACCTACTCCCATATCCCTGAGGGAGTCCCACTAGATCTTACAAAATTTCGCTATGAGGGAGGAAGGAGACCAAATTACTAATTAATGGACATCCCCTTGCCAAAAAGAATTTTAGATGAATATTTGTTATCTTCTTTTAGGGGGTGTTTTATAAAAAATTCGCGAATTATGAATAACTTATCTATCGCAAATTTTTTTAATATTATTTTGAAAAAGACAATAAATAGGCAATTGGATGAAATGAAGGAATGGAACAACCAAAATCTGATTAAATCTCATTTAAAAGGATGGGATAGGTAATTAAAAATTTTACGTAAATAAGTTGTACTGTCTAGGATACAGTAACAATTTTATAAAAGTATGTAGCTCAAAATGGAGAGAGGGATTCAATAAAATCACATCAAACTTCATTTAAAGGGGGAGGGAGTCAATGACAATCTCACGTCAATTTGATAATTCAAATATTTGTTATAACTTTCTTTCTCATTTTTAATAAGAATTTATTGTAATGTAAATTTCATCCCTATACCCCTGGGGGATCCCACAATATCTTATCAAATTTCACTAAAGGAAACGAGTAAACTAAATTACGAAATTAATGGACGCTCTTTTTCCAAAAAAAAATTTATGAATATTTGTTAGTCCTCTTTAAGGATGCTTTTAGAAAGAATTTGGTAAACTATGGATAACTTATCTATAGCGATTTTTTTTAATATTATTCTGAAAAAGGCAATAAATAGGTAATAGGATGAAATTGAGGAATGGAACAACTAAAATCTGATTAAATCTCATTTAAAAGGATGGGATAGGTAATTAAAAATTTTACGTAAATAAGTTGTACTGTCTAGGATACAGTAACAATTTTATAAAAGTATGTAGCTCAAAATGGATAGAGGGATTCAATAAAATCACATCAAACCTCATTTAAAGGGGGAGGTAGTCAATGAAAATTTCACGCCAATTTGCTAATTCATGAATGCTTATAATTTCCCTTCCCATTTTAATTAAAAGCTGATTATAGAACAAATCGCACTCCCATATCCCTAGGGGGGTAGTTTGTAGAATATCGTTTTGAAAAATACAATTAAAAATAGGGGAGGTGTAGGAAAAGAATTAGGAGATTTTTATTAAATCTGGTTTAAAGGGAAGGGTTATTAAAAATCTCACGTAAATAGATGCTATTGCCTAGAAAAAAGTGTGTGAGCTCACTCAAAATTAGGGAGCAGGGAGGGATCCAATACAATCTCATCAAATTTTATTTAACGAGGGAGGGGGTGTTAATGAAGATCTCATGACAATATTTAATAATACAAAGAATTGTTACAACAAACAAATATTTATGTTAATTTCACGTAAAAATTTTCTTATTTCTTTATTTATATATTCGCGAGTTTTCATTTTTAGAGAAATTCTGGCACCTAAATTATTTATGAAAAGATTACCTACATATCACGAATTTTTAGATTGATGATCTCATAATCTTATCAAAATATCGATTTTTCCACTAGGATTTATTTGTTTGCACGTTAAGTATTACGACATAGCACATTTTTATACCCCGACTAATTATTTTGGTATTATTTCAAATAGAACTCACTATTCGAGTGAGTAATGGAGCAATTTCGATAATACAGTTGAGTAATTTTGAGATTATACAATGCGAAGGACATAAATATTTACATATTATTAAAATTATATAATGTTGGAATCTTTTATCCAGGTAATAGTTCACAATAAGTAGGCATTAAAATTATCATCGGAGTTAATTTCACAATAATCAATCACAATAATTCATTGTTATGTAGCAGTATTAGTATAGGTACTTACTCATTAATCCTGAAATTTTAACAAACAAAATAATTCCATTAATTATATGTGAGGTCCATTTCTTGTAATTTAGACCCCCTTCTACCCCTTAATGAGATTTAGTGAGCTATTTTGTGACCCCTTCACCCTTACGTGAGATTTTATTTAAAAGGCGAAAAGAAATTATTAAAAAGTTAACGTCAGATTTACGGTGACTACTTCTCTCCATTTAAGTGAATTTTGATGAGATTTTGCTAGACCCCTCTCCATCATTTTTGGGGGGCTCCTGAAATTAAGAGTTGTCCCCTAATAAGAATGTTATGTATCTACCTAATATAAAAAATACCATCCTACATTCTTATACAGATACCGATTATTTATATCTATATGTAGGTTAATATTGCATTTCATTATGTACACCTCGTAGGTACTTGTACATATGTATATAATCACTTGTACCTAGTGTAAATAATGAATGAGGATAATGGAGCAAGACACGATCCTATTACAGAGGAATGTTGTGGGATGGAATTTTACAATAGGTACTTAGAAGTTAGGTCTAATTGTTAGGCAACAAATTCATTGCGAATTGTTAAATTTAATTAATTATGGATATTTTTAATACATATGTATGTGATAATTATTTATTTTCCATTTTTTCTTCCCCTACTGTTTATAATAAAATACTCAGAGCTTTAAGGGGTAAAGAGTTCATTTATTATAAAAACAACACCTAACGTTTCGGTTCAGATGTGAACTTTTATCAAGGCTAAAAAAATATTAGTTGTTATACAGCAGAATTTTACAGTATACATTAAGTAACTTACTGGTTTTTTGAGTTATATTTTAAGAAACATAAGCTGTATATTTGGTGTAATAGTACGATTAACCCCAAACAACATTTAAAACGATAAAACAATAATTATTATTACTACTAAAAACTTGTATAAATAAAATAATAAATAAATAAGTTATGTTAAAAACGTTTACAGAACCACGTGGTAACACTAACAGGACATAATTACAATTAAACGTTATAAGACTCGCTATAATAAAAACTAACTAAAAAACACGATAATTTTTTGTTAGAAATTTTAAAATAATGTACAGTATTAGTGAAAAGTAAGAGTAAGTGTATTGCAATAAGTAGTTTTAGGATATATAGTAGGTTTAATAGTATTAGTAAGTTATGTAATTTTAAGTTGTTTGTTTTTATTTATTTTAAATTTGTTGTATAGGTTAAAGTAGTTGTTAACAATAAGGTTATCCTCCAAATCCGATCGAGAATTCACAGATTTTTCATTATGTATTAAAATAAATGAGGCTTCTAGAAAAAGTCGTTTGAAGTAATTATTTTCAACATATAATATGTTAGTATTATCAAAGTTTGGCTTATGGCCAGTTTCCACGGAGTGTTTCAAAAGGGCAGTTTTGTATTGAGGGGTTGCCACAATTTGTTTGTTGTGGTCATTTTTGTGTTCACGAATTCTTATCTGAAGTGGTCTTTTTGTTTGACCAATGTACCCTTAATCACAGTTGGAACACGGAATTTTGTATATGGCATTGGTTTTTCGGAGAATATTGGTCTTAGTTTTATGTTTCGAAAAAAATTGTGAGCTACTATTAATGGGTTTGAACACAATATTAATATTATGTTTTTGGACCAACTTTTTAATTTTTTCTGAAAGACCCTTCACGTAAGGAATCGGGAAAAAAACCTTATTCGTCTCCGTTTCCACTGTTACGGCTGTTCCATTAGTCATATCCACTAACTGATCATGCGCATTACTGTAATTATTGTTTTGACATAGAAATTTGTTGATTAATATCTTAGGATAATTATTTCTTTTAAGTAAGATTTTAATGTTGTTGAAATTCTTCTTAATAAATTCTGGTGAGCTTAGCCTTAGTGCCCTTTGTTTTAGATTTAGAATGGTATTTATTTTGTATTTGAGAGGATGACATGATAGAAAGTTAAGATACCTTCCTGAGTTGGTAGGTTTAGAGTACCAATCGAACTTAAATTGATTGTTATCTCTGATGATAAGAACGTCTAGGAATGGAAGAGTGTTATTGTTTTCTATTTCAAAGGTAAAATTCAAGGAAGGATGGAAAGAGGAAAGTATTTCATTAACCAAATTTTCCGTGCCAACAGGTACCATCGTAAGACAATCGTCTACATATTTGTAAAAGAAAGGGATGTCAAACAGGTGTTGTTTTTATAATAAATGAACTCTTTACCCCTTAAAGCTCTGAGTATTTTATGATAATTATTTATTTTTATGTAAATTAAAAATTTCACAGCCTGTGATGTTTTAATTTTTTGGAAAAAACTGTGTACTTTATTCCTACATTATTTTCGTTTCGTAATTTTCTTCTCGTCTTTTTGTGCCCTTTTAACAAACCAGGGCGACAGTCTGTCGAACTTTGGGCGCCACCGAGGCTATAATTGTGTAAGGGTGAATGTGAATAGAATAACAACCCATAATCAGGGATTTAATGATTTTTACATGTCCCACTATCGATCAGAAAGCAAAAAGGATATTCGGAGGACATTCAGTAACTCAAAGAAAAATACTTAAATACGTATCTAAGTACAACCCATAAAATTTAAGATTTCATGCGGTCATAATTCTTAATAACTGTATCAATAAAAAATCAAGAACTTTGGAGTCAATAAATTAAGTTTCATTTCATTGATACAATTATTACCTAATAGTGCAAAACCATAGATAAATTTCAGAAAGCACATGAAACGTCAAAACGTGTGACATAAGTTAGGTTAAAGGAAGTTGAGTGAAGTTATTTGCAAGTTCATTTAAAACGAAAATTAAGATTCTCGTTTTTATTTACAATTTGTTCCTGTTTTTAGACATACGTTATCCACAACCTATTTCGTAAATAGAATCAGTTCTTTATGACTTATTATCATTTTCTTCTTCATTAATACGAGTAGATAAACGACATATTGTTACTGCCAACATAAATTATTTCATACACATGAAATCTTAAATTTTTTAGGGTATATGTGTATGTATCCATAGATACTGTACTTGGTAGTACTTAAGGATTAAGTCTATTTCCAAAACAAAAAAATTCGATTCATTAATGATGAGATATTTTATCTATTATTTAAGTAGGTACCTACTTACTGTCGATCACATTCACAGGCAGGTGGGTATAGCACAATGGGCAAAAGATGATAAAATGCTTAGCCGGAAATTGTTAACATCCTGTTTCCTATTGCGTAGGAACATGAAGCAGCACTTAGACACGCGCAGTGAATAAACCAAACTCTTAAAATGTTACTCAGTAGACTTAAAAAAGACCTTGAACTTTTTTTTGTTTTTGCAAGAATCGTAGGTAGATATGATGATATAATAAAAGTACGTTGACTTTTTTCTTTAGGAAATGAACCCAAACTCAAAGGTGACGAAAACTACATTTCCTCTTGTTTTGCTAACAATAATAAAAAAAACAGAGCGGATAATAAAGGTAAATAGGAGCACGTACCATCACTTACGTAATTACAATCAAAGTAGGTAATTATAATAATTATATCCTTTTAAGTAGATACAATAAATGGTAATTGTTTACTTGTTATTAATTTCTAAAGATTTTTATAGTAATACAACAATTTTTATAAGTATCTAAACACTTCTAAAGTATAGGTAAGCAATTTAATAAATAAACAAATTGTAGAGCCCGAGCCCCGTACAATTATTGTGTAATGTAATTTTTACTAATAACTAATAAAAATACGAAAGAGACCATAAAACGTAGAAAAGTTGTTAATTTGATGATTATTATGTACAGGTGTGAGTAGCCAGCGGTTTAATTTGCATTCGAGCGTGTGGAATTTACAATTACAATAATAAATAAATTTGTTATGTTCGTTATTCCATCTCCTTATTATGTAATGCCCAAAAAAAATTTCGCCATTATGAGAAGACCAACCAATACATAATAATGGACATAATTAGGAATACAGGATGCCCATTAATTTAATTAGGGGATATTCATAAAATACGTCGCACTAAAATTAACAAATCTAAACCCCCCTCCTGATAATACACAAATTTTGATAGTGAAAAATATTTATTTTATTTTCATACCTAATAAAATTTAAATAAATTAATAAATATCTTTTGTAACGAACAAATAAATAATATTTCTATTTATCAGAAGTCCAAGGATTCTGTAAAAATTGCCGTAGACCCCCTGTCCCCCCTTGTCACATCTTGTCACCCCTCCCCCCCGGGATGCGAACGTATTTTATGAACGACCCCTTAATTACGTGAGTTGTTTTCTTTCAATTTCGACCACTCACCTACCTTTTGTGAGATTCAATAAGATGTGGTAGCCTCCCCATTGTCTTATATACTGCAAGCTATAATCGTATTTTAAAAAAATATAGAGTCGAACTTCGATAACTCGAATCACCATAATATGAAGGTAAAGAACTCAAAATCTATTAATAATTAAAGAGAAATATTTTTTTAAGAAATTATGACGGCTCTAATGACAAAGAATAGACTGGGTAGAACCTTTTACCATAAATTGTACATAAATGTATTGAAATGTACCCCAAAAAGATGAATTAAGATAACACAGTTCCTAAGAATAAAAAAATTTATATACGAAGGCTCGTATTATAAAAATGAATCTTTTCGTCATTTGTAAGTTTACCTACTCTTAATAAAAAAAGAAAAAAGGAATTTGAGTTAATCTTGAGAGAATTGAAAGGGTTTTTTTAATTTTTTTTTGTTAGACTTATCGAAAATCCGAATTAACGATGGTCGAATTATCGAAGTTTAACTGTAGTGTAAAACAATTACTACAAATACATTACCAATACATACATATTTTTTTTAATTACTCTCTGAAATTTATGAACAAAAATAAAGTAAAAAATTTATAAACTGACTCCTAATAATAGATTGTTATCATTGTTTGCTAAAAATAAATTAAAACATCACAAATATTTAGGGTTTAAATCCCTCTATATGACAGTAAAGGTAATGTGCGTTCACTCACACTGCAAGGACAGTACATATATTACTTTCCTTTTTTAATTGCCAGTGCATTACTTCTTTAACACTAATAAGAAAACCAACGTATATCAAGCTAGCACGACAAAGTTATTTTTCCGATTTCTAATTTGCACTATAATTTGTCGCTAATTTGTTACCAAATCCAAAAATTTGTCGCTCGTGCCGTTTAGCCATAATCAGCTGTAGTGCTAGCTTGATATCAAGCTAGAACTACACATAGCGTATCTCGAAAACGAAATGTCGTAGGATATTATTGTAAAGGCCATAATTTGTCGCTGAAAGGTGACACATTCAAAGAATTTGTCGTTAGTCTTATCTTCAACTGATAAGCGAAAAACTACTGGAAAACCATCAAACCCTCAAAAGGTAACGTGTTGCCCATCTTGGGGGAAACAGGGTAAACCTAATTTAAAAAAAATTGTTAAATAAATCCGGTCTCTTAAAACAAATGTAACAAAGAACTCCTTGATTAATTGTTTGATGTTTTCCAGCAGTTTTTCGCTTATCAGTTGAAGGTAAGACTAGCGACAAATTCGTTGAATGTGTCATCTTTCAGCGACAAATTAGCGACAAATTGTGGCCTTTACAGTAATATCCTACGACATTTCCTTCTCGAGATATGCCATATGTAGTGCCAGTTTGGTTTTCCAGTAGTTTTTCGCTTATCAGTTGAAGGTAAGACTAGCGACAAATTTGTTGAATGTTTCACCTTTCAGCGACAAATTATGGCTTTTACAGTAATATCCTACGACATTTCCTTCTCGAGATATGCCATATGTAGTGCCAGTTTGGTTTTCCAGTAGTTTTTCGCTTAACAGTTGAAGGTAAGACTAGCGACAAATTTGTTGAATGTTTCACCTTTCAGCGACAAATTATGGCTTTTACAGTAATATCCTACGACATTTCCTTCTCGAGATATGCCATATGTAGTGCCAGTTTGGTTTTCCAGTAGTTTTTCGCTTATCAGTTGAAGGTAAGACTAGCGACAAATTTGTTGAATGTGTCACCTTTCAGCGACAAATTATGGCCTTTACAATAATATCCTACGACATTTCGTTTTCGAGATACGCTATGTGTAGTGCTAGCTTGATATCAAGCTAGCACTACAGCTGATAATGGCTAAACGGCACGAGCGACAAATTTTTGGATTTGGTAACAAATTAGCGACAAATTATAGTGCAAGTTAGAAATCGGAAAAATAATTTTGTCGTGCTAGCTTGATATACGTAGAAAACCATAAAGCAATGAATTAATAAAAAAAATAATCTTCGGAACTTAAGTACGAATGGGTTATTAGAGGCTCACAATATCAGATTTTTTTTCGAAAAATAAAAAATACTCAAGTAATTAATTAAGATGATCTCTTTTTAGAATATTTGTTGATGGATGTTACATTTCTGGGGGATTTTATATCATCAAAGTTCAGTGGCATACGAGGAAAGGAAATTGTAACAATGAAATTTAATGAGATATTTCTGGAACCACTTCAACTCTTTTCAAACTCAAAACAATAGATGAAATATTAGTAATTCTCCTTGAACTAACTCTTTAAAATTTCATTAAAATCCTGCTCTAAACCTAGAGATAATATTTTAGACATGACTGTTGCATTTACTTTCACTTGTACCTGTTCAAATAAATCCGACGTGAGCCAAGCTAAGTTATCTTTCACTAGTTTTGACAGGTGTTTTGATTTAACTTGATTAGCATATTCCTACATTACAAACTTATTAGATAGTTCCGAAGTCGTAGAAATAAGAAACAATCAAATAAGACAGAACATCGAAAGGTTTATTTGCAACAACTGCCCACACACTCCTCTCTGTCTATTTAACGTCTCTCTAACTTTTACTTTAAAGACATTTTAAGTACCTGTAAGTACATCATATTTTGAGGTGTTTTTTTATTACTGTTCCCCCTTGTTTTTTTATTATTATTAAGTAGTAGATACAATTTACCGTATATAATAACTTTTCATATCATATCGAACTCAAAACAAAAGGAAGTAAAAGTTTGCACTCAAAAATGTAATTGTAATAAGACAAGTTACTTTCTAATTAATTAAGCGAAAGACACTACTTATTTACTCATTATTATTATATATATATATATATATATTTATTTTATTTTAGGGCCAGTACGAATATAGATATATAATAAATTTTTGAATTTTGAGACCGCCAACTCGTTGTTTATTAGGTCGTTGGTTGTTTGGTTGGTTTGCTGACAAAATTGTAACAATTTTCTCTCATTACGCTTACCATTTTAAGAAGTTGAAACTGGATTTCAAAGAAACCGTCCCCGGATTTGGGTCAAGTTGAATAAATATGAGACTTGCCTTAGACGATTACCTTTTAATATCTCTCAATAAGGCCTTAGCAAGGTATGAGTCATGATAACCAGTAGGGCAATTTAATAACAAATATCGAGATACTGCAAAACAGTGGCGTGGCGTGGCGTGGCCTGGCGTATCCACGAAAAGGAGACGCTACAAATCGTTTTTTAAAAGACCAAAGTTGGTCATTAAATAACACAGTACAAGATTTTATTTAGGAATTTATTATACAACAGAAGAATAATATAGAGACACAAGACATGTACAATAAAAAGATCTTTAGGTTGCGTGGAGAAAGGTAACACAACGAAGTCGCCACAGCGACTGACTTAAAACCTCCCTGTTCACTTGTATTTATACTGCAGAGCTGTGGGTGTGGTCAGTCGACGTCATCAGCGTCTGATTGGAGCGCCTGTGGCCACTGGAAGCTTCCGATTGGCCGGCCGGTGGATTCGCAGCTTCCGTGCGGGTCTTATAAGGGCCAAGTATAATATTCACAGTATAAATACCAGCTGACAGTAAATTGTGCACTCAGTCGCTGTGGGGGCCTTATTCTGACTAGTTTCCAACACATTATTACTTTCCGGGAATAAACTTGTCTATTCCGATGATTTATTTGATAATATTTTAGTTTATTAAATTCATTATTTTGAAACCTATAAATCAGATATTTAATAAACCAAAAATAATGTTACTCGTATACTACGTTAACAATAATTAAAGAAATATTTTTGCCATCAAGCCTTGTCAAAGTCCATAAAATCTCAGCAGGTTTCGTGCTCAAGTGATGTAACGACTCTTTCCTAGAGCTATAAATTTTTATTGCTTGTTACCACATTGGTAGAATTTCTTTTTTCCATTTTAAATCGCAGATAAAATTGTTAAGTGTCTTTTGATCTTATTTAGAATTGTCGATTGCAATAAACTTTAAGTATTAGGTAATTAATTTATAATTCAGTTCAAAATAAAACTTGCCAAAAGTAAAAATGGGTCAATTTAAAAGGACCATTTCGTACAAAACTGTTTTTTAGTGAATTATTTTGAACTCAACTGCCTCTCCTAAACAGTAGCTTATTTTTTATTTGTTTTTCGCATAAATGCAATAATGTTGTTACAAGTTGAAAAGTAAACATCATGTAATATTTATTTTGCAGGTGTAGTTTAATAATGGTGTCCTGACTAGCACTGACATCATCATCATCTATCATAAAGGTCAAACATGCTGTTAAACAACAACATTGATGAATCTCCAAACGAAAAACGTAAGTTAACATTTCAATTATTTTTTTACCAAACATTTTAAATTAAAAATTGGGTTTCTATTTTTTATTTTTTTGGATCTTACCTACGTCGCTGATTATCTTATGAAATGTTTACCTGAATATTTATTATAAATATTACTCCCTTTACCATTGAATTTAAGGAAAAAAAATCGTTTCGCTTGCCTTAATATTTTTTTGGCATTTGTTGAGTCATTTTGGAAATGTTTGACATTTGGGATAGACATTCCTTAGCCGTAGAAATTTCTCCGTTTTCTACTCGTATCAGTAGAAAATGTGGAATTCATATTTTTCTAAACCATACAAATTTTCGTAAAATTAATCCGGTAAAATGAATTACAACGGGTCAAAATTGAAGACAATTTTGGAAAATACATTGAAAAGTTTCACTAGCGAACAGGAAATTTCCAGAACATATTGTTACAATAGTCGAAAGAGTAGTAATAATAGCAGATTAGATACCGAAAACTTTTCCAAAAGAAAATCTTCAGAGATCAAGGAAACATCGATTATTGGTAAGATAGAGGAAGAAAGTGATGAAATCAATTACGCAGAATTGTTGCAACCTTATCAAGAAGAAATTTCTGAAGCCCTGGAGGTCATAATTATGAAAGCCTGCAAAGGAAAAGATTTTGGTGAAATCAAGAAAAACAATTCTCCAACGAATAATGTTATCAATAACAATAATAAAAAACAGTCCGATGGTAATGTTTTAAATGAGATTGATTGTTGTAAATGTCATCAATGTACAGTAAGAAGAAATTCGATTAACAACGACAAGTCACGCCGAAGAAGTTCCGACAGGTCGTCTATCCAACCAATGCGTGATGACTCAAAATCTGACAGTAAGAAGCAATGGAATTCCAGCAAAAATTCAATCATCAATAACTCCGTCTCTTGTAAAAGGGATTCAATCGATTTCAACTCAAAGCCTCTCAATTCTTTGAACAACATCATCCCAAAATCTCGAGAATCGAACCTAGACAATCGTAGAAACAGCAATGAAAGTAGTAGCAGTCTCGCAATCACTAAGTACTGCCCTGCATGCTCTTGTATGAAAAATGATGATCAACAAGATCGACTATGCAATAAAAGTCGAAGAAGAAACAGTTGTACCTGCATCATCAAAAAAGAAGCTATTGCACGATGCATTTGTCGAAGGAGAAATCAGGTCGATGAGTACGACACCAAACACAAATTTTGCGAACACATGTCCCTTATTGGTGCCAAAAGATGTGACGTGTACAACAAACTATTGAAACAGGTAGGAAGTGCTGTTGATTTTGACAACGCACCTGTTAAAAACAACACAGTCATTCAGCAAGTTGTCAATGCCATCACGGAATTGCATCAGTTGGAAAGGGAAGAGAACATGTGGTGCAAGTGGATCAACACTTTGTTACATAGGAGGGAGCCCTTGTGTCTTTCTGGTCAACGTTACTGATATGTGATAAATAAGTAAAAAGTTTGTCGAAATTAATGCAATACTCCTGTGGATGTTTTGTGATCCTTTGATGAAATAAACAATTTGTTGTTCACATTTTCACTACCTGACAGAAATAATCTTTTTTTGACACTTGATCTTTTTGACAGGGAATGCGATTGACTATTGATATATATATAAGGTTATTAAAAGTTTGATTGACTTGTCAGAGTGAAAAATTTTTTTTTGGTGATGATGCCAAAATTTTGTTATATGGAGTTCTGATATGCAAATTCAAAGTATTGAAAGTGTTGTTACTTATTTCACCATCGGTTGATTATGGAACCAGACCAAAAAAAGAAATGTAAAAAGAAAAATGAAGAAGAAAAACCTCCTGAAAAGGAGACTAAGCCAAAACAAACAAAGATTCGTAAATGCTGTCGTAAAAAGGAACCTCCAATTATTCCTCAATGCGATTCTTCTTCTTCGTCTTCTTCTACCGAAGAAGTTATCAGAAGAAGAAAGTCAGGATGTTGCAAATGTTGTTGTTGTTTCGACAACCAGGGCGGCGTTGTTGTCGACTATGCCAAAATTTTGCAACCCTATAAAGAAGATATTCAAGACAGTCTGAAAAGGTTGCTCGAAAAAATCCACAGAGTTGCTTGTGAATATTCGTCCAGTACTACATGTTCTGTTGAAACCACTTGTTCAGCAGAAACGACTTGTTCATCTTCACCTTCAATTCCAACGGAGAAAACAACAATTTCTCAAAACCTACCAAGCGATGATAATGTTATAGAAATATACCAAAAGATTTCCATTGAGGTAATACAACCATCAGCCGCAGATATATTGAACGAAATTTTCAGTTCCACTTCTGGATCGGGCGAATCTATTAAAAAAATTGGCACCACATCGATAAATAACTCCATTACAGTTCCAAAGAGACGGAAACGTATATCAAGTGATTTTGCCAATCGCTCTGTTTCATCTCAAACAGAAGATAAAAGGAAACGTGCTTCCTCGTCCGATGTCCACAGATCATTTGACAAACAGAGTAGACATTCCTCTAAATCAATTGTTAGATCTCGTATCATCTCTGCCGAAAAGAAAAGAAAATCCAGTAGTAAGAACCCAAGTTTAAATGAGGAAGGAAGAAGATTCAGTAAGGCTTCCTCACAAAAGAGACGCAGTTCCAAATTTGATGATACAAGCTCAGAATCATTTCCCTATGAAGAGTTTATGAAAAATATTCATGACGAGAAGAAGAAGAGTATCTCTGTGACTGAACTGTTACCTAATAATGATGATTATAATAATAATAATAATAATCTTGTCCAAGACGCTTCCACAAATACAGACAAATTCGAATCCCAAACGGTACCAATAAAATACAAATATTTGTCCCATCAAGAAATACAAACTGTAAACCTTGATGAACATAACACCACGACCGATCAAGAAATACAAACTGTAGACCTTGATGGACATAACAACACGACCGATCAAGAAATACAAACTGTAGACCTTGATGGACACAACAACACGACTAATAAAGAAGTACAAACTGTAGACCTTGATGGACACAACAGCACGACTAATAAAGAAGTACAAACTCCTGACTGGTGGATGGTCACTTCCCAGAATGAGAAAACACAAATCGAAAAAGCGTCTTTGAAAAGTACTTCTCGTTTAAATAAAATCATTCCATCATTAGAAGTTGTACAAGAAGAGTTGACGTCACGATGTGATGCAGCTACTGAAACTGATTGTGACGAAAACAATAGAGAAAAAGCTCATCAACAGCTTGATTTAACTCCAGTTGTTTGCAAAAGCGATTCCCCAATTACTGAATGCCAAAGTTTTGGTCAAATGTTTCCTGAACGTAAAACCAGTAAAAGTAGTTCTGTGAAATCGTCTAACCCGACAGTTCTCAATAATAAAGATGATCAGGAATATTTTTCATATCAATTCGGCCAAATAAATTATGAGTTTTATAATGAAAATACGACATCTGATGCGAATGAAACTAAAGGATCGTCTTATTCGCTAAATCATAATGACGATAAAGGTGAGCATTGGCTTGAAGATTTAAAATTTCATTCGTATAGTGCTTACGATAAAAAAAATTCCCCTCACGCTTCTTATATTTCTTTAGAAGGCGACCAAAATATTTCCCATTGGAATCCGAAGGAAGATGATAATGATAAAAATTCTGATCGTGTTTCCTGGACAGAAATGCAGGGTAACAATTTGGATCACCATAAAGTAGAAAGACGACACCATCATGGTCAGGGTGGCAGTTATCATGATGAGGATTCCATAATGACTGAGGTCATTCCTCGCTCTATTTCTAATGAAATTATTCTTACAAGTCCCTTCGATTTACCAAAAACTTCAAAACCACATCGTTCTGGTCATAATAGAAAACATCGTGATTCTGAAACATACAGAGGTCATAAACATTGGAAGCCCTCAAATACCTCTTATGAATGGAGAGAAGATGTACATAAGAAGCATACAAGACATCACAATCACCACAGAAATTCTAGTGATAGTAATAGTGACGGTTCAGATTGTTGTTGCAAATGCCTAGCTCCTTCTCCCTGTTGTGCCTGCTGTTCCTCCAGTGATGATGATTCTCGTGATACGACTTCCATAATAAGTGAACACAGACGTATCACTCAGAGAAGTCACACTCCTCCTCAACCTACCGAAGTAATTAAGCGCTCAACAGTCGTTCGTCGTCATAAAAATGACTCCAACATACTACCCTCCCTTGATGACGTTATTCCTGATTATGACTACGGTCGGAGACGTCACAGTACTAAACTTACCCACGAGGTTTATCAACAGTATAAGCCGCCGCCAGTTAAAGACGGTTTAAAGGAAAACGGTGGCCATCCAGAAACTATTCTGGAAAGGACGGTTGTTGAAAAGGATAATAAACGTCGAGAGACTATTATTCATAATCCTAGTGAAGAAGAGAAAGGTAGAAAAAAAACTCTTGTAGAAATGGATGCCATGGACTTCCTTAAGGAGTTTCAGAAAAAGCATCTTACTGATAATACTTCTCGTCAAAGTCCATCACACAGTAACCACTCGTATTATAAGACGGGTCCCAAAAGTCATAACCACCAGAAATACGAAAACCTTGGTAACAGTAGAAGCTTCTTCCTGGCCGGACGTGAGGAGGAGCCTTACTTTGACCATTACGATGGAGAAAATTACAATTATTCAAAACGTGGTGGTGAGAATTATTTTGACGACAATTTTTCCTACAGGAGCCACAGCGCATCCAATAATCGTACCTATGATGATGACATGGTCCCTTTTGAAAACCGCAGCACACATAGACGTCATTCTGATGATTACGAAGACAATTATTCCTCAAGACATAATCAGAAACGGAGGAAACACGAAGAAACCTCACCGCACCACTACTATCACGATTATTCTGAGATGGACCATGACCATGACCATCGTTCTACAACAAGTCATCAGTCACATAAACACCATCACCATCACCACCTTAGAGGAGGACACGATCATCACGACGACGAAAAACATTCTGTTACCAGCGAATATACCCACTCAACCCATAAGGGACATAAACCAAAAAAGAAACGCAAACGCAATCACAAACACAAACGTTCTCGCTGCTGTTGCCAAAAATGCACCAAAGAGGTTTCGAAATCTACATGCAACAACGAAAACCTTGACGAAGTCACAATCACTCTGAAGAAGTGTTGTTGTAAAGACGTGAATGGCGACCATTACAAATTAGCAACTCATGGTTTAGACACTAATACGAATAAGTGTTCTGGTGATGAAGGAGAAAAGATGGAATTCTTTCAAAAACTGGCATCAATGGGGGCGAAACGTTGTCAAATCTACAACCGTCTCCTAACTCAGATGGCACAACTACAAGCTGCCCAAGTAAGAATTTTGGAGTCGCTCAGTTCCACTTGCGAAACCGGAAACCAAAATATGTTGGAGCAAGCAAAGTCCGCTATTCAACTTCTGAACAATTTGGAGCAGACGAGGAATGGTGATGGACAGTGTAATTATTGTCACCCAAATTTAGGTATTAACAATGCCCTGCGTTGTCACGTCTACACGAAACTGTTCAACATCGTGGAAAGTTTGTCGAGACGAAGAAATAATAATTGTTGCCAACGACCGTGCAACAACAACAATTCCAATTACTCACACTGCATTCTGGACGAAATGAAGAGAACTCTCAACGAATTGATTCATCTAGATAGCGGAGACAATTGTTGCAATTCCGAGAACGTACCATCGTGTGATGTTGGAAACTTTTTCCCACAATGCCAAATAGTTTGCCCACAAGAACAGTACGTGTGCTTTTCCGTGTATAGAGACGTCGTGGGGAAATGGCATCGGAGAACTCAAACGGACAATAGCGGAATTGGACAGATTGGAAAGGACAGAAGATCAAATGCGAAATTCTTTGTGCCCGTGCTGTGGCAAGAAACGAAAACCGATTTCGTATGATTTCGTATTGAAAAACTCTCAGTTCAATGTCCAAAATTCATCAGAAAAAGTTCCTTGGAACAACAGCTTTATGAACAATGGATGCAGTTGTTGTTACGAATTCGAACAACACATGACAGGAAAAAGGAGCAAGACTCTTCAAGAATATTTACAAACTGCTAGGCCAGACTTTATCAACTCAGCTGACGAAAGGATGAAACATTTACAAAAATTGGGGGAACTCAAGAAGGAGCAACACGAAGGTTTTGGGCAACTGCTCAATCTTTTGGGGAATTTACAAGCGAGCAAGAACATTAACCAAAGAGATGCAGGGGTCAAACGTTGTCTATCTCCTAAAAGTACTAAAGCAGTTCAAAGAAAATACTTTGGGGTTTCGACCAAAATTATTGTGGTCAAAGAAGTGACAAAGAAAGATGTCTCAGTAGAGTACTGATGAACTTATTTAACAAAACTATACAACGATTGGCGTTGAAGGGTAAAACGAATTTTGAGATGGATAAAAGTGTATTGAATTACACTTAGCTATCTACAAATAAATAATTTGTACATAATATAGTATTGTGTATTGTTAATGTGAAAGTCCTTATTTAAAGTCTACTAAATATTTAACAATAACAACAACTTATAAAACGTACTGTTTTATTTTTTCTTAAATATACTGATAGTAGGGTTAGGTTAGGTTAGATTGAGTTAAAGTTTAAAATAATTAATTAGGGGGACATTCTTTGGTTCTATTTGCAAGGTATTCGCGACATCCATTGCATAATGATTGACGGTATTTAACTCAATAATCATAAAATAATATTAACGATCTTAAAGTAACTGAAGGACATTTTTTGGCCCCATACAATTGTACCTACTTGTAAAATCGTTTCGAAACTCGATATCTGTATGATCATGAATGGAATTCAATTGCTTTATGGCATAAGCCAGTGTTCACTAAAGACGTAGACGTCAAGAATAAAATGATAACAATTTTAAAATATCTGGGAGACATTTAAAGGTACCATACAATTTTTGTTTGTAAGGTCCATTCGACACCTAACATATTATGGCAATTCAAGGGATATAACGAACTGAATCATTCAAATCTTATTAATGATCTTCTACAAAATGGGGACATTTTTAGGCCCCATAAAGTTTAAAAATGCATTTGTAAAGTTATTTCAAAACCCCCTATATATTACGATGGCTGGGATTTAACTGAAGGTTGAAATTCTGTTCACTGTTGAGCTGGATGTCAGGTCTCAATTGATATTTAGTATCTAGGGGACATTGTTAGGTCCCATACAATTTGAATTTGTATTTGTAAAGTATTTTCAACGCTCAATTTATAATAATGGTTGGGAATTAACTGAAGCATGAAATTCTGTTGAGTGTTGAAGTGAATGTCAAGTCTCAATTAATATAAACAGAATAAAAGTATCTAGGGAACATTTTTAGGCCCCATTCAATTCGAATTTGTATTTGTAAAGTCTTTTCGACGTTCGGTATATGAAAGATATGGGGGTTTAACTGAACCATGAAACACTGTTCACTGAACAAGTAAACGCCTGGTCTAAAATCATATTTAAAATCTTTAAGGATCTGAGGGACATTTGTTTGGCCCTATACAAATTGTATTTGTATGATTTTCGCAACACCTGATGTATGATAGTTTATGGAGTTTAACTCAATGATAAAACTGTGTTCACTTGAGCAGCAGACGTCAGATTTCAAGTGATATTAAAATTCTTAAGGTACCTGAGGGACATTTTTTGGCCCCATACAATTTTAATTTGTATTTGTAAAATCTTTTCGACTTTCGGTATATGAAAGATATGGGGGTTTAACTGAACTATGAAACACTGTTCACTGAATAAGTGAACGCCTGGTCTAAAATCATATTTAGAATCTTTAAGGATCTGAGGGACATTTTTAGGCCCTATACAATTTGTATTTCTATGATTTTCGCAATACCAGGTGTATGATAGTTTATGGAGTTTAACTAAATCATAAAACTGTGTTTACTTGAGCAGCAGACGTCAGATTTCAAATGATATTAAAATTCTTTAAGTACCTGAAGGACATTTTTTGGTCCCATACAATTTATATTTGTAAGATTTTTGCAACACTCGGTGTATAATGGTTGATGGGGGGTTTAACTGTACCATGAAACACTGTTCACTGGACAGGTGGACGTCAGGTGTCAAATGATATTATTAACGATCGTTCCCAAGCACAAAAACGACAAGCCTGGAAGGTGCGCCATGGTATTGTATATGTATAGGTAGGTATTTCGATTACGGAAACAGAGTTCCGGACCGTAGTTCCGGTAGAGGAATAAAAAAAAATAACAACGACTTTTACAACACAAATATCGAGAACTTTTTGCTTCTGCGAATTTTTGATGATGAAAAGTGCAATTGATGATGATTTTGTTCACAATAAGTGTAAAAGGAGGAACGAGTCAAAAAAATATTTGAGGTGTTTTGATGTCCAAAACAATAATGAAAACTAATGAATTTAAATTGCCAAAAAATTTAATTAATTAGAGGTAATTGAGTTAATTAATTAAATAAAGTAATTTAAAATTGGGAAGAAATTTTTAGGGAGACGTTCATTGATTGCCTGAACTCAAAATGGGAGGAGAAAAAACTTATTTAATGAAAATTTCACACTAATTTTTTAATTCAAATAATTTTGTATAATTTCTTTTCTACTTTAATGAAAAACAGCTAAATCTCACATGAGGAGGATGGTGGAGTTCCACCACTTCTTAATCAATCTCGCCAAGTGGGAGGGAGTAACTTAAATTAATATAAAATGCTATCTAATTAATAAACGTTCTCTAATTATTATTTAAACTTTTAATCACTGCAGATATCAAGAAAATAATTATTTAAATTATGCAGTATATTTCGTTTATAACGACGATGAAAAGACCATTAAATTCCGTCGCTATATCCGGAAGTCGCTATATAAAAAGAAAGAGAGAAAGAACGAAAGAAGGAAATTAGGCAGGAAGTAAAGTACCCAGTAACTGATTGTTACACTGTTAAAAATTTTAGTAAATTTACAATTGTTTTACAAAACAAAAGATAAGTAAAATTACAAATCAGTGTATGGCAATACAAAATTACAATACAATTTAAGTAATCTTCTAAGATACATGAGGAAATCTACTAATACCAGTCGTAATTTTACAATCTTTATGTAAAAAATTCTACACACATTGTGATTTTACTAAATCGTTTATCAGCTTGCAATAGAAAGCATTTCGAATTTACAGACATTGTTTGTAATTTGATTTATTACAATTTTAAGAAAAATTACAAAACAAAATGTAATTGAAATTACAATGAAGTCAATGAAAGTTTAAAAATCTTTTTCTTATTTTTACAGTCTTGATTATAGGGTTCCATAGTGTATTGTAATTTAACTAAAAATAAATCTGCTGTAGCAGAACTAAATCATCAATATTTTTTTTACACATTTTGGAAATGTGATGAATTTTTGAGACACAATATAAAAATAATCTATAAAAAGAAAAAAATAATAAATAGAATTTCAAAATTTAATACATCCATTGAACCACCCTTTCTATGATTATCTGTTCACATCATAAACGAAGTTATTAGAAATGCTCGTGTTATTTCTTGTCTTTTTGCATAAAAACATGAGTTTGATCAGTGGCCGCCAGATGGCGCTGTCGCCCATGTTTGCAGGACATTTGTATTCCAATATTTATGAAGGCAAAGAACCGAGCGGCGTGGTCTAGTGGTCTAGATCATTGCTTAGCATTCGGGAGATCACCGGTTCGATTCCGGGGCCGGTTACTCTGGTCCAAGTTTTTCTGTGGTTTCCTTGGATCATTTAGGCAAATGCTGGGGTAGTAATATTCCATAGATAGTCTTTCACTTCTCTTCTGTCTTCATTTCGTCCGTCTCATCTTTCTTCCCCCACACCACAACCCACCCATTCCCACGATTCCTGAAGGAGGCTGAAGAGGGCCTTCCGCCCTACCCCCCCCCCGACTTTGCACAAGAGTGTAGGCCGGGGGGGGGACAGCCCGCCCACCAATATTGGTGGGAATGAAACACACCCAAGTTTCTTTTTTTGTTTTTTGAAGGCAAAGATATCAACACCGGCTAGTTAATAAACAAAAGCAACTCAACGGTGAGTTTTGATATATCATATAATGCTTAACTCTTTAGGAATATCTTTCTATACTTTAACATTAGTCAATTAATGTTTTTCCTTGATAGTCCGAACATGCCATTTTTTTCTTTGATTTTGTTACTCGCGTTTTCTCGACTTCTAAACATACTGAAATTACGAAGTATTTTTAGTATAACATTACAATATTTGAATTTTTATATTACTAACTAGATTATTGGTAACTGCAGTAAAATTGCTACGAATATTTTGTAATATTCCTAAACTTAGTTGAAATGAATTGTGTAGTATACATTACAATAAAGTATACTGAAATTAATAAACAATTTCACTATAATTTGTTTAACAAAATTACAATATTTGTATTGTAATTTTACTAAAGAGATTATAGGTAACTCTTTAGTAAAATTACTACAAACGTTTTGTAATTTTCCCAAATTTAATTGGAATTAATTGTGTAGTAAATTTACAAAACTGGATTTTACTTTTACTATATCGTGGTGCGTCACAACTTCCAACAATTGTTTTGTAAAATTACCATAGAAATTTCTAACAGTGTAGATTTAACTTTATCAACCGTAACATTTATAAACAATTACTAAGTTTGTACAACTGCTGACTGACTGACTATCTGTGAATGTAAACAAAAGAGTAAAAAGTTTTGTGTTTAGACTCGGTCGCAATATCAGTCAGTATGAGATTTCTAGCATCTTGTACTTAATTAATAGTTCATTAAAATTAGTCGCTAAAACCGAAATCGACAGACGTTACATCCGAAGTCGTTACAGCCAAATTTTCTTCTTAAATTACTCCTTAAATTGAAGGGACTTATGTCGTTATAACCGAAGCCGTTATAAATGAAATCCATATTACATTTATCATTAATAATTCCCTAAAATGTTACAGTACAAACAAATAATTCCCCTTGGGTTGGTTACATCGGTCGATCACCCTCTCAAAAAATGTAGGGGAGAATACCCAGGCCATATTTCTAACGTCAGTAAAAAAATCACCGTTGAACATTAACGATGATAATAATACAGGTGTAGGTGTTCAATTACCCTGCACGTGGCATCGCGACGCCCTTCGTCTCATTTGACGACGCAAGCGTCCTTTCCAAATAATCCTTTTCCCGTATAAAACGTTCACAAGGAATTCAGTTCAGCGCAGTCGGTAGACAACTACTAGGAATAGTAGGAACAGTCGCCAGTTCAATCCATACACAAGTACATAACAACACTGTGGTCTGGTTGGTGTGGTGGTAAAATTATCGGTCAGACTTTTACGATTAGTAGTTACCTAGTATCTCTAGTGAATCGGAGTGAAGATAGTTTAGTTATTCAGACGTGAGAGTGTTGCGTGACTTTGTTTTTGTACCTACGAAACAACCGGTGGTTTTCGTTCAGAAATTGAGTGATATAATTACCGAAAAATATACGAGCGAGACGATGCGGTGCAGTGGTTAATTCAATTCTGTGACTGTGGTAGCGATAGCTGTTCAATTAAACGATTAATTTAAACTGTCTCTTAGGAACCGTTTCCGATGACAAATCAAATTTGTTTTATATAACAATATTGATACATAAAGGGTAAAAATGACAACAATATTAAATTAACAGTTTTTGGGTAATTGCACACTTATTTATTTGGAAAACACCTTCAGCATATTAATTTTTATTAAGTCAATTAATTAAATAGCTACAAAATTTTTTGCGTAATTCACAATGAATTTATTATTAAACTCAAGAAAAAAGATAATGTAGGGTAAGTGCACCAGTGAATGAACAGTTAAGGCATTTACAGAATTTGGATAATCTTTATAAATTAATTATGTTATATTAAAATATGATCTTAGTTTATACATACATCTTATTTAATCATGATTAGGATTACGGTTAAAGAATTCACTTACGTTTAATCTTGAATTGAAAGGGAATATAACTATTTAATTCTGCATAAAACCCCAATAAATGAACAAGCAATACCAGTAAATGAATACCATTGTTCCAATAAATGAACTAAGAAAGTAAATGGTAAAATTTATTAGAACAATTGAAAAAATTAAAAATGGAAGACGAATAAAGGACATTTTGTATGTAAATGTAAATATAAAACTTATGATTGAAACTGAAGTGAATTTTTTCATTTGGGGACATTCATAAACACCTTGTTTGCGACATAAAATCGACTGTTCATTTATAAGGGCACTTGATCTAGGGAATGAACCTATTTTTGTTAGTCGTTCACTTATTGGACAGGGGCATTTGTCGGCGAAGTCTTTTAAAACTAAGGAATCGCCTTAAAAGACGATTACTTAAAGGCGAAAATGTGCTCAAACGCGTATTCACACTAGTTTTCAATGAATGAACATATTGTTCATTTACTGGGAATACTACGCGACCCAGTGAATGAACAATACTTTTGCCGGTTTTTGCGATGATAATTTGTATTTTCAGGTTATGTTAGCAGTTATTATAACGAGAAATATAACAGTGTATTAAAATTATCAAAAATTATGAGGCGACCAAGTCTAGTACTCTTATTATACACTGCTGTTACTTACATGCTCGCTTATTAACTCTTAGGGAACACCTTGGTTAGCTAAAACAGTTGTCAACAAAATGCTCTTGTCTTCAATCGGTGGAATGGAACTTAATACTGTTTGAGACAACAATAAAACAGAGTAAGAGGGATTTATAGGAAATCCTAATAAGTTAGAGAAATGCGACAGAAGCTTAAGAATCGTATATTAGTTCAGAATTGTTCATTTACTGGTACTGTTCATTCACTGGTACTCTTACCCTACACCCTATAAAATTTAAGATTGCATGTGTATGAAGTAATCAAAGATAGCAGGAGCATTCTGTCCTTTACTTCTTACCAATTGTTTTAATAAATAATAAGAAAAGGATAGAACCACAAAAACAAAAGTATGTGTTGTGTAACTGAATCTATTTACGAAATACGTCGTTGGTAAATAGTAACGAGAGTCTTAAATTTTGTTTAAAATTAATTTAGAAATAATTTCACTCAATTATGTATCGTCTGCTTTCTGAAATTTTATTATCATTAGTATCCTCTCCCTTTAATAAAAAAAATTATTTCCGGATATAATGGACATTTAGTGACTATTACAGTTTTAAAAGTTGTATGCGGACGTATTTTATGAACAGCCCCTTATTAATTGATTGATAAAGTTATTTGAAATCTTAAATTTTATGGGATGTAAGTATCTAAAATTCTTCATTATTAATTAGGTTATTTCCTAAATCCAATTTGTTTATAAATTTCAATTTTAGCTTACCTGCGCCTACCATTAATCATAATCAGCAAAATTATTAATATTTGCAACTACCTATAGGTACCTAATTAAATAATAAACAATATTTTTTCCTGTGACAGCAAATCAAGGTTTCATAATCCAAAATGACACGGTTTCTTTTATTTTTTAATGTTCTGCTTTACGAATTATTGTTTCGCATTTCGCAATTAAGCCATAGTTCACAATCAGCAACCTGAAGGCTCCTAAAAGATTTTATCAAACGAATAATGCCAAAGCAATTTTCTTCCATTGTTTTCTCCATTCTCCATGTTGGTAATCTTAAAAACCGAACCGGTTCTTTTATTAAGTATGTAGGTACTATTTATTGATAAAATAATAATTTCTTGCAAAATACCCTATTATAATGTAATTATTAATTATTTTGTTATTAAGCATAAATATACAGTTACGTATAACAAAACAAACAAAAGAATGAGACCCAATTATAAATTGTTTATTAATTAGATAGGTACTCATTAATATTAAAAAAATATTGAGAAAACAAAAGAAATTGATTAATTACATCAGTTTAAAATGGGATATATGTCCAACAAAATCTCACCAAAAGCTCATTCAAAAAGAGAAAACTTTTCAATTCAAAATTAGTTTCTTTCCTTTGCTCTGTTAATCAAAAACTTATTGTCATACATAGGGTAAATATTACTTTAGGAGAATATAAATTAGTCCCAGCACATCTTACCAAATCTCACTTGGAAGGGAAAAAGAAAAGCAATTTTATGGATCTAAGTACGTATATCAAGCTAGCACGACAAAGTTATTTTTCCGATTTCTAACTTGCACAATAATTTGTCACTAATTTGTTACCAAATCCAAAAATTTGTCGCTCGTGCCGTTTAGCCATAATCAGCTGTAGTGCTAGCTTGATATCAAGCTAGCACTACACATAGCGTATCTCGAAAACGAAATGTCGTAGGATATTATTGTAAAGGCCATAATTTGTCGCTGAAAGGTGACACATTCAACAAATTTGTCGCTAGTCTTACCTTCAACTGATAAGCGAAAAACTGCTGGAAAACATCAAACAATTAATCAAGGAGTTCTTTGTTACATTTGTTTTAAGAGACCGGATTTATTTAACAATTTTTTTTTAAATTAGGTTTTCCCTGTTTCCCCCAAGATGGGCAACATGTTACCTTTTGAGGGTTTGATGGTTTTCAAGTAGTTTTTTGCTTTTCAGTTGAAGATAAGACTAGCGACAAATTCTTTGAATGTGTCACCTTTCAGCGACAAATTAGCGACAAATTATGGCCTTCACTGTAATATCCTACGACATTTCCTTCTCGAGATATGCCATATGTAGTGCCAGTTTGATGGTTTTCCAGTAGTTTTTCGCTTATCAGTTGAAGGTAAGACTAGCGACAAATTCGTTGAATGTGTCACCTTTCAGCGGCAAATTATGGCCTTTACAATAATATCCTACGACATTTCGTTTTCGAGCTACGCTATGTGTAGTGTTAGCTTGATATCAAGCTAGCACTACAGCTGATTATGGCTAAACGGCACGAGCGACAAATTTTTGGATTTGGTAACAAATTAGCGACAAATTATAGTGCAAGTTAGAAATCGGAAAAATAACTTTGTCGTGCTAGCTTGATATACGTGATCTAAGTCTTGCTTTATACACCTCCTCTTTAGTGAGAATTTATGGTAAGATGTAGTGGGACCTCCCCATCCCCCTCACGTGAGGCCTACTTTATAATAAGTAATTAACATATTAGGAAGAAATCATAACAATTTAACGTGAGATTTTTCAATGACCGCCTCAGTTACTAAACGACATTCTGAGGGATTGTCTGTTTCAAAAATATTGTAACATTTGTTTGACCTCTTCTTTACGTAATTAATGCAAATTCCTTCATTGTAGGTTTACAGTTTTTCATCAAAAGTTAGTTTCTTTGCACATAAAAACTACAAAAACATTTATTTACTATGTAAACTTATCAGTCGTAAAAATTATTTATTGTTATTACAGACTGTTAGAAGTTTGTAGATAACGGAATCAATAGAACTTTAAACATTTATACATATGTATATTTCGCATGTTTCTGATAAGATAAAAAACCAATTTCCATAGAATACGTAACTTGAACCTTTTTTTGAGTTGTTGCCCCACAAAACCTACGTCATCACCTTTCTGTCTGTATCCGTTGTTGATTTGCATTAATTTCTGATTGTGTACTGTTTCGAACAACAGCATAAAGAAGGAAAAGACACCACTTTCAGTTTTTTCTGTTTCATTTTTTTTTGTGTTCTTCAATGTTTTTCAAACGAATTAGATTGAACGAAACGGTTTGTTTTATTAGGTAGGTTTGTTACTAATTCGTCACGTAGTATTGAATACTTCTGTCACATAAGTAGTTTGTGTAAATAAAACAGTAAGTTCATAATTCGTGTTCAAGTGTCCAGTGGAATATAAGGTTGTTTTTTAAGTACTTATTATAGATAATAAATACTTATATTGAGACATTTCAACGTGAAATGAACGTTTATAATAATAGTGCTAATGGTAATGGTAATAGTGAAAAACGAAATGGAATATCGAGTAACGCCAGCAACTACAGTGGACACGATAGGAATGGATTAGTGGTTGAAAACGGGTCTCCTAAAGGGAAATTTACAGGATGGTGTAAGTTTTTCAGTACTTATGTATGTAGATAGATTACGCACTACGTAAATTATATCATAAAATATAATCAATAAACTTATCACTGCTGATAAACCGATTTGACATAATAATACAATACATTTGAAGTGGGCGACTGAAAGTCTACTGAAACATTATTTTTTAGTGAGATCATCACAATTTGTTATCTCTTAAATAATATAATAGATAATCAAAATCAATGAATTTATGAAAAAGGTCTTACTCATAAAAATAAATATATTTTTTTGTTATTTGATACTTTGTACTTTATTTTCTTTTCGTAATTTTCTTCTCGTCTTTTTGTGCCCTTTTAACAAACCAGGGCGACAGTGTGTCGAACTTTGGGCGCCACCGAGGCTATAATTGTATAAGGGTGAATGTGAATAGAATAACAACCCATAATCAGGGGTTTAATGACTTTTACATGCCCCACTTTTCGATCAGAAAGCAAAAAGGATATTCGGAGGACATTCAGTAACTCAAAGAAAAATAATTAAATACGTATCTAAGTACAACCCATAAAATTTAAGATTTCATGCGGTCATAATTCTTAATAACTGTATCAATAAAAAATCAAGAACTTTGGAGTCAATAAATTAAGTTTCATTTCATTGATACAATTATTACCTAATAGTGCAAAACCATAGATAAATTTCAGAAAGCACATGAAACGTCAAAACGTGTGACATAAGTTAGGTTAAAGGAAGTTGAGTGAAGTTATTTGCAAGTTCATTTAAAACGAAAATTAAGATTCTCGTATTTATTTACAAATTGTTCCTGTTTTTAGACATACATACGTCATCCACAACGTATTTCGTAAATAGAATCAGTTTTTTATGACTTATTATCATTTTTTTCTTCATTAATACGAGTAGATAAACGACATATTGTTACTGCCAACATAAATTATTTCATACACATGAAATCTTAAATTTTATAGGGTGTATGTGTATGTATCCATAGATAGTGCACTAAGTAGTACTGTTTTTAGACATACGTTATCCACAACGTATTTCGTAAATAAATTCACTTACACAACATACTCATGTGGTTTCCATCCTTTTGTTATTCATTAAAACGAGTAAAGTGCGGATTGAAGCTGCTGTCGAAGATTAATTCATACACATGAAATCTTAAATTTTTTAAAATATTTTTGTGGCTTTTCAAGCTATATGTAAATGGGGTTTCCCCGTATAATGAACAATAAATACCTATATAAATATCCTTAAGGGGCTTTTGCTTTCTTTTTAAAGAATGAATTATGAAGACTGGAAAAACTTTGGCGGTTGTTGTAGAACGAACAAAATAGCTCAAACCCCAGCGCGAAAACATGACACTTTAGTTGTACGAAGCACTTTTAGGTAACAAAGTTACCTTCTTCAGGGACTGAAGTAAACTGATGAAGGTAACCTTGTTACCGAAAAGTGCTTCGGACAACTAAAGTGTCGTGTTTTGGCGTTGGGGTTTGAGCTATTTTGTTCGTTCTAAAGAATGAATTGTCAAAAAGAGTATCTAACGTATTGTAATAAATATTTTGACCAATTTTATTTAATGACGACGAAGACGAAGACTTATAAAACGAAGATTTCTAAACTCCTTTTAGTAGTTAATAATACGATATAATAAATAAAACTGTTTCTCTTTCACGCTTGTTAAGAAACAATATAATTTTTCTTATAACAACTAATAACAACAATAATAAAATAGGTAGGTAAGTAGGTAGATAGGTAGGTATAAATAACGATCGTCGTTTTATCTATTATTTATTATATTATTAAAGAATACCTACCTAAATTCTTCAGGTTTTTCAACTGTTTGTAATTTGTGTAACGCTAAGTCTTCAATATACTGCAATTATAAATAATTATAATTAACACACGGACAAGATCTTAGCTTTGGTTGGATTGGACATACCTAACACAATTTCTATTTTAGAACAGCAGACAGCAGACGGTTAATGTAAAATAATTACCTATGAATTAAACAACAATAAGATGCCGATTTAAAGTAAAACGGTTATATATATTAATAATTATTTAAATTATTTATACGTGCATAAAAAATCATCATCTGTCTGTTATATATTTATCTTATTTTTACATTATCTGGTAAGAGGTCAAACTAACCGTTTGAGCTTATTTATTGTTACAAATGGGAACGAACACGAATTGATTAAACAACAGTTTTTTTTACATTAACAACCCAATAATAACTCAATTAATTTTAGGACAAAGAAAATATTGAACTTTTCACTAAGGAGCTGTTCATAAAATACGTCATGCTAAAATTAGCTTTTTTTGCCCCCCCCCCCCGTCGTCGTCACACTTTCTGTGACCTCCCTGTAAATATTACGTGACAAAAACTAACCCCCCCCCCTGAATAACTCAGTATTTATTCTCTTTCCTTAACTTTTTATGTTTTTAGGGTTCCGCACCTCAAAACGAAAAAGCGGAACCCTTATAGGATCACTTCGTTATCCGTCCGTCTGTCAAGACCCTTTTTGTCAGGAACGCGTTGAGGTATCAAGCTAAAATTTATACCAAATACTCAGGTCTATTGTCCCTTGGAGCTGTGAAAAAATCAAACTTCTAAGCCAACGCAATCAAAAGATACAGCCGTTTATGCCGCAAATTTCCGCAAATTTTCGAATCAAAACCTACAGGGTACTTCCCGTGAACTCAGAATCTTGAAATTTGGTACGAAGCAACGTCTTATATCACAGATAAAGGAAAAATTGCGAAAACCGTAAATTTTTAGTTACATCATATAATAAAAATATTTTTAATAATTTTAAAGTTACTACCCCTTTCCTCATGAACGCGTAGAGGTATTAAATTGAAATTCATATCAAATACTCAGGTCTATAATACCTTTAAGCTGTAACAAAATCAAACTTCTATGTCAACGCAATGAAAAGAAACAGCAATTTAAGCCGCATATTTTCAAACTCGCAACTACTCGCAAGGGAATCAAAACCTAAAGGGTACTTCCAGTCGATTTAGAATCTTGAAATTTGGCATGAAGCAATGTTTTATAGCACATATAAAGGAAAAATTCCGAAAACCTTAAATTTTTAGTTACATCACATATATACAGGTTTGTACCGAAATCTCGGTGCGCGAGTTCGACTCGCACTTGGCCGGAATTTTTTTTTTGTATTGCATCTATTCAAGATCCAGAAAAGAAATTAAATTTTGATTGTCACGAAACCGGAGTCAGGTAATGAATTGTATTATGGGTAGGTGAAGTGTGTTCACCGTTCGAAACGTCGCGTCGTGTCGCGCCGATTCGTACAGAACAAATTACGCGAATAAATAGGTACCTATCTACCTATTACTAGAAATTCCAACTGGCCAACCGTTTTCTAACAATAAAAAAAAAGAAGGAATTAAACCTGTTCGGAACTGGAAAGAATGCATTATACCTACCTATACCTACCTATTCATAGTTCGCAACAACCAGTGACTGCCTAAGGAATTTTTGCAATCCGAAAAATAGACGTTACTGACCTGCTTACTTAAGCACATTATTGATGTTGTTTTGTCGGAAAATTGAATTTACATAAAAAATACCGGCCAAGTGCGAGTCGAACTCGCGCACCGAGATTTCGGTACAAACCTGTATATATGTGATGTAACTAAAAATTTAAGGTTTTCGGAATTTTTCCTTTATATGTGCTATAAAACATTGCTTCATGCCAAATTTCAAGATTCTAAATCGACTGGAAGTACCCTTTAGGTTTTGATTCCCTTGCGAGTAGTTGCGAGTTTGAAAATATGCGGCTTAAATTGTTGTTTCTTTTTATTGCGTTGACATAGAAGTTTGATTTTGTTACAGCTTAAAGGTATTATAGACCTGAGTATTTTATATGAATTTCAATTTAATACCTCTACGCGTTCATCAGGAAAGGGGTAGTAACTTTAAAATTATTAAAAATATTTTTATTATACCTATGATGTAACTTAAAATTTACGGTTTTCGCAATTTTTCCTTTATCTGTGCTATAAGACGTTGCTTCGTACCAAATTTCAAGATTCTGAGTTCACGGGATGTACCCTGCAGGTTTTAATTCGAAAATTTGCGGCATAAACGGCTGTATCTTTTGATTGCGTTGGCTTAGAAGTTTGATTTTTTCACAGCTCCAAGGGACAATAGACCTGAGTATTTGGTATAAATTTTAGCTTGATATCTCCACGCGTTCCTGAGAAAAAGGGTCTTGACAGACGGACGGACAACCGAAGTGATCCTATAAGGGTTCCGCTTTTTCCTTTTGAGGTGCGGAACCCTAAAAACATAAAAAGTTAAGGAAAGAGAATAAATACTGAGTTATTCAGGGGGGGGTTAGTTTTTGTCACGTAATATTTACAGGGAGGTCACAGAAAGTGTGATGACGGGGGGGGGGGGGGGCAAAAAAGCTAATTTTAGCATAACGTATTTTATGAACAGCTCCTTAGTGAAAAGTTCAATATTTTCTTTGTCCTAAAATTAATTGAGTTATTATTGGGTTGTTGATCCTATAAGGGTTCCGCTTTTTACTTTTAAGGTGCGGAACCCTAAAAAAGATAATAAGCAGCTTTCTTGCCATTGTTAATGCCTAGGTTCCTTAAACAAATGAAAGCAACGAGATCTTATGTTTTTAATAATTGTTTTTCAAAGGTATCTTTGTTGGATTTTAACCAATAAATGGAAACTGTCACCTACTTATCTAAATCTAAATAATGGCAAAGATAAATAAAAATTTTGTTACCAAAGGGGTCCAAATAAGGGCAATCACATTTGTAAAAATTGCAAGATCAATAAATACCTAATTAAAATGCTCCTGTAATGAGGTGCATAAAATTAAATCAAGATATAACAACCAGTCATACTTATTTAATGATTACATTAACTTTTGAAGGGGGGTTAAAGGTTAATTATTTAGTGAAGTAGTTTCTGAAGTGTGGTGGAATTGATTAGGTATACATTTAGCTTCTGAAAACAGAAATGTTTCTCACATTTCCAAGAAAATTACGAAGGAAATTCGTTACATTTATTAAATTTGTACAAACCTACCAACGTTTTTATGAACAATTTTATTACGTGGTGTGAGAGACAGGCAGACAGGCAGACAGGCAGAGGAAGTTTAAATAACACTGATCAAGAGCATGCAAAATTAACAATGAAGAAATTAAATTACAAGAATCACAACTCATCTTCGGGTTACGTATTTCACAGTATTGTTTTCATGAAACTTTACTTCAGAACTTATTTAAAATTATAGTTTCTGGTGTCTTCAATTAATTGTTCCTCTTTTATTTTTTTGCAATATTTTATTTTGAAAAAATCTGCTCTTAAAAAGTATTAATAAAAATTGTAAATAAGAGACGTTATTAAACTACAACTAAAAATAAAACAACATTAAGATACATAGATAGATAAATTGTTCAAAAGGCTCCGATTTATTGTCATTAACTTTTCTACATACTGCTAATTGACAAAAGTTTATTACCCATTAGTATGTAGACCAATAAAAGGACTTGCGAGATCCGCAATATATTAATTAATTAATTATTCATTTCTTTCTGCATTCATTTGTGCCTTAATTAGCTCGTAATTCTTCAAGGTTAATTTGTTGAAATTGTTTAATAAACCATGTAAGTACGTATCCACATGCATAACAACCTAATTTAACTAGTTTTCAATTAAAAGTTATTTTTTTGAAACTTAAAATAAAAAAAATACCATAGAAAACATAAATAATTTTCGTTTTTATTGTTTTTAATATGCAGTTACATAGCCTTCGTAAATTAAAGTTCAAGGGAACATTCAATTTATAAATGTTTATATACGTATATTAGAAAATGCTTTAGATTAAAGCTTATATGTTATTTAATGTTACGGAATAAAAAAGATGCGTTATATTAACAGATACAGTCACTAAGGGTTGGGACGGTTGGTGGCTTAGTGGCTAAGCGCATGGACTGTGGACTGCAAGGTCTTGAGTTCGATCCCCGACCAGGCAGAAAAGTTTTTCATTGAAACAAAAAAAAGGCCGCTGTGTAGTATAAGCCAAGAAGCAAAAGCAGATGTTTGTTTATGTATGTACTTTCAAATAAAAAGAAACTGAAGATGAAAATGAAAATACAAGTGTGTACCCTTATAGTAGTTGTTATTATAGGTTGGTTATTTGTAAATTTGTAACAAATAAAACCAGAATAATATGAAAAGGAAGTAAAGCGTTATTTCGCGTTGAACTAATAATAAATTGTAAGTAAATAGAACTTTCGCGTTTAATCCTTTTGTACACACGCAAAGCGGTTATCAGACAACATTGTAATTGCGTGGGTATATGGCTTCTCTGACAATAAAGTTAAGCAACCATGGAAGACGTACCTAAACCCATAAAAAAAACACTAATTATTTCACTGTTTACATGCAGTCTCACTTGTAATAATTACACCATGACGACCTTCCTCTCCGTTTTATTATTAGTGTTATTATTACGAAACCACTTTCGATAAAAGTAATTTTACTTGTTAGCATATTGAGTGTTGCTAAAAATTCTTTTATTCCTTCGTTGATAACTACCCTTACTTTTACAAACCTAAAGTCATATTTTACAAATACATAGTTAATAAATTATTCAGTTGAAATACCAATGAGACATTTTATCAGTTAAATGGGCGTGAAGGTAAAAATACATACATGCATACATGAACACTGGGTGCATTTGTACTATTTAATGAAGCTATGGTCACTCTTTTGTGCCAGAAACCTTGATACACGTAGGTATGTGACACCCTTGGACATTTTTGTGTCAAACATTTCTATTAATTGATTTTTTACAAACTTTGTTCTATTACGTAAGTATTTATTGTGATGTAAGAAAAGACCATGAAAATTTTAGATGGTCGTTAAGTTTTAATTTAATAAAATACAAGAAATTGTTTTAGGTGACATGGTCAATAGGTCATTAAATGTAATACAAAATAAATACAGATAATTTAAAGGGAAAAATTGCTGCAGAATCGTGTGAATAATAATCAGATATTATAAAAATACAACAAAATCACAAAATTTATAAGTGAACCTTTAGACTATCGCATATTTAACGAAAACTCATATTCATTTTAATTAACTGCTAATTAATTTTGTTTCATGACTACTGTCCTTTTTTACTTTTATATTTCTACATTTTCTCGGAAGTGTGAAAGGGCCCTTACGTGGGACTTTAATAAAAGCTTTCCCCTTTCACAAAGTTTATGGAAAGTGATAGATACATATTTACTTACTGCAAACTCTGCAGCGCTGTTAGAAAGCATAATAATTGGTTTGTGTAATACCTACCTAATAATACCCACCATAAATTTTGTTTCACTATCTTAATGATGGTATGGTAGGTACAGAATTATTTTTACACAGTGTGTACCAACGAATTTTACGGTTTTATTACGTATATACACAGGGTTTTAGAAAGCACGTCATTTATACATAATTAAGATTAAATTACCGTTGATAATCTGATTTGATGGAAGTGGATCTTATCATTACAATACAAAGACCAAAACTAAATCGACCAAAATTTTAGGTCCCGCTGAATATTCTGAATTGGGTACTTTTTTGACCAAATAATTTCAGTTTCTAGCAACGACGTGAAAAACCTGCTACTGCAATTTTTTAATTTTTCTCTGGTAAAAATGGCCCCAATTTTTTCAACCCTATTTTGTTTCAAGTTTTTTGAATTTCATGGTTCCCAAAATAAACACTGTAAAGTCGAAAAGTTTTCCGTTAATCTACGCAAATACTACAACAAATTAATGTTTTAAGTCACCTTGACATTTTGCATTGAACCAAATGCCCAGCAAAAGAGAAAAACAATTGTGACAGAAGTACGTGATATCATGTTGTCTTTATGTCGACACAGTGCACTGATTTTATTATTTTGATGGCATTGATATGTCAACTGTGCAACAAGAATTAATATGTTAAATCTACTGGTAGGTATGGTATGCCTAATACCAATAGATCTGATAGTACCTACAGGCATCCAATATTCGGGCGATTGTTAATCCAAGTTGATTTTTAAATGACAATTTACATAACAAATCATTAGTTTGTCAGACAAGTCCTTTTTAAATCGATAAATATTATAATTAATGATTAGGTAGATAAGCTGTTTTGTAACAGGGGGAGGGACTTACAGTGATTTTTTATTATTATTAGGGGAACTGAACAGTAGTTTCAATAGATACGAGAAAAAGTTCCTCTTCCTTTAAAAAGGCAAGAGGACAAGAAAAACAAAGTTTTTGTTAATTTTGTCTTAAAAAATACGTAATTACTGTTGGCCACATCAGGACTAAATGGTTTATGAACATTTTTTGAACTCTCCTTGTTAGGGTTCCGCACCTCAAAAGGAAAAACCCTTATAGGATCACTTCGTTGTCCGTCCGTCCGTCTGTTAAGACCCTTTTTCTCAGGAACGCGTTGAGGTATCAAGCTAAAATTTATACCAAATACTCAGGTCTATTGTCCCTTGGAGCTGTGAAAAAATCAAACTTCTAAGCCAACGCAATCAAAAGATACAGCCGTTTATGCCGCAAATTTCCGCAAATTTTCGAATCAAAACCTACAGGGTACTTCCCGTGAACTCAGAATCTTGAAATTTGGTACGAAGCAACGTCTTATAGCACAGATAAAGGAAAAATTGCGAAAACCGTAAATTTTTAGTTACATCATATAATAAAAATATTTTTAATAATTTTAAAGTTACTACCCCTTTGCTAATGAACGCGTAGAGGTATTTAATTGAAATTCATATCAAATACTCAGGTTTATAATACCTTTAAGCTGTAACAAAATCAAACTTCTATGTCAACGCAATAAAAGAAACAGCAATTTAAGCCGCATATTTTCAAACTCGCAACTACTCGCAAGGGAATCAAAACCTAAAGGGTACTTCCAGTCGATTTAGAATCTTGAAATTTGGCATGAAGCAATGTTTTATAGCACATATAAAGGAAAAATTCCGAAAACCTTAAATTTTTAGTTACATCACATATATACAGGTTTGTATGGAACCCTCGGTGCGCGAGTTCTACTCGCACTTGGCCGGTATTTTTTTAATTATAAAAGAAATGTTTCGTTTTTTAAATTTCTGATAAAAAACTTCAAATTAACAAACACTCTTTTTAGATAAATAAAATGACAAGCCAATGCACGTATTTAAATTAAAAAAAAAAAACTTTAAATAAAATTCTAAATAATATTAAGTATAAAATAGATTTGCAACTTCCAAGTATAGAAAAAAAACGCTTTAAATCAATATTTGCTGAAATTTGAAAAACTCAAGGCTGAAAATCTAAAACCGATTTCATTTAATACTATTAAATAGCAAGCTGCACGAGTGTTAGTTAGTAAATAAGAATAATTTGAAAAATTACTAGATATTTTTAGAATCTGATGCTTTGTTTGCAAAGCAGTAAATTAAAGTAGGTACCTACGTATTATTTTTCACTACGACCCATAACAACTAAAACGAAATGTTTCAATATTCAATTTTTGAATGAGAATTCGATCCTTACACAAAATAATTTTATTTAATTTAATTTGTACATGTTCTGGGAACACTTTGTTGCAGATTTGAAGTAAATTATACGAGGAAATGCGCTTTAAAAAAATATTCGCAATTGAATTGAATTGATGAAAGTATTCGATCAAAAATTTAAGAAATAATAAACTATCGTATATCCAATACGACGTTTCGACCTCTTTTACTTTTATTATGTAGGTACCTAACTATCAATAGGTACGTACTTTTGCTTATAAAAACGTCATGTAAATTATTTTGGAACGATTTTTAATGCAATAATTACAAACACATATTTACCACACAATCTTCTACTAATTAAAGTCTAGTTATTGAAATTATTTAAAAAGAACTGGTCAGGGCGATTATCTAAATTTTCTATCATTTGTCTAAGGGGCTGTTCATAAAATACGTCACACTAAAATTAGCTTCTTTTAACCCTCTCCCCCCCCTCCGGTTATCACTCTGTGTCACACTTTCTGTGACCCCTCCTGTAAATATTACGTCACAAAAACTAAACACCCCCCTGAACATGATAAATTTTGATTGATAATACACAAATTTTGATAGTAAGGAATATTTATTTTATAATATTTCTATTTATCAGAAGTCCAAGGATTCTGTAAAAATTCAGTAAAATTTTTTGATGAACGGCGAACATCACGTTGCCGTAGACCCCCCGTCCCCTCTTGTCACACTTAGCAAGACCCTTCCCCCCCCCTGTATTTTATGAACGGCCCCTGAGCTGAATTAAAGAAAACTTTTGCGACTAATACAAAACCATGAAATCTGTTACAAAACTTTAATTAGTTTTTATCAAGAAAAAGTACAATATTTAAGTAATTAAATTACAATAACTTAGTAATGAAATGTAGACATAGTTTTTGTATTAACTATTTTTTAGTAAAGTACATAGTTAGTTACAATGTCATTAAAAAACAAAACCGAATTTGTTCATCTCTTTTGTCATCCAGCGTACAAAACACAAAACAGTTCTACTTGTCCACTGACCCCTTACATAGTAGTAGTAGTAGGCAATAATATAAGCCTCTTATACAATACACTTTGATCTCTGATTGTGAGATAAATTCTAAAGCTTTGGACATTACTCGCTGACATTTATAGAACGAGACTCTTCCGATCTTATCATGTTGAAGCTCTTCTTGTATGTAAAAACTGAATTAAAATGTGAAGCGGTTCTACTTTGCATCTCAAAGAAGTGTTACTTCCTCTTTAGGAAAAGTGTCACGTCTCTTGGAGAAATGCCAACGGTAGTACATATATACATACCTACTAGGTAATATAATAACATCCTGTTTGCAAGATTAGATCAGGGGTTTCCAAATAATAATATGTAATCATATCAAAATAAGACGATAATAAATTCTCCTGTTTCTGTTGTAATATACAAAAGAAAACTTATGACTTGAACAGCTTTTATCCATTATTACAGTCGTTGTGGGCATTGTTAAAGAATATATATGTATTGTTACAGATGAAATGCTCGAAAATGAAAACCATGAAGCTCTGGGAAGGCTTCATGATCTTGAACGAAAGGTTCTGGAACAAAGGGACGAATTAATCTGTTTGAAAGCCACCCTAGCCGAGGCTTTGAGAAGGATTTCAATTCTAGAAGGCTGTCGACTTCCCCATCAGGTGCAGCAGGTGGCCAACACACCCCCAACAACACCCGTTCGAAATGGCATTGTAAAAGAACAACTGCGTTTGAGACAAACGGGCATTTCTAGTACAAAGTAAGTTACATTTCATTTATTCTTTTTTTCTCTAGAGCCGTTGATCAGATTGGATCGTCATTGCTGACGATACGCACCCATTTTTCAATTAGCAACGTAACGCCTTCGAATCCTTTAGAGCTATTTCACATAGAGCGTATGATGAAAAGAAATTGCCATCGCAAACCATATATTCCCATTTTCCATTATTGTCTTCGGATCTTTTAGTCAATTCACTTGGAACGTATGATCAGAATGGAACTTTGCTAACAATATACGCACCAACTTTCCATTAGCGACGTATCCTTAAGAGTCTTTTCACATTGAGCGTATGATTGGGAGAGATCGTCAGTGTTGATCATACGCACCAATTCTTCCATTAGCGACTTATCGCCTTCAGACCCTTTAGAGCCATTTTCCATGGAACGTTTGGCCCGAAGAGATCGTCATTATTAATTATACTTACTGGTTTTTCCATTAGCGACTCACTGCTTTTGAATCGTTTAGAGCAATTTACGTGGAGCGTATGATTAGGAAAGATCGTTTGTGTTGACCATACGCATCGATTTTTTATTTGAGAAATTTGTGATTTTTGTGAATTTCCATAGCAAGTTTTCCTTCTTCAGGAAAAAGATCGAAGCAAGGGAAGTGAACAGCAAAAGTTACGGTTCTTCCTTACCCCAGCGACGCGCGGTACGATACCAGTCGACTGGATCTCTTCACAGTGATAGTCATAGCTCTAGTAGTATTTCTCCAGTGCCTTCTCCGTCCCCCAGAGCGACGCCACTGCCTCTCAATGTACGACAACATCAACACCAGCAACAACATCAGCACCAGCAACAACAACAGCGGCCTCCAATTGTACATAATTCACATCCTCCGCTGTCGCCTTCCAGTGGCGGGTTACACAAACGATGGAGTTCAACGGGAGACTTTAACAATTCAAGTGCCTTGAGTCCACATTCCAAGTAAGAAAACTTTAATATACTTTAGATATTAATTGACAACCCGCAAATTTTTTTTTGTTATCTTTTTATTTTCCTTTTCTAGGTTTTCAACAAAATCCTTTTTGAATCTGTTTCCAAAACTGAACGGAAATTCAGTATCGAATTTAAAGCACGGGTATGTTTATTTTGTTTTATTTTATTTTTTATTTACTGTTTAAGTTATTTATTAATATTCGTTTCGTATTGTTACAACGGTTTGTTTTTAGCCATTATTGTTTCTAAATCAATTGTTTCCCCTTTTGATTTCTTATATTACTTGCAATTAAGATTGGATTGAAATAATTATTGTTCCGTAGAATCAAAGGACAATTGAGTAAAGTAATCGACTGTTTTACAACTGTTAATTTTCATTGTAAAAATAATTGTTGCACTGTAATATTGCTTGCAGTAATAATCGATTAAATTAGGTCAACCACTTTTTGTTATTGTTATTTTCGTTCTGAATTAAGAGAACAAAGTCACAATGGTCTTTATTGCTTATACACAACTTCTCTTTAAAAAATCGAATACTAAATAGTCTTACATTTAGTTATTTCCGAATCAATTTTATTTTCAATAATAGTATTTACTGGGAGACTAAAAAATCATCATAAAATAGGAAAAAAGCTTTTTCCAAATTTTTTTTGAAACTTATTTCTGAAACAGCACCTTTGTTACCTAATAAAATTATAAATCTGACAAAATAATCATGTGATTAATGGGAGCGAAATCCACTACAATTTGGCAATCTCAGTAAGTAATTTGATTGCTCTGGGTGTGTTATGGCAGCATTGCGGACTTTTCAATCGATTTCGGATTATATGCTTTATCATCTATAATTACTTAAAAAAAAGAAAAAAGCAGCATTGCAGTAGATCCATAGGAATTACCATGCATCTTTTTATTAAGGCCAATTCCTTAACTCATTACTTTAAGGTGAATAGAACTATTTCAATGTGAATTGACAGGTCTAACAATATCAGGCAAACGCTCTAACAATGAATTAGTCATTGTTGTAACAATGGGGTTTTGATTATTCAAAACCTTATGCCTTAGGCAACTATAGAGCTTGACAGTTGACAAACTAACTTATTGCCAACCGAAACAACTTTTTCTCATTGCTACCCTACTTTCAAAATGTTCTGAGTGTTTGGCCTGCAGTTCTGAGTGTTATTTGAATTTTTTCCTATTTTATTTTGTCAGTGTCGGGATGAAGTTATTTATTTTAGTTAGTTTTATATATTTTTCTGCCAAAGTCATTCGATTATTAGTTCCTACCATTAAGCTATAATGTAACCATATTGACAATAATTTAAGTAAATTTGTGGTTTAAACGCAGGTTTTCCATTATCAAGGGTGCAGCAATAAGCTTAGGGCGTCATTTCTTGAAATTAGTCTTTTTAAGTGAAATACCAATTTAATAAGACAAAATGTGCAACAATGAGGTTTGACAGGTGTAACAATGTCAGGCAAACGCTCTAACAATGAATCAGTCATTGTTGCAACAATGGGGTTTTAAATAAGGCAACAATAGAGCTTGACAGTTTACAAACTAACTTATTGCCAACCCAAACAACTTTTTCTCATTGCTACCCTACTTTCAAGATGTTCTGAGTGTTGCGTCTGCAGTTCTGAGTGTTATTTGAATTTTTTCCTATTTTATTTTGTCAGTGTCGGGATGAAATTATTTATTTTAGTTAGTTTTATATATTTTTCTGCCAAAGTCATTCGATTATTAGTTCCTACCATTAAGCTATAATGTAACCATATTGACAATAATTTAAGTAAATTTGTGGTTTAAACGCAGGTTTTCCATTATCAAGGGTGCAGCAATAAGCTTAGGGCGTCATTTCTTGAAATTAGTCTTTTTAAGTGAAATACCAATTTAATAAGACAAAATGTGCAACAATGAGGTTTGACAGGTGTAACAATGTCAGGCAAACGCTCTAACAATGAATCAGTCATTGTTGCAACAATGGGGTTTTGAATAAGGCAACAATAGAGCTTGACAGTTGACAAACTAACTTATTGCCAACCCAAACAACTTTTTCTCATTGCTACCCTACTTTCAAGATGTTCTGAGTGTTGCGTCTGCAGTTCTGAGTGTTATTTGAATTTTTTCCTATTTTATTTTGTCAATGTCAGGATGAAATTATTTATTTTAGTTAGTTTTATATATTTTTCTGCCAAAGTCATTCGATTAGTAGTACCATTAAGCTATAATGTACCCATATTGACTATAACTTAAGTCAATTTGTCGTTTAAAAGCAAGTTTTCCATTATTAAGGGTGCAGAAACAAGTTTAGGGCGTCAGTTTTTGAAATTAAAGTATTTTTAAATAAAATTCTAATATAAAAGTCATCGAAAGGAGACAATGGTTTATTGTTAAGCAGCAAGTTAATTTCTGCAGCACCTTAATTTTAGGAAATTTATTAAGACAAAATGTGCAATAATGAGTTTTGACAGGTGTAACAATTTCAGGCAAACACTCTAATAATGAATAAGTCATTGTTGCAACAATGGGGTTTTGAATAAGGCAACAATAGAGCTTTACAGTTGACAAATTAACTTATTGCCAACCGAACCAACTTTTTCTCACTGCCACTCTAAATTCTGTTTATTAATAGAGTGAAATTAGAAATAAAACGAATATTTCACTTGTTGAATAAAAAGTTTTGGCTGCCGTAATTGCATGTCCACAACAATTTCGAGTTTCGTGCGCGTTATCTTCACTACTCAACACTAAACTTTAATACAATTGATGAAGAAACGACCTTTAGTCACGATAGGGAAGTAGAGAGTATTTTCGTGATAATAGAAAATTATAATAGGACTTTACAGTTTTTATCAAGAACATTTGTATAATTAAAAAAAAATAGTAAAGTAAAATAAAACAGTGTCTTTTATTAATTTTATTTTACTTTACCTAAGACTGATTAAATGCAAAGAAAACCAAAAATGTTTAAACTTTTAAAAACAAAATAACGAGCAACCAACATACCGTGTAACTTGTATTATGTACTGACTATTATAAAATATTCCAGTCACTAAGTGAATGAATGCATTGCAAAAGCAAAAAAGATAAGCCTGAATTAAATGACTGGCAGCAGCACATCATAATTCTCATTTTGGAATTGGCGTTATTAGTATGCTGGCTGTTCTGTATATGTTTGGATTTTGGTAAAGCCATCACACATTACCGTATTTATATATTGACCTCTAATTACAATACGTCATCATTATAGTTCGCAAATGACCCTCCTATATCTCTGAACAATAGTTGATGGTTTGTATTGGTGCTGGGCAATTTGTTCCATACCTGACTCTCTGACAATGCTTTAATTCGTAAATAACCAGAGCGTTTATTTCTTTTCGTATTGTTATTTTACAAAGTGTGAACTGTGGTTTTTATTTAGCGTGAGGTTGTTGTATAAGTAGTTTGTAGTATCTCCGTAGGTACGTTTTGTTTAAATATACTAGTATGAAGAGCCAAAGGAGGAAAAAAAGTTCTACTGCAAGCATGTAAGTTGTCACTTAATATTTGAGTATAAAGACGACGAAAACTAAATTTTGAGTTGTACTACATGAACTGATTTAATTTCAAATGTTAGTAGAAAATGGGTATTGTAAAATTTTTGATTTAGGAGCTTCTGTACCAAAAAAAATGGCACAAAAGGTACCTTAGTATTTGTTTATATATACTATATTTGGTGTGTTTAGCATCTTTAATTAATTAATTTGTTAATCTTGAATTATGTACTTGCTTAGTAAAGGTGTTGCAAAATAGCATTTTTGCCTTGCAATTAAACTACCTCATAGCACAACGTTCAGTTAATCGTGGCTTTAAAATGAATGTCAACAATTTTGACGTTAATATTTAACTGGAGCTAGATAAATTGCAACAGAAGTGGGCGGGTCTATACAAAATGTATGGTTGGTTGCATACATACAATACATCTTAATTTGAACGAGTTCAACCAGTCTTTTAGATAAATAATGTAATTATTATCAGTAACAGTAAAGCACTCAGCTTGTGATAAACACGAGCGTTAATCGTTAATGGGTGGCTCCCTCGAAGTAATTGTAATTAGTTAAACGGTCTTGAAAGTAAATGAATTTTGTATGCGTTATTATTGTAGGTAAAACACGCCTTTCCTTCGATTCAGGTTAATTAGAACGACGTTGCCGATTAAGTACGTTTGTTGGAATAGTTTTTTTGTTTTATTTACACGTGAATCACCACGGATACCGTTCAGGTGCCGGTTTTCTCGCAACTTCTCCAGTGAGTACAGTACAAGTCAGTTTTGTGTGCAACCAACCGGCAGAGTAACATCCATCGCTATTGTACTTACGACAAGTTGCAAGAATCACATTATCCAACCTAAAATACATTTAAGAACTGGTCCGAAATGGGAGACGGGTAAGAAAGAATATTGGGGTAAAATAATTGGGCGATGTCTATATAATTTATTAGACTTGGTCAGTAATAGTTCTATTATTTATTGATTGATGATGAACGCACGTTATATCATAAATTTATTGGATGACCTCCAGTCTGCTCGACTTTTAGCTATTACCAATAAAAATACATGATTGTAAAAGTTATATCATATTTGATTCACTGTACGTGTTGATAAATTTAAATTTAAAGTAAGAGTCAAATTTGATCATCTAAGTACATATTTGGTTTTTTATTTATAAGGTTGCAATATAACTAATTTTTTTGTTTTTTTTTTTAATCAAAAATCTCATCAGTATGTACCCAAATGTTTTAAGAAATTAAATAAACTTTCATTTAATTTAAAATTCGATGAACTCGAATTTGGGCCATTGAAAAACGAATAGCCACTTATACTTTTCTTTAATTAATTATAAATAGGTACCATTTATACAAAGACTCTTTATATTTTGTTATACTTACCTACCAATTATTTCGCAATTTAATTTCTATATCAATAAACCAAGTAAGAAATTTTTCTATATTACTCATTTACACAGTCATTGTCTTCATTATCATCCTCTCTGCTTTGATTAGATATTTCTAAAATAATATTTCCTATTACACCACATTTATTAAAGATATTATTGTCTATATCACCAGTCTGCAAACATTTCTTATTTCCCAGTAATTAAGTATGTTACCATTTTCTAAACTGGGTCCTTATCGTTTCAGCACCAAAGACGCCACTTACAATGAAGAAGAGCAAGCTGTTAGGATATATTTGCGGGGTAGACCCATCGTTCTGTATGCCCCATCGGAACTTGGAGAACATTACGACCTCACAAAAGTTGCTACCGCCCCACATCAAAAACCAAAATTGGATTGGGTTTACGGATACAGAGGAAGAGACTGTAGATCTAATTTGCACTTCTTACCCACTGGAGAGATGGTTTATTTTGTGGCGGCGGTCGTCGTTCTTTATGACGCCGAAGAACAAAATCAAAGGCACTACTTGGGCCACACTGACGACGTAAAAAGGTAAGAAACACTTTATTTTTTTAAGTAATGAGATATGTTTATTAAATTTATTTTTGACTCCAGTTTAGCCATACACCCCAAAAAATTGCTAGTAGCAACTGGTCAATGTGCAGGTCATGAAGGAAGGGTAAGTTTTAGGATTGTCTCCATTTAGAAAGTGTGTGTTCAAGGTAAAATATTTTTTAGGCACATATTAGGGTTTGGAATTCTGTGTCATTAACAACTGTTGCTGTTGTTGGAATGAACGAATTTGATGTGTCCGTTTGCTGCCTCTCCTTTAGCAAGTCAGATGGTGGATCACTTCTTGTGGCGATTGATGAAGCTCCTGATCATACCATATCCGTCTGGGATTGGCAAAAGGGCGAAAATGGTTATAAAATAACCGAAACAAAAGTAAAATTTATAAAACCACCTACGATAGCAATCCACAATTACCGTTTTCTAATCATTTTTAGTGTTCTGTGGATACAGTGGTTGCAGCTGAGTTTCATCCACTGGACCGAAACACCATCGTGACCTGTGGCCGTTCTCATTTGGCTTTCTGGACTCTGGACGTCGGTGGCACCCTTTACAAAAGGATGGGCATATTTGAAAACAGGGATAAGCCAAAATATGTCCTGTGCATTTCTTTCTTGCAAACTGGTGAAGTGATAACAGGAGACTCAAATGGAAATTTGATTGTTTGGGGAAGAGGAACGAATACCATAGTCAGGATAGTCAAAAATGTCCACGAGGGTTCGGTCTTTTCAATTTGTGTCTTAAGAGATGGAGGATTAATAACTGGTGGAGGAAGGGATGCAAGACTGGTCTTTTTTGATCCTGATCTAAATAAAAATGGAGATGTTTGTCAGGTAATCAATTAATCTCCCTTTAAATATTCTTTTTTCATTTTTATTAACCCTATTGAATTCCTTTCTATTAAGATTGAAGAACATTTTGGAGGGATTCGGATGATTTCTGAAGGAAGAGGATCCCAACTACTCATAGGAACTACAAGGAATTGTATTTTAATGGGAAGTGCAGACTTGGGATTCCAACCAATCGTCTTGGGACATACTGACGAATTATGGGGACTAGCAGCGCATCCCTCTGTGCCCCAATTTGCCACTGCTGGACAAGATAAACTGCTCCAAATGTGGGATTCCATGTCCCACAGTATTTTATGGAGTAAGGAAATAGATGTAAGTTTTGCCTATTCTTCCTTTGACTTATTAATTTCTTTTTACTTTGTTTTTTAGGAGGCGGCACAAAGTTTGGTCTTTTCTGCAGATGGAAATATAATATTGGTGGGCTGTATGGGTGGCAATTGGTTTGTGTACGACTCACAAACTAGGGAATTGCTCAGCCATCACGTCGATGGTAACGAACCCATACAAGTCATCCGTTTTTCCCCTGATGGTGGTAATGTAGCCTTGGGGTCAAGGGATAACCACATTTATATCTACGAAATTTCGGATGATGGTAGAAGATTCAGGAGAGTTGGTGTTTGCAGTGTAAGTATTATTATCTAATTAACTTAAAAAAAATCAAATGCTGTTTTCTAATCTATTTTTTTTTTTGTTGTGCAGGGCCATTCAAGTTTTATAACTCATTTGGACTGGAGCTCAGATGGTCAATTCATCAGGAGTAATTCTGGCGATTATGAACTGCTTTTCTGTAAGTTACCACTGACCAACTCAGTTAACATTCTGATCGTTGTTTATAATTTTGTTTCTTGTCTTTTTCAGGGAACAGTAGTACTTGCAGACAGATAACCCAAAGTACCAGTTTGAGAGATGTCGAATGGGCTTCAAACACCTGCACCTTGACCTTTACAACAATTGGTATATGGCCCGAAAATGCTGATGGTACAGACGTTAATTGCTGTGACAGGAATCAGGATTCTAACCTGATGGTTACAGGAGATGATTTTGGAAAGATAAAGTTGTACACGTACCCCGTCACCCAACCAAAGGTATCTTACTTTTTTTATCCAACTCTTATGGTCACGAAATAGGGCACATTATTAATGCTTTTAGTACTTCAGTCTTTTTAGTACTTCTCAAACTCCTTTGAAGTGCTTTATGCTTAAGCTTGAAACAAGTACAAGTATTTTTGGTATTTTAATAAGTAGTTCTACAATATCATTAATTGCTAATTTATATTTTTCTGCTAATTAAAAAGTGTTCAATTTTTTTTTAAATTATAGTATATTTCTGACATAACTATATTACTATACGTTTCCGCCTTGAACTTTCTCATCGCTGGAGCAATTAAAGCTCCTTTAATGAGGACTTTGTCTAACTTTCGTGACCCTACGTGCTATATTATTTGGATAAATGTAATGTTTTTTTAATAGGGGTAATATATTATAATTTTTATTTTTTTTGCAGAGTTTAAACAACCCCCATGGTGGCCATAGCAGTCATGTGACCAATGTAACATTTCTTCATGACAACAGCAGATTTGTTTCCACAGGTGGCAAAGATACAAGTGTCATGCAATGGGTCCTTGTCTGATTATGATACCTACATTATAATTTAAATTAAACTACACACACACTCACACACTTGATTTATTCTTTATAATATTTCGACACTTTTGAGAGTATTTTTGTTTAATTACAGTACACTGTTTCTTTTTTATATACTTAATGTAATTTATAGTGTTATGGTGCAAAACTTGTTGTATCTAGTACACTTCTTCATCTCCAATACTTACATAATGAATTTTGAGGTTTTGATTACAAATAATTAGTTATTTTTGTACCTTTGAGATTAAATAATTAAGTAATTAATTATGTAAATTTTTTAGAAGTAAGTTTATTTGTATTAGGCAACGTGCGTTTATTTTAGTATTGTTCCAGTTTGGCAATGTATTTATTTTTTTCTTCTATTAAAATAATTACCTACTGTGAAATTTTGTATTTCATTTTTAATTTGAATTAGTTATTTTCTTTTTATTTTTTTAATTTTATTTAAATAAACGGATTTCTCCATTACAGTATTCTCTAAGAGAATTTCAATTATAATAAATAAATAAATTTGTGCAGTGTATAACAGAGGTAAGCTGTATAATGGTGAACGTAGTAAGTATGATAATACGATTTTAAATTATTTAATATAGAGATTTACGTCATTATTAACATAAATTAACATGTGATAAACAGCACTTTGAAATGTCTGTTTTTAATCTAATATTGTCTAAATAGTGTATTTTATAAATAAATAAATAAATGAACACAAAGGGTATGTATTATAAAATGGATAAAGTGTAATAAAAAACAAATTAAAAGTGGTGTGAAGTCTGAAAGAACAAGCTGCTGAAGAAAGGTAAGACACTTTTATAATTAATAACAGTTAATTTATTTGTTATTGCCTTCATAATAAAAAATTTAAAATTCTAATATAAATTTCGTTAGTAGTCATCAATTATTTCGAATTAATACATTAATTACAGTAGAATTGCTTATGTATATTAAATATATCAGGAAGGAAAATTTTAAAATAGTGAAATTTTGGTGGATGCGCCGGACATACACTAAAAATAATGTTCTAACTAAAACTTACGATTTCGAGATTTTGTATTAGGAGAGCATAAGTTCCATAAGGTCGTTTTTCGCAGTTTCCGCCGAAATTTGCGCCAATATATAAACCATGTATAGTCTAATTAATGGAAGACTTAATTAACTGTTTCATAGCAAATTTTACACTCTCACACTTGATTTATTCTTTATAATATTTCGACATTTTTGAGAGTATTTTTCTTTAGTTACAGTAAACTGTTTCTTTTCTATATACTTAATGTATTTTATAGTGTTTTGGTGCAAAACTTATTGTACCTAGTACACTTCTTCTTCTTTAATACTTATACATAATGAATTTTGAGGTTTTGGTTACAAATAATTAGTTATTTTTGTACCTTTGAGATTAAATAATTAAGTAATTAATTATGTAAATTTTTTAGAAGTAAGTTTATTTGTATTAGGCAACGTGCGTTTATTTTAGTATTGTTCCAGTTTGGCAATGTATTTATTTTTTTCTTCTATTAAAATTTTTACCTACTGTGAAATTTTGTATTTCATTTTAATCTAATTTTGACTAAATACCTAGTGTATTTTATAAATAAATAAAAAAATACATAAATAAATGAACACAAAGGGTAAGTATTATAAAATGGATAAAAAGTGTAATAAAAGAAATTAAAAGTGGTGTGAAGTCTGAAGGAACAAGCTGCTGAAGAAAGGTAAGACACTTTTATAATTAATAATAGTTAATTTATTTGTTATTGCATTAATAATAAAAAATTTAAGATTCTAATATAAATTTCGTTATCACTCATCAATTATTTCGAATATAATACATTAATTACAGTAGAATTACTTATTTATATTTAATATATCAAGAAAATTAAATTTTAAGATAGTGAAATTTTGGTGGATGCGCCGGACATACATTAAAAATGATGTTCTAACTAAAACTTATAATTTCGAGATTTTGTATTAGGAGAGCATAAGTGCCATAAGGTCGTTTTTCGCAGTTTCCGCTGAAACCTGCGCCAATATATAAACCATGTATAGTCTAATTAATGGAAGATTTAATTAACAGTTTTATAGCAAATATTATCATTTTGAGACATTAAAAATGATCCTCAGGCTTCTATAAGTCACCAAAATTATTCCTGGTATTGTAGATTAAATATTTAACAAAACATTTATTAAAAATGAACCAACCTTGACGTCAAAATAGGGTCAAAATGCCATTAATTAGACTATAGTTTCCTCAATTATGTGACGTCATTTGTTTACAAATTGGAAATATTTATATTAATTGTGGTTAAAAACAAGAAGATTTCGTTTTAAATATAATTAAAACGTTATATAAGTTTATAGTTAATAAATGTTTTCATTCAGAAGTATTATTTGTAGAGTTTTATGTGAAAAAGTGGTTTTGTTGCTATAGGTTATGTTTACAATTTTTACTTTCAGGGAAGCAAAATAGCTTATTTTAAGAATATCTAGTAAAATTGTTTTAAATTAGATACTTGCCTTTTGTTTTATACCTAAACAATCTAATGGAACATGTAAAAGCCTAATGAGTACAATTTATATGGAAATTGACAATCATGACATTACTACTAAAACCACTAAAGACAGCAATAAATACTTATTTGGAGTTTATTCCCACTAACAATAATCCTAATTAAGGTGCTTACCCTTTGTGTTTTTACCTGAACAACCCATCCGAACATCATAGAAGTCTGTAGGGGGTATAATTGATTTGGAAACTGACCACCAAGACACCAGTATTAAAAATAACAAGAAATACGTATCTGGACCTTATTCTCAATGACAGTAGCCCTGCTAAAGATACTTGGGTTTTTTAAAATCAGTGACTTCAAATGAATTTATTAGAATAATCAACTTGTATGCGCAGATGAGTTTAAACACAAAAACAGCAACAGAAATGATTATACCTAATTGCCTATAAACTTTTAAGATCTCCACCCGAGGAAGCCAATGTTTTGGTAAAACAATTAATATATCTTTTGAAACTTTACTTTTTTTTTTTCATTTGATATGAAGCTTCAATAAGTACAGCCTACAACCGTTACTTATTTTATGAAGGTGTTTAGGTACTCTATAAGTTCTTTACTCATTATAAACCTTAATTACCACAAAAACAGAAAATATTTTAAGTTATATATATTTAATTCTAATGCACTTCCTCTAATCTTTTACAAGAATTTTTGGTATTTTAATAGTTCTACAACTCCATTAATTGTTAATTTATCCTTTTATACTAATTGTAAGGTGTTCAGGTTTTTTTTAATTAGTATTAAGTAAATAAGTATATTTCTGATATAACTAGCTATACATTTCCCCCTTAATTCTCTAATTTGTGCAGCAATTAAATCATACACAATAAAAAAATACAATAGACAATAAAGAGAATTTTTTATAAGTATGTGGCTATTTGGATTTTGTTGAATGGGCTTCGAATTTTCCTTTTTTAAAGGTATATAGTTAGGTAAACTAAAATAGAGTTAAATTTAAATGAGACCACTGCTTGATAAATATGGAAAATTTGTACAAAACAATTTTTACTTTTAACTAACAGTAAATAAGAAACATGAAACTTATCGAGTGTGGCAATAGAGCTGGGCAAAGCTTTGTGTTTAAAATAGTGCTTCTAATCTTTTATGGGCTTAGAAGCACTCCAAATCCTTTTGTGAATAAGCAGTGGGGTTCCTTTAAACTGCTATTAAAGACTTTTCAATGGACTTGGAGCCTTGTCTGTTTACTTTTCAAAGTAACTGGTTTAGATTATGAAATGCTGGGGCACTTTCAGTAAAGGCATGGTGCTTTTGATGAGTGATCTGTCCAGCTCTATTATTTGACAACGACAACCATTCTGTATATGACCAACAAAAATAAAAACAAATTCAAGAATACCACTATATACTGCACAATCATTATGTATGTTATGTACAAAATATACAGGGTTGTTAGGTGCACGAAAGAATGCCGACAAAATAAAACAAAATAATAAAATAATTAAGACAATATAAATAAACAATACGGCGGCAGTTAATTTCGGCAACAAAACGGTCCAAATAATAATTTTTATTATTTACATTTGATAATTTAAAAAAATTTCCTCTAACTGCTATAAAATGCCTTCAAATTTTAATGTGTCCATCGAGATAACATTTTTATTTACTGGTTGTGAACACTTCTCCGATAACTTATCGTACGTTTTACCGTGCAAAAGACAAATAATAACGACGGTCATATTGTCACAACCAAGACCTGCCATCTGGCAATCGGGGGCCAAGCAGTGCATCATTAATTTTTCGCAAATCTCTTCGGGCTCGAGACCGGCAGCGATGTGCTGCCTAACAAATTGGACAACATCTTCGTTACACATCACATCCCAAATACCATCACAGGCCAAGACTATAAATTCCCAATCTTCAGTTATGGTTCTCACTTCAACATCTGGATAAGCTGTAACAAATAAACAAAATAAGTTAAGACAGGAATACCATCCAGGATCTCTAAATGCTTGAAGCTATTTTAAAATGCTTAAATTCCTCTATTTTGTTAACTTCTGTTATTTATCAGAGTTGAGCAAAATTATACTACTGTGTGCTTGAAAACATGTTTCAAGACCATTTAGGGCTTAGAAATACTTTTCAAGTCACTCAAAGAACAAGTGCTTCAGGCTTGATAAAAATTAACTATTTAATAATTGGGAAATTGAGAGTTCGCACGGCAAGCACCAAAGGTTAGCAGTAAAATATGTAGTATCTTAAAGAAACATAAGATAAATACCATTTGTGTGAATAAATATAATTTAAAAACCTTTTTATGTAATAACAAAGAAAAAATCGAAACATTGTCAAAATCAGGTGTTTACCAAATTAATTGTAAGAATTGTAAAGCTATTTACATTGGACAAACGGGTCGTGCTTTGAAAACACGCATAAATGATCATTTAAAATCCATTCAAAACAATAATAAATGCACAGGTTTCTCAGAACACTGTATTTCTAACAACCATTGCTTGGACATAGATAATGTTAAATTACTTCATAATTTACCTAAAGGTAAACGACTTAATCTTTTGGAAATCCACGAAATATCTAAAGCTATTAATGATAACAAATTAGTCACTAATGACCAAGTAGAATTTAATATTTCACCGTTGTTAAAATGTCTAACTTAGTTCTTGTAATTACTGTTATGTATGTTTGTTGTTTACCTATAAATTGATTTGCACTTTAGAACTTAATTTAGTATATTCTCACTCTTTGATAATGGCATAACAGCCGAAACAATATTGTTAGAGATTATTTTAATAAACCTCGTGAAACTTAGCCAAGTGTTTTCTTTTCTCTTCTTTTTAGAAGTGTTATCCTTTTTATTTAATAATTTCAGTGTATGTCAAAGTTCTTGAAATTTGAAAAGTAATTGGGGCTTTTTAAAGACCAAAGCACTTTAAGTAAGTAAGTGCTTTGGGGTTTTCAGCCTGAAAACAAGCTTCCGACGCTTGATAGCTTAGAAGCACTGTACTTTTAGTCTTTATAGAATAAGTGCTTTAGGCTTTATAATGTATTCAATTATTTCAAAGTACTCAAAGTAATAGGCGATTCAAATTTACTGAATTTTGAAAAGTAATTGGGGTTTTAAAGCCTTAGGTAACTTTGCCTTTACTTAAAGTTACTTGGATTTTTGTGTTAGAAAGCAAGTTTCCAACCCTTCTAGGGTTTAAATGCAGTGTACTTCAAAATCCTCTGTAAATAAGTAGTTGAGGCTTTAAAATAAAATGCTTTTTAATGTGTATATAAAAAATGTTCCTAGCTCTATCAAGATGCTTGAAATACTTTTACTTTGGAATTAATTGGTAATTTAGGGTTGTTGGATTCTGAAATATAATTTAATTAAGATATCAAAGACAAAAGCAGTTTAAATAAAGGCTTTGAGGGCTTACAGTTTTCAGGCCTTTTGAATAAGCCATTTTATTAATATTATTTATGTTTAATTAATTGCAAAATGTTTCACAACGAAAATGAAACTAATTTTATTAATATACCTGTAACTATTTGTTCTTCTGGCCCTTTATCATCATTCCTTTTGAAAATGAAGTCCCCCAGAGCACGTGATAAAGCCAAATTCCCCATAACTCTGTTGCAATCAACATATCCACCAGCAGCTGTGATTCTTTCAAATTCTGTCTGAACCATTGGTTTGTGATCAAATGACAGAGGCTCAGCAACACCTTTTACACAAGCAACAGCCCTAGAATCTCCCACATTGGCACAAAATAGCTTTCCATCTTTCACAACCATTGTGACTGCAGTTGTTCCAGCTTGTTCATTTTTGAGTGCTTCATCTGAGAACATTGTTTCATCAAACTCTAGAAAAGCCTTCTTCATGGCTTCAACTATATTTCCTTCTTTGTATTCTGATCTTTTTGTGATGAACTTGTGTAGATGTTTGCCAGCATACTCAGCAATTTTGGCTCCTCCATGCCCATCATACACAGCAAAAAATGCAGTACCAGGATCATCGGGAAGTGAAAGGATATGTGTGTGAGAGTCTTCCATATTTACTCTCCATCCTTGCATACAGCTGGAGCCCACCCTGTACATGGAATTCTCACAACATGACGTGTCTTTGGCTGTTACTGGTTCTGATAGTGTTTGCCCCATAGTCCTGTAACTATTGATAAATTTAATTGTAAGTTAACAACATATAAGGAAAGAAAGGCCTCTAAATAAAGTATGTCATTCTATTAAGAAGTTTTTTTACCTGGTCTTTTAATGATACTGTTGCGGAAATAACTCAAGTTTTACTTTACTACAACTACTTGATAGTATAAACTACTTGCTATCTAAAGCAATACACTTAAGGATTGAATCACTATTTGAGCACAAATATACTAAACATATACCAAAAGAAGTTATGTTATAAATACTACTAAATACGGCGTGTAAAATATATTCAGGAAATGACACAGGCAACGTACTAAACATTCCTTTTCTGGAGTCTTTCTACAATTGAAAAGGATTTTCTAAACATCGTTTACAACCAATAAAAATCAAAATTTGAAACACATAAAATTTTGTACATTACGTTCAAATTCTGTCGTTTTTTTGATATTTAAATTGTTATTAAAATGAGCATAACCATACTTACTGTGAATTACTCAAGTATAAATTAAATTGTCTGCACACGTACTTTTCTAAAAGTTATGATACATCACTGGATGAATAATTATTTTTGGATTCATATTTTAAATTATTCACAAGCAATTTCTATTCTTATAATTACTAAACGCCTCCTTTAGAAAATGGCTATTTAATAACCACCGTATAAAAAACTGTTTGCTTTACTTCTAATTATAGCCTCGTCCGTCGTGGTTTCCTATTTAATTAATGCCCAATTTTGATATTTCGTCAATTAATAAAGCGAATAAAAGTGTTTGAAATTAATGATTATTTTTTTTAATTATAGATTTTTATTGGAGTAAAAAATAAACAATTTATTTAAAGGGTACACCTATTCGTGGAAATCGTTTTAGAACAATTTGAAGATTGCAATTTGGAACAATGCTTTTTTTATTTAAAAATAAAAATATATTAAATATTTTTTAATATAAACTACATAATTGAAATTCGTGTACGTAGCCACTATGTTTCTTTGGTAACAAAATTTTGGGGTTGTTGAAGCATTCAGTTTAAAATATTGGTCAAACTGAAAGATGGCGTCCGATAAACCCGCGAGCATTGAACATGGTAAATATGTTTTAAAATAATTTAAAAAATATGATTCTGATTAATTTCGTGACACTTTGGAAATGCAGCTTAATGGCATTTATTTCTAAAATGTCGCCCTGTATATTTCCACAAATGTGCGGATTAAGATTCTAATGGAATTTTTTTTACCAATACAAAGTTAACATTTGTAATTCTGGACTGTCAAAATAATTGATTTTTTCAGCAGATGATTCTGGCATCGTAGCTTTCGAAGATAGCCTACTGAGTATGGAAAATATTGATAGGGCTTCTCCAGAAATATGGCCCGAAAAGAGTAAGGAAAAAACTTTGAAGTTGTCAAAATGAGTTGCTTATCAAAATAAACCTTTGATCTATAGTTCCAGGTATGTCAGATTTTATGCACAGCTTTTCACCCCCCAATTCAACCAAACCACCCTATTCTACAACGTTTACCTCAGAGGATCAGAACTACCTACACCGTAAGTAACTGCAGTAATTAGCCTTGTGTTAATTGTATATTTAATTTTTTTTTTTGCAGAATTGGCATCTTTACCTGTTGGTAATCTTATTGCAAAAGTAAAAGAATTACATGACGTTGCTTACCAATTAGGGGTTGAAGAGGCTAAAGAAATAACAAGGGGAAAATTATTAAATATATTTAATAGGAAGAAACGGAGTAGTTAACTATTTTAAGTGTAATTTACATTTTTTAAGTTTAAAAATGTTAAGTTCCTGATATTTAATTAAGTTACATTTTATAGAATAAATTATTATTTTAATGACCTTTTCATAAAATATTAATTCAATAATAAATACTTTAAAAACAATTTATTGTACTTTTAATAAATTTTTCTAATAATTATTTGGGAGAAATACCTGTAGGTGGCGCGACGACCTACTTATTACTTATTACTAGATTACTAGAGTCATTACTTATTTGTATATGTTTCAAGTAATTCCAAACGATGGCGCTACAGGTTTGTTTTTATCTAGTTTTTATTAGGTTTTTATATAAATTAAAAATTTCTTAACTGGATTAATATAATTTATTAAAAAAGCATCAAAAGTAGCTTTATTCTTCAATATACTTAATTGTTACCAAAACAAGAATTAAAAGTCTGATAAAATAAATAAATAGGTAGGTACCTAATGTATCTACTTATTAAAAATTATTCTTTCTAAAATTTTATTAAAATTTACCATCCCAGATATAAAGTACATCAAATTAAATTAAGTTCTCGTTAGTAAACATCCTTTCTTTGCAAAAACTCAAACTAATTTTTATAGTCGAGTTTATTCGTGCATCTAATGCTCGCTCTTCATTAAAACTTTCAAAGTTTCATTTTATAGACAAAATACCCTTGACAAATATCTTTTTTGAGTGACAAAACAATTTACTTACTTACAAGGAAATGCATTTATCCATTAAAATACTCTGTTGCAAATTGCAAGGAATTTCATTACTTAACACCATAAAGTACTTTTATTTAAAATCAACTAATAATTAGAGGAATATTTGTTATAAGAAATGATGGTGGTTATAATGACAAAGATTTGAGTGGGTGGAACCTTTTAAAATAAGTTGTACCTAAAATACATAAATGTAACTGCTTAAATATAAAAGCATAAACTCTTCAAACATCTAGTTGTTAGGTCTCGTAAATTAGCAACAAATTGGGCCTTTATTAAAATTAGATAGTAAGTATATTCTAAATGTCTCTTTTGAAACGTCAACGAAATCATTTTTCATTTTTAGTTTATTGACATTTATAGGCAGATACTTAATAAATTTATTGTGAAATTGGGTTTCCAATCAATTCATGTTTAATAAATAATCTTCAGTTTAATAGCTTCATTTATTTAGTCCTACAAATTACGAAATCCTCTTATTATAAGAAATTGTTCCGACCGAATAATTGGTGAGAATAAAATTCCAAGGAAATTTGTTGAATTTAGTCGTGGTCGATTTCAAGAGACTATATTCGAAAAATAAGTAGATTATTTATTATCTTATTTGTATTGTGGAAAATTGAGGCTCATTAATGATTTTATTGTTATCATTATTTGTTGGTATTTATCTACTAAAGGGTTCTGTTAAGGTCTTTACTATAGAATTTTGAATTGAAATTCTTCTTGGCAGTTGTAACGAAATGGTCCAAAAATATTGTTGGACAAACCACACGCTCTATTAACATTCGGTTAAAAGAACACAACCGATAGACACTTTTAGGGGTATTTTGGAATCGTGAAAAGCTTATGAGGTTCTCATGTAATATCTCTAACAATATTTTGCATAATTTTCTTACCTCTAGTTCTATTGAAAGCATTAAAGTTTGAATCGTTTGAATGCACATTGCAGTGAAGAGCCAGAAAAATTATATTTCCCTGTTGAAACAACGAAACTGTGAAGTACTAAGCAGTTCAGATAAAACTGGTTGTCAGTTCTTTACTAATAACAATAGTGATAATATTTCTTCGAGCACTTTATGGAACGATGTAATTACGTTGTCTGGTATTTTAAAGATGAGCGTAGAGGGTTGGTAAGGGAACAACAGGGAGAGGGAGAAGCAAGAGAGCGCTGAAAGCGAAAATAAAACATAAAAATGTCATATTAAAAGGAACAGTAAATCCCAGAACAATAAGGAGCTCGCGGAGATAGCGCGATTTTTCGTGCGAAGAATGCCGCGAGAGGGACGAGAGAAACTACAAATTCTATCGCATAGAGGAGTTCCATGTCCATTTCCTCGCCGAAGAAAATTGTTCTTATCTCGTGGACGTTAATCCCGGACACTTCATTTATACAAAATGCTCGCCTGACTGTGGTGCGATAATGAAAAGTCGGATTCTGTTTCTCCTCTCTAAACTTTTAAACAAAACCGTGAACGGTATGCGAATAAAATGGAAATTTTTTTACTGCCACAATCAAATCAGGAAAAGTAATAAGAAACTTTCAATAAGTTATTCTTACATTTATTGATACTTTCAATATACGAGCCCTAATAATAAATCATCTTCCTAGGTACCTTCTTTGAAACTTGAAGATTACAATAATATTAATATCGTAATGAAGAAGGAGCAAGATAATTCTTACAAAGCAAAATATCCGACTGATGGTTAGGTCAGTATACAAGTTGCGAAAGTGAGAACTATTGCATAAGGAACCTCTCGATTAAAGCATTGCCACTCCCACATATGTTTTGTTTATTCGTACTTGTGGGCGTGCCTTTGCGCGACTACCAATAGCAGTCAAAAGTCGTTGTGCGCGCGCTGTCGTACCGCCCCCACTTGTTAGAGAGAGCGGCACATTTTAACAGAATGCCAAGATCCACATTTTCGCATACTGTAGGTTAAAGCTAATAAATATACCTTGGAATAACGTAATGCACTTGCTCATCATTAACTTAATTATGATATAAACATGAGATTTAACGAGGCCAAAATGTAAATCTTGATAGAAAGCTGACTAACAACTGAATTGAAATATATGAAATGAAAACTTCCATATGGCCAAAAATATAAAGGGATGTTTTGAGTAAAAGTGTTGAAGGGGACAAGCATGGATCATTTACACCCTCAAGAGTTGTTCGTCTTTTGCAACAAAAGGGTGTTTTAGGGCGGAGATGGATACAAGAGATAAGTGGTATCAGAAAAGTTTCCGATGTGGAAGCAACTTTTCTTTGGCCATTTTCGCGATAATTGCAACTGTTGGTGAATTATTTGCCCCACTTTCGGTTTTAGAGCCGGACGATTTAGTGCCCTTATCTCGTGGTCTTAAATTTACATTCAGGACTCTCGGTGCATGTGTCCCATCCAGTTGGAGATAATTATGGATCGTGCTGCATTCTGTTGCTTCAAATCTGGCCGAGTTGTACATACATCCCCATATTCGCCAGCAGGGAGCTTCCTGTGCATGTATAAATCGTACGTACGGTCTGGCAGCCAACCAACTGGCGATGGGTTAACCGCAAACTGGATACATGAGCCCTCCTTTCTACCCCTCACATAAACAATATTTATGTCGGTTTAAAACAATATGACCCGATGCCCGATCGTAAAACAATTCAACGAATAATAACACCAAAAACAAAGTGAAAAAACAATGACGAAATTACGAGCAGTGGGCACTGGGAAAAATGGGGGTTGAAATTAAAACTTTACAAACATTTACCGGAAGGGAAAGTCTAGTAACGAAAAACGATTAAAAGTTAAAAATATCATTTATGAAGTTAATGATCTGGTTATTTTTTTGTAAACTTAAGTATAAAAAATTTAATGTCATTTATTTAATTGTACCTACCCATAAAACAATGGTAATTACATTGAAAACGACAAAAACAAGAGATCGTAATTACAAAAAAGCATTCGGATTAATTATTTATTTATTGCTTACTAGACGTGCTATTAAATAAAGAATACCAGACTTTGCACAGTTGCAACATGTTATTTTTACAAGGTGGAATTAAATTTATTTAAAGAACAAATTAACGCGGATGTGTTTACCTAATCTAATGTTAATGAGCCACTATACCGTATTCTAATTATGCATGAAACGTAGACACAGACAGATAACAACTTTACAATAAAAATGTGGACAAAAAATAAACTTTATAAAATTGTCAGTTTTGTAACAATGCTTGTGAGTGCCATTACAATAATTGGGGGTTGTTCTGTTTCTTGTATTCAAGGGGAAAAGGACAAGAATTGAATGATAAGCCACCAAATATTGTTATCATTTTGGGGGATGACGTTGTAAGTTTTTATTATTGAGTAAAAATTAATTATTGAGCAATTTACCGAAAGGGGTTTTAATTAATTTAAAATTAAAAAACCAATTTCACAGGGAAGTTTAAACTATTTTTTAAATGATGAATGATCATGTAGATTAGTTGACTTCTGGAATTTTAAAGGTAATTACCAAAATGTACCGAACAGAAAAAAAGGGTTAGAGATCGTTTTTAAACTTTTGTACCCTTTTCAAGAAACTAATTTTATCCGAATGTTTTCAATTATCTGTTGTTACATATTAAAAACATTTTACTCTAAAATTTAACATGAAAACCTCAAATTTTACCCCATTCTTTACGAATTTATCAGTCTAAAAAGGTAATAAGTACAGATTTATTTATAACAATTAAATGCTGACGTCTCTGTTTTTACAAAACAGATTTTCTCAATTAAATGTAACTTATAAGTAGATAGGTAATAGGTCACTGATTATTTAGTTTATCATTATGTCTATATATTTTTTGGACATAGATAAAAATTAGTGTTAAAATTATTTAAGAGAACATCTACAAATTAATTTACGTGAGCTCAGATTTTATAAAATCTCATTTAAAGGAAAATAGAAAACAGGGTTCCTTGTACCTAATAACTAAATATTTATGAAAATGTGGACAAAAAACAAACTTTATAAAATGGCAGTTTTGTAACAATGCTTGTGAGTGCCATTACAATAATTGGGTTGTTCTGTTTCTTGTATTCGAAGGAAATGGACAAGAATTGAATGATAAGCCACCAAATATTGTTATCATTTTGGGGGATGACGTTGTAAGTTTTTATTTTGGTTTAATTATTGAGCAATTTACCGAAAGGGTTTTAATTAATTTAAAATTAAAAAAAATTTCACAGGGAAGTTTAAACTATTTTTTAAATGATGAATGATCATGTAGATTAGTTGACTTTTGGAATTTTAAAGGTAATTACCAAAATGTACCGAACAGAAAAAAAGGGTTAGAGATCGTTTTTAAATTTTTGTACCCTTTTCAAGAAACTAATTTTATCCGAATGTTTCAATTATCCTTTGTTACATATTAAAAATATTTTACTTTAAAATTTAACATGAAAATCTCCAATTTTACCCCATTCTTTACGAATTTATCAGTCTAAAAAGGTAATAAGGTAGTGTCGCCGAAGATGGCCCGGCTCCTAGGATAGCCCACTTTAAAAAAATACAGTTATGATTATTCGAAACATTTGAAATTTCGCGGGTTTATGCTACTAGTACCGTAGACAATAGTGCAAGTGTGTTTCATTACCGGCACGTCGCCATGTTGAATACAGATGACAGTTTGCTTGGTCATGTCAAGACAATGCACGTTTTATAACCTCCATTATCTAAATCCTTTTGAAAATTAACTAATTTAAAACAAATCTCTTTGCTCTAAACTGTGAAAATTCATATTTAATCTACTTATCAGCGAATTACAGATGAGTGTTATTATTTTATTTCCTTTTTTGTATTTTTACGAGAATATACTCAACCCGGATGTGATTTCCTATAATTCCCAAACATAGCCCGGACCTTTCTAGGATTATTAAAATGTAGTGTTAGTATATTTTTGTGTTTGTATGTTTGTTTTTTTTTAAGTTTGACTTGTTGAGATTGAATAAGAATGTATTAAATTTTAAGTCAGCAATTTTTTATATTTTGATTGATCTCAAAGTTAATTTTCAGTATTCCTTAGATAGCCCACCTATGAATGACATTAAAAAAAATTTAGAAAAAAACTGATTTATTGTTATTTTTGATAAGTTACTTTCAAAGTTGATCTCAAAGTTAAATTTTATTTTATTTAGTAGTTTGTTTTTATTTTATAGTTGATTTTCATTTTGATAGATTTAAGATAGCCCACATTTGAATTTTTGGTTGATTTTTTATCTTTTATGAATAATGTTATGAGAAGGATGTGTTTTTATTTTGATGTTTTATGTTAAAAGTGTTTAAGTGTTTATAATGCATATGTTTTTATTAATATTTATCGGGCCATCTTCAGCGACCAGCTTCCCAAGATAGCCCAATAGCAAGTTTCTAAAAAGTGTTTACATTTCTGTTAAAATGCGAAAAGCTGTACCACTTTTTTTAGATATCTTAATTCTTAAATAAATATATTACAACTTCCGTTATGTTTTTTCTTTACTTTACTTATCTGCAAGATTTTACGAGGTTTCGAAATTAAGTAGGCTTTCATTGGCGCCTCTACTTTACAGATTTATTTATAAAAATTAAATGCTGACGTCTCTGTTTTTACAAAACAGATTTTCTCAATTAAATGTAACTTATAAGTAGATAGGTAATAGGTCACTGATTATTTAGTTTATCATTATGTCTATATATTTTTTGGAAATAGATAAAAATTAGTGTTAAAATTATTTAAGAGAACATCTACAAATTAATTTACGTGAGCTCAGATTTAATAAAATCTCATTTAAAGGAAAATAGACAAACAGGGTTCCTTGTACCTAATAACTAAATATTTATAAAAATGTGGACAAAAAATAAACTTTATAAAATGGTCAGTTTTGTAACAATGCTTGTGAGTGCCATTACAATAATTGGTGTTGTTCTGTTTCTTGTATTCGAAGGAAATGGACAAGAATTGAATGATAAGCCACCAAATATTGTTATCATTTTGGGGGATGACGTTGTAAGTTTTTATTTTTAATTATTGAGCAATTTACCCAAAGGGGTTTTAATTAATTTAAAATTAAAAAACCAATTTCACAGGGAAGTTTAAACTATTTTTTAAATGATGAATGATCATGTAGATTAGTTGACTTCTGGAATTTTAAAGGTAATTACCAAAATGTACCGAACAGAAAAAAAGGGTTAGAGATCGTTTTTAAACTTTTGTACCCTTTTCAAGAAACTAATTTTATCCGAATGTTTTCAATTATCTGTTGTTACATATTAAAAACATTTTACTCTAAAATTTAACATGAAAACCTCAAATTTTACCCCATTCTTTACGAATTTATCAGTCTAAAAAGGTAATAAGTACAGATTTATTTATAACAATTAAATGCTGACGCCTCTGTTTTTACAAAACAGATTTTCTCAATTAAATGTAACTTATAAGTAGATAGGTAATAGGTCACTGATTATTTAGTTTATCATTATGTCTATATATTTTTTGGACATAGATAAAAATTAGTGTTAAAATTATTTAAGAGAACATCTACAAATTAATTTACGTGAGCTCAGATTTAATAAAATCTCATTTAAAGGAAAATAGACAAACAGGGTTCCTTGTACCTAATAACTAAATATTTATGAAAATGTGAACAAAAAACAAACTTTATAAAATGGTCAGTTTTGTAACAATGCTTGTGAGTGCCATTACAATAATTGTGGTTGTTCTGTTTCTTGTATTCGAAGGAAATGGACAAGAATTGAATGATAAGCCACCAAATATTGTTATCATTTTGGGGGATGACGTTGTAAGTTTTTATTATTGAGTAAAAATTAATTATTAAGCAATTTGTAATTAATTTAAAATTCAAAAAACAGAAAATATTTCTTAAATTAACGTTGAACTAATAAATGATTACGTAGATTAGTTGACTTTTTCTGTTTTAAAGGTCACTAGCTATGCCCGCGTGGAATAGTGACTTTCGGCAGCATTTAAAATTAATTTCTTCTATATTTTTATTTTCTGGGCTGTAAGCCCTTTTGCCGACGTCATCACCTACACAAAAACTCTTATTCCTTATTTTTACCCCCTTTAGGGTAAAATTTTTACAAACTTTAAATGTCGTATTTGTATATAATCAAAAGCCTAAAAAATAAATTTCAAGCCTCTAGCTTTATATCTACTTATATATCTCTGTACCAAATTCTCATTTAAATCGGTTCAGTAGTTTAGGCGTGATTGCGTAACACACAGACAGACAGAGTTACTTTCGCATTTATAATATTATAGACTAATATAGTTTAATTATAGTTTAAAATAGTTTATATAGCTTAGTATCCAACTACTTTTATTGATACAAATAAACAAAACCTCTATAACTTTTTACACTTAATATTTTAATTTTCTGGGCCGTAAGCCTTTTGAACGACGTCATTACACAAAAACTTTCATCGGTTAATTTTATCCCCTTTAGGGTAAAATTTTTACAAACATTGAATGTCGTATTTATTTATATCTAATCAAAAGCCTAAAAAATATGTTTCAAGCTTCTATCTTTAAAAATTACGAAATTTCCGCACAAACATTCCTATTTCAACCCCTTATAACCCTTTTTTCGCATTAAAAAGTAACCTATGTCCTTGCTCAGGCTCTAGAATATCTCTGTACCAAATTTCATTTAAATCGGTTCAGTAAATTTTAGGCGAGATTGTGTAGCATACAGACAGAGTTACTTTCGCATTTATTATATTCCGCGAATTAATTTTCATCGATTTTCCCATGGGAATAAGATATTTTGTCGTAGTAAAATGTAGCCTTTGTGTTAATCCAGGGTGTCAGCTAACTCCATACCAAATTTTATTAAAATCGCTCCAGCCTCCACTCACAAACTTTAGCCTTTATAATATTAGTGTTATGTGATTATCAAATGTATTGACCAGAAAAAATTAGAGGTATTACAAATCATTCTCAAATTATGGAGAATTTAATTTTTCAACCTAATTATATTTATATTAATTATCCACTATTAAACAATGAAAATACTTTACCTTAAAATTTAATACAATAATTACCATTTTGACCCCTATTTAAAACTATCAATCTGAGATAGCTGAATAAAAAATTATTTATCATATCAACACCTGACGTCTCTCCTTTTAGGACAAGGTTTTCTTAAAGTAGGTCACAGGTCAGCGATTACTTATTGCAATTTATGAATTTGTTTGTGTATGTATTCTTGGGTATCTAGTAGACAAAAATTAGTGCTTTCTCCATAATTGTTATCCATAAATTATTGGGAGGAGGGATCATTCAAAATCTTCCTTCTTTTACTTTTCAATTAAAAGGATTAAGTATTACAATTTCCTTATCTCTTTCAATTAAAACTTCGTTTTGGGGGAAGAGGAAGCCTCTTAACATTTTACTAAACCTCACTAAGAGGAACGGAAATTCAAATTAAAGGAAAACCACCTCACGTAATTACCTAATGAACAATAATTGAATTGAGGAAGCTTTAAGATATTGTAACTCCATATTAACGAAGAAAAACAACAACAACAGTTACAAAAAATTATTTATTGTACCACAATGTACATTTCGCCAAAGCTATCACAAAGCTATCAGAAAGAAATAAAACACATTTTAAATAATACGTATGGCTTACTAAATGACAGACAAAAATATATGTTAACTATTATGAATCCACAAGCACCAAAATTATATGGTTTGATCAAATTACATAAAGATAACCATCCAATTCGCCCGGTCGTTTCGTACGTCCAAGCACCATGTACGAACCTTTCAAAATTTTTAGTTAAAAAAATTTCAGAACTCATAAATTTCCAACCTACCTTTTCTCTTAAAAATTCACTTGACCTTATAAATAAAATTTCCCATTTGGATTTACCTAACTCTTGCAAATTCATTTCTTTTGATGTATGTAATTTATTTGCTAGCATTCCTCCTAATGAAGTAATAAATATAGTCAAAATTCAACTTGAAAACAATAACGTAAATTTAGTCACTATTAATGAGGTAATTTCCTTATTAACAATTTGCTTGAAACAAAACTACATAATTTTCGATAATACCTACTATCAACAACAACAAGGCCTAGCTATGGGTAACCCGCTGAGCCCTTTGCTCGCTGAATTATTCATGAGTAATTTAGAATTAACAATAAGCAGAAATATTTTATTTCAGAAATGTTTGTATTACTATCGATACGTAGATGACATTTTAATTGGTTTCCTAGGAACGGACAGGCAATTATCTCAATTCTTTAATTTTCTAAATAAGTTACATACAAAAATTAAATTCACCTTAGAAGTTCAAAAAAATAATTCTATAAATTTCCTTGACCTAACAATATCAAACAATAATAACAAACATTCATTCGCAATATATCATAAAGAGTCACATACAGACACTATAATACACTCTAAATCCTTCCACCCATTATCTCATAAACACGCATTTTTTCATTCTTCCCTTCATAGACTTCTGACAGTACCAATGTCCCAAGTAGATTACAATACCGAATTAAATAGAATTTATGTCATAGCTAAAAATAACGGTTATAATACTTCAGTCGTAAAGAATTTGCTTAATAAAAAACTATATAAGAATACCATAAATCTAGTATACCCACATATAGCTAACAAAAATTCAAAATATACTTCACTTACATATTTAGGTAATTTCTCGATAAAAGTAGGTAAATATTTATCAAACTATACAAATTCTACCATTTCCTTTAAAACAAATAACAAACTAGAGAATTATATAAAAAACAATAAAAACATAACAAAAAAAGAAAACAAATCTGGAGTATATCAACTTAACTGTGGTAGCTGTAATAAATCATACATAGGCCAGACAGGTAGATGTTTTAAAGACCGTATCCAAGAACACAAGAAAAGTTTTGAAAAGAAAAACTCAAATTCCACCTATGCTCAACATCTATTAGAAAATGATCACATTTTTGACGAAAATTATAAGATCTTACATTCAGAAAATAAAGGATTAAAATTAAATTTACTGGAATATTTAGAGATTAACAAATTAAATAAGAAAGGGTTAATAATTAATGATCAGTTAGATGTAAACAACTCTCCATTGTTAAATTTGTAATTTTAAGTATTTGAGTAGTATGTGTAGTTCCTCCCCTCCATTGTATTTTAGTATTTAAGGATCTGTAATTAAGCTTATCATGTAGAACTTCTCCACCTGAAGAAGCCACGGTGTGGCGAAATGTACATTGTGGTACAATAAATAATTTTTTGTAACTGTTGTTGTTGTTTTTCTTCGTTACCTAATGAACGTCATCTAAGGAGAGTCAGTGAATCTTTACCTTGAAAAAACTATTTATACTTATGTACTAGTAATGAATAAAATTTGTTTATTCCCATTTCTGCTTAGATTTAGAAAGCTTCATAAGATTTTTTCGAAATCTATCAAAATTGTACCAAATAAAGGACCAATTGTTAGCAAATAATATCGTTTTGACATCTAGCAGTGAAACGTTAAGTATAATACAAGAAGGAAAGAATAAATTCTTTGACCAAAAAACAAAATCTTTTAACATTTTGTTTTTTTATATTTCATGAGAAACACCAGCTGTTTATCGGATCTCAGACAAACATGTAAAACGTCCTTTTAGATACTTATTGTCGTATTTGCTTTGTCCAAAAGGGAACATTTTCTACGACGACATATAAGACCAACTTGTTATTGTACATATTCTGGTTATTTTGCAGGGGTGGAACGACGTCGGTTTTCACGGTTCGAATCAGATCCCGACGCCAAACATCGATGCCCTGGCATATAATGGTGTGATACTTAATCGGTTTTACACTCAAGCCATTTGCACCCCGTCTAGGACTGCCTTGCTCACAGGATATTACCCCATTCGTGCAGGTAGGTACTGTCTACATGTCTACTGTTTCGGGACGTCTTATGCAATATTAATAGGCAATGGTGACAAGTTTACATCTTAGAATCAGGTCACAATTAAAAAAAATATCAACTCCAAGATTGCAACCATTCAAATAAAAAAATGTTGACGTTTCTGATAAAAATAATTCTAAATATAATATAAGTTTTTATAACACTGTAGGTAATTGTTTTATCTCAATTTTAATTCGCTTATTTTTACTGCAATAAATTTTTCGAGTTTATATCTATAGCACATAAATAATATTTTGTGTAGCAGAGTGAGTACCTACTTTACTTTACTTTACTTTACGAAATTTAATATTGCTAAGCTGTTAGCTTTGTGAACTGACTAGACGTACCAACATGCACAAGCTTTTACAAGAGAACGTACTTTCTAAATTACTGGAATATTTCAACCGAATAGAGCACTTAAATCTAAGGTCGTAGTCAAACTTCTAATGATATTACTCGTTAAATTACTTATTCGATAATAATTAATATATTTACCTACTCTACTACTAGGTGAGAGGGTACCTACCTATAGGTACAGTTATCGTCAGTACCTACGAGAATATTAGATGGAAATCATGATTAGATACCTACACTAAACTGCTGCAGACTTACAGTTAATTGCTCTTGATTACAGGCATCGTTTGTGCTCGTAAACTAATTTTATATTACTATGAAAATAAAAGAGATTACACGATTCACTACCCTAACTTGCTTGTCGTATGGTAGACTAACGCAAGCTCACATGAAACAGTTTGGTTGCCTAACTTTTTAGTCCAAGATGATGTCTGTGGTTTTAATTAATTAAATGCTCCTATTTTCGCCTAGGTTTGCAAGGTTTACCATTAAACGATGGCGAAAACTACACTCTACCAATAAATTTCCATGTACTTCCGGAAAAATTAAGAGAACTGGGTTACAGAACCCATTTGGTTGGAAAATGGCACTTGGGTTTCACCAACACTTCAGCAACCCCTTTGGCAAGGGGTTTTGACACCCACTTTGGTTACTGGACAGGCTTCATGTCGTATTATAGTCATATGCGAACCGTTGGTGTAAGTACAAAACGTTTCTACTATAGATGGCGTTCGTTACACTGTCTGTAATTATTCTTTAAACTTTGTTATATGGTAGCCAGTAAGTATTTTCAAAGTTTAATTAAATACGTAACTAAATTTTCGTTGTTATCTCATTGCGGGTCTTTGTGGTTGTTATTGTTGTTGTAGTTCGCCTTGTATATTTCTTAATGTCCCCGCCATTTTATTCATAAGGCTCATGAGTATGCAAATGTGTACGAAAATACTCGCTAATTTCTCCGACTCCCGCGCTCGCCATTGCAATAAATGCAAATGTGAAAATAAACCCTTAATCAATGATTGTTCCTTTGGGTTCAACCAAGAGGGGGTGCCATGCGTAATTAAAACACTAACCTGCGGCGTGCAAGTTAAACGCGGCCAATTAAAGTGCTGTTTACCGCCGAAATTATGCATACGACATGTTTGTTTTCGTCTATAATTTATTGGTACACCACGATACATGTATGTATATAACCAGAGATGTATATTATATATGTATGTATGTAGCCATAGCAGTTGGCTTAACGAAATAGACTCAAACTATGTTTACTTCGATTGCCTTGGGTACTTATGTTTGTTTGCCTGTTTGTAGGGTAAAGTTTCTCAGATTATTATATAAACACACAAGAACTGAACAGAAATTATTGTGTAATTTACATCATTATAACGAATGCGGAAGGGTTTAGTGTTGGCACCCGCAGATATGTTTGAAATTTGCCATGTGTAGGGCCGTCGCGTGAAGAGTTGACGCTTTCAAGTGTCCGCAGGACAGGCGGAGCTGAAGCGTGTCCAATTAGAAGCGACGGGAAGGGTTATGTCTCCGCGCACACCAATGTCAAAGCAGTTATACTTCTGGTATCCTTAGTAACGTTGACGGCAACAATGAAAAGGGGCGGCGCAAACTAAAACATGCTCAACGTCATTTATAAGACCCGCCTCTATTACAAGCACATTCTTATACTCGTAGTTTAGTATCCTTGAATGGCTCCTAGATACCTCCCCAGGCTCCTCACCTTGTCGTGGTGGGGGGGATTAGTACCCATGCGAAAGTGTGGGGAATCCAAAGGACCCCGGGCAACTGGAAGCAAGAGCAGGTGGGAAGTATCCTACGGACACGGGCGAAGGTCCGGAAGCACCCGTCTGATGTGCTAGTGCAGCCGTAGGAAGCCCTTCGTGGTGGTAAAGCGGTAGCTGGCACGCATACGTGCAGTAAGCGAGGCATGGGGGAGAACCCACCCCATCGCCATAACGCTAACCCGTCGAAATTGAGGCTCTCTCGTTGCGGCCACCGACACCTTCAGTGGCAATCGCATGGGAACCTCGACAGACGTCGGAAACGCCACTTGGCCTGACCCATTAGGGGGGCTGCGCACAAACGTCCGCGGCAAAGCGCACGCCACATGTGTAGACTGGGTGCGTAGTCTGACCCATTACTGCGCATTAAGCAAATGCAGAGTAGCAATGGAGGCTCGGGCTAGCAGGTGAGATTGAAGGCTGAAGGGTGCTCGGTAGAAGAATACGGCGAAACGGATGTCACCCTGTGGGGGGTGCTCTTTAGTAACCGGTGGCCACCGGAATGCCTACACCGATACCTCGGGGACGGGGGGTGCCCAGGAGTCTAGCTTCGGCTCCTCCCCCGCCGATTGGTGTCGGACTCAAGGGGGCAGTTGGTTGATAGCCCGTATGCTGGGTTAGGGGGCTACGTCTCGAAGCGCCCGCGACGTTGCGTAGTTCCCGAATTTGAACGTACTAAGGGTTTGGATAGGTCCGACCCTGTGGATTACCCGCCTAGTCAGTCGGCTATGCCAATTGGCTGGTTAGTCCACAGGTAACATGTTCGCGGCGCCATGGGACCAATCCGTCTGACGGAGGGGAGACCCCATGGAGACGAACACTCCATCCAGGTGCTTCTGTGCCGGTTTGGCGTGTGGATAAGCCCACCACGGGCAGGTGCCGCACGTAAAATCTTAATCAGTTGGCTCCTAGATATTGCTGAAATATCTTATGTTTCTTTTTTTAAAGGATTTTAAAATTTTGGTACCCGTAGATGTGTTTGAAATTTGTCATGTGTAGGGCCGTCACGTGAACAGTTGACGCTTTCAAGTGTCCGCAGAACAGGCGGAGCTCAAGCGTGGCCAATTAGAAGCGACGGGCGGGGCTATGTCTCCGCGCACACCAATGTGAAAGCATTTATACATCTGGTATCCTTAGTATCGTTGACGACAACAATGAGAAGGGGTGGCGCATACTAAAACACGCTCAACGCCATTTATAAGACCCGCCTCTATTACAAGCACGTTATTATACTCGTAGCCTAGTATTATTTAATGCAATTAACAAAATATGGCTGTTAGATATTGCTAAAAGGATTTTAAAATTGACGTTCTTGTTTGAAACCTCTCGCTATTGATCTTCGAAAATTGACTACTTCAAGTTGAGATATTTACTAATTGCTTAGACGTAATCCGTTAAGTATCTGTCTATGGCTTTCCAAGTTGGGCAGGTAAAGTTCTTGCAAAGTTCAGTACAGCGGGGTTACCGAAATAGCTATCTATCTCTTTACCCAGATTAAATTACGCTCTCAATAGATACAAAGATGTAAAACGTTGTGTGATAATGATAACTTTCAAGATAGATTAATCCCTTGTTGACAGACTAAGTTAATTTACATTTTTTTTTTAATTATGTGTCTTGGTCTAACCACGAGGTAGAACAGTGGCGACTGCGAGTGGTAGCATTCAGAACTAGGAGCACTTCCACCCATACTATTTAGCACATATATTAAATTCAGATGACTATTTTTTTTGCAGAATATGACTGGTTTCTGCCTTCGCGAGGGTATAAACGCGGCTTGGGACTACCAAGGGCGTTACATTACAGACGTATTTACCGAAAAGGCGATCGATATAATCAACGATCACGACGACACTTCGCCGTTCTTTTTATTCCTTTCTCATTTGGCAGCCCATTCCAACGGGACTATTACCGAACCGAAGGACATCGAACAGGCTAATAAACGGTTCAATTATATCGAGTCCGAGGAGAGGAGATTGTTTGCCGGTAGAACTAATTCATTTTTTTTTGTGACCCTCCCCCTGTCTCCCATGCCCTTTAGTTTAATTAAAGCCACCTTGATGTTGCTAGTCGTGCAGAAACAACCGGCGAGACAGATGGTCGACACGTAAGTTTTTTTAAAAAAATAAGAAAAGTGAATAGGGTAGAGGTGAACGTTAGGATAAGGGCTGTTTTTGTTAGCTAAAGTCCTGTTTTCTATGAAAATTCTAATTGCTAATTTGTGCTACTTTGAGTGCTTAAAACTTTTTGCCACTGTAGGGCCATTACTTCAATAATTTACACTTTGAAGCGTCTGCAAAGTAGGCGTGTCGATTGTTCACGTTAGCTGCGGGCGGGGCTTACGCTAGACCAATTCGGGGTTGCGTCTCCGTGCATTCCAATGCCAAAGCTCCGCAACGTTTAAAGTACACCCGGTATCTTTAGCAACGACGTCTATAACAATAACAACGGGTGGCGCATATGTAACGTCATTTATAATGTATTATCCTTAAAGGTAATGTAATTAATAAAATAAATATCTAATAATGAAAAATATTTTTGCTGCTCCAATTGAGATTTATTACAGTAAGACGTGACTTTTGGGACATTTGTAATTTTTTTTGACGTGTCACTCTTGTAAAAACGTGGCGTAGGTTTAGGTCAACGAATATTTGTAACCGGAACGAACAAATCCAGTAATTTTTAATTTCCCTTTTGACGATGATAAATGTATTCGGAAAGCTGCTTGCTTACCTTTCACTTGTAAGGGAGATATTAGGCAGTTAGTGTAGTAAGAATAATGACGTAAAAAGGAGACCTGGATATTTCAAATGTTGGAGATTAAATTTCGTGCAGAACAAACAATGAAATTGCTTCGGGAAAAACGTAGCCAACTGGTGATGAATATTACGTAAAAAAACAGCTTCCTTTTGAAATTTTTCATTTTTAATGGCCAAATCCTCTTTGTAGAAATTTATTATATCAGTATAAGAAACTTCGAAGCTTTCGTCGACAAAAGGGAAGATATAAGCTCTCTATTATATGTTTATTATCTATATAATTTTTAAAATCATTGGGGGCAACTTTTTTTGAGTTGGGTGAAAATTCCATTTGTATTACGATTCCTTTTCAATACACCAGAACAGCAAGTTTTTGGTCATAAATTCATTAAATATCTTGTAGATGTTGTGACCGATTTGGACAGATCAGTTGGTGAAGTGGTGAATGCTTTGGCTTACAATGGAATCCTCGACAATACCATAATCCTCTTATTCATGGATAATGGGGCTGAAGTAACAGGCTATTTTCCAAATGGAGGATCCAACTGGCCACTGAGAGGTGTACGTCAAATCCAATCTTCTCCTTCTTTCTTTCAACTGCTTTAAGTATTCTTTTTTTTGAGTCTTTGTATTTCCTTTTAGCAAAAATACACCCTGTTTGAGGGAGGAGTCAGAGGAACAGCAGTCTTGTACAGTTCAAAGATTTCTAAACGATCTGTTATCAATAACGAGCTCATGCATGTTACTGACGTATTCCCAACACTTTATTCAGCAGCTGGTAAGTAGCTAGAAGAGAAATAAAGTTTGGTTGCTGCCAAAAGTCAATTTTATTTCAGGAGGAAATGTAACCACATTGGGTAATTTGGACGGGGTGAGCCAATGGGACACTTTGACAGAAAACAAACCTTCCCCAAGAGAAAATATTTTGGTGAACATAGACGAAAAGAACGAGACAAGCGCCATAATTGGTTATGGAGGAAAATACAAACTCTTAAATGGTATGTACATCTATTGGAAAATGTAGTCAACAATTGCTTTTTATTTTTAGGTACATTTACGAATGGTACTTTGGACGTCTACTTTGGACCTTCAGGTCGTGGGCCACAATCACATCCTGAATACAACATAACCGAAATATTGCTGAGTAAAGCAAATATAGCTCTCCAATCAGTCCATTTGGATTTCTTGACTGAACGAAAAATAGTAAATTTGCGACAGAAATTGAACTTAGAAAACTGCAGGAACCCATCAATTGAAACAGTCGTGAATTGCACTGGACTTTGCTTGTTCGACCTTCACCAGGATCCTTGTGAAACGACTGATATAAAGGAATCTTATCCGGAAGTAGTTGAGAAATTGAGCTCACAGATGGAGCAGTATTGGAAGGAAATCTTGCCTCAACCAAAGACCATTGTTGACCCTAATGCTAACCCTGAAAGATGTAATAATTCTTGGTTTCCATGGATGGATCCACATTATGAAGCCTACTGTACAATATTATGAAATTATTACAACTAATATTCTATGTGTTTTAAAATATTAATTTTTACGAAGTAGTTCATGTTTTACTCAATTTTAACTATTATTTAATGTCATGTGCGCCCAAAAAAGTTAAAAAAGGGACTCTAAACCTTTTGGACAATAGTTAATGAATCAGAATTTGATCACTGAACTAGCTGGGGTCCACCTAATTCATGGCCAAAATTATATATCTCTTTGAGATTCCTTTAGGGATCGTGGACATAAACTAGTGATGGTGGTAACCACTGAAAAAAAGGTGAATCTATAATTGAATCTGTGTCTTCAACATTGATTTTTAAGTCAGTATAGGTAAGTGGTGATGGTTAAAGAGAAATAGATGAAGCAGACTGGTTCAAGTCTGCAGAAGAGTGAAGATTTATATTTGGATTATTACTGCTCCAGTATTTGATCACAAATCTAAGCTTTGAAGTACCCCGAGAAAAACAGGTGAAGCTAGAATTGAATCTGTGTCTTCCACATTGATTTTTAAGTCAGTATAGGTAAGTGGTGATGGTTAAAGAGAAATAGATGAAGCAGACGGGTTCAAGTCTGCAGAAGAGTGAAGATTTATCTTTGGATTATTACTGCTCCAGTATTTGATCACAAATCTAAGCTTTGAAGTACCTCGAGAAAAACAGGTGAAGCTAGAATTGAATCTGTGTCTTCCACATTGATTTTTAAGTGAGTATAGGTGAGTGGTGATGGTTAAAGAGAAGTAGATGAAGCAGACGGGTTCAAGTCTTCAGAAGAGTGAAGATTTATCTTTGGATTATTACTGCTCCAGTATTTGATCACAAATCTAAACTCTGAAGTACCCACAGAAAAATAGGTACAGCTAGAATTGAATCGTGTCTTCCACATTGATTTTTAAGTGAGTGATGGTTAAGGAGAAATAGATGAAGCAGATGAGCAAGATCTGAGTCGTAATGTAACTACAGAAAGGTAAATTGAGCAAGAATTGGATTTGAGTTCTTCAAATTAATTCTTAAATGGGTATAAGAGGGTGGTGGTGGTTAAGGAGTCAAGTTGAAGGTTTTGCCTATCTGAAACAAACTAGGTATCTCAAAATTACTTCTCAGATAAGTTATTCATGTAATAGTTAAATTACTTTGATCAATGTTCCTTCACGCTTCATACCATAACCTAACCTTTTGGCGGTGCATAGCACTTATCGGCGGTGTATGTCTATTAAAACATTTTCGACCCTAAATAACTGGCTTTACCCAATTATTATATCCCGGAGGTGGGGGCTACACGATAGCAAAAAGGTAGGTGACGAAAGAGGAAAAGAAATGGTAGATTCAGGTTGATTTTTATGAGGCAACAAAACAGGAAACCACCAAGTTACTCAGTGATGTTCTTGGACTTGGTACGGTCCTGTGCCGGAACAATCTTTTTGTATTGTGTATATATGTCCCTTGCAAGTAGGTATGTATTTTATACTAAATTTAATGATTTTGTTTATGTAATAACGAGACCTTTTGGTATGCATAGAATTTTATAACGGATACTTCAATCAACCTAGTAAAGGTAGTAGTAGGTACGTATGTTATCTGCATGACGTGTTACTTGTAAGTTTACCCACAGGACCGTAAAACTGTTTCTCTTTTATCCATTTCCCGTCATCGTCAGTATACGTGTGATGTATATACGTAAATAAAGTATACGTATGTATAGGTACCCACTTTATTTTGGTGTCTCAAAGGACGAGGCGCTGAAGATGAATTTTTTGAAACGCGTTTGGTTAACAGGTCACGAATGGCATCAGACGACGCTCTTGTGTTTAAACCTTTATCGATTCGGAAAAAGATGTGCCCTTACACTACTTGTAGTATGATAACGCAAACGTTTGAAAATGTTGTAGCAGAAAATCACATCTCGCACTTTTCTTTGAGAAAGAAGAACATTTTGGTTTACTAATAAATAATTCACTCGATTAGGCTCACAGGGAGAAGAGTAGGAATGTTTGTGATGTCTCACTCTATGGATGGAGTTTAGGGGTGGTTAGAAGTCTCCCGTGAGAGGGAGGAGAAGGGTCAATGCCCTATTTGATGCTCTCACCTGACATTCCTTAATGTTTTAGAAGCAGAACAAAATTTTCATTAGTCACAAGATAATTAGATATGTCTAGATGATGTAATAAGGTAAGCCACATTTTATTTGTTGATGGCCGGATAGGACGAAGTTTTCCTGTCCAAAAAGCACTTCAATGGAGAAAATTCATTTGTAATGTTAATGTAGCAGCATATTAGTGGATGTTGTACTGTAATGAATGTTTACTTAATTGGACTCTGTGGGGTAAAGGGGTTAAAAGCAGTTCTGTGTTTTAGAAACAGCCATGCAACATAACAAACGAACGACGAAACGACGTAGATATACGTAAACAAAATGTATTTTCTCGTTTTTAAGATAATTATTGTCATTGTCTCAGAATTGCGAGGCCGTCCTAATAATACCTACTACCAACAGGTGCAGAGTTTAATGGTAGCATTTGTGTCGTTGTGTTTGTTATTAGGCCTGAAGTGGCCTTCTTTCCCTCTAACGGCTGAGACCATTTCCCTGTACAGTTGGAAAACGCTAAAACAATAAGTTCCGTTCACGTCTAAATGGATTACCGCCAACTAGATTAATGACTGCAATATTTCGAGAGAGAGAGACTAAAAGAGATATTGCTTAAGTAAGAGAGACAGTTGCTAAATGTAATACTTTACGACAACGGAGAGAGCGTTGTTTAATGTTTTTCCAGGGCTGGAGGTTTATTTTTAAGTACTAGACGATTTATTGTTGCATTACATTCCCCGTACCTACTGCCATCTAACGTTCTTTATCTTTAGCTTGTCCCTAAGCTGAGGTACGTCCAACAGAAAAGGACATATCCTCATGTTCGAACTTGGAAATAATTAAACGGATCTTGGACTTTAATTAATTTGCAATCAGCGGTGGTTTTCCTTAAAGGGCCCATTCTAATGGTTCAAGAGTCAAGAAATAGTCGTAATTACTTTGGAATATGAAATTTGATCACACTGTACCAAAAGATCTTTTAATGATGGTTCTTCTACAGCCATTGGTAAAGAGAAATGACTGCTGACGGTTGAAGTTGGAATTAGACTTGAATTTTCTAAAACCCAATGCCAAAGTCGCTGTTGTATCCTAAGGGTCAATATTGGAGATTTAATTTGCAAAACCATTTATAAGAACTTGACCATATTTTGGCCAAAAAAGGTGAGACCAAATAATATATTCTTGGACTATATGGGTATTCCAATAAGCAATTATATTTTAATTGATTGTGCAACCAATGTTGGATTTTATTAAGATCTACTGCTGTAATGGAGGAAAATACGGAGCCTCGAGGGTCAAGAAATAATAAGTGACCAACTTAAGAATATTGAAATTTGATTGCACCGTACCAAAAGATTTTTTTATGATAGTACTTCTACAGCCGTTGGTAAAGAGAAAAGACTGCTGACGGTTGAAGTTGGATTTAGATTTGAATTTTCTAAAACCCATTGCCAAAGTCACTGTTGTATCCAAAGGGTCAATATTGAAGATTTAATTTGCAAGACCATTTATAAGAATTGGACCATATCTTGGCTAAAAAAGGTGAGACCAAGTCATATATTTTTGGACTTTATGGGTAGCTACTCCAATAAGGAATTATACTTTAATTGATTGTGCAACCAATGTTGGATTTTATTAAGATCTACTGCTGTAATGGAGGAAAATACGGAGCCTCGAGGGTCAAGAAATAATAAGTGACCAACTTAAGAATATTGAAATTTGATTGCACTGTACCAAAAGATTTTTTTATGATGGTACTTCTACAGCCATTGGTAAAGAGAAAAGACTGCTGACGATTGAAGTTGGATTTAGATTTGAATTTTCTAAAACCCATTGCCAAAGTCACTGTTGTATCCAAAGGGTCAATATTGAAGATTTAATTTGCAAGACCATTTATAAGAATTGGACCATATCTTGGTCAAAAAAGGTGAGACCAAGTCATATATTTTTGGACTTTATGGGTAGCTACTCCAATAAGGAATTATATTTTAATTGATTGTGCAACCAATGTTGGATTTTATTAAGATCTACTGCTGTAATGGAGGAAAATAAGGAGCCTCGAGGGTCAAGAAATAATAAGTGACCAACTTAAGAATATTGAAATTTGATTGCACTGTACCAAAAGATTTTTTTATGATGGTACTTCTACAGCCATTGGTAAAGAGAAAAGACTGCTGACGATTGAAGTTGGATTTAGATTTGAATTTTCTAAAACCCATTGCCAAAGTCACTGTTGTATCCAAAGGGTCAATATTGAAGATTTAATTTGCAAGACCATTTATAAGAATTGGACCATATCTTGGTCAAAAAAGGTGAGACCAAGTCATATATTTTTGGACTTTATGGGTAGCTACTCCAATAAGGAATTATACTTTAATTGATTGTGCAACCAATGTTGGATTTTATTAAGATCTACTGCTGTAATGGAGGAAAATACGGAGCCTCGAGGGTCAAGAAATAATAAGTGACTAACTTAAGAATATTGAAATTTGATTGCACTGTACCAAAAGATTTTTTTATGATGGTACTTCTACAGCCATTGGTAAAGAGAAAAGACTGCTGACGGTTGAAGTTGGATTTAGATTTGAATTTTCTAAAACCCATTGCCAAAGTCACTGTTGTATCCAAAGGGTCAATATTGAAGATTTAATTTGCAAGACCATTTATAAGAATTGGACCATATCTTGGCTAAAAAAGGTGAGACCAAGTCATATATTTTTGGACTTTATGGGTAGCTACTCCAATAAGGAATTATACTTTAATTGATTGTGCAACCAATGTTGGATTTTATTAAGATCTACTGCTGTAATGGAGGAAAATACGGAGCCTCGAGGGTCAAGAAATAATAAGTGACCAACTTAAGAATATTGAAATTTGATTGCACTGTACCAAAAGATTTTTTTATGATGGTACTTCTACAGCCATTGGTAAAGAGAAAAGACTGCTGACGATTGAAGTTGGATTTAGATTTGAATTTTCTAAAACCCATTGCCAAAGTCACTGTTGTATCCAAAGGGTCAATATTGAAGATTTAATTTGCAAGACCATTTATAAGAATTGGACCATATCTTGGTCAAAAAAGGTGAGACCAAGTCATATATTTTTGGACTTTATGGGTAGCTACTCCAATAAGGAATTATATTTTAATTGATTGTGCAACCAATGTTGGATTTTATTAAGATCTACTGCTGTAATGGAGGAAAATAAGGAGCCTCGAGGGTCAAGAAATAATAAGTGACCAACTTAAGAATATTGAAATTTGATTGCACTGTACCAAAAGATTTTTTTATGATGGTACTTCTACAGCCATTGGTAAAGAGAAAAGACTGCTGACGATTGAAGTTGGATTTAGATTTGAATTTTCTAAAACCCATTGCCAAAGTCACTGTTGTATCCAAAGGGTCAATATTGAAGATTTAATTTGCAAGACCATTTATAAGAATTGGACCATATCTTGGTCAAAAAAGGTGAGACCAAGTCATATATTTTTGGACTTTATGGGTAGCTACTCCAATAAGGAATTATATTTTAATTGATTGTGCAACCAATGTTGGATTTTATTAAGATCTACTGCTGTAATGGAGGAAAATAAGGAGCCTCGAGGGTCAAGAAATAATAAGTGACCAACTTAAGAATATTGAAATTTGATTGCACTGTACCAAAAGATTTTTTTATGATGGTACTTCTACAGCCATTGGTAAAGAGAAAAGACTGCTGACGGTTGAAGTTGGATTTAGATTTGAATTTTCTAAAACCCATTGCCAAAGTCACTGTTGTATCCAAAGGGTCAATATTGAAGATTTAATTTGCAAGACCATTTATAAGAATTGGACCATATCTTGGTCAAAAAAGGTGAGACCAAGTCATATATTTTTGGACTTTATGGGTAGCTACTCCAATAAGGAATTATATTTTAATTGATTGTGCAACCAATGTTGGATTTTATTAAGATCTACTGCTGTAATGGAGGAAAATACGGAGCCTCGAGGGTCAAGAAATAATAAGTGACCAACTTAAGAATATTGAAATTTGATTGCACTGTACCAAAAGATTTTTTTATGATGGTACTTCTACAGCCATTGGTAAAGAGAAAAGACTGCTGACGGTTGAAGTTGGATTTAGATTTGAATTTTCTAAAACCCATTGCCAAAGTCACTGTTGTATCCAAAGGGTCAATATTGAAGATTTAATTTGCAAGACCATTTATAAGAATTGGACCATATCTTGGTCAAAAAAGGTGAGACCAAGTCATATATTTTTGGACTTTATGGGTAGCTACTCCAATAAGGAATTATATTTTAATTGATTGTGCAACCAATGTTGGATTTTATTAAGATCTACTGCTGTAATGGAGGAAAATAAGGAGCCTCGAGGGTCAAGAAATAATAAGTGACCAACTTAAGAATATTGAAATTTGATTGCACTGTACCAAAAGATTTTTTTATGATGGTACTTCTACAGCCATTGGTAAAGAGAAAAGACTGCTGACGGTTGAAGTTGGATTTAGATTTGAATTTTCTAAAACCCATTGCCAAAGTCACTGTTGTATCCAAAGGGTCAATATTGAAGATTTAATTTGCAAGACCATTTATAAGAATTGGACCATATCTTGGTCAAAAAAGGTGAGACCAAGTCATATATTTTTGGACTTTATGGGTAGCTACTCCAATAAGGAATTATACTTTAATTGATTGTGCAACCAATGTTGGATTTTATTAAGATCTACTGCTGTAATGGAGGAAAATACGGAGCCTCGAGGGTCAAGAAATAATAAGTGACTAACTTAAGAATATTGAAATTTGATTGCACTGTACCAAAAGATTTTTTTATGATGGTACTTCTACAGCCATTGGTAAAGAGAAAAGACTGCTGACGGTTGAAGTTGGATTTAGATTTGAATTTTCTAAAACCCATTGCCAAAGTCACTGTTGTATCCAAAGGGTCAATATTGAAGATTTAATTTGCAAGACCATTTATAAGAATTGGACCATATCTTGGTCAAAAAAGGTGAGACCAAGTCATATATTTTTGGACTTTATGGGTAGCTACTCCAATAAGGAATTATACTTTAATTGATTGTGCAACCAATGTTGGATTTTATTAAGATCTACTGCTGTAATGGAGGAAAATACGGAGCCTCGAGGGTCAAGAAATAATAAGTGACCAACTTAAGAATATTGAAATTTGATTGCACTGTACCAAAAGATTTTTTTATGATGGTACTTCTACAGCCATTGGTAAAGAGAAAAGACTGCTGACGGTTGAAGTTGGATTTAGATTTGAATTTTCTAAAACCCATTGCCAAAGTCACTGTTGTATCCAAAGGGTCAATATTGAAGATTTAATTTGCAAGACCATTTATAAGAATTGGACCATATCTTGGTCAAAAAAGGTGAGACCAAGTCATATATTTTTGGACTTTATGGGTACTCCAATAAGGAATTATATTTACAGGGTGGCCCAAAAAAACGGAGACAAACTTTAATGTGTCCTAACACAAAGGTATTGTACTGTATCCAATTAATTTTTGTCTTATCAAGTTCTCCATGGCTTTATGCACTACTTCCACAGTGGCTTATGGTATGAGGTGGAATCTGCTGCAGCGGCAAAACCGACCTGATTTTCCTTGATGAAGGGGTCAAAGTCAACAAGGAGGAGTATCAACGGCAGGTTTTGTAGAAAGTGGAGCCCTGGGCCCAACAGCACTTCGGTAACCAGCATTGGACATTCCAGCAGGACCCGGCGCCGGCGGACAAGGCTAAAACGACTCAGGAGTGGTGTCGGACCCATTTTCCGGACTTCATCTCATCGGCGGAATGGCCGCCCTACTCGCCGGACCTGAACCCAATGGATTACAGTATATGGTCAATTTGCTAAGCCCCACAAATGTTTGGAGTCGCTGAAGCAATCGCTGCGCCGGGAGTGGGATCGATTGTCACCGGAAGACCTGCGGCCCATCGCCGAAAATTTCAAGTCGCGTTTGGACCTATGCATCACTGCCAAAGGAGGCCACTTTGAAACCAGTTGAGCGTATGATTGGTAAAGTTCCAAGTTAACATGATTAATTGTTGTTTTGCTAAATTTCTTTTGTTTAATGAAATTATAATTAAAAAGGTTTGTCTCCGTTTTTATGGTAATTGATTGTGCAACTAATGATATGGATTTTTTAAGACCTACTAGTGCAATGGAGGAACATAAGGGACCTCGAGGGTCAACAAATAATAGTGACCAAGTGAAGAATATTGAAATTTCACTGCACTGTACCTAAAGAGTTTTTTATGATGTTACATCTAAAGCCATTAGTAAAAAGAAAAGACTGCTGATGGTTGGAGTTGTATTTGCCAAAACGTAAGGCCAAAGTAACTGTTGCACCCAAGAGGTCAAAACTGGATATTTAATTTGCAAGGTCACCTTTATGTTTCGGCAAGAAGAAGAGATCAAAAATAAATATTTTTGGAACAAAAAAAAACGATGATGCATAGTAACAGGAAATTTCTGGGCAGGGTTATGTTAGGTCTTAAATTTGGTACATTCGTTCTCGTATCACCTTGCGTTTTGAACGGTTTTCCTGGCAATTTTAACGTGGGTAATAAATCGGGGTGTAAGAACGTTCCTTACCGATTTTTTTGACACTTTAATTTTGCGTGAGGTGGGCACACGACAGGTGTGTATTATCAGATGTGGCGATCCATCTCCCGGGTCGACTGAGCAGCGAGCCTTCGTCACTGGTGGCGTTAAACGAAACTACCCTAACTCTATCTACCCTCCGAAGTGGAGTGGTAGTGGTGATGGTGGTGCCGTTACTCACCCAGTGTGTCTGGCGGTGTAAAACCTTGTCATGCCAAATTACTCGCGATTCGTCTTGATATTGTCAGGAAATGTGTACCTACTTTGCGATATGGCCTCACGTGCGCCCTCAACATATGGACATCTATCGTGCGATCTGTTGCCGGACCACTTAGGGCGATTTACTAAAGTGTCAAACCTTAAAAATGGAACGACAAATGGGGCTTGAGAACTTTAAACGCGAGAGAGGATGGATTGCTTTTTTTTGTCGATGCTTTATGGACCAGATCCATCCCTTTCGGTACGTATGTATACACAAGAGTGAGACGTGCTTTGATTTCTCTAAGAGCACGGCTTTCTAAAAACGTGTAGGACAAAATCGATAGCGTGGAATCGTCAGGATGAAGTTTCCGGACGGACGGGAAGAAAATGTTACCGATAACTACCTTTAAGGTTGATTCTTTTTTTGCTAGAAAAAGTTGACCACGAACTGTTCAAACGACATTAGACGCCTATATGTATATAAAAAAAGCTGCGAAATAAAAGTTTCAATTCTTAACTGATGTGATACCCATCTATTTTCAAATATTCAAAGATTCTTTCCTGTTTAAATTTTTTTCAGAAGGAAACACATTTTCTTAAAAGTAAAAATTAACCGTAGGTACCAGACTTTGTAGGCATTAATTGATTTTTCACTTTTGGATACATTTAAGTCCAGGAAATTGTTCATTAAACTTCTACTGCTGAATTAGCTCTTTCCGTGGTAACAAACAAATTTAATAATATTCCTAGAAAGGTGATAATTTACTGGACAGTTTTAATCAATACACAATTTCAATCAGTATTTTAAACTCCAAACATTATTTTAAAAAAGTTTAATCTGATTAAACTCTCTCGTTATTTAATTCAGCATACAACCACCGAAAAACATTTTTGTTTTTAATCCACTTTTCCTTCATCAATAAATATGATTACGATTATCTATGGTGGAGTGTATATATGTCACACACTTCACTTTACATTTTTAGTGGATATTTAATTTATTTTCACACACCCCTTGTGGTTTTGGGGCGATCGTTAATTACCTGGGGTGTCTTTTTTTAATTTGAATCCCATCCCTAACCTAATGCTATTTAGTGAGATATGGTAAGTAAGATTTACCTTAAAATGAAGCTTGAATTAAAAAATAAAGTGATATTTAATGAGCCACCTGCCTCCTTCTTTTAAATGAGGTTTAATGGGATTTTATTCTCATCCCACTGTGAGCTCGCATCCCCTAATTGCTTGTTTACATATATATGGGTTGGATTGTGTCACTGGAAGTTTTGTTTACTGAAAACTTTGTTCCATGAGTTATAAATTTAATTATCCACTAGAAATTGCCTTTGTTTTTTTTTTGTGTTTTTTATTTAACACATAATAAACATCGACTCTGTCTGTCTGTTTATCTGTTATATTTACAATGACATTTCGAAGATAAATAGCAGAACAACGGGTAAAACAAATTGCAGGAATAAATATGCATCAATGACACCAACCACAAACATTTGATTGATTTAATACGAACGAATGCAATGTTGAGTATACCACAATACAATAAAAATAATACAAACAAACATGATGCTGATTCGAAATTGTAATGGAAAATAATATTCTGAAACTGTTATTTTAATTTGCTCATTTAATTACATAATTAATTTTAAAATCTTTGAGACCATTCGTTAATTTATTTAAATATATTTAAAACATGCAATGTGTTCTTCATACCTTTCTGTATTTATGCTTTTGTTTGTCCAACGTAGATACCAGTTTTACAATTTAAACAAATAAGTTTTTATTTTCAGACCCTGGGGGTTAACTGATGTAAATATCTGGCGTCTAAACTTTCTAATAGGACAACAGAGAAATTTCCCTTTTTCTCATCCGAAATGTTGATAATTATCATCGGACTATTCCTATTGCAAGTGTTTACTCGACATCGCATGCTACCCTATCCTATCTATTACTACGTTCGTACCCATGTAGAGAGTATCCATGTGTTTATTTACCTCCGCGTGTGTATGTGTATAACTATTTCGCAAACATTTGTTGGAATGATGTCGTACTGTCGAATGAAGTCGAGTCTGCCAGCAGTGTGTCTAGGTACCTACATATAACACGACAAGGGGATGCTCCAGAAACCCGTATGTTGGCGCTGGTGTAGTCTATATGTGTGTGTGTGTGGATATAAGCGAGTACATAAGATGGAAGCAAAACTAATAAAAAGCTTTTAGTAGGAACTCACTCTGGCGGAACCTTCGGGCCAGCAAAAACGAAACGTTGCCGAGAGAATTTCATATGTGTCGAACACAATATTCTACAATCAAGACCCGAATCGATATTGGGGGTAAATAAATGCACCAATAGGAAGGGGACTTTCTTCATACATAATAAAGACAAACTATTAGGTTTTCGTTATTATAACTTTCGATGAAATAATGGGGGGACACGTGAGATCAAAATGAATGGGAAAGGGGTTAAGCAAAGACTCACCCAATCTCTTTTGGAGGATGGGAAGTTGTTCAAGAACTTATTTTAATTTTTTATGGAGTAAGACTCACGCGAGGAGGACGGAGAACACCCCACTGAGGGGGATATTCTGCTCTTAAGCCCAGAATCTATTATATATTGGGGGTAAATAGATGTACCTACCTACATAGGGTCTGCATCATGAATAACAAAGACAAATTATTGGATTTTAGACATTAAGACCCTGAATGATCCATTAATAACGTGATATCAAAATTTTTGTGGAAAATGTGCAGTAAAGTCCCACCAATGTCTTCTAATGAGGGGGGGGTGTTGTTCAGTGTCTGTTTTAAACTAATTATGTGGTAAATCTAATGTGAAGAGGATAGAGAAGGTCCCAATGCACCGTTTCAATTAAATTGAGGGGATATTCTGCACCTAAGCTCAGAATCTATATTGGGGGTAAATAGATGTACCTACAAGGGGTCTACATCATGAATAGAAAAGATAAACTATTGTATTTAAGATATTAAGACCCTGAATGATCCATTAATAACGTGATATCAAAATTTGTATGGAAGATGTGCAGTAAAGTCCCACCAATGTCTTCTAAAGAGGGGGGTGGGGTTGTTCAGTGTCTGTCTTAAACTAATTATGTGGTAAATCTAATGTGAAGAGGATAGAGAAGGTCCTACTGCACCTTTTCAATTAAATTGAGGGGATATTCTGCACCTAAGCTCAGAATCTATATTGGGGGTAAATAGATGTACCTACAAGGGGTCTACATCATGAATAGTAAAGATAAACTATTATATTTAAGATATTAAGACCCTGAATGATCCATTAATAACGTGATATCAAAATTTGTGTGGAAGATGTGCAGTAGAGTCCCACCAGTGTCTTCTAAAGAGGGGGGAGGGTTGTTCAGTGACTGTCTTAAACTTCTTATGTGGTGAATCTAATGTGAAGAGGATAGAGAACGTCCTTGCTGCATCTACAACGGGTCTACATCGTCAATAATAAAGTCAAATGATCTATTATTGATGTGATATCAAAATGGGTGAAGTAGAGGTGGAGTAAAGATCTGTTTTGAAGAGAGGGGAGTTTGTTCGAAGTCTCATTTTGATAAATCTCATGTGAGGAGGATTTTGAAACCTTCACAGCACTTTTATAATTGGAAAGGGCCCCAGTGGATATCCTGAAAGCATTTAAAATACTCGTCACAGTATCTGACAATAATTTTTGTTATATCATCTGTGGTTATTTGGAGTTGCACCTTGCACCTTCAAATACCAACCCCCAATGTTCTTTTGACGTGGACAGATCAAGTTTCATTGAATTTAAGTTTCAAGAGAATAATTTCTAATTGTAAATGCGTCCCAGTTGGCGAAGAATGCTGACACAACCAAAATTGAAAAGTAAACTGATACACTGATACACAAGTACGTACTATATATGTATTTGTAAACATATACGTATGTATGTGTGTTGGTGTGTGTGGGGGGGTTCGCATCAGAACAGTATCAGCAATTTGCCAAGATCCCAGCTTTATTTGCGGTAATTTATCTGTCGAACTCATTTCCGACGTGTTGTATCCTCGCCGTCATTCCCACATGCAGTCGATCCAGCAAAAGGCTTTGATCCCGAAGATTTACTCGCTTCCGGAAATCGATCCCGAAAGACACATCGGGACGTACATAGACACGCGAGTGTATTCTCTGAAGGAATTAGAATAACGCCGGCGCAGATGGGCAAAAACATCTTTCAAAAACTTACTCACGAAATTCGAAGGATAAACCCTCGGAACGAAATAGAGTTGCACCAATTTCGACGGATTTCGGGGGATTACCAGACGACGGCCGTCTCCCGTTTTCGGCACACTGATACTCCTAGATATCAATTAAATTGGTTGCAGGAGAAACATGGCAGATAATTTAAATATGTCGGTTCAATCAGCACGCAAACTTACAATAAGCTGATTCCGTTATATCATTCGATCTATGTCATTATTGTATTACTTATGGTCACAATATTTATCACTGCATCAATTGTGCCCCTTCCCTCCCTGAATCCAAATTGTGTCTCGTTTAAACAAGTGTTTCTATTCTGGTTATTTTGACTGACTTCTATTAATACGTAGCGTCTTAATGGCTACCAACATAATCGTTGACTATTTTTAGTTGTTGTACTGATTCTGAAAACCTGTGGTTCACATTGGTTTGTAGGTATTAGAGAAAGGGTGAAATATTTTTTCCCGTCTTGTTCCATTATCGTTAGGACGCGGAGCCGTTAGAAACGTAGCTCTTGATCGCTGACGGTTGTTCAAGTAACGCGCCAGCAGGCAGGCCACTTGATGAATTTTCCAGTCCGTTCCGACCATAAATCTCCCGGAGGCATTTATTCAAGTGCTAATTAGGTTTGAATTAGACGAAATTTATTTTATAGACACGCTTCCCCGCGGAAATTAATTACGCCGATAAAATCTGACGCCCGCGAATAAAAGAAATATAATGTTGATCCACTCTTTCCGGTTCGCGACAAGTTCGCAAAATCCTTGGAGTAATTGTAGTAATTAGTCAACCTCGCTACGAAAATACATTCTCGACCGAACTCAACTCAACTTGGAGCTGAACATATCAGATATCTCTCTCTCTCTCTCTCTAAATGGAACAGTGCAGTTATTGCCCGGGAACATGGAAAAGGACGACCGAAGTACCGCAAACTCCTGTTTTATAATTGCCACTAAATTCAACAAGATTTTTCACAAATCTCGATCTTATATGATGGGGGATTATGCCCGGAACCGCCACCAATTTTAAAACAGCTTTGAACGAGAAGCTCCATTATTTATTTTTAATTTGGATCATTTCCTCCTCTTTAATTAATGATTTCTTAAAGAAGCGATGACACCCCCTACACCCCATCGTGACCTTTCTCTTGATTTTGATTTCACGTATTTAACAACAAAAAGTAGCCCATAAACTAGCACCCCCACGGTTATTCTATCGTCTTAATATTAAACTCATTAGAAAAGTTTGCAACTCCTGATTTTGTTGGCCATAAATGCTACCTATTGTTATTTTTAAAAAAAAAGAATTCTCAAGCTACCTATTGTTTCTCGTTCCTATTTTCCTTCTATGATAGGTACATATAATATTTTTAATATTTGTATATTTGTCTTTTATCCGGATAGGTAGGTTGTATCATGTTTGTTGTCCGTCTTTGTGTTTTATATTCCCAGTTGCTTTTGCGGTAATGCATAGAACGCGAGTAATTTCTCCCAGGGGTGAGCTACGAGAGCATGTGGTGAAGGGTAGCTAGCTAGCTAAGCAAGATACATGTTGTATGTACGTATCTACGCGTCTCTTCTGTATACTCACAAATAATATCGTACGTTACAAACTTCTTCGGTTTATGAGAATGGAAAGGATGTGTGTCCGCATGAGTGTGAACGTTATAACCGGAAATTGTTTTAAAATAGTAGCTCTCATTCGACTTAAAATAAAATAATCCAGGGGTTTTTCAGTATAATACAATTTTCTACATATTCCTTAATTGCTTAGATACCATTTTAGATTATTATTAGAAAATTACCAACAATAAAGTTTATTAAGATGAAAAAGTTCTATGGAACATTCTGTAGGTATACAGGGTCTTTCAAGTTGATGGGCTATTAGTATATGAATTAGTAGAATGAATTCAATTCTGAAACTTGGGCTCATTTGGTTATTGTTTATGCCGCTTCTTTTAAAAATATTTTCAAGTTCGATTTACATCCGGTTATACCGGAAGTCGATACCAACTTTGTTATTTTAAATGGAATTGTATATTTTTACGCTGAATTCGAATAAAACTGTGTAATTCTAAGGTAAGTTTGATAACCAACTTGTACACCTATGACGATCGGTTTCTGAGTTAATTTAATTTATAGAAAAAAAAATCGCTACCGCAACCCAAATTATAAAAAATCATAACTTCCACAAAATACGACTTAGAGTGTTGAAATTTTTACTAGTAATAGCTGAATATTAGTGCTAACGCCTTGACAAAATTGAATTAAATCATTTATACAGGGCGTTCAAAATAAAATTCTAAAATTGAAAAACTTCAAACACGAATTACTTCGTTTTTTCAAATGGCACCTACTATTTTTTATTTTTTCAATCGATTCATTCTTTTATCCTCTTTCGATCTCTATGGATACTTCCTATTTTAAGTAATGATTCAAAATTATTCCAAAATTTTCAAATAAAAGAAAGAGGATAAAAGAATGAATCGATTGAAAAAATAAAAAATAGTAGGTGCCATTTGAAAAAACGAAGTAATTCGTGTTTGAAGTTTTTCAATTTTAGAATTTTATTTTGAACGCCCTGTATAAATTATTTAATTCAATTTTGTCAAGGCGTTAGCACTAATATTCAGCTATTACTAGTAAAAATTTCAACACTCTAAGTCGTATTTTGTGGAAGTTATGATTTTTTATAATTTAAGTTGCGGTAGCGATTTTTTTCTTTATAAATTAAATTAACTCAGAAACCGATCGTCATAGGTGTACAAGTTAGTTATCAAACTTACCTTAGAATTATACGTTTTATTCGAATTCAACGTAAAAAATATACCATTCCATTTAAAATAACAAAGTTGGTGTCAACTTCCGGTATAACCGGATGTAAATCGAACTTGAAAATATTTTTAAAAGAAGCGGCATAAACAATAACCAAATGAGCCAAAGTTTCAGAATTGAATTCCTTCTACTAATTCATATACTTCTAATAGCCCATCAACTTGAAAAACCCTGTATACATAGGTGCATACCAAAAAGGAAATTAAGGAGGTCAGTTGAACATTGCAACATTAGATAAAGCTATGAATTTAAAATATGTCATTCTTTTAGTCATGTAGAATGATTCTAGAAAAACTTTAGGATATCTTATCGAACTATTTAACAAGATATTCAACTTTGAATATCGTCAGAAATACACGGTGCTGTATGGTATATGGTCACAATCTAAACTAAATTCCTCTATTTAATATACTCACAAATTAGATATCAGCTGGGAAAATAATCATATTTATAAATTAATATTTATATTTTTAATTTATCGAAAAAAAAATGTACCTTGACGATGTCTTTTTAATATAATTTGTGAATAAAGAGTCTAAAAATAGGGAACTCGTATCCTAGCTTTGCCGCCATGTCGATTTGACAACGTCGCAACTCGATGTACTGCATGCGTTATATAAAATTATATCGATTATGACAGAAGACTATAGGTTAGGGTATAACACTTAAATGGAATGTTGTTTATCGACAATACGCGACGTTGTGAAACGTTTTCACAGCTATTTACATCTAAAGTCAATTGAATTACTTTATATTTCTTGAGCATGATTTAAAATATCAAAATTGTATAATCTTTAATAAAACTAAAAATAAACATTTTTTACTATTATAAAGTATTATAATATTCGACTTAAAATTTTTTTTAGGATTTATGGTCTAAAACTAGAGTAGTAGTCAACTGACCTCCTTAATTTGGATATTGCTATCTATAGGTTAATTTTTGAACAATCTTTCTTTAGTGTTTACGTATTTTTTTAAATCAATATTAGTCTATTGTAAGTTGCATTTAATTAAATAAATTATATATGTACAATACATAATTGGATTTCTGACTATTTTTATTTTAATTTTTAATTGGAAAATTAATTCTCTGGAATGTTAGACATTGATATCTGATAACGACATTTCAATATTCTAAAAAATAACGACGATACAGAGGGTTGAAATAAAGTTACATGATTTAAGAAATTTATTGGAAATATTTTTTTATTACTGTAAACTACCCCTATTACTAAACATGCAAGAAATATTCAGTAAATAACTCACCATATTTACATCATGTAGACGCAGACACAATTTTTAAAAATTATTCTCAAAAGTCCATTCTTCGTAGGGAGATTCTCAAAATTCAAAGGTTCACTTTTAGACGTATCGTTAAACTATCGATTCCTTCGGGCGATCACAATTACTATCTATTATTTAATATCTTCTCTTATTAAAAACACACCAAACAATATTATATATAATATAATCTAGTCAACTATTCAGTTTTTAATAATAAGTTCCAACTTCCTATCGATTTTCGCGATTGATCACCACCACTTCTATTATTAACATCGTCCACTTTGTTAAAAATACACTAATTAATATTTTTAAAGTGATAATCAGTTAAATAATCTTTAATTAATATACCCAACATACTCATATTGTTACTAATCAAACGTAAATAGGCTCCTTTTCATTTGTCAAAAACAATGTGGACGTTAAATTGTCAAAAATATAATTATTTATTGTCGTTTACCATTTGTTTGCTACTGGTACCAAAATGTTTTTTCTGTTTTGTTATTGATACGTCCTTTCGTTCGTATTCTGAGTGGCGTCTTCGGATGTTTTCGGCAGGATTTTGTAATTAGATAGTGACTCCTTTGTTTTAAGTTTGGTGCCTCTCGCTGGGTTTGTATTACTGTTTGTAGCTTTCTTATTATTAAAAGCTGTCATAATTTGATCATTCGCATCGATTGTATTATGTAAGTGCCGCGTAAGACGGGATTAGTGATAAGTGATTGATTAAAATAATTGTAATTATTATTTATTAGTGTGTTAAATTAAAGTTTGTATTAATGCAATATAATGCAAGTAGACTTTGTGGACATGAAATAAGTTTTCCGAGAAGTGGAAAACGACGCCTACGATGTGGGTACAGATATGCAACGTGAATATAGTTACAAGTAAGAAATTGATTATTTTATTGATTTAATGATTTTAAATATATAACAGGGATTGAAATAGGCCGTTCACCTGTCGAGAATATAGCTATTGGTTATTGTTTTTTTTTAATTTTTGTTTATCGTTTGTTTGCTAATGGTACCAGCGTTGTTTCTGTTTTGTTATTAATTATTCGTCTTTTCGTTCATTTTCTGAGTGGCGTCTTCGGATGTTTTCGGCAGCATTTTGTTATTAGATAGTGACTCCTTTGTTTTAAAGTTGGTTCCTCTCGCTGGGTTTGTATTACTGTTTCCAGCTTTCTCATTTCTCATTATTAAAGTTGTCATAATGTGATCATTCATATCGATCGTATGTAAGTGACGCGTAAGACGGGATTTATGATATGTGATTGATTAAAATAAATGTAATTATTATTTATTAGTGTTTTAAGTTAAAGTTTGTATAAAAGTAATATAATGCAAGTAGACTCTGTGGACATGAAATAAGTTTGCCGAGAAGTAGAAAACGACGGCTACGACGCACGGCGTCTTTGATGTACATACGCAACGTGAATATAGTTACAAGTAAGAAATTGATTATTTTATTAATTTAATGATTTTAAATATATGACAGGGGTTAACGTTACATATTGTACACATAAATAAATAATTTCGAGGTTTAAATAGATGCTTTTCTTAACTAATCAAGTCAAATATACTCATTGTTTATTAATTGTTTAATAAGAATTAAATTGAAATAGGCCGTTCACCTGTCGAGAATATAGCTATTGGTTAATATTTTTTTGATTTTTGTTTATCGTTTGTTTGCTAATGGTACCAGCGCTGTTTCTGTTTTGTTATTAATTCGTCTTTTCGTTCGTTTTTCTGAGTAGCGTCTTCGGATGTTTTCGGCAGGATTTTGTTATTAGATAGTGACTCCTTTGTTTTAAAGTTGGTTCCTCTCGCTGGGTTTGTATTAGTGTTTCCAGTTTTCTCATTTCTCATTATTAAAGTTGTCATAATGTGATCATTCGTATCGATCGTACGTAAGTGACGCGTAAGACGGGATTCGTGATAAGTGATTGATTAAAATAAATGTAATTATTATTTATTAGTGTGTTAAGTTAAAGTTTGTATAAAAGTAATAGAATGCAAGTAGACTCTGTGGACATGAAATAAGTTTGCCGAGAAGTAGAAAACGACGCCTACGACGCACGGCGTCTTCGATGTAGGTACAGATATGCAACGTTAATATAGTTACAAGTAAGAAATTGATTATTTTATTGATTTAATGATTTTAAATATATAACAGGGGTTAACGTTACATATTGCACAAATAAATAAATAATTTCGGGTTTTAAATAGATGCTTTTCTTAACTAATCAAGTCAACTATACACATTGTTTATTAATTGTTTAATAAGAATTAAACTTAAGTAGACCGTTCACCTGTCGAGAATATAGCTATTGGTTATTGTGTCTTTTATTTGTGTTTATCGTTTTTTTGCTCTTTGTATCAACGTTATTTTCTGTTTCTTCATTCGTTTTTTGATCGGTGTCTTCGGATGTTTTCGGCAGGACTTTGTTATTCGATAGCGATTTCCTTGTTTTGAAGTTGGTGCCTCTCGTTGGGTTTGTATTACTGTTTCCAGTTTTCTCATTTCTCATTATTATAGTAGTCATAATTTGATCATTCGTATCAATCGTATGTAAGTGACGCGTTGTACGGGATTCGTGATAAGTGATTGATTAAAATATCTTTGATTATTTATTGGCATATTACGTTATCGTTTCGTTAACGTTAGAATTGACTTTCTATTAATGTAATACGATGCAAGTAGACTTTGTGGACGTGAAATAAGTTGTTAGAGAAAATGGAAAATAACTCGCACAGCGTCTTTGGTATAGAGATGTGCAACGTGAATATAGCTCCAAGTAAGAAATTGATTATTTTATTGATTTTATTATTTTAACTACATAACAGGCGTGAACGTTACTTATTACATAAATAAATACCTAAATAATTAAATGTTATAAAAGGTAGTACCTAGTGTTATTTATAATGAAAAATTATTATTATTATAAAAAACAAAATTATTTTTTAAGAGCCACTTGTTTGTTTTATAAAATTGCAGCTAATTAAAAATGACAATAATTGCAATTAATTATTTAATTAATTAAATTAGCATGTTCTTATCATTTGTTTAAATGTGAAATTTCTGATACAAACCAAGGGGTGAAAATGGCACAATAAAAAATCATTTGTAGATAAATTTTGTAATAAAATAAGAATTGTACCTAAGTAGGTATATAAGAACTAACGAGTCCACAAAGAAAATTCTTTTTGGTAACATCTAAATTTTATTTCTTAAGCGGTTAAGGATTGATGTAGGTAAGCGCCTCAAAGGCAGTTTTACTTCAAAAATATTATAGTGCAATAATAAAGAAAACTTTGTACCTACTACGTAACACACGTCGCCCTTTTAAATCCTTTTCCTCGCCGAGTTTTCTTAAATCTTCCGTTGCAATAACTAGGTTGTCAGTATTTTCGATTTTGCGAGATTACCCTATCAGGATCGTAGTTACTAGGTACTACTATTGGTACACTGAGGGTAACTAAAGAAAAGTTTTAGCTCTCGCTTCGTTTTGCGGAGATTAGTTTGGATAAGTTTTCGTAAAGTTTGGACGACGGAGGAGGGTTATAGTTTAAGGGTTTAAAAGGAGGAGATATTCTACCAGCCAGCCAGCCAGCCAGCGGCGGCGCACCTTGAACATAATACACTAGCACACTGAGGTGTTGTGCGGGAGTTATTATTCGATAAAACGAAGGGGTTAATTGGTTAAGTTCTGTAAAATTTTACAAAAATTAATTGCGAGCTGTTATAACGTAAAATAATATAAGAACAAATGAGGAGAAAATGTTGTAATTTAAGGTTAGGTTGTTGAAATATGGCAAGGCCCCCATCTTGTCCTAAAATGAGATAAAGGGGTACGGAAATTGAAATCCTCGAGTTTTGTATTCTATTGGAGATATCTACAAAAATAGACCAATACGTCTACAAGTCTCGTGTTAAAGAATGAGCAAACTTTCCCTTTCAATGTAAAAGTGGGGTTAATGAATTGGTCATCTTAAGTTACAGCCCCCGGGTTTGTATGTTTTGCTCATACGAGAAATCGTTAAGCATCCATTTGCTAAATTTTTTGAAGAAAGATTCGGAGTCGTTGATGACCCTTAATTTCCTTTATTAGGGTCGAATCACATCGCTTACAACAGGTTATATGCAGTGGATACTAAAACGTCTAAAAGTTGCGACGCTTAGTCGGCCTTTACTCAGCAAGCCAGACGGCTGGGCTAAGGTAATATTTCGGAAAACTGCCAACCACGCACCATTTTAACTATCTCTCGTACAACGTTGTAGTCGAAAGAAAATTACGATAAGATGAACGAATTACGGTCACGTCCATTTTACTATGCTTGCCGCGAAATCCAAACATTCAGCTCCGCTGTTAAAAGAAACGGCGATGCTTTCGAGATAAACTTAAGGCGATGCTGAGATATATTTGTCAGTTCATGAATTTATAGGGTGACTCGGATACCACGAAATCCCCACGTCGAAACCACGATCCCAATAACTACTTGTCACCATCTACAGAGTGTTTAAAAACATTTAAACTGATGTGTAACTAGGTACACTCAGAGGACGATAATTCGTTCCCAGTAGTTTTCTTAAATGGCAACGTTGCGGCTTTTCGGTCTGTATGTTGTCGATAATGTAGGAAACAATAATATTGCGAGCAGAATCGCATCTATTGCTCGCTAGTTTCGTGGCTGTTTCAATGTTTACATACTTAATATACAGGGTCTTTCAAGTTGATGGGCTATTAGTATATGAATTAGTAGAATGAATTCAATTCTGAAACTTGGGCTCATTTGGTTATTGTTTATGCCGCTTCTTTTTAAAATATTTTCAAGTTCGATTTACATCCGGTTATAACGGAAGTAGATGTTAACTTTCTTACTTAAATGGAATGACATACTTTTTTTTTACATTTTCCGATAGAAAATCTGAATTCGTGAATATTTTATAGGAGGCACTACTCCGAAAACATTGATGGATTTTGAGTTATTTAATTTTTTTCAAAATTTTTGACATCTGCACGTAAACATTTAAAAAACCGTAATTCAAATAATTTTTGAGATTTTGCTTTATAACTCGTAACAATTATTTATAACTATTCACATTATCGAAAAAAATTGTGGTTTTCAACTAAAATGTGCAGGGTATTCAAATTTTGTGGTCAAAGTTGGTCAACTTCAAAGAGGCATATAAGTCAATTTTTTTAAATAAAATGACCCATTTTTAACTACATATTCGAATTCCTCATTGAATTTGGCGTCTTTTGATATGGGACTATCGTATAACTTTGTTTATACTTTTTGAGAAAATCTACAATTTGAAGTATGTAATTCCATTTAAAATAAGAAAGTTAACATTTACTTACGGTATAACCAGATGTAAATCAAAATTGAAAATATTTTTAAAAGAAGCGACATAAACAATAACCAAATGAGCCCAAGTTTCAGAATTGAATTCATTCTACTAATTCATATACTTCTAATAGCCCATCAACTTGAAAGACCCTGTATATTAAGTATTGTAAACATTGAAACAGCCACGAAACTAGCGAGCAATAGATGCGATTCTGCTCGCAATATTACGTATTGTTTTCTACATTATCGACAACATACAGACCGAAAAGGCGCGACGTTGCCATTTAAGAAAACTACTGGGAACGAATTAACGTCCTCCAAGTGTACATAATCAAAATATTCAATGGTCCCTTGATAACATAACCTGGCGGAAATTAGGTTAGGTTAGGTTGGGTTGCAGCACAACTTAATTGAAACGAATAATTCTTTTACATAATGGGGAGCTTAAAAACAGGGCCGGATCCAAAGAGTGGGAGGTAAGAAGGACCGTTTTTAAGGGCTTCACGAGACTAGATTTTTAACAATTCTTGTATTCGTCTTGTCTGAATCGAGACATTGAAAATTTGAAAATTTTCGAGATCAGGTCATCTTTGTCTTTCTTTTAATTAAAAATTTTTAAACACCATAGTCAAAAGGTTCAATATTTGGCGTTTTTTAAGTTTTGGGTGTTTATTCTAATTCCCTTACCGTCTCGCCATTTCCCAACTTAAAGAACATTTCTGGATCCGCCCATTATTGCAATACAATATAGTGTCCTCTGTCGCCATACTTTTCAACTAAAAATAATATTAAAATTCCTTCCTCTATGATATCATACCATCATTGTTCCTTTGGGTTTCCATAGATCGTAAAATTAATATTCCATAATGGATGAGTAAAAAATTGAAAAGTAGGTATCATCAGCAAAGATAATTTACGTAGCCAATCTTCGGATTTTTTTTCACACGTTCTGATGGTCTGTATTTTTACACCAGTCTAAGCCCTCCCCAAGGGGGCACAAAATGACGTCAATTTTTCAGAAGGGAAAGAAGAAGGTGCCGAGTCGAGAGACTAGATAAGAATAATAAAAAATAAGGAAACGTTAAGTGGCTGGCAACTTGATACAGGCAAAGTAAATACTATTAATCAACCCTCTTCTGACTATATACAAACATATGTATACCCTATAAAATATAAGATTTCATGTGTATGAAATAATCAATGACGGCAGGAACAATCCGTTTTAATAAATATAAAAAGAAAAGGAAAGAATTCACAAAAGTATGTGTTGTGTAAATGAACTTATTTACGAAATACGTTGTTGACGATGTACAATAGGTACCTAAAAACAGGCACAATTTGTAAATAATAACGAGTTTTAAATTTTGTTTAAAATGAACATGGAAATAATTCTTCAAGTCTATTGCTAATATCCAAATGTTTTTTTTTTTAATTTTATGCACTTTTATTACTATTATAATTTCAAAAGTAAGATAAAATATTTATTTTCATGATTGTGTTGCATTTACATTCACACTATTATTATTTATCAATAGAATTAAAATTTTGTAAAAATTGAAACGAAACGTGTTATTGATTGATTGATACAATAATACAACCTTCAACTTTATACAGGGCTTTTCAAGTTGATGGGCTATTAGAAGTATATGAATTAGTAGAAGAAATTCAATTCTGAAACTTTATTTATGCCGCTTCTTTTAAAAATATTTTCAATTTCGATTTACATCCGGTTATACCGGAAGTCGACACCAACTTTATTATTTTAAATGGAATGGTATATTTTATACGCTGAATTCGAATAAAACGTGTAATTCTAGGGTAAGTTTGATAACCAACTTGTATCTTAGTTCATCTGAATAGAGAAGGCACAGAGCATCATCAATGGCGTTATGCGCAAAGTCGAGTTTTAAGCACGAAACAGCTGATAACCTGTTGAAGTGATGATTCAGTGGCGTCCGTTCGATATTATTTGTGGTAGTAGTTTCAGATTAAGTGTGTATCTTTCTTGCGTGTGCTGTTGTTAATTTGTGGATCGTTGTTGTTAATAATGCAGCGCCCCGTGATATCGTGCGTGTGTGTGATAATAATTTGTGTGCATGTACTTCTTATCGCTAACATGTTTACAACACAGCCTCAGCGCGCGGTTCTTTTATCGTTATCAACTTACAAGTTATAAATCTTTCTCCAGCGACAAGTAACACGATCAATTCTGTGAATTATCGACGGCTTTCTAATTATTTTATTTTGAACGCCCTGTATAAATTATTTAGTTCAATTTTGTTAAGGCGTTAGCACTAATATTCAGCTATTACTAGTAAAAATTGCAACAGTCTGAGTCGTATTTTGTGGAAGTTATGATTTTTTATAATTTGAGTTGCGATAGTGATTTTTTTTCTATAAATTTAATTAAATCAAAAATATACCATTCCATTTAAAATAATGAAGTTGGTGTCGACTTCCGGTATAACCGGATGTAAATCGAACTTGAAAATATTTTTAAAAGAAGCGGCATAAACAATAACCAAATGAGCCAAAGTTTCAGAATTGAATTCCTTCTACTAATTCATACATGTACTTCTAATAGTCCATCAACTTCATCAGCCATTCATTTATCCACTCACCCTTCCATCGTTGAAAAATTACCCTATTTCTTCTTCTCTTTCTTGTTGTTCTCGTTGCTGTTGTCGGTGTTGTTGCGGTTGTTGTTGTTGCTTATGTTATTTATTATACGTACAAGTAGTTATTGTGTTGCATTGCAGCACTTGTTCGGACTGAATCACCAAAGAGAAACGGAATCGGTTGTTCGAGAACGGAAACGGTTCTCGAGGAGGAAGTAGCAAATGTCAGAAACTTTGTGCGGACCGTGGCACAACTTTAACTCTTGGTCGAAATCAATTAGCTTGATGTAATGTGACGTTTATTGCAGGCGTAGCACTCACTGGACGGGAAATTTTCAATTAAATGTTAAGCGAGAAGTGCAATTTTTTAGTTTTAAAAAATTTTCAACCAATTCAATAACATTAATATGGTAACCCTTTAACAATTTTATGTTTTTTGGTTTAATTATTCGTTAAATGGCCGAAAAGTTTAATCTATTTTCTCTCTTTGAAAAGCGTTTGTTTGATTAAAGTCTCAATATCCGGATTGTTCTCGTCGTTATTTAGATGTAGAACACAAAGGGATATCACTTCTACTGTCTTGTCACAATCGCCTTTTGTAGCACAAGTGCCGTCTGCCTTTTTTTGTCACAACCACTTCCTTTATTTCTCGTAGCTTTCCAATACTTATTTCGTCTTGCAACAATGCAACATGTAAAGAAGTGGCATTATTTTACTAAAACTCTGCCAGTGCTCTTTTGCAGAATTAGTGAATGTTTTTGATGTATCTACCTAGTCTTCACTTTAGATCTTTGTCAAAGGAGACGGAGCAACGTCTTCTGAAATGCCTACTGAATTTTTATTTTTATATTTATTTGAATGTTTTCAAAAGTCACAGCAACTTTTAAAGTGTGCGATATTCTTCAAAAGCCATCTTACTAAGTGCCTTCGTGCTCTTATGTGTTAGAATGACTAATACGAGAGGGAAATTTGACAGCTGCTACGTACCGTACCGTTTTAAAGATATTAATTTTTGAATTCAATAAAGTTTTTGGAAGTGAAAGATATTTACATTTTCCTCTGTCTTAGGACCTTTTAGAGTGTCATTTTGTCGACGACTTTCCTTATAAGTGTCTTTGTACCTACTTTTAAATTTTAGAACGACTGATAAGAGAGTTATGACGTCAGGGAAATTTGACAGCTGCTACGTGCCGTTCTAAAGACACTGGGGTTAGAATTAAAGACGCGTTATATCTCGATAAATTTTATTCCAAATATCATACTTTGACTAAATGTAATAAATAAAACACAAGTTTTTTAGATGTTTCAACAATAATTTAATGTCCTCGACAATATTGTTTCGACCCACATGTGGTCATTATCAAGAGTAAACGATCACTAAAATTAAAATTGCAAAAATGCGTATATATCTGTACATCAATGGTGGGGATACAAATCTGAAAATTGTTTTACAATTTTGTTAGTAGTAGCGGGGTGTTATTAGTGGCTAATTCTATTTGGTAATTTGTTATGTTTTTATTCAAATTTACAGCTTTCTTAATTTCTAGGGATTCCAAAAGGTTTAATTTTTTATATTGAAGCTAAACTAGGTATTTTTGGCATTTATAATAATTTATTTAATTTAAAACAATATTTTGCCATTTTCAAACTTTTTTTATTTATAGACTACAAATTTTTTTAGCCCAAGCCCAATCAAGAGTCCACTTTACCCATGTAATTCAGCAATCAACATCAATTTAAGAAAAAAACTTAAATTTAGTGGGGATTTGGGGTGTTTTTAAAAATAAAATTCCAAGTTGTATTATTGGAGGAAACGTTGTATCCGAATTTTTTAAGGCTTTTATTTAATTTTCTAAAAAATTAAAAGGATAATTTTATCACTTTTGTAGGTGTATTTAAAAATTGAAAGAATGTTTGGTTTTTTTCTTAAAATTTAATTTTTGAATTTAACCATTATTTAAAATTTGGATTACATTTAATTCTATTTAAATCATTTTTAAGTAAATTTTAATCTGTCAGAAAGCTATGAAAAACTGCAAGCTTTTTGAAACTAAAAAATTGTGTTTCATTTATTAAAATTTAAAATAGTTTCACCAAATGGCATATTATAAATTATTTTGTAAACGAATTAAGGCTGAGATTTTGATTTGTTTACTAGAGTTTAAGTTAAATCAATAACAAATTTCGATTATAAAAACAAAAGAAGTTTTTTAAATCCCGGAATTAGCGTAAACACAGCAAACAAATGAACGTTCACACTGCAGTTTAATCTTTCAATGGAAATGCTGTTTAAAATAATCTTATAAAAAATTTGTTGTGTGAATTGTTTTTAGTTTAAATGAATTTAAAAAATTTGGAGGAGTTGTAAATAACACATAGGTAGTTTTTCTCAAAAACCCCATAAAAAGATGAAAATTAATTTTATAAATTGATGGGAAAATAATTTTGAATTTTTAGTATATATTTACTCCTTTTATAAATTTTTGGGCTAGAGCCCGAGAAACAAATTTTTTATGCGAAATACAAAAATAAAAAAAGTTTGGCGGAAATTTCCATATTGTTTTATTAAATAAACTTGTTTAATTTTTTTACTTTTTGAAGCTGAATGTAATAATTTGGCCTTATCTAATTTATGGTTATTGACAACACAATGTTCTGCGATTCCTGTGCTTAATATTTTATTATTTATAGAGTATAAATGTTCTTTTAGCCTAATCCCAATCGAGCGTCCACTTTGACCTATGTATATTGCATTGCAATCAACGCAATTTAACGAATAAACACCACTTTTTTGTAGTGGGTCTGATTTGGGTTTGTTATTTACAATAAAGGATTTAATGTTGTTTTTATTGGAGGAAACTGCTTGGATATTGAATTTTTTGAAGAATGAATCTATTTTGTGGTTAATTTTACTATTAATGAAATTAAAAGAACAATATATATGATCAGTCTTGGTGGTAGGTGTGTTAAAAAGTAAAGATCTAGAAAGCATGTGAGTTTTCTTTTTTAATAATGTAGTAATTAGTGAAGTTTAATAACCATTATTTAAAGCTATGTGGTTTATTACATTTAATTCTTTTTCGAAATCATCACTTTTGAGAGGTAAATTTACTAATCTGTGCAGAAGGCTATGAAAAACTGCAAGCTTTGACTTGAAACATCTAAAAAACTTGTGTTTTATTTATTACATTTATTAAATATGTTTCACCAAATGGTCACTATTGATAGTTTGAATTATACTTTGACTATATTACGACACTTAACGGACTGAGCATTTTTCGACGTTTTCGTTTACTCGCCATGTTTACAGTTCGAAAGTCTGTAATAAGCAATTGCGATTATAAAAACAAAAGACAGTATTTTTTAGAATCCCCGGCACGTCATGTCAGTCGAAATAAACACAGCAAACAAATGAACGTTCACAGCTGCAGTTCTAATCAATTTCGGCAACTTGGAAAGTGCTGCTTAATCACACTAATATTATAAAGGCGAAAGTTTGTGAGTGTGTGACTGTGTATGTTTGTTTCTTCTTCACGTCTAAACGGCTGGAGCGATTTTAATAAAATTTGGTATGGAGTTAGCTGACACCCTGGATTAACACATAGGCTACGTTTTACTGCGGGAAAATATCTTATTCCCATGGGAAAATCGATGAAAATGAATTTACGGAATATTATAAATGCGAAAGTAACTCTGTCTGTATGCTACACAACCTCGCCTAAAATTTACTGAACCGATTTGAATGAAATTTGGTACAGAGATATTCTAGAGCCTGAGCAAGGACATAGGTTACTTTTTAATGCGAAAAAAGGGTTATAAGGGGTTGAAATAGGAATGTTTGTGCGGAAATTTCGTAATTTTTAAAGATAGAAGCTTGAAACTTATTTTTTTAGGCTTTTGATTAGATATAAATAAATATGACATTCAATGTTTGTAAAAATTTTACCCTTAAGGGGATGAAATTAGCCGATGAAAGTTTTTGTGTAATGACGTCGTCCAAAAGGCTTACGGCCCAGAAAATTAAAATATTAAGTGTAAAAAGTTATAGAGGTTTTGTTTATTTGGATCAATAAAAGTAGTTGGATACTAAGCTATATAAACTATTTGAAACTATTATTAAACTATATTAATCTATAATATTATAAATGCACAAGTAACTCTGTCTGTCTGTGTGTTACGCAATCACGCCCAAACTACTGAACCGATTTAAATGAGAATTTGATACAGAGATAGATAAGTGGATATAATGCTACAGGCTTGAAACTGATTTTTTATGCTTTTGATTATATATAAATTCGACATTTAAAGTTTGTAAAAATTTTACCCTAAAGGGGGCAAAAATAAGGAATGAAAGTTTTTGTGTAATGTCGTCGGCAAAAAGGCTTACGGCCCAGAAAATAAAGATATAGAAGAAAAAAATTTTAAATGCTGCCGAAACTCACTACTCAACCTTATACGTTATAAGGAGTTTGTCGATAAATCGAGTGACGTTATAGAGAGTACTTTAGCCTCTTGGATACTTTAAGTATTTTTTAATTTCTTTATTAAAACGTAAATAAGGTTTTCGGAAGTGAAAGATATTTACTTTTTCCTTCCCAATCTTTTTCTCATTATTTCTTGAAAAAGTTTCTCCGTACGTTCCCTTTAATTCGTCATTCCGCGCGATTCTACCCTAATTTGCCTCGGGCGAAGTCGATTACCGGAAGTCTGAAGTTTTTAATTGCGTTTAATCTATTGAAAGAACGTTCATTCTCAACACACCGTTTAGGAACCGGATCTTTTAAGATAAATTAGGAGTAATTACTTTCAAACGTCAAACTTTCTCCTCCGAAACGAAACTGCTTTCACCCCACTTTCAACTACCCTTCTTACGCACCTTTCAATAAATATAATTAATATTTAACCTGTATTTAATTTCTTTATACCTTCATCGCCAACAACCCCTTGAAAGGGGATTAAATCATTCCATCTTTTGATGTTTCAAGACTGTAACACATTTATGTTTGGCCTCAGCGGTTGTAGCTGTCAGCTAATTTAAATTATTAAGTAAGTAATTTTTCTTTTCTTAAGCATCACCCCAACAACGCCGCTGCACGTAAGTGTATGTCTCGTCCCAGAATATTTTTTAATTATTTTCACTAGACTGCTGAGTCTGAAGCTAGATGGGGGCAATGCGTCTTCTATATATTTCGTAATAGCGGCCTTTAGACACATTTCCCCTGCGGCATCTCGTGCACAGGGGTGGCTCTGGTAATTGAAGGTTTCGGTGTTGTTGCATCGTAAAGAATGACAGCGGGTAGGTTTTATTGGAGCCATAAAACTTGGACGAGGTTGCCACGGTGGCCGTTGCCCCTGTCATGCCCTGCCGCAGCCCTTACCTTCCTAATAACATGACGAAAACTAAATAAATAAACTCTTGTCTCTAAAATATCCAACACGTTAATAGTTTAACGTAACGAGGATGTAATGAGGACATATTGTTATTATAAAGTTGTAAAAACGTAAAGAGAAACGATGTTCCGATGGTCATGAGCAAATTTTAGTGTCTGCTCAGTGGCATTGATGACGTTCGAATTGCGGCTCCTTTCTCCCTCAATCTAATGTAAACGGCTAAGCGGAGTCCTGATCTATCTTTGGTCAAAGATAGGGTAATATTTTGTTACTTAATGGGGTGGAGTTCCCTTTATAGCTCACCCTTATTTTGATTTACTTTAAAAGTTAAGATTATTAATGTTTGAAGCGGTTTATTCGTAATTATTCTGAGTTTGTAATGAAATAAAAATGAAAAATGCATTTTGACTGATTCACTTAGTGCTCTCGTTTGTATGGAAACTGTGTGGCACTGTCTGGCATTGTTCTACCTAAAAAAAAAAGTGTGGAAAACAATCTGGGTTTTGCGAAGTTTCCTAACGAATTTGTGTTTCCACTTTTTCGTTTTTTAAATTCTCTTCTTTTTTCATTTATATTTCCGTTGAAACAGTTGTAAATGAGATTTGTTTGCGTGTCGGCGTAGAAAACCCATGTAACGTGTATATATACGGGACTTGCCGTGAACCGTGTGAATGGGTTTTCCTAGCGAGCAAACATTCGCTCCAATTAGACGCAGAAATTAATTTTCGAGCTGCACACCATTGAATTTGAAGTTACTCGTTTTGTTATATTTTTTTCACGTTTGCTTTCATGTTGATCGTAATTGCTAGGCAAGGTGCACACCCCGGAGATGGTCGGAATGTTTAAATTTTATTATGATATAATTCGATATTCATCCACAACCATACCCAAAAACGTATGACATAATTAGGGAAGCACGAATTACCAAAATCTATAGTAGTAGGCAGGCAACTGACCAGGTGTCAAAGCATTGAGGGTGGCCTATAGTAGAAGACAGATTGATATAAGTAGCTGCCGCGAGGTCGTGTGCTCAGACCGAGCGGCATGGGCTAGTGGTCTAGATTATTGCTTAGCATTCGGGAGGTCACCGGCTCGATTCCGGGGCCGGCTACTCTGGTCCAAGTTTTTCTGTGGTTTCCTTGGATCATTTAGGCAAATGCTGGGGTAGTAATATTCCACAGATAGTCTTTCACTTCTCTTCTGTTTTCATTTCGTCCGTCTCATCTTTCTTCCCCCACACCACCACCCACCCATTCCCACGATTCCTGAAGGAGGCTGAAGAGGGCCTTCCGCCCTACCTCCCCGACTTTGCACAAGAGTGTAGGCCGGGGGGGACAGCTCGCCCACCAAAATTGGTGGGAATGAAACACCCAAGTTTCTTTTTTTTTTTTTTTCGTGTGCTCAGACCGAGCGGCATGGTCTAGTGGTCTAGATCATTGCTTAGTATTCGGGAGGTCACCGGTTCGATTCCGGGGCCGGCTACTCTGGTCCAAGTTTTTCTGTGGTTTCCTTGGATCATTTAGGCAAATGCTGGGGTAGTAATATTCCACAGATAGTCTTTCACTTCTCTTCTGTCTTCATTTCGTCCGTCTCATCTTTCTTCCCCCACACCACCACCCACCCATTCCCACGATTCCTGAAGGAGGCCGAAGAGGGCCTTCCGCCCTACCTCCCCGACTTTGCACAAGAGTGTAGGCCGGGGGGGACAGCCCGCCCACCAATATTGGTGGGAATGAAACACCCAAGTTTCTTTTTTTCTTTTTTTTCGTGTGCTCAGACCGAGCGGCATGGTCTAGTGGTCTAGATCATTGCTTAGTATTCGGAAGGTCACCGGTTCGATTCCGGGGCCGGCTACTCTGGTCCAAGTTTTTCTGTGGTTTCCTTGGATCATTTAGGCAAATGCTGGGGTAGTAATATTCCACAGATAGTCTTTCACTTCTCTTCTGTCTTCATTTCGTCCGTCTCATCTTTCTTCCCCCACACCACCACCCACCCATTCCCACGATTCCTGAAGGAGGCCGAAGAGGGCCTTCCGCCCTACCTCCCCGACTTTGCACAAGAGTGTAGGCCGGGGGGGACAGCCCGCCCACCAATATTGGTGGGAATGAAACACCCAAGTTTCTTTTTTTTCTTTTTTTTTCGTGTGCTCAGTTCATTTCTAGGCACGGGGCGATCAGGGTGAAATAGGAGAGCGAAGTGATTGATTATTTAATTGTATTGTTGTCAGAATTATTTTGCTAATTTTTCGTAAACAGTAAATATTTCCGTTTGGGAGTGGATCGTCGGTAAATATAAATTTGCTCGGATCATCAATTTATCTGGTGGCTGAGTGTAGTAGAAGTTCGCTTGCGGTTTACCGAAAGTAAATCAAACTTAACTTTAGAGTAACTGCTGTAAATGACTAAAAAGACACGCAGTCACTGGCACATATTTCACGTTGGAAACTAAAAGAGAACGGGAACAAAATGTCGCCTAACCGTTTCGGTTTTTGGTGGTGTGGGTAGTTGAAAACAAGCAGTTCTCGGAAAATTGATTACATCTATATAGTATCTACTATTAATTACCTAGGTCATTTTATAATTGTACGTACCTACTCGTTATGGTCGTTGTAACTAAATTGAATTTAATTATCAAAGAGGAGGAGGTCCCTGTCTTGCTCGAATCATCGTGCCTTGTGCCCCATCGCGATCTCGTACAATTAATTGCGACTCGACTAACTGTAAGAGGTCTTCTTTTTCTATCGCCATCGCCTTCCTCCTTCTTATATACAACCCTCTTCCAGGTCGCGTAGTTTACAAGTTAGCTTTTGCGATACAGACAATTAAGTATCTTAACGAACGGTTTCCGTTTGTGCAACCCTTTTGTTCCCTCTCTGTCTCGTAATTAAACGACATCTGCTGCTTTTCACATTATGCGTATATTTTACGTTTACTTTTTATCATTGTTGTTTAATTACGCTACTAGTCCCGTTCTTGTTACGAGGAGAATCGTCCTTTGTTTTACATCTCTTCAATTATGGTGTATTACTACCTTAAGGGTTGTTCGTATGAGAAATATCCTAAAACGTCACATAACACAATTTTTTTACGCAGGACAGTAAAGTTATGTTATGGATTATCAATGAGATTCTTGTTAGAGTTTGGATGCATCGTTTTAGGGAGGGTGTGAAGGGCGAAGGGATGGAAATTATTAATGCCATTACCGGAGTTAGTGCACTATATAATATATATGATAGGCACAACATAATAACTTGTCGTATGTCAAAACTAAGTTGTAAAGAGCGATGCACTTACTTTTGAACTTAACTATAATCAGGGTCTCTTAACATCCAGCTACAAGAGTAATTATATCTCTAAGTTTTCACATGAGCTTACGAGTTTGTAAATTTCGATGGTTCAAAGGAAATGACTTCAAAATTAATCTCCACAGAATTCGGAAGATGTAGCTTCCTTTTTTTTTTGTTATGTTGTAATCGAATATAATAAAGTACGATGCAAAGGCGGGGGGCGGTAGATCCCTCCAACCTACACTCTTGTGAAATAACTGCGTATAGGGTAAAAGGCACTCTCTCACATCCCCAATCCCCTTAAGATATATTGTTGAAATAGGTGAGTGGAGGTGGGTGAGAGAACAATGAGGCGAACGATGTGAAGACAGAATGTGGAATATTGATATTACTGTCCCAGAATTTTGTAATACGACCCAGGAAAACGACAGAAAAGACTTGGACCATGGTGGGAATCGAACCAACGACTTTCCGAGTGTTAATCTGCGATGTAGACGACTAGGCCATACCGCTCGGTCCAAAAGTGTTATCAAAAGTCATATATATATTTTATTAGACTTACAATGTGTGGTGGAAAAACAGTGATTTGAAGTGATAGGTTGGGTGGAATACCTTTTGGAGCCTTTTTTAGGAATTGTATAGAATTATGGGCGATGGTTGTTATATTAAGAGCATCTCGACAATGGATAATAATTACTTACAACCGTGTAGTCCATTGTAGTTACCAGATAATGACGAATCCATTGTGGTTGTTAAAATGGAAAGGCCTGTTATTGATTTTCCAATGCTTTCCGATGAAATGCCCCGATATTTCTTATTAACAGCAATAATGTATAAGAGGAGCCTTGCCCCAAATTATCAGATGTGACGATAACGTATAGAACTTCGTCGATTTATGACCCATGACCGGTCCCAGTTTATCGGTAATTAAGTAGTAAATATTACAATAATCGCAGATAAATTGCTCCGGTTAATGCCCGAGATGGACGTGGGGGTTTGAAAGCTCTCTCACAAATAGAAACGAGGAACATTAAAGATATTGTAAATCTGGACGCCCTGATGCGTTAATATATATCTCTCTGGGCGCGGTGCTTTATGGACTTCCACACGAGAAAATGCCATAAATTCGAACTCTACATTAAGATAACTTGCATTCTGCGGCCATGGAAGAGGAACGAGACGACTTCGTGTACTTTCGTTTTTCTTTTGTTTGAAACTTGGTATATTAGAAGTAATGGTCTCTGAAATATTCTCTAATTTGCTACGAACCAAGCTCCAGTTAGTCTTTTTGGACAATCGCTTTAATATTATAAAGTTTTTATTTTTTTGAAGACGATGATATATTTTGAGCAGACGGCTGAGAAAAGTGAAATAAAAATCTAAAATACACATTCACCTACCTACCTACCTACCAGTATTTCAAAGATTAATGTTCGAATAATTCAGTGAAGGATTTATGAGTCACCGTGGACGGATAAATTTCGTTGTTGGTAGTCTTAGAGCTACCGCCGCGCCTTGCAGGTCCTTGCCTCGTTTCCACGCTATTCAGATGCCTTTCTTCCTTTAAATCACGAATTTCTCGGCGACTCGTTGTAATGCTTAAAATGATATGATTTATTCGATCCATTCTTTTAACTATCTCTCGCCGCCTGTTACTGTCTAGGTCACTGGGCAGCGTTCGAACAAATGGACTATAAACTAACTTTTAAAAGCGTTTTATCAAAATTATCATTGACAGCGGGAGTCTGATTCACCGTAGCTACGCGATATTCATTAAAAGAAATTTCGATGCACATAAACCAACTTCTTCTTTGTTCGATTTTATCGTAGAATTTCTTAAGTTAATCTACTGGATGTTTCATTATTAATGGTAAAAAATTATAGGAAACTATATACTGCCAAAGTGTTTTTGTATTAAATTAAAGCATAGTTTTTAAGATAAAATACATGTATTGGCAACAGCGCATTCCCATTCTTGCATTTACGCAGGCGCGCGTACGGAAGACGCCCAATTACGAGCGCAAGTTCCTTCGCTCAGATAGAGAAGGGGTAAGCGTAGTTGTTGCATACTTATTAAATTAAGAATTAATGTAAAATCCAGCAAATGGTTATATTTATATGTTTTTAAATTCATTTCTCATTACTAGTTCAAAAAATACTTAGTTCTAGTGTGTAAACACAAAAAAAGTTCTTTTAAATTTCATTTCATCAAAAATATCTTGATACACATCCAAAAAGAATCATTTATTCTCATCTTATAAAATTCTGACTTGTACTTGAACTGTTTGCTGAAATCTTTTGAAATGTTTTGTGCGGTTAATAATGAGAAATGTTTGTAGTGGCTCTATAAATTGGAATATTGACTTCAGACTATTTGATGGGTACTTGATCATGATATTAACGACCCCATATTTGATGTCTATCTTGTTGAAAGCATCAGGTCTCGAAAAGTTTCAAGTAAATTGTACATAAAATAGGAGCGCTCCTGTATTATAAGCTCCTCGCTTTCAGTTATTACGTAATGATTTTCCTGGAAGCTATTTTGTTTACATTTAACTTGAATTTAGTGAACGTTTCGGTTTGAAACGTGATGGATAACGGGATACATTAGGAGCCCCTTTTTTAAACAACGAGAGGCATTTCGAAGAAAAAAGCGTCTTCTAAAAACAAAATTAAAGTGGTTTATTGTGTTTCATTAGGTACCAAAACTTTTTGGGAACTAGAATTTTAGCAACGGCGTTGAAAGAGTGTCGAATTTAATCTAAAATGATTCAGATTAATTTTGAAACTGTAATATAATTTCTAATGCGATCTTTAAAACGATTTCGCGGTTTAATACAAGGAATGAAAATGGGGTTGAAATATATAAAATTCAAATTTAGTAACTTACCTTTATTATTCTTGGATAACGTTATGTTACTGTTACTCATGGACGACGTTTAAAGAACGAATAATTTATTATTGTAGACAACATTATTCTTGCGGATAGGATGCGTAGCAACATTGGTGAGTCTAAGCTATAGAAATGAACACTGATGCAACCATAAAAAAAAACTTTTGGGTGTTTCATTCCCACCAATATTGGTGGGCGGGCTGTCCCCCCCGACCTACACTCTTGTGCAAAGTCGGAGGGGTAGGGCGGAAGGCCCTCTTCAGCCTCCTTCAGGAATCGTGGGAATGGGTGGGTGGTGGTGTGGGGGAAGAAAGATGAGACGGACGAAATGAAGACAGAAGAGAAGTGAAAGACTATCTGTGGAATATTACTACCCCAGCATTTGCCTTAATGATCCAAGGAAACCACAGAAAAACTTGGACCAGAGTAGTCGGCCCCGGAATCGAACCGGTGACCTCCCGAATGCTAAGCAATGATCTAGACCACTAGGCCATGCCGCTCGTTGATGATGATGCAACCATAGTACGCAGCAATGTTTTATGTAAGTGGGACGTGCAACAGCATTTTTGTGGGAGGGATGCGCATGAACACCGGTGGGATCGTAGCGCACAACAATATTCTTGTGGGTGGGGTGTGCGACAACATTCTTGCGGTGGGATGCGCAACAACACTAGTACGACTGGAATGTATAACACGGTTATTGCGGTGGGATGCGCAATAAAGCTCTTGCAGCAACACCACCCTCTTTGGCGGGATGTACAATTAATGAAAGATAAATTTGACTTTGTGTTGTTTTATTCCACAGAACAGAGCATACATCGTATTTTTCTTTTTGTTTTTAAATATACTTTTATATAACATTACATTGTCTATGTACAGTTTGTGGATTTAAAGTGCATTTGATAAGATCATTGTAATTATTCGTGTTACACAACAACTACATACGTACGACTTGAATGGATAAGTGTATTTCTTTATCATCGACATTAATTAAAATTTTAACGTGCGTTATTAAGAACAATTCAATTCAATTCAATTCATGACAACAAGTATTACTTATGCACTCATTCTTTCAATCTACCTCTTTCTCTCTCCATTCCCGTTTTGTCGTTAAATTAACTAATTTTGTATATATTTTAAATTAAAATAATAACTTTTTGGGGGCGGCTTACAAGAACTTTTTTCATTTCATACATACAACTTTGATATAAAAGGTTTTTGCAAAATTAACAATATTAAAACTTCACAAACCTTTTCTGAAAAGAAGAATTTGGGGCATTAATTTGGCACTTATATATGTATCTATTAAAAAAATGTGTGTATAAATAATTTGGTTTTGATATGATTATAGGGGTAACGCAAAATTTATAAAATCATTTAAAGAGGGTTATACTGCCTCCATAAAAATGGTCATTGGTTTTGGAAAGCACCATAACCTCTTTAAAACGGTAAAAATAACTGAGGGAGGTATTTGTGTTTTGCTTAATTGGTACTATGAGACATTAATGTGTAACTAAAATAAGTTATAGTTTTTGTAATTATAATTAAGTGTATGACTGATTTTATTTGCTGGTAATTTTATAAGTAGGTAGATAGATAAAAGCGTAGGTATTTCGTATTCACGAGGACATAACATAACCGGCAACTTTCAACTAAACATGTACCATAGCACTCGTTTGTAAAATGTAAAAAATACGATTAGAAATAGGAACATAGTTTAAATAATCACATAAAAGAATCACTTACGGTTTGTTCTTTCTTTGTAACTACGTACATTTCTTTTAAATATTAGATATAAATATAGAGAATCACATCGATCATTCCTTTAAAATACATCATCACAAAACGACTTCCTTGCTCTCATTGTTACATTCACCCTTTCTACAGCCATTTTATGACCACGAGCCATAAGTAGACGACCACAAACAATAATCGTGGCGAATGAGCTGACGAGTTGTGCCACAGCAATTGCTGATTGTTGACGGTCTGTTGATGCTGATGAATGCTTTTAATACTTATCCGTCGAACGGTTGCTCGTGGCGGTAGGGGAACTCCCGGCAGTGCTGTGTCGCAGCGCAATTCGACCGTGTCGCCCTCTTGCGAATATTTACGTTCCGCTTGGAATGTGAGCAATGCCGATCGGGACGTTAGGCCGTCTTGGTCGGGTTCTGATGCAACATTATTCCTTGTGAACAGGCTTGCCTGGAAAGGGAAACACGGGGATCATATCGTTATTAATTATTAATCATTGGTAAGAAGGGAAAGGTGTGATGTGATGTGCTGCGGCATTTAACGCCTCGAAACGTTCATTGTTCTAATAATAAATAATTAATAATAGGATATGTAGAGAGGGAATTTGGAAGATAAATTTATTGGCATTCCTTTGTTCAAGTCGAGAAATGGGTTGGATTGAAGACAACGCTTTTATACTTGGCTATAGTTTTCTCTCGCAACTTCGGAAGTCTTCGTCACACTTTTGGTAGTGGTGGGGTAGAAAGTGCTATATATAAAGAGCCACCCGCAGACATGGAAATTAAATAGAATAAGAAATTTGGTCTCACAACGTATTAGTATGGGGTCCACTTCTTTCTTCACATTCGTAGGAGGCAATTTATGACCGTCCACGCCTCTAAAGAATCTATTAGTGGTAGCAACATTTAAAGAAAAGTCGTATTAACTACAGTACAATAGGTACATTTATAAAAATAAATTGACTATTTCTTTGATGATAAAGACGGACCAATCGGGGAGGTAATAGGAAACTCAACAAGCGATTTAATGACAAAGGGGTAGTGTTTCAAAAAAAATTCTTCAAAAGAACTGCTCAATTTGCTTTTAACTTAATAGCAACTGTCAGTGTAGGTACTGAATTTGGGATGGTTTAAGACAAAAAATGATTTTACTAGAAAAAGCTTTCAGACAGAATCGAAATTTTAGTAAGAGCCTTAAAAATATTCATTATAGGGAACATTCCGCTTCTGTTATACCAGTGATTGGAATTTGTTCAGTAAATAACACAAAAGAAAATGAAACCGCAAGTTCTCTGGTTGTAGTGGAGTTGCAATAAAAATCATTGGTTTGACAACGGTGGCACAATAATCTAGGGTGTGAAAGCTTAACGCGGGTTGTTAAGAGCAGGCGTTATAAACAGCGACCTGTCAACAGAATTACGACGGCTTTACCGGAAATTGTGGCCTGGCTATAGTTAAGAGTGATCAGCCCTAACCACCAGTTGTACTGATTAACTAAACAGTTACCGAAATGCAATATCCATCATCAAAACGGGCACACAGTTAACGAAGGTGTGCGACGTGAACGCAATTACTGGCTCCCCCATTCATTGTCGTCGGGAATTTATTCCAGGAATTTATGAATTAAACGCTTCAAAGGTTTTTCCGTAGAACAATAATTGCAATTATTCAGTAAGAGCCCGTCAACGTTTTAACAAATGATTTTCTGAAAACTACTTTATATTCGGCGAGCTGAACTGTTGACATATTGTGATAGCAAACACAACACTGTTTCGAAAAGTAACTACCGTTTTACAAGAGGTTTACATAGAATGTTTTCAATGGGTTTAAATATAGATACATACATGCATGTTTGTATTATTTTTTGTTATTTTAAAAACAACAATTAGGGAATTTTGAATTAAAAATTACTTTCCATGCTGTGGTTTTTTTTAAATTCCTAGTAGCATTGCCTCATGAAACAAATCAAACTTGCCCTAATAAAGCAGGACGGATAATATTAATAAATCAAATTTTGTTTTGAGGCATGCGCGTTATAACGAAGTTGTTGAAACAGCGTTGCCACCCCGTAACATTTTTACCTCGTTATTGTTAATTCGCCATGTCAAAATTGGTGCTGGGTCTGACGGATATGATGAGCAATTTGCTGTTATTGTGTCTCCTTCTACATAACTCTCCTGCAGGCCATCTATCCTGGGTCCCGCCTCTGGTAAAGCTGAAAGAAAAATGATTGTTAGTTAGTGATACTTTTTCTCTAGGGGCATTGAATAGTAACGCTTTTTAAAATCTACAAATAATAATGGATGAAGACGATAAGTTTTGCTTTGAAGTGCCCAACAATAATATAAGACACTCGAGTTAATAACGGCGAGGTGATGGAGGGAGTGTTGGTAATCTTCAGTTGCTGGAAATTAGGGTTGGAAGTGTCTAACAAGCTTTGACATGCTCCAAATGAGAAATTAAAGATCAATGGACTTTACATAAGTACACCGTCGCAGCAATTGCTTTGAGGGTTAATACAACCATTGGCGCTAAATTACACGCCAAAGTCAATTGTCTGATGAAACAATCAGATGCAGACAGCGATGAGGAATTGAATTAATTATGCGATATATTGTTTCGATAATTTACTAGGTCACACTTCGTTATGTGTTAGATAAGAGCCTTTGACGATCATTGTTAATGATCAGCTAAGCGTGTTGGAAGCTGAAAATCGCACCACGTATCGAAGAAACACCTGTAGGCTCATTGTTGTAGGTAGGTTGGGAAGATAAATAAATACACCGGGTAATGTTTTTCTTAGGCGATCAGTAAATGCCAACTAGAGATCAATAAATTAAAAATAAAAATATTTCTCAGGATATTGTTTCGGAACATTTTGTACTGACGCAACCATAAAGCTTACAATGAGCAAAGCTTTAATTCCCACCGTGGGTGTCTAGTGTCTATTGACGTCACAATTTGTAGGAATCCAGGAAATTAATAAGAGCATCGACAATAAACCCACTTCTAAAGGGGGTTCAAGAAATGCTCCCACTTTAATTGCTGAAGAAGCTATTTTGTAGATCAGCTGCAGGCTAGTGAGGGGCTTGTCGCGGGAAAAGGCTAGTCGATTTTTTTTAAATAACTAGCTGTAATACCTGGCGTTGCCCAGGAAAGAAAATATTACACAATCTTTATTATTCGCGAAATGTCGGGAACATTCCGGAACATTCTGTAATGATTCAAAACGTTCTCTAATATTTTTAAATACTCGGGAACGTTGTAGATCATTCCCGAAAGATGTTGAAGGTTCTGACACATTCACGATCATTCCAAATAATTCCCGTTAAAACCCAGAACATTCTGACTGCAGTAAATAATCAATGATAAGATACTCACTTGCTACAGTAACGTTGCGTGTTTCCGATGCAAGCCGAAACGTTGGTGCTTCGGTGGATATTTCACATCTGTAAGCCCCAGAACTGTGTGGTCGTGAAAGCCCACTCAAAACCAAACGGCAATGACTGAAGCTGCAATCCCAATCGTCTGATCGTAAGTGTACACCCGGGACGTGAAACGTTTGCTTATGGGGTTGTTGATGGGGCATGTACCGGAAAAATTCGTGGTCATCTTTGTACCATTTGACAGCGTACAATTCCTCGTTTTCCATGTCGAAACGGCAATGTAGTTCCATCGGACTTCTTGTGTCTGCTACTACGGGTATGGTCATGTTTGTGAGCTTGAGACCTCCGACTGAAACAAAGGGGTCAATGATTACAGTTTTCTTTGGGTCTATTTTTTTTTTATTGCGGCAGCCATAATTGTATTAGTTGGTAGCACCCTCTAGTAAACAACTTATTAGTAGTCAAATGTTGTTAAGATAAGCTGTTTGTTTATTATTGAGGAGATGGCGTTCATTATCGCGAAATATGTAAATTTTCGACTTTAATGGGGGTCGTGAATAAAATTTGATTAGCTTCGTTCGTTTCCAGTTATGGTTTAATAAAGAACGAAAAACGTAAAGGGTGTAGGGAAAATTAAATTGGAAGTTGTTCATTTTGAGGCGGCCGTAAATCCCAAATAGACGGGGATAATAAAGTTTATCGTAAATTTTATTCTAACCCACTTAAAAAAAGGTCCTATTTTTCATGAAAAATTTTGAAAAATTAGTTGAAACAGGCAAATGCCATTGGCAAATTTGTAGTCATGTCGTCTTTATTTAAGGGGCTAATTATTGATCCATTTGTATGCTATGTTGTTTGATTTTTGTGTTAGTAAGCCATTCGATATTCCGGATGAATGTAAATAGTTATACATCAATAACCGTTTGATGCAGGAAACTTTCCCATGTTTGTTTACCTTCCAGAATGAAACGGTTCGTCAAGTGTGCCATAGATTTATGTATGTATTAATCAGGCAACTAAAATGTAGTGGAATATTGGATTGAATAATTATAATTACACAAATAGAAAGGGTATTTTTGAAATTCATTTGGCCGCATTTGAATTCTGGCGGAATATTTCGAGTTTAATAATAATATATAGGTGTAACCATATAAAAAAAGCTGTGTGTAAACTTTTACGTGAACGTGGTGTTCATTGACCTATAGCTAATTTGAATTATAGTTTATTATTTAATACTTTGCTCGCTAAGTTTCACCATGTGGATTTAAATTTTTTGTAGCAAAACTAATAAATTTATTAAATTACCTACAGTAAACAATAACCAGATATGATTTAAAGGCTAACCTAACCTAACCTACCCTGCAATGATTGTGGGGTTGCCTACAGGTGACATTCAGAGTTAGTCACAGATACCCTCTAAGTTATCTACTACTATTGGTCTTTAAACAAAAATATATTCTTCGTTTTATTTTTTTCTTCTTATTTAAGTAAATATGAAATTTAAATTTTTATGTTATTTATGATTTGAAAAGGTTCAAGTTTTTGGTTATTTTCCAACTTTCTTCTCTAAAGCCTTTTATACGCATTGAATATTTCTTTAATGATGTTACGGTACCTTTTACATCTATAAATCGAAAATGAGAAATTTAATAAAAGATAAAATAAGAAGTTAAAGAAGAAAGAAAAGTTCAGAAAGCAATTTGTGAAAACTTGTAAGTGAAAATAAAATTTCCAAGTTATAAGCTAAGCTACCTACCAAATACCCGGTGCCTTTATGTTACAGAAAACTGTATAAAACGAACGGCACTACTTAAGATGCTTGACGTTATTATAAAGCCAAGTTTAACTTGACTTGTTTTATATCTAATAACTTGAAGTACCTAAAGGGAAAGAAAATCGAAATTTCAACTTCTCGATTTGACCCTGAAAATAATTAATCGTGAGAATTGTAAAGGGTGAAAGTTTTACGGTGTAGAATATTCTTTTACAAACGGAACACCTTTCTGATCGCTGAATTTTTATTATAGGTTCTGTATGGAAATAGAGATACATACGTGTTCGAGGATTTTAATTTTTTTACGTATTCTTGAAAATAGATGTGATCGAAAATTTGAGATTTGGCAATTTTTGGTTTGGAGACTCGCTTTCAAAAATTCATAATTTCGATTTAAAAATAAATCTACCAACACGTACTTATCTTTTTTTTTGTTTCAGTACAAAACCCATAAAAAAAATTCAGCGTATTAAAAATTTGTTTGAAAAAAAATGGCCCACATATGAATACTACTAAAGTCGTTTATCTGATGTTGCGCCATTTATTGCGTTTAGAGTCTTCAGGAAAAATAATTATACCTACTGAGAGTCTCTAACTATATATTTAGATTATTTCCTGGAAATATTTTCAACAATAGCTTGTTGTTCAGTGTAATGTATTGGTGTTTAAATTTTCTGACATGTTCCATTACCATCTGCCATTCTCCCAGTGAGTGTTAATTAATGTAAAATAATCGCAACGGGCTGAATGTAATGTAATCACCTGGAGGGTTTCATCAGGGTAAACTGGTTTTGTTTCTTTTTACTTCATAAATTTGATTTTAGATTGGAGATGTTATTTAACTTGCAAATTGAATTTTAACCGTCAGGTGGGTTGGTGCCTCACCATCTTTCTTTTTTCTTCACAAAGCTACGAACAACTTACTTCAACCGTCTATGAGTCTTCAAATTCGATTTTTATTTTTCCAATGCAAATTAGTCAATGTACATAGCATAGCGAAATGTTCAAACTTCAAAAGCTTTCGAATCGATAAGGTAAACATCTTCGGGTCTGTTCTTGATTAGACTTTGCATAACAGTCGACATTTGCTGATTTTGACACGAAGCGAATTGCGACCGTTTCAACCGATCGAGTAATGACGGTAGCTTGTTCTCTACTTTCTTTTTTCCACGTATTTCTTTTTTTTTTTTACTTCATATTTTATTTTAGACATAACTCACCCTACTTCGTTCAATTTATTCAAGTTCAAACGACACACGGGTTTTGGGGAGTTGTTTTCATAAACGAAAATTATAAACACGGAAAATTCGGAGGGTTAGATTTATTCCAATAACGTAACTACAAAGATAAAATTTTCTTTTTTTTCCGGGTTGGCCCACGTTTTCGGCATCTGAGTTAGTTAGTTACCTACTACTACTACTGTTTGTTATTAACGAAAACGGGTTCATACATAAATGTACATCATTCCCTGAGGTAATTTGCCAGGGGTAGGGTGATAAAAAAAGGGACAACTAATTCAGAATAATGACTGTCTGTCTGTGCGGGGATGAAAAGAAATATGGGAAACTTTTTTTTAAATGAAATTGTATGTTAATGTCGTTTTTCATTCAAAGGGCAAATTAACTAGATGATACCGTTCCTAATGAAATAATAAAGAAATCCACTAAAATTTATTATTAGGGAATTATACAAACGATAAAATGTTTCACCCCCAAAAAAGATTGTCTTGTATAAAATGAAATAAATAATTCAAAGGAAATATACCTACAGTTAAAAACAGTTCAATGTGACTTCAAGGGTGGGCCATTATCCTCACCCTCCGTAATGTGTCACAGAATCGGCGAACACCATGAAGATAAAATACGTAGAGAAGGAGAACGAATATCGCAGTGGTCTTGTATCTTTCTCGTACCTCAACGCTGATTGGCCGAACCGAGAGCCGAGCGTGGTTGTAGTTAGGAGGGAGAACATGCTCGGCCAATCAGTGTTGAGGACCGAGAAAGATTCAAGACCGCTGCGATCTTCGTTCTCTTTCTATGAACGTAACGTGGTCGGGGCTCACTTGCTTATTCAATGTATACTATCTCTATGGCGAAAATTATTTTAGAGAATTCTTTTTCAGAAAGTAACAATGTTTATTTTATTTAGCACCTTTTTCGTAAAAAGTTTTTTCCAAATTAACTGCAAATTGAGCAATATCCTTTATTGTTACCCAAGGAAAACGGTTGAAACGATGCGACGTTAGCAGATCAGGAACGGTAGTTTTACTTTACTAGTAGGTACTTAAAATTAATTGCGAAATTTAATTGTGAAGGAAGCAACTTCGAATAAGAGCACATACCTGAGAGGTTTACGAACAGTCAAGTTAGCCGACGATGCTATCGAATCGATTTTGCAGAATATTTATTAAAATTATAAAGCCAATTTCGGAACAGAAATAAATTATCTTTAGTAGCTATAAGCAGATTTTCTACTACAGTGATAACAGTAATCATATTTTAAAACGTATGTACAGCCTACATAAGTTGTATGTGAGCCAAGAAGGTCGTTTCTCGAAATTTGGTTTTCGATTTTTCCATTTGATAATCCCCAATTTTTTTCCTGTGTAAGGTAATGACTTGAATAAGCCTTAGCATTTTTTTGGAGGTTTTATATTGAGGTCGTGTTCAGTGAGTTCGGTCTTTAAGTAATCCCTTATTTCACCCTCTCTATCCTCGAGTCGTTAGACAGAAGCCGTTCGTTTACTTTTTTCCCTAATCCCCCCCTGGAATCGTCCCGATTAAATTGTGACGTCCGTCGCGAAAATGCCGATTTATTGTGGTCGTCGATTGTAATCACGACCATTATCAGACATTCGAAAACGTATTTGCGGTGGTCTTAAAGAGGAGGCGGCTCGTCGGCAAAAAAAAAATGCTAATGGAGATTTTTAATGTTTTTCTCATGAAGCTAAAATAATTTTTCGGTAACCCAATTTTTGTAAGTGTTGCCAAAGTAGATCTTATTGTCACCTGCGACGTTTCTTTAACCCCATCTCCATCTGGCTCTTGTAATAGGCTAACACTGATAAGAAAAGAGATAAAAGTGTCTGAAAAGAACCCTCTGATGCTGTTGTCTTTTCATTCATTCATCTTGGCGCTTCTTTGTTCTCGAACATCCGGATCAAACCGGAACGACATAGTTGCCGGTATCGTTGGTGGTTATTACACGTTAATGAGCTTACAAAAGAGTCTCAAGGGCCAATTGAGGATATTGTGGGGATCTTTTTATCGAAATAAATCTGTCGTTGTTCATTTAAAATAGTTGAATGGGTTCTGTGCTTCAATAAAATTTTGTGTTACATGATTAAATCTTGTTGCATTTTTAATCCCGAAAACGTGAAATTATTTCACGTTTCCTTTATAGTTGAATGTGAGGATTAGCAGGGTAATAAATTAAACGTTAAAACCCCTTGAAATTGGAAACACATTTCTAAACGTTTCGTTAATGAAAATCAGCCAGCCATCGGAATTACACTCGAGCAGTCGAGTCGTCGATAGTCGATACGTTGAAAGTTGGTAGGTATTAGAGATTTAAAGAAAAATGGCATCTAAAGGAGAGTTGCGTATCGTTTCACGAAATTGGAAGAAGTCATTGAAACCTGACGGTAATGAATTAAACACTAAGACACAAGGTTCTTAAAAAGGGTCTTCGAGAGGAAATTGGAGATCGTATTTTAGTGCCTATTGTCGAGGATGGTGAAGGGATGCTGTGAGAAATTAATTTCTGTTGCCAGGGGAAAACCATACCTACGTTTACACTTATCGTAAAGATGCGTCCGTCGTGAAGTGAACTGTAACTACTCAACCCAATGGTTTTTTTTTCTTGTCCCAAGATAAAATGTTTCTTGTTGCTTTATACAAGATCTCTTTCTGTGATAACAAGATAATAAATGAGAGAACGAAAACGTTATACCTTACAAATCGAATTAAACTCGAAAAGGATGTTTATTAAAAGTGACGAAGATGAGGGAGGATTAGAGCAATGAAAATGACTGAAAATTAATTACTCTTTTGCTTAATTAATTCTCCGTTACTAAAAGTGGTAATTTCAATTTTTGAAAACAACATCCACAGGGAAATGTACTGAATTTGGACTGAAACACCATCAGTACTTTTTCACTTCACTATTTTCTTCACCATCACACTGTACCACATCTTTGTATTATATCATTTTTTGAAGTAATCGCTAGATGACCTCATTACTGATATTATCTTGATTTTCATGACAAGAAAAGAGAAGACAAGATCGATAACTCTTGTCTCTTGCGATGACTCAATTTTTTGGGATAAGGGAACGATTTTAGAAGGAGTTTTGGATTCAACATCGTTCTAATCTAGGTTGACCAGCAGAACTCAAGATTCTGGATTTGTTCTGAATCCAGAACATCTTCTAAATGGAACATTTTCAGAGGAACTCTTCTTCAGCATCAGATCATCAGTCAAAGTCATAAAAGCCCCAAAATATTTAGAACGAGATGATGCTAACAGATATTTTGATAAATTCATTGGAGGTAGAAAGCAGGTTTGGAGACAGATGAAAAGTCAGGATTAATTTGTTGAAGTTAGGATGCAATTCAGGGGAAGATTCGGAGTCAGGGTCGTCCTCTTCCAGACTGACTAGTAGAACTCAGGATTCTGGATTTGTTCTGAATCCAGAACATCTTCTAAATGGAACATTTTCAGAGGAACCCTTCTTCAGAATCATATCATCAGCCAAAGTCATAAGAGCCCCTAAATATTTAGAACGAGATGATACTCACAGACATTTTAATAAATTCATTGGAACTAGGAAGCAGGTTTGGAGGCAGATAGAAAGTCAGGATTAATTTGTTGAGCCCAGGACGCAATTCAGGGGAAGATTCGGAGTCAGGGTCGTCCTCTTCCAGACTGACCAGTAGAACTCAGGATTCTGGATTTATTCTGAATCCAGAACATCTTCTAAATGGAACATTTTCAGAAGAACACTTCTTCAGCATCAGATTATCAGTCAAAGTCATAAAAACCCCAAAATATTTAGAACGAAATGATGCTAACAGACATTTTGATAAATTCATTGGAGTTAGGAAGCAGGTTTGGAGGTAGATAAAAAGTCAGGATTAATTTGCTGATGCTGGGATGAAATTTAGGGGAAGATTCGGAGTTAGGGTCGTCGTATTCGAGACTGACCAGTAGAACTCAGGATTCTGGATATGTCCTGAATCCAGAACGTCTTCTAAATGGAGTATTCTCAGAAGAACACTTCTTTAGCATCAGATCATCATTCAAAGTCATAAGAGCCCCAAAAGATTTAGAACGAGATGATGCTAACAGACATTTTGATAAATTCGTTGGAGCTAGGAAGCAGGTTTGGAGGTAGATCAAATGTCAGGATTAATTTGTTGAAGTTAGGATGCAATTCAGGGGAAGATTCGGAGTCAGGGTCGTCCTCTTCCAGACTGACTAGTAGAACTCAGGATTCTGGATTTGTTCTGAATCCAGAACATCTTCTAAATGGAACATTTTCAGAGGAACCCTTCTTCAGAATCATATCATCAGCCAAAGTCATAAGAGCCCCTAAATATTTAGAACGAGATGATACTCACAGACATTTTAATAAATTCATTGGAACTAGGAAGCAGGTTTGGAGGCAGATAGAAAGTCAGGATTAATTTGTTGAGCCCAGGACGCAATTCAGGGGAAGATTCGGAGTCAGGGTCGTCCTCTTCCAGACTGACCAGTAGAACTCAGGATTCTGGATTTATTCTGAATCCAGAACATCTTCTAAATGGAACATTTTCAGAAGAACACTTCTTCAGCATCAGATTATCAGTCAAAGTCATAAAAACCCCAAAATATTTAGAACGAAATGATGCTAACAGACATTTTGATAAATTCATTGGAGTTAGGAAGCAGGTTTGGAGGTAGATAAAAAGTCAGGATTAATTTGCTGATGCTGGGATGAAATTTAGGGGAAGATTCGGAGTTAGGGTCGTCGTATTCGAGACTGACCAGTAGAACTCAGGATTCTGGATATGTCCTGAATCCAGAACGTCTTCTAAATGGAGTATTCTCAGAAGAACACTTCTTTAGCATCAGATCATCATTCAAAGTCATAAGAGCCCCAAAAGATTTAGAACGAGATGATGCTAACAGACATTTTGATAAATTCGTTGGAGCTAGGAAGCAGGTTTGGAGGTAGATCAAATGTCAGGATTAATTTGTTGAAGTTAGGATGCAATTCAGGGGAAGATTCGGAGTCAGGGTCGTCCTCTTCCAGACTGACTAGTAGAACTCAGGATTCTGGATTTGTTCTGAATCCAGAACATCTTCTAAATGGAACATTTTCAGAGGAACCCTTCTTCAGAATCATATCATCAGCCAAAGTCATAAGAGCCCCTAAATATTTAGAACGAGATGATACTCACAGACATTTTAATAAATTCATTGGAACTAGGAAGCAGGTTTGGAGGCAGATAGAAAGTCAGGATTAATTTGTTGAGCCTAGGACGCAATTCAGGGGAAGATTCGGAGTCAGGGTCGTCCTCTTCCAGACTGACCAGTAGAACTCAGGATTCTGGATTTATTCTGAATCCAGAACATCTTCTAAATGGAACATTTTCAGAAGAACACTTCTTCAGCATCAGATTATCAGTCAAAGTCATAAAAACCCCAAAATATTTAGAACGAAATGATGCTAACAGACATTTTGATAAATTCATTGGAGTTAGGAAGCAGGTTTGGAGGTAGATAAAAAGTCAGGATTAATTTGCTGATGCTAGGATGCAATTCAGGGGAAGATTCGGAGTCAGGGTCGTCCTCTTCCAGACTGACTAGTAGAACTCAGGATTCTGGATTTGTTCTGAATCCAGAACATCTTCTAAATGGAACATTTTCAGAGGAACCCTTCTTCAGAATCATATCATCAGCCAAAGTCATAAGAGCCCCTAAATATTTAGAACGAGATGATACTCACAGACATTTTAATAAATTCATTGGAACTAGGAAGCAGGTTTGGAGGCAGATAGAAAGTCAGGATTAATTTGTTGAGCCTAGGACGCAATTCAGGGGAAGATTCGGAGTCAGGGTCGTCCTCTTCCAGACTGACTAGTAGAACTCAGGATTCTGGATTTGTTCTGAATCCAGAACATCTTCTAAATGGAACATTTTCAGAGAACCCTTCTTCAGATCATTATCAGCCAAAGTCATAAACCCCAAAATATTTAGAACGAATGATCTACAGACATTTTATAAATTCATTGGATAGGAAGCAGGTTTGGAGGAGATAAAAGTCAGGATTAATTTGTTGAGCTGGAGAATTAGGGGAAGATTCGGAGTCAGGGTCGTCTTTCGAGACTGACCAGTAGAACTCAGGATTCTGGATTTGTCTGAATCCAGAACTCTTCTAAATGGAAATTTCAGAAGAACACTTCTTAGCATCAGATATCATCAAAGTCATAAACCCCAAAAATTTAGAACGAATGATGCTAACAGACATTTTGATAAATTCATTGGAGTAGGAAGCAGGTTTGGAGGTAGATAAAATGTCAGGATTAATTTGCTGATGCTGGATGAATTAGGGGAAGATTCGGAGTAGGGTCGTCTATTCCAGACTGACTAGTAGAACTCAGGATTCTGGATATTCTGAATCCAGAACTCTTCTAAATGGAGATTTCAGAGAACCTTCTTAGATCAGATCATCATCAAAGTCATAAGAGCCCCTAAAATTTAGAACGAGATGATCTAACAGACATTTTATAAATTCTTGGACTAGGAAGCAGGTTTGGAGGAGATAAAGTCAGGATTAATTTGTGAGCGGAGAATTAGGGGAAGATTCGGAGTAGGGTCGTCCTTTCCAGACTGACCAGTAGAACTCAGGATTCTGGATTTTTCTGAATCCAGAACTCTTCTAAATGGAAATTTTCAGAAGAACCTTCTTAGATCAATATCATCAAAGTCATAAACCCCAAAAATTTAGAACGAATGATCTAACAGACATTTTATAAATTCTTGGATAGGAAGCAGGTTTGGAGGAGATAAAGTCAGGATTAATTTGTGAGCAGGAGCAATTCAGGGGAAGATTCGGAGTCAGGGTCGTCCTCTTCCAGACTGACCAGTAGAACTCAGGATTCTGGATTTTTCTGAATCCAGAACATCTTCTAAATGGAACATTTTCAGAAGAACCTTCTTCAGATCAATATCAGTCAAAGTCATAAACCCCAAAATATTTAGAACGAATGATCTAACAGACATTTTATAAATTCATTGGATAGGAAGCAGGTTTGGAGGAGATAAAGTCAGGATTAATTTGTGAGCTGGAGAATTAGGGGAAGATTCGGAGTAGGGTCGTCCTTTCCAGACTGACCAGTAGAACTCAGGATTCTGGATTTTTCTGAATCCAGAACTCTTCTAAATGGAAATTTTCAGAAGAACACTTCTTAGCATCAGATATCATCAAAGTCATAAACCCCAAAAATTTAGAACGAATGATGCTAACAGACATTTTGATAAATTCTTGGAGTAGGAAGCAGGTTTGGAGGTAGATAAAGTCAGGATTAATTTGCTGAGCTGGATGAATTAGGGGAAGATTCGGAGTAGGGTCGTCCTTTCCAGACTGACCAGTAGAACTCAGGATTCTGGATTTGTTCTGAATCCAGAACTCTTCTAAATGGAGTATTCTCAGAAGAACACTTCTTTAGCATCAGATCATCATTCAAAGTCATAAGAGCCCCAAAAGATTTAGAACGAGATGATGCTAACAGACATTTTGATAAATTCGTTGGAGCTAGGAAGCAGGTTTGGAGGTAGATCAAATGTCAGGATTAATTTGCTGATGCTAGGATGCAATTCAGGGGAAGATTCGGAGTCAGGGTCGTCCTCTTCCAGACTGACTAGTAGAACTCAGGATTCTGGATTTGTTCTGAATCCAGAACATCTTCTAAATGGAACATTTTCAGAGGAACCCTTCTTCAGAATCATATCATCAGCCAAAGTCATAAGAGCCCCTAAATATTTAGAACGAGATGATACTCACAGACATTTTAATAAATTCATTGGAACTAGGAAGCAGGTTTGGAGGCAGATAGAAAGTCAGGATTAATTTGTGAGTAGGATGCAATTCAGGGGAAGATTCGGAGTCAGGGTCGTCCTCTTCCAGACTGACTAGTAGAACTCAGGATTCTGGATTTGTTCTGAATCCAGAACATCTTCTAAATGGAACATTTTCAGAGGAACCCTTCTTCAGAATCATATCATCAGCAAAGTCATAAGAGCCCCTAAATATTTAGAACGAGATGATACTCACAGACATTTTAATAAATTCATTGGAACTAGGAAGCAGGTTTGGAGGCAGATAGAAAGTCAGGATTAATTTGTTGAGCCTAGGACGCAATTCAGGGGAAGATTCGGAGTCAGGGTCGTCCTCTTCCAGACTGACCAGTAGAACTCAGGATTCTGGATTTATTCTGAATCCAGAACATCTTCTAAATGGAACATTTTCAGAAGAACACTTCTTCAGCATCAGATTATCAGTCAAAGTCATAAAAACCCCAAAATATTTAGAACGAAATGATGCTAACAGACATTTTGATAAATTCATTGGAGTTAGGAAGCAGGTTTGGAGGTAGATAAAAAGTCAGGATTAATTTGCTGATGCTGGGATGAAATTTAGGGGAAGATTCGGAGTTAGGGTCGTCGTATTCGAGACTGACCAGTAGAACTCAGGATTCTGGATATGTCCTGAATCCAGAACGTCTTCTAAATGGAGTATTCTCAGAAGAACACTTCTTTAGCATCAGATCATCATTCAAAGTCATAAGAGCCCCAAAAGATTTAGAACGAGATGATGCTAACAGACATTTTGATAAATTCGTTGGAGCTAGGAAGCAGGTTTGGAGGTAGATCAAATGTCAGGATTAATTTGCTGATGCTAGGATGCAATTCAGGGGAAGATTCGGAGTCAGGGTCGTCCTCTTCCAGACTGACCAGTAGAACTCAGGATTCTGGATTTGTTCTGAATCCAGAACATCTTCTAAATGGAACATTTTCAGAAGAACACTTCTTCAGAATCAATCATCAGTAAAGTCATAAGAGCCCCTAAATATTTAGAACGAGATGATGCTACAGACATTTTAATAAATTCATTGGAACTAGGAAGCAGGTTTGGAGGTAGATAAAAGTCAGGATTAATTTGTGAGCTAGGACGCAATTCAGGGGAAGATTCGGAGTCAGGGTCGTCCTCTTCCAGACTGACCAGTAGAACTCAGGATTCTGGATTTATTCTGAATCCAGAACATCTAAATGGAACATTTTCAGAAGAACACTTCTTCAGCATCAGATTATCAGTCAAAGTCTAAAAACCCCAAAATATTTAGAACGAAATGATGCTAACAGACATTTTGATAAATTCATTGGAGTTAGGAAGCAGGTTTGGAGGTAGATAAATGTCAGGATTGATTTGCTGATCTGGATGAAATTTAGGGGAAGATTCGGAGTTAGGGTCGTCTCTTCCAGACTGACCAGAGAACTCAGGATTCTGGATATGTCCTGAATCCAGAACTCTTCTAAATGATATTTCAGAAGAACACTTCTTTAGCATCAGATCATCATTCAAAGTCATAAGAGCCCCAAAAGATTTAGAACGAGATGATGCTAAGAGACATTTTGATAAATTCGTTGGAGCTAGGTTTGGAGGTAGATCAAATGTCAGGATTAATTTGCTGATGCTAGGATGCAATTCAGGGGAAGATTCGGAGTCAGGGTCGTCCTCTTCCAGACTGACCAGTAGAACTCAGGATTCTGGATTTATTCTGAATCCAGAACATCTTCTAAATTGAACATCTTCAAAAGAACACTTTTTCTACATTAAATCAACAGTCAAAATTGGAAGAGCCCTGAAGTTTTAGAATTTCACAACGAGATGTTGGTTACAGATATGTTTAAAAAATTGTTCAGGTTAGGAGGTAATTTCGAGAGTTGTTTTATACTCAGTATTTTTCTCTTCCATGGTGACCAACACAACTTGAGATTCTAGATTGTTATAGCCTCCAAAATATTTTCTAAGTGTAAAATCAGAGTAGCAGTCAAAATTGGAAAAACCCTGAAAATTTAAAACGAAATGTTGGTAACAGACATTTCGACCAATTTGTTGGAATTAGAAGACAGTTTTGGGGGCTGATTGGGACTCAGCATCGTCGTCTTTCATGTTTAACAGTAGTCTGGTCTTGTAATGCTTCCAAAGTATCTCCTAAACGGAACATCTTAAGATGAACAGTTCTAAGCATCAGATCACAAAAACCACTGATAACGAACATTTAGATGATAAAATTTTGAATTTGATTGACAACAACACCTGGAAAAATCTACAAGACATATTTAAACCTGAAGTTACACAAAGACATCGCAATTTTCATCTGTTATCTTCTTAAGTTTCAATAAGAATCTGTTGCTGGTATTATTTCATATTTAATTTTCTTTCTGCTTGTCAATCTGTTTTCGCTCCAGCAATTTCCTTTGTGGTCGGTTTTATTTTCGTGATGTCTCCATTGATTCTATTTTTTGTCACGCATCGACAGCTTAAGCGGATCAAAAAGAAACTCAACTGACGTTTTCACAACCAACTTGTCCGATAACGTTCCTCTGTACAAATCTTTTTTGTCAGCGACCTGTCCCCGTTGGTTGTCCATTGACATATCATTTTTTTTTACTCGTCTTCTTCTTCCTTTATTTCTTTTATTTTTCCGAGGCAGTAGATCGAACGAAATGCACGTAGCGATAATTTTGAGACGTTCCACTCGAAGACGCGTCTTCGGAATCATCTGCAGCTTGGAGAAATTAATCCCTTTTCATACTGTTAATTGGATCGTAAGAAATTGTTGGACCAAATTTTCGGAAATAGCACAGACGTCGACATCAGCGTTGTTCTATATTAAAGGGAACTTCCCAGTTACTTAACTAGTTTCGTGCCATACTTCCACTCCCGCAAATTTCCTGTATCAATAGAGACGAAATGTGCATATTTAGATGAAACCGTTCTTTTTTATGCTTTGTTTTTAATTTATTTAACATTAAGTTTTGTGGCTCAACCTTTAACTTGAATAAAAATTAAATATGCCAGATTTTTAGTGTCATTGTGACTTGGGAGATTTTTTTATTTGTCATTTTTCTGTTGTGAACAGTGAAGAATAAGTTCTAGGATTGCGAATTTTTCATTCTAAAAATAACATTCGTTGGAATTGTTTGAAAAAATTAATGCAATTTTCAAACGACGCCAAGTGAACGTGGAAAATCTGGCAGGCTCATTTATGTTGGTACATTTGGTTCGCATTTTCCTTTTCAGAAGGAGAACGATTAAGTTTCAGATTTTGCAATTTTCACCAGAACACCCCAATTCAACTCGGCCGCTCCGAATAAAAGAAAATATTACTTCCCTTCAAACATCAGTCAGCCGCCCGAGAATTTCAAAGTACCTAAGACGAGATGTTAAATAATAACATTCATCCCCCCGAGATACCATCGCGTCGCCATCTTTTTCCTTTGCGTTCACTTACGTCCATTATTCCTACGAAATTTCTCCTTCTTCCTTGACAGGCCCACATTTTCATCATGGGATGAGAAAAATTTTACACCCTTCGGTCCTTCGCCGCCGCTTTGTTTGCTGCTTACGTAGTCTCGTTGGTTCCTTTGTTGCATAACCGGAAAGCTGTATCACGGGGTAAATCCATTTCTGGGGGAATAAATTACTTTCACGCCCAGGCGCGGGTCATTCGTTACGCTTGTCGCCTAACACTTAATGCGGTTCAGTTTTGTATAGTACATAAGGATATTTTTCACAAAACACACCCCACACTTTCCTCATACTCTCCAGAGGTCCTATTTTAAGGATTTTTTTAAAATGAAGCCATCGTCTATTACAATACTAAATTTACTGGAAAATTGATGAATAAAATAATTTTTGCATCAAAAGGATTCATAAGCAAGAACGACGTCAGCTATGGATATAGAAAATTTGAAATAAAATTATTCAGAGAGTATTGTCTTTAAGCAGTCCCTCTGGAAAAAGGAATAAATAATAACTGGTATGTTGAACGTAAAACTTGATTCGGTTTGTTTTACTAACAAGAGTCTCCCCCTGAAGACGTTGATGATTCATGATTTAAGAGGAGCTTAAGAAAAACCTTCTCGCATATCTGCGGGGTTGGTTCGGGGTCCTTGAATTTAAAATGTAAATTATTTAAAGAGAGCGTGCGGCACGGCGTCGTAATGCGCGAAAGGTCGAAAGAACGAAGTGGATAATGGCATATGGCGGCTCGGCATCAGGACATTACCGTCCTTGACTCCGTTTACCGACCGAGTAGGCGAGTGGTCGGCGTTGCCTTCAGCGCTTTAGTCCTAGTCCTCGTCGTGTTTTGTTTGTTAGTGAAATCCTCCGGTATTCAAAGAAAGTGCGTCGACCGTTTACTATGCAAATAACGGAAAGTTCTTCTTTTTCTTGTGGATACTTCAGAAGCGTTAGACGAATTTAATTTGCATCTTATTCTGGGGACCGCGCCGTGCCATTCACAAAGTTACCACACCGACTCGAAATGGCCTCATTATAAATTTAATGAAAATGATGAGTTATACGACCCCCCGCGGTCTACTCTTGTTTGTATCAAAATCCCCAGTAGATCTGAAGAAAGATTGCTTACCAGTAACTTAGTCGTGTCAGATAAGTATTACTAAAGTAGAAAATGACCGAATGAAGAAGCATCGGCCTCCTCGCACAAAGTTTAGATTACCACCCTAAAACCGTTGACGAGTCACCAGATTGACCCTATAATGTTTAAGCACAGAAAGAGCCGCCCGCCGAGTCACGCATCAATTCTCAGCCAACGCAATACAGTCTGGACTGCCGGTTAGAAAATGTTGACGAGTCATATTATTGAATGCATTTGTCACTTCATATGAAGTTTTAGGTATCGGAAAGTCAACGAGTCCCGAAACTGGTCGAATGAAGCATCAGCTTTCCACACAGAGTACTCAATATCGGTCAGAATCGTCGAGTCGGCAAGTTACAAAATTGGACGAATGAAGCATTTATTAGACCTTAACACATAGTTTTGGCTGTTGAAAATAGTCTATGAGTCACTAAATTAGTCAAATGAAACGTCAGCTTTCTCACATAGTTTTTAACTGCTGATCATAAAGAGTGGATGATTCATATGATTGGGCTTTTCAGGAAAAGAATAGGCCGTCGGAAAAAGTCGAAGAGTCACTAGATTGGCTAAATAAAGCATGTATCTCCTAAAAAGAGATTTGAGTGCTCATCAGAAAGTGTCAACAAGTTACAAGATTGGATGAATGCAGTGTGTGACACAGATTTTGGTTATCTGAAAAAGTCGAAGAGCTACAGAATTGAATGAACGAGGGCATCAGCTTTGCCATAGACTCTTGTGACCTGGTGCAAAAAAGTCGACAAGTCTCAAGATTTAGTGAGTGAAACATTTAGTTCTTCACCAGAGTTTCGGTTGTCGAAAAGAGTCAACGATTCGCTACATTGGTCGAATGAAACATTAGCTTCCCCAAACAGTCATGACTGTTGATCAGAAACTGTGTACAAAAGTCATAAGATTGGATGAATGTAGCATCTGGCTCTTTACACAAAGTATAGGCTGTCGGAAAAAGTCGAAAAGTTACTAGATTGGCCAAATAAAGCATCCACCTCCTACACAGAGTTTTGACTGCTGGCCAGAAGGTGTCAACAAGCTACAAGATTGGATGAATGAAGCCTCCGACTGTTCACACAAGTTTAGATAGTCGGAAACAGCCGAAGAGCTACAGAATTGAATGAACGAGACATCAGCTTTGTCATACACTCTTGTGACCTGGTGTCGACAAGTCTCAAGATTTAGTGAGTGAAGCATTTAGTTCTTCACCAGAGTTTTGGCTGTCGAAAAGAATCAACGATTCGCTAAATTGAGCGAATGAAACATTAACTTCCCCACACAGTCATGACTGTTGATTAGAAACTGTGTACACAAGTCATAAGATTGGATGAATTAAGCATCTAGCTATCTAGCTCTTTACACAAAGTATAGGCTGTCGGAAAAAGTCGAAGAGTCACTAAATTGACCGAATAAAGCATCAGATTCCTCCAAAGATATTTAAGTGCTGGTCAAAGAGTGTCAACAAGTTACAAGATTGGATGAATGAAGCCTCCGACTCTTCACAGAAGTTTAGATGGTCGGAAACAGCCGAAGAGCCACAGAATTGAATGAAAGAGGCATTAGCTTTTTCACACATTCTAATGAGCTGGTCCAAAAGTGTTGACAAGTCTCAAGATTTAGTGAGTGAAGCATTTAGTTCTTCACTAGAGTTTCGGCTGTCGAAAAAAATCAACGATTAGCTAAATTGGTCGAATGAAGCATTAGCTTGCCCACACAGTCTTGACTGTTGATCAGAAACTTTGTACACAAGTCATAAGATGGGATGAATGTAGCATCTGGCTCTTTACACAAAGTATAGGCTGTCGGAAAAAGTCGAAGAGTCACTAGATTGGCCGAATAAAGCATCCACCTCCTACACAGAGTTTTGACTGCTGGCCAGAAAGTGTCAACAAGCTACAAGATTGGATGAATGAAGCCTCCGACTGTTCACACAAGTTTAGATAGTCGGAAACAGCCGAAGAGTCACAGAATTTAATGAAAGAGGCATCAGCTTTCTCACACATTCTAATGAGCTGGTCCAAAAGTGTTGACAAGTCTCAAGATTTACTGAGTGAAGCATTTAGTTCTTCACTAGAGTTTCGGCTGTCGAAAAAAATCAACGATTCGCTAAATTGGTCGAATGAAACATTAGCTTGCCCACACAGTCTTGACTGTTGATCAGAAACTTTGTACACAAGTCATAAGATGGGATGAATGTAGCATCTGGCTCTTTACACAAAGTATAGGCTGTCGGAAAAAGTCGAAGAGTCACTAGATTGGCCGAATAAAGCATCCACCTCCTACACAGAGTTTTGACTGCTGGCCAGAAAGTGTCAACAAGCTACAAGATTGGATGAATGAAGCCTCCGACTGTTCACACAAGTTTAGATAGTCGGAAACAGCCGAAGAGTCACAGAATTTAATGAAAGAGGCATCAGCTTTCTCACACATTCTAATGAGCTGGTCCAAAAGTGTTGACAAGTCTCAAGATTTAGTGAGTGAAGCATTTAGTTCTTCACTAGAGTTTCGGCTGTCGAAAAAAATCAACGATTAGCTAAATTGGTCGAATGAAGCATTAGCTTGCCCACACAGTCTTGACTGTTGATCAGAAACTTTGTACACAAGTCATAAGATGGGATGAATGTAGCATCTGGCTCTTTACACAAAGTATAGGCTGTCGGAAAAAGTCGAAGAGTCACTAGATTGGCCGAATAAAGCATCCACCTCCTACACAGAGTTTTGACTGCTGGCCAGAAAGTGTCAACAAGCTACAAGATTGGATGAATGAAGCCTCCGACTGTTCACACAAGTTTAGATAGTCGGAAACAGCCGAAGAGTCACAGAATTTAATGAAAGAGGCATCAGCTTTCTCACACATTCTAATGAGCTGGTCCAAAAGTGTTGACAAGTCTCAAGATTTACTGAGTGAAGCATTTAGTTCTTCACTAGAGTTTCGGCTGTCGAAAAAAATCAACGATTCGCTAAATTGGTCGAATGAAACATTAGCTTGCCCACACAGTCTTGACTGTTGATCAGAAACTTTGTACACAAGTCATAAGATGGGATGAATGTAGCATCTGGCTCTTTACACAAAGTATAGGCTGTCGGAAAAAGTCGAAGAGTCACTAGATTGGCCGAATAAAGCATCCACCTCCTACACAGAGTTTTAACTGCTGGCCAGAAAGTGTCAACAAGCTACAAGATTGGATGAATGAAGCCTCCGACTGTTCACACAAGTTTAGATAGTCGGAAACAGCCGAAGAGTCACAGAATTTAATGAAAGAGGCATCAGCTTTCTCACACATTCTAATGAGCTGGTCCAAAAGTGTTGACAAGTCTCAAGATTTAGTGAGTGAAGCATTTAGTTCTTCACTAGAGTTTCGGCTGTCGAAAAAAATCAACGATTAGCTAAATTGGTCGAATGAAGCATTAGCTTGCCCACACAGTCTTGACTGTTGATCAGAAACTTTGTACACAAGTCATAAGATGGGATGAATGTAGCATCTGGCTCTTTACACAAAGTATAGGCTGTCGGAAAAAGTCGAAGAGTCACTAGATTGGCCGAATAAAGCATCCACCTCCTACACAGAGTTTTGACTGCTGGCCAGAAAGTGTCAACAAGCTACAAGATTGGATGAATGAAGCCTCCGACTGTTCACACAAGTTTAGATAGTCGGAAACAGCCGAAGAGTCACAGAATTTAATGAAAGAGGCATCAGCTTTCTCACACATTCTAATGAGCTGGTCCAAAAGTGTTGACAAGTCTCAAGATTTAGTGAGTGAAGCATTTAGTTCTTCACTAGAGTTTCGGCTGTCGAAAAAAATCAACGATTAGCTAAATTGGTCGAATGAAGCATTAGCTTGCCCACACAGTCTTGACTGTTGATCAGAAACTTTGTACACAAGTCATAAGATGGGATGAATGTAGCATCTGGCTCTTTACACAAAGTATAGGCTGTCGGAAAAAGTCGAAGAGTCACTAGATTGGCCGAATAAAGCATCCACCTCCTACACAGAGTTTTGACTGCTGGCCAGAAAGTGTCAACAAGCTACAAGATTGGATGAATGAAGCCTCCGACTGTTCACACAAGTTTAGATAGTCGGAAACAGCCGAAGAGTCACAGAATTTAATGAAAGAGGCATCAGCTTTCTCACACATTCTAATGAGCTGGTCCAAAAGTGTTGACAAGTCTCAAGATTTAGTGAGTGAAGCATTTAGTTCTTCACTAGAGTTTCGGCTGTCGAAAAAAATCAACGATTAGCTAAATTGGTCGAATGAAGCATTAGCTTGCCCACACAGTCTTGACTGTTGATCAGAAACTTTGTACACAAGTCATAAGATGGGATGAATGTAGCATCTGGCTCTTTACACAAAGTATAGGCTGTCGGAAAAAGTCGAAGAGTCACTAGATTGGCCGAATAAAGCATCCACCTCCTACACAGAGTTTTGACTGCTGGCCAGAAAGTGTCAACAAGCTACAAGATTGGATGAATGAAGCCTCCGACTGTTCACACAAGTTTAGATAGTCGGAAACAGCCGAAGAGTCACAGAATTTAATGAAAGAGGCATCAGCTTTCTCACACATTCTAATGAGCTGGTCCAAAAGTGTTGACAAGTCTCAAGATTTACTGAGTGAAGCATTTAGTTCTTCACTAGAGTTTCGGCTGTCGAAAAAAATCAACGATTCGCTAAATTGGTCGAATGAAACATTAGCTTGCCCACACAGTCTTGACTGTTGATCAGAAACTTTGTACACAAGTCATAAGATGGGATGAATGTAGCATCTGGCTCTTTACACAAAGTATAGGCTGTCGGAAAAAGTCGAAGAGTCACTAGATTGGCCGAATAAAGCATCCACCTCCTACACAGAGTTTTAACTGCTGGCCAGAAAGTGTCAACAAGCTACAAGATTGGATGAATGAAGCCTCCGACTGTTCACACAAGTTTAGATAGTCGGAAACAGCCGAAGAGTCACAGAATTTAATGAAAGAGGCATCAGCTTTCTCACACATTCTAATGAGCTGGTCCAAAAGTGTTGACAAGTCTCAAGATTTACTGAGTGAAGCATTTAGTTCTTCACTAGAGTTTCGGCTGTCGAAAAAAATCAACGATTCGCTAAATTGGTCGAATGAAACATTAGCTTGCCCACACAGTCTTGACTGTTGATCAGAAACTTTGTACACAAGTCATAAGATGGGATGAATGTAGCATCTGGCTCTTTGCACAAAGTATAGGCTGTCGGAAAAAGTCGAAGAGTCACTAGATTGGCCGAATAAAGCATCCACCTCCTACACAGAGTTTTGACTGCTGGCCAGAAAGTGTCAACAAGTTACAAGATTGGATGAATGAAGCCTCCGACTGGTTACACAAGTTAAGATATTCGGAAACAGCCGAAGAGTCGCAGAATTGAATGAAAGAGGCATTAGCTTTCTCACACATTCTAATGAGCTGGTCCAAAACTGTTGACAAGTCTCAAGATTTAGTGAGTGAAGCATTTAGTTCTTCACTAGAGTTTCGGCTGTCGAAAAGACTCAACGATTCGCCAAATCGGTCAAATGAAGCATTAGCTTCCCCACACAGTCTTGACTGTTGATCAGAAACTTTGTACACAAGTCATAAGATGGAATGAATGTAGCATCTGGCTCTTTACACAAAGTATAGGCTGTCGGAAAAAGTCAAAGAGTTACTAGATTGGCCAAATAAAGCATCAGCTTCTTACAAAGAGATTTTAGTGCTGGTCAGAATGTGTCAACAAGTTGCAAGATTGGATAAATGAAGCCTCCGACTCTTTACACAAGTTTAGATAGTCGGAAACAGCCGAAGAGTCACAGAATTGAATGAACGAGGCATCAACTTTCTCTTGTGAGCTGGTCCAAAAGTGTCTCAAGGTTTAATGAGTGAAGCATTTGGTTCTTCACCAGAATTTTGGTTGTCGAAAAGAGTCAATGAGTCACTATATTGAATAAATGAAGCATCTGGTTCTTCATATAGAATTTTGACTGTCGGAAGGAGTCTATGAGTCATCAGATTGAATGAATGACGCATCAGCTTTCTACATAAAGTCTTGGCTCCCTATCAGAAAGTGTCACAAGTTTGGATGAATATTTTTGGCTGTCAGGTGAAATGCGTCGGCGAGTAAATAAAGCACCTGACTTTCTTAAGAAATTTGAATTAGTGATGATATTAAGAAGATATAAAATGTTTTGAATTTTACAGCGATGTACCAAACAAAAAAACGTTTCCTTGGCGACTGTCCGCCCACACAATCAACCCATAACGTAAAAGGAAATGGAATTTATAAGGCGAGTCCTTTTTGCACATTTTCGCTAGAACAACATATCCTCTAATAGAATTTGTTGCCTATGAGATATACGAAGTTAGAAAGAAGTCTTTATTGATTTTACGTGTCAACTAGCTTCTGCTCACCTAAGACAACAGTGGGTGATGTGGAACCTCGATAAAAGCTACCCTTTCACACTAACTTACTTAGAGAAATCTATTTTAAGTATTCTCTATAGTAAAAATTGCATTCAAATCGGTCTTCTTTTTGTCTTGACTCAGTATCAATTATATATTTTCTGTGTCGATAGTTAAAAATCGTTAATATAAATACAGATAACTATAAATATTAACCGCCGTCGTAAATACTTTTGTAGGTTATAAAAGATGAGCTGTGTTTGATGAAAACTCGTCTACGTTAAGGGTGGCTAGCAAAAAATTTAGGTTCTTTCATTTTGTTTTGAATTTTTAATTTGACACTCTGGACTCTCTCTTAAATAATGGATTAGAGCAACTCCAGTTACCTAATGAAAATTTCAAATTTTGTTTTGACATATGTACCTACATACAGATCATGTCAAAAAATAAAAAGGCTTCTTTCTAGGATCTTGATCTCCCAAGGATCTTTTATATTTAATAAAACTCTCCGTTCCATATTTTTTGATGCTTATTTACTTTAGGGCATAAAAATGGATATGAAAGGAAATATTATACATAATTAGGGATAATATTTTAAAAAGTACATTCAATTTTGTTAATGACATTTTGTAACGTTCAGCAAACACCCATTTCGCTTCTATTAATTCAAAATTACGATTCTTTTCCCTATCTTAGTCTGACACGGGTTGAAATTTTAAAATCCCACGCAGCCCAGCAATTTGCATAAAAAAGCCATTAACATTATGTCGTGTCATCTAAACTCGAAAACTAGTTCTTAACGATGCGCGGAGCTTCGCCTTTATGTCCGGGATTATATATTTTAAAACTGAAAAATTAACAGGCATCCACTTATCCAACTTGTGGGGACAAAAAAAATTGCCATTCCTCTCCACACAATGCAACGAACGAATGAACGAACGAACGGTTTGCTCGAAGGTAAAAGAGGACAAAGGACACTTTAATTCGTTGTTGTAAAAGTTCAAGTTGCATTCGATTGCTTGCGTCACGCTGAACTGAAAGGCGATTAGTTTGTACGATTTGAAGGACCTTGATGGTAACATGCTGTGCCCATTAAATTTGAGTGCCTACATGTCTAAAAACGATAACACCAAATGTCACTATGCCCATCTAAAACAGAACAAAATAAATTACAATTTCAACAAAGACTTTCATAAAATAATCTGACTTTAATCTTGGCTTGAAACTCAAGATTAAGACAGTAATCTCTCTTGTCCTGTGCAAATTTTTGATGATAATTTCTCGTCTTGATTTAAGAGTCTTGATTTAACATCCAACTCTTGTCTGGACATAAAAATAATAAAAGTTGATTTCTCTTTTGTCTTTCTGGCATAATTTTTCTTATTTAAGATCTTCATCTTGAGTCCACTCTTTCTGACATAAATTCAAAGGAATTTTGTCTTTGAAATTTTTGAATGTAATTTCTTGCTTTGATTTAAGAGCTTATTGTCTCACTCTTGTCTTGACATAAAAATCACGATAAGGGAAGTGATTCTTTCTGTTTTGTGCAATTTCTTGGCCATAATTTCTTGCCTTGATTTAAGAGTCTTGATCTTGACGTCCCAACTCTTATCTTGACATAAAAATCAAGATTAACGAAAGTAATTTTTTTGGTCTTGTGCAAATTCTTGATATAATTTCTTGCTTTGATTTAAGAGTCTTGATTTAACATCCAACTCTTGTCTGGACATAAAAATCAAGATTAAAAAGTGATTTCTTTGTCCTGTGCATTTCTTGTTCATAATTTCTTGCATAAATTCAAGAGTCTTGATCTTGAAGTCCCACTCTTATCTGGACGTAAAAATCAAGATTAAGAAAGTAATTTTTTGGTCTTGTGCAAATTCTTAATGATAATTTCTTGCTTTGATTTAAAAGTCTTGATTGTAACATCCAACTCTTGTCTTGACATAAAAATCACGATTAGGGAAGTGATTCTTCCTGTTTTGTGCAATTTCTTGGCCATAATTTCTTGCCTTGATTTAAGACTCTTGATCTTGACGCCCAACTCTTATCTGGACATAAAAATCAAGATTAACAAAGGAATTTTTTTGGTCTTGTGCAAATTCTTAATGATAATTTCTTGCTTTGATTTAAAAGTCTTGATTGTAACATCTAACTCTTGTCTGGACATAAAAATCAAAATTAAAAATTGATTTCTCTTGTCCTGTGCTTTTCTTGTTCATAATTACTTGCATAAATTCAAGAGTCTTGCTCTTGAAGTCCCACTCTTATCTGGACGTAAAAATCAAGATTAAGAAAGTAATTTTTTGGTCTTGTGCAAATTCTTAATGATAATTTCTTGCTTTGATTTAAGAGTCTTGATTGTAACATCCAACTCTTGTCTTGACATAAAAATCACGATTAGGGAAGTGATTCTTCCTGTTTTGTGCAATTTCTTGGCCATAATTTCTTGCCTTGATTTAAGACTCTTGATCTTGACGCCCAACTCTTATCTGGACATAAAAATCAAGATTAACAAAGGAATTTTTTTGGTCTTGTGCAAATTCTTAATGATAATTTCTTGCTTTGATTTAAGAGTCTTGATTGTAACATCCAACTCTTGTCTTGACATAAAAATCACGATTAGGGAAGTGATTCTTCCTGTTTTGTGCAATTTCTTGGCCATAATTTCTTGCCTTGATTTAAGACTCTTGATCTTGACGCCCAACTCTTATCTGGACATAAAAATCAAGATTAAGAAAGTAATTTTTTGGTCTTGTGCAAATTCTTAATGATAATTTCTTGCTTTGATTTAAGAGTCTTGATTTTAACATCCAACTCTTGTCTGGACATAAAAATCAACATGAAAAGTTGATTTCTCTTGTCCTGTGCTATTTCTTGTTCATAATTACTTGCATAAAATCATGAGTCTTGATTTTGAAGTCCCACTCTTATCTTAACATAAAAATCAAGATGAAGGAAGTAATATTTTTGGTCTTGTGCAAATTCTTAATGATAATTTCTTGCTTTGATTTAAAAGTCTTGATTGTAACATCCAACTCTTGTCTTGACATAAAAATCACGATTAGGGAAGTGATTCTTCCTGTTTTGTGCAATTTCTTGGCCATAATTTCTTGCCTTGATTTAAGACTCTTGATCTTGACGCCCAACTCTTATCTGGACATAAAAATCAAGATTAACAAAGGAATTTTTTTGGTCTTGTGCAAATTCTTAATGATAATTTCTTGCTTTGATTTAAAAGTCTTGATTGTAACATCCAACTCTTGTCTGGACATAAAAATCAAAATTAAAAATTGATTTCTCTTGTCCTGTGCTTTTTCTTGTTCATAATTACTTGCATAAATTCAAGAGTCTTGCTCTTGAAGTCCCACTCTTATCTGGACGTAAAAATCAAGATTAAGAAAGTAATTTTTTGGTCTTGTGCAAATTCTTGGCCATAATTTCTTGCCCTGATTTAAAAGTCTTGATTTTAACGTCCAAGTCTTGTCTGGACATAAAAATAAAGATTAAGAAGGTAATGCTTCTTGTCTTGTGCAAATTTTTAATGATAATTTCTTGCCTCGACATTTCTCGACACATAGAGAAACATACCAAGGAAAGAATTATTGAAAACCAAGAGTCTAGTGAAGCTCTACTTCTAATGGATATTAATATTTCGAGAAGGGTCTCCTGAGATTTTTCTAGAAATGAATAGGCGGAATGTAATTGAGCAGGGAGACAGTTATCGATTCCATGGCTAGTTATTCGACAACAGTAGCTTTTGGAGTCTCTGAACTCTTGAATGACTCACTCTAAAGTTTGAATGAACTTGTGCTACAAAAAATAAATAATGGTTTTTCTTGGAAACACCATGTGTACCGGAGTGTAATAATGGATATGTAGGTGTTTTCCATAGAACCATCAACCCTATCGACCAAGAACGGAGTTGTGTTTCAAATAAACGTGAAAACGGAACAGATGTTAGCGACAATGCCGTGTAATGATTGGACGCGAACCATCGAAAATCTAGTCAACCGTGGGAAAAACGAGCGTTAATTTCGCCATGTTTCTGACGAGCAGAAGCACATCGATTGTTTTCGGTTAATGGGTTTTTCTACTCGACGAACACGCGCCGATTGAAATTACAGCAATAAGATATTTCGTTAGACCGTAAAACAAAACGTTGACAGTTCCGTTAACAATGAAACAAAGAAAAAGATGGACGAGAAAGAATAACGAAAAGAAATTGCGATAAACGCTTCCCAGTTGACACGTTAATCTAAACTTACAGTTCACATGAAATACGGTAATGTTCCACGCCAAACATAAATGTCATTTGCTGCTCTTCTGATTCTTTTTTGATAAATTTTATTCTTAAGCGACGTTAAAAAAGATTCAAGTGCCGAAGGTTCCAATCGTATCTAAACATCACAATTGTTTCTTTAAAAAAAAGTTCCATTTGCATTTACCTTAAATTACTTTTATTGTATTCTTAACTTGGTTGCATTCTAAACATCAAGATGACGGACATGAGAATTTTGATGATTTGTCATTGATTGAATATTGGTTAACGTGTGAACGTTGTTGGTATGCCATCTGTCACATCCAATAAACAAATTTTGGTTGGTTTGCAGCCGATCGTATTTAATAAATATTGAATTTGACCGAAAACGTTTGGTGTGGTAAGATGCATTGTCCATCAGCACAATTGACTTACACGCAATCGATAATGTAAATACTCTTCAAACGCCAACCGGTCATTTACTCATGGTGACGTTTCATATCGTACGTGGTTTCATATATTACTAAACCGACCATCCTGACAAAGCCTGCATAACTTCCTGCATGCACAATAATTAATCCTTTTCCTGCGGCTACTCCTAAATCCAATACAACGTACTTCGTCGATGGATTCAATGTTTACATTGCCAGTTTCAATAAGTAGGTACCTACATTGCTTTATGACTCAGGGACGGCGGCACTTGAAGGCATGTTTGTTTCAAAACCACTCTTCAGAAGAAGAAGATTTTCGAGCATCTTCAGCTATCTCTGTTAAGAGCATTCTTAAGATACAGGAGATCCTCACGATCATTCTTAATTTAGATAAGCAAGTTCTTCAGCAATGTCTGTTGAATATCATTCTTAACATAAAGAAGATCCTCAGGCATGTCTTTCAATACCATTCTTTACCTAATTTGAGGAAGTTCTTGAGCCAAGTCTGTTAAGATCGTTCTTAAGACAATAAAAATCCTCAGGCACGTCTATCAAGATCATTCCGCAACTTAGCTGTGGAAGTTCTTCAGCTTTGTCTGTTAAGATCCTTCTTAAGATGAAGAAGGTCCTCAGGCATGTCTTTCCAGATCATTCTCCAACTTAGATGAGCAAGTTCTTTAGTTATTTTTGTCATAATCTCTCTTCAGATGAAGAACTTCTTCAGGCATGTCTTTCAAGATCATTCTCCAACCAATCTGAGGAAGTTCTTAAGTTATGTCTGTTAAGATCTTTCTTAAGATGAAGAAGATCCTCAGACATGTCTTTCAATACCATTCTTAACCTAATTTGAAGAAGTTCTTTAGCCATGTCTGTTAAGATCGTTCTTAAGACAATGAAAATCCTCAGGTGTGTCTTTCCAGTTCATTCTCCAACTTATATGAGCAAGTTCTTTAGTTATTTTTGTCGTAATCTCTCTTCAGATGAAGTAGTTTTTAAGGCATGTCTTTCAAGATCAATATCCAACCAATCTGAGGAAGTTCTTAAGTTATGTCTGTTAAGATCGTTCTTAAGATGAAGAAGATCCTCAGACATGTCTTTCAATACCATTCTTTACCTAATTTCAGGAAGTTCTTGAGCCAAGTCTGTTAAGATCGTTCTTAAGACAATGAAAATCCTCAAGCATGTCATTCCAGTTCATTCTCCAACTTAGATGAGCAACTTCTTTAGTTATGTTTATCATAATCTCTCTTCAGATGAAGTTCATCAGGCATGATGTCTCTATGCTGAGGAAGTTCTTGAGGCATTTCTGCCAAGATCTCTTTTTCATATAGAAGATATCTTCACATTTTCCTTTAATCTCCTTCAGCCAGTTCGGAATGTTAAAATTATTCATCTTGTTATATTATCATTTTTATTTTATAATAACCACCATTTTCTTCAGAAAAATAGTTTGTTAGGAAGAATTTTAGTAGTTTCGTCGAAGTTTAAGTTTCCAGTAACTTAATTTGATGGCTGAGTTTTTGTGTGTGTTGAATAGGGTAAATAGGTATAAAAATAAACAGTGGCTACAAAATCTACATAAAGATACACTTGTTAGGATCCCGCGTAAATTAAAGAGCGATTGAACCGTAAATTTAAAGACATAAAATTCGTTTCAGAACTGTATAAATTTACATTTGTTGGCATTAACTTCTGAATAATAGCTTACGCATCACCGATAATGCAATCGCAATTTGTGTTGGATCTGCCATTCGAATTTATATTTGTCCGGGAATCATTAAGCGACAAATTCGGGCAATGGAAACAGGAACATTTGTTGATCTGCAACTTTTATAATGTCTATTTGTTTATGATCGGTGCCGATACAACCCCCAATAATAATAATAATTATACGAAAAGCATGTAACACACATACGTACGATGTTTCATTAACATACAAATGCTTTTGTTTCAGACTTGGGCTTTTGCAACGGATTTTGTGTTAACTGAGAGGGAGAAGAGAGAAAAGCTTCTAAAAAGGTAAGAAATTTAATAATTAATAAAACGCATGTCATAATCTTTTGAACTACCTACCAGTTGTTCAAAAATTCTTGTTTAAAATTTACCAATCCAATGTCTAATCTCAAAAGGAAAAATTTTATATTAACTTCCTTCATCACTTGAGTTCAACATTGTTACCTTTTGCCTAAGGCCATTATATTATTTACTGGACCGTCCTGACGTTGATTGCTGCCTTTTGTCATGAGAAAACCTTCAGTTAGTTAAAGTACAGCTCGAAGTGCACAAATTTAATTCAGTTGAAGCCTCACTATTCAATTAAGCAATTCCATTCGTGGAAAACTATTAAGGGTATTATATGCAGGGTTAGCTGAAAGGAAAATGGTGGAAGGTAGCTCCCGAACTTTCTGAAAGAAAGTGCACACTTTGGCAATGGCACTAACAAGGACATTGTTGCCAAAATAACCATTTTCTTTTAGTTACTACTTTAGGAACGTTTAAAACGCAGCATAATCGTTTTGGTATTTTGGAACAATAAAATAAAGCTGCTGAATGTCTTTAGGGGTCCAAAACTAGTGACAGATGATGAAGAGAAAGATTGACCATTGACTGAGAATTTTTTTTGGTATCTGTGGGGGAGAACATAAGTATAAGAATGTTGGCTGAAGACATCAACCATTATTAGTTACCTCCACAAGTTCGAAAAGTTTTGAAATTGGTTGTAAGTGACCCCATGAATACTTTAAAAAATTTTTCCCTTTGCTGAAGAATCTCATTGGGGATTCACTGCGATCGTTCTCTTGCACAGTTGCAAAAAAATGGTTGCTCGTTGAAATATGATAATCAAACATTTTGTACTTCATCTTCATGCAATTTTGGACTTTCTCAATTACGATTCTGCTGATTACTCTTTCTCCAAATGACTATTACCTAATACCTGACCATTTCTACTACCGACAAGAGAAATCCAATAATCATGTACCAATTCAGTCTAAATTGTCAAAATCACGAAAGGTTGCCTTAATTGGAAAAATATTTATCTAAAGAAATCGGTAGCAAAGTTTTGTCCAATTTCCAATTTCTTTTCTCCCCTGATTCCTGTCCTTTTGTTCGATTGAAAATTATTCATTGAACGAAAAAACACTTGTGATGCTTTTCAATTCTTGAACGATTTTCTTGTTCGGGAATTTTTCCGATTTTCCGCGTTTTGCGGCCAGAGATTTTTCCTTAACCGTTTCAGTTATGTAGTCGAGAGAAAGAGTGAGTGAAAAACCTTTCCAAGGAAATCAGCCAGATTAATGCAGCGTAAAGTGGAAAATGTAATCGCTTTCAGTTCATTAATCCATTAGATCTTGATAAATGAAACACTTAGCCGCCCACCATACGACTCGGAATCGCGTGGATTATTGTCCGACTAAATTTATCGCTGTATTTCTGTTTCGTTCTATTGCTTTTCAACTAAAAGAAACACCAAAACTACTGCTCACCTCGCTCGCTACTTTTCTAATTAACCCCTAAGAACTATGTATGGCGTTATATAATTAAAATTAAAATTAAACTACTATTAGTGTACTGTATAAGGAAGAGCTGACGAATGACATAACGATGCATCAACTTTTTTTTAGGGTTCCGCACCTCAAAAGGAAAAAGCGGAACCCTTATTGGATCACTTCGTTGTCCGTTCGTCCGTCTGTCAAGACCCTTTTTCTCAAGAACGCGTGGAGGTATCAAGCTAAAATTTATACCAAATACTCAGGTCTATTGTCCTTTGGAGCTGTGAAAAAATCAAACTTCTAAGCCAACGCAATCAAAAGATACAGCCGTTTATGCCGCAAATTTCCGCAAATTTTCGAATCAAAACCTACAGGGTACTTCCCGTGAACTCAGAATCTTGAAATATAGTACGAAGCAACGTCTTGTAGCACAGATAAAGGATAAATTGCGAAAACCGTAAATTTTTAATTACATCATATAATAAAAATATTTTTAATAATTTTAAAGTTACTACCCCTTTCCTCATGAACGCGTAGAGGTATTAAATTGAAATTCATATCAAATACTCAGGTCTATAATACCTTTAAGCTGTAACAAAATCAAACTTCTATGTCAACGCAATCAAAAGAAACAGCAATTTAAGCCGCATATTTTCAAACTCGCAACTACTCGCAAGGGAATCAAAACCTAAAGGGTACTTCCAGTCGATTTAGAATCTTGAAATTTTGCATGAAGCAATGTTTTATAGCACATACAAAGGAAAAATTCCGAAAACCTTAAATTTTTAGTTATATCACATATATACAGGTTTGTACGGAACCCTCGGTGCGCGAGTTCTACTCGCACTTGGCCGGCATTTTTTATGGTTATCGTCGCCTAGGAAACATAACTGTAGCTTAAACATTCGCGCATGTCACAAGTAACGCTGTATCGCCACGCCTTCTTTCCAGACACTTGAACTGCTCATGTAAAGCTTCAAGCCTGACGCATTTTCGTGCCCTCTTAAAAAAAAAATGTGAACCGTCACGGGACGCTTGGCAGATGTGAAACATTGAGTTTGCACAAGTAATATGCATGAAAGACAATATTAGGATAGGAACTAAATATGGCATAATGAAAAAATCAAATATTATGAATTTTTTCCACAAAATGATGACTATTTATTTAATAAATATTTATTTTTATTGAATACAAAAATTTAAAATTTAAAAATTTATTTCCAGTTGCGACAACTCAAGTTGTTAAATAAGTGACTTCAGTAATAGTTATATTCGATGTAGCCTCTGACAGCATGACTGTGATAATTGGTCGAGGATAACTGAAGTATGTTACAAAAGTATTGGACATAACATTATCAATACATCTAATAAATACAGCATCTATTGTTGTTGTTGTTGCATATCTGGTCGTAGGTTCTCTTTGATTGTTTTTAATTTGCAATTAAAATTCTTTTTGGAGGAACGTAATAAATGGCATTGATTAATCTTTAGCAAAATTAACATTGAAATCTCCAGCTAAAATCAATGGTAGTTTATCTTTATTGGTTTTAAAAATTATTGAACCTCTGTGACTGTACGGAAATAATTTCTCATGTAAAAATCAAATGTCATCCATTTTTTTATTAGGCGAAATGTACACAACAATCATAATTAGTTCACTTCCATCTTCTGGTTTACTATAATAGTAAACGACGCAGTCGAACCGAGTGGGAAGAGAATCGCACAGGTGCTTGCATGCAATCGCCACGATCGCCACGTCAACAATCCGGTTTACCCGCGCCTACAGATGTTTCACATCAAAAATCAGTCCACAAATTAATAATAGACTTTCTTGAATGTTTTTGAAGATGTAGTGGTGACGGATAGCTTTCATCGTTTAAAAATAGCTTTGGTTTGTTGCTCTCAATCGCTATAGTTAGCAATTTATGGGATGTTTCGAAGACAAACAAAAATCGCAAACAACGAAAAACTGTTCTTGGAACTTTCAAAACTTCTAACGAATGGTTTTCAATCGATCACCCACCGTCTCTACTATTTTGGAAGAGCAATTATCTAAAAATCCTTTTAGGTAGGTACCTACGTACTTAAGTTGTGGTTGATGGATAAATTGACTACTTTTATTGTTATTATACTATTTATTTAAAATTTCTTTGCGTTAAAAACATTTGTATCTTTATGTGTTTTATGATCCAGATTTGAGCGGGTCCAACAAGTGGATATAGATTAGAGATTCTGAAAATATATAGATACCTACCTAATAAATATTTCACCCCCTACAGATCCATTTTCTCGAATCAATGTGAATCAATTATAACAAGTATTAGAAGGACAAAGTATCCGTTTCGCTTTTGTTCTCGTAAACGTAAAGTAATGAAATCTGTATTCTAAAGCAGTTGAAGCCACTGGACCAAGTTTATTGTTTGTTTCGTAAAAGATGTAATTAAATAAGGACCGGCGTTCAACTAAATGGAATAAAGTTCTCATTTGTATTCCATTTGCGGGTCGTTTCGGAAAAGCTTAAATGGTTTTTGTGGTGTTCTAGAGCCGTGGGAGTCTATCAGAAATTTTGTGCTCACGTCCCTGTTTACTCTGCTATTATTATTACTTTTATGTTTTATATGCATTACATTTTCGCGACTTTCACGTGCTTCAAGCGTCTTCTTTGTACTTTAGAACTGATTCTGATATGATATGAATCTATTGTACGTATAGATCTTCTTTTAATCACATATTAAATATTTGAACACTAAAGTTTTTTAGACTTTTGTTTAAATGTTCCTTGGATTTACGATTTTCCTGAAGAAGCTAAGTGGAATTTTTTTCTTTTTTGCGAGGGTTATTTTAAGCGAGTTAAGACAATATTAGTTTTTATGAATGACAAGACTGTTTTATTGTGCTTATTCAGTGATCCACGTCTTTGGGTCTTTTCTTCTCGGTGTGTTGATTTAGTCTGGGAGTCTGCATTAACGTACTCTTATATCGACCAATTTGCGAGAACGAACGTGAAAAAGTACTGGGGTTTTTCCCTCTTTTCATTCCCTTTTCCTTGAGTGGAAAACCATTGTGGAAGCAAATACAAAGGAATCATTTAATTTTTCCTGACGTTTTACTTTTCTATATTGCATCACCTTCTGATTGAAGGCTGGTCGTATCTCGGTATAGAAATCCAAACAATTACGATTTGTCAGATATTTGTCCAGGAAAGTAACTTTCTGAACAATTATTTTTCCAAACGTAACGTTTTAGTTTTTCTTTAGAATGTTGTTTCAGTAACTGGACATCTTGTGGATACATTTTGCAAAGATTGCTGTAGGGCTTTAATTAAATTTTCGCAAAACTTTTCTCCCTGTTGTTATTAGAAAAGAAACTTTAAAAACGTAGAGATTCTCAGGCTCTGCAAACGAATATAAACATTGAACCTCTTTCTTTACTTTTTTCGTTACGTTGACAATTCTACTTTTGTGCTGTTTCTTGAAATAACAGAGCGAGGGCAGCATTTAGTTAGGTCTTCTGTTATAAAAGTCATAAAAAAAGAAAATTTAGTTTTATCCAGTAGGTACATGGAAAATTTTTTTTCACAGGAAAAACTAAATTGTAATACAAACACTATTTATAAACGCTAGGAAATTTAGTTCAGTTCGAGGATTTGTTAACAAAATTAAGGTATCTAATAAAAAGTGTGATTTGACTACTGAAGGCAACAGAAAACCACGCAGTAAAACCCTAAATAAACTTAACAATAATAGTATGTATAAATCTAGAAATTGTTAGAAAGAAACTTTCGTGATGAACCGTCCCTTCTGAAAATATCAGATCCAGAGGAAGAAAATCTCCGCCAAAGACTCCCTTGTTCTTTATACAAAAATATTTGTTATCCCTTAATTATGTTAGAAAGCCACATGTTTATAATAAACTTGGTTGACAGTTCCCATTAAATGAAATATTGTAGTACATTACGTACGGGGCGGCTTTGTATTCCAAATATATTTTCATTTCTAACGTTACAAACACTCTCGCATTATGCTTTATAAACGACTTTATTTGTCGCATGCGAGGGTTCTGTATGAAGGGAAAAAAACTCGAATAAAATACACAAATAATAAGTCAACGCCGACGCTGCATCCCTGCTCCTGCTCCTGGTAAAGGTTCCTTTTTGTCGCGTTTCCTCAATCAGACGGTGGAAAGTCGGTGGTTTGTTTTTGTCACATGAATACATTAAAGTGATTCGAGACACTTGAGTGATTATTGCGAAAATGAATATATGCCGGATGGATCACGCGAACGTGAATGTTAATGTTGGTTGGCAGCACGAATCCACAAACAATCAGGGATGTTTGTCGTAAACTATAGAGGGTTTACATTGAAAAATTGTCACGAATATACAGGGTTTTTCAAGATGATGGGCTATTAGAAGTATATGAATTAGTAGAAGGAATTCAATTCTGAAACTTGGGCTCATTTGGTTATTGTTTATGCCGCTTCTTTTAAAAATATTTTCAAGTTCGATTTACATCCGGTTATACCGGAAGTCGATACCAACTTTCTTATTTTAAATGGAATGGTATATTTTTCACGCTGAATTCGAATAAAACGTGTAATTCTAAGGTAAGTTTGATAACCAACTTGTACACCTATGACGATCGGTTTCTGAGTTAATTTAATTTATAGAAAAAAAATCGCTACCGCAACCCAAATTATAAAAAATCATAACTTCCACAAAATACGACTTAGAGTGTTGAAATTTTTACTAGTAATAGCTGAATATTAGTGCTAACGCCTTGACAAAATTGAATTAACTAATTTATACAGGGCGTTCAAAATAAAATTCTAAAATTGAAAAACTTCAAACACGAATTACTTCGTTTTTTCAAATGGCACCTACTATTTTTTATTTTTTCAATCGATTCCTTTTTTTATCCTATTTCGATCCATATGGATACATCCTATTTTATTTGAAAATTTTGGAATAATTTTGAATTATTACTTAAAATAGGAAGTATCCATATAGATTGAAAGAGGATAAAAAAAGGAATCGATTGGAAAAATAAAAAATAGTAGGTGCAATTTGAAAAAACGAAGTAATTCGTGTTTGAAGTTTTTCAATTTTAGAATTTTATTTTGAACGCCCTGTATAAATTATTTAATTCAATTTTGTCAAGGCGTTAGCACTAATATTTAGCTATTACTAGTAAAAATTTCAACACTCTAAGTCGTATTTTGTGGAAGTTATGATTTTTTATGATTTGGGTTGCGGTAGCGATTTTTTTTCTATAAATTAAATTAACTCAGAAACCGATCGTCATAGGTTTACAAGTTGGTTATCAAACTTACCTTAGAATTACACGTTTTATTCGAATTCAGCATAAAAAATATACCATTCCATTTAAAATAACAAAGTTGGTATCGACTTCCGGTATAACCGGATGTAAATCGAACTTGAAAATATTTTTAAAAGAAGCGGCATAAACAATAACCAAATGAGCCCAAGTTTCAGAATTGAATTCCTTCTACTAATTAATATACTTATAATAGCCCATCAACTTGAAAAACCCTGTATAAGATTTCAAATTAAATTCAAACAATTATTTAAAAGAATAGAATAATACTACAGTTATATAATAGCAAGGCGCTTGAAGCATAAAGATGAATGATAAAGGGCACCCGCTTCACTTCCTTAACCTAAATTGGAGTCTAAATGTGCTGTGAATAACCACTCACTGATATTTGGCCCTTTCTGACTTAAATGCAACCTAACTTTCTTAACATTTGTTCCTGATGTCTCTAGAATTGTTATATTAAATTCTCCTGTTGTAAATCAAGTACCTAAGATGCGATAAAAGGTATTGTCGGAGAGTTGCAACTAATTGTATAACTCCCGTAAATTAAATAATTGAAGCAGAGGATTATCGACCAATGATTTTGACTTGGAATCCGTGACATTTCTGCAATCTACTTAGCTTGTGACAATAAAGTTCCGTGTCTGGTGATGGCGATTTGTAGGACGAGGGGCGGGGGTGGGGGGGGTTGGTTCACCGAACTCCACCGCCGGCCGGGGTCACAGCCTTATTCGCATTGCTCAGGACACAGCACAAACATCACACAGGTTTGCGTTATCACCGAGTCCTATACCACAAATTGTGTCAGCTGTAGTGCATGCGTATATGGTATGGAAAATGGTAAATGATGATAACAGATGTATCTATGTAATTATAATAAATGACGGGTATAATCTGTCACGAGCATGGGATTCAGGATTCGTGTAACTGTAACGTTACTAGGTACTGGTTAAACCCGTTATCTATGGTACAGTTTAATTAATAAGGGCGAGATTTCGTTGGCCACAGTCATAGGGCCACTGACTGATGTGCTATGGTGTATCTATGACCGGGTGATGACATTTGACAGCTGTCAAATATTCGCAGTTTTTAACATAGAGATTTTAGAATAGAGGGTGCTCTAACACTTCACGCGATTGGCTGCTCCCCTCTCGGCTCTATGGCTACACTCTTTCCCTCTCAATGCTTATACAGCCTGGAGGGGAGCAGCCAATCGCGTGAAGTGTTAAAGAGAGATAGACGGGGCCCATATGCAGCGTTCTCTTTCTAAGCAGATAGCATTGGACAAGCGCACTCTATTCTTATACCTCTATGGTTTTTAATTAAGAATTCTCCGATTAAAATGGGTGCATTAGTTGGTTTCAACTTTTTCTTAAATGTTTCAATGGTCAAATAATTAGAGATCTGGGAACCGTCGAAAAACATGGCTCCATTAATTTCCGTATCAAAACTGTCCATCTTGAACCCATGGATGAACAATACAAGATATTACTTATGACAGTGTTTACATCCTAGTTGACATAATTCCTTCCTTTGCGAGGATTATGTGTAGGGAATTTTCAATTTGTTCCTTTCTGACTGGTGCGTGTTATTTTTCAATTCTAAAAGTGCCTCTTTTGAGTATTTGTATATTGCAAGTATTTTTAAACTTTTCTTGGAAGAAATAAGACGCACAGTCAATCGTTTTCATTAGGCCCAATCTTCGCAACCGATCCATTTTCAATAAAACGTTCTTTTTATTATAACCAGGCGAGTGGTTCTGAATGGTCTTGTAGTATTTGGCCTCCTCCTTCGATCAATTCTTCGTCGCTAATATATGAGAGATACACATATTTTTCTCGTTTTCTTTTTACGAAAGATATCGGCGCGGGTATTAAGAAAGCGTTTTTCCAACGGTCCAATGCTTAATATCGATCACTGGAGGAAATCGTCGCAAATGATAATCAGACAGGCTCTTGTTTCCAAAGATGGATTGAACGTTCAGCTCATCCATAAAACAGGAATAGTCGCGACGACGGTGATATATCTTTCCGTGCTCGTTTTTTTCTTTTTATTAATGATGGAATTATGTGGACAGTCCCGTTTGATGGAGCAGCCGACCTCTGCACCAAAACTCCTCTATTGTTTTTGCGACAATCCCACATCTGCTTTCGTTCTAAAAGATCTAATACGTTCAATAGTTAAATTATTTCCAGACAGTAGTGGAATTTACTAACAACAACACCAAAATTCAGTTCGCCGATGTCAAATTTGGTCTTAGTTCAAGTTTACGTTTTTGGATGCCTAACGGAGTCGAAAAATCGAATTTATTCCCAGAACAGACAAGAAAATTTTCATGTAGGATTATACGAACTTGTCAAAAACACTTTCAACTTCAAAAATAGAAAATCACTACGAATTACGAGACACCACACTTTTTATGTTCTTAAACAAATCGGATAATCGGATTCGGAAACCTTTTCGGTTAACAAAAGGTCTCTTTATCTCCAATAGCATCAAAGTTTAAAATATATTGGTAGGCAGTTTTTTCCTTACATTGTGTTCCTTTCAATAAGGTATTTCCGACGATAGAGAAATGTCGGTAAGGACGATCGAGCGTAGCAGAAGGAACGGAAGGACAACAAAACAAAAATGTGCTCAATTCATGGAGAGCTTTGTGGTCCTGTTTCTTCTTTCCTTGCGGCACTTGTCCAACCACAATGATCGGGAGAAATGAATGGCGTAGTAAAAAACACCGACAAGAAAAGTAAACGGAAAACGATAAATTTCCCACTCTTTACAGTTAGCATTTGACAAATGTATTACGGGAAATAAACCGGCGTAAATCATTTTCGTTTTTATGTGGAAATGCGCGGAAAAAGCGGAACGAGTATAATGGTCAATTTACCACAAACCGATTATACTCAACTAGAAATAAATACGAGCTTTTATAAGGGGGAGAAATAAAATAAAAAGGTACTTATCACTCTCATAAATTTAAGTACTTGTGGCCTCTTTGTCGTTTTTTTTAATAGGAAAAAGAGCGGTGGGTTCGATTCATTTTTTATTAACAAATTATAAGTTCATAATTAGAATCAGTATCTTTTATTTTCAATCAATTGTTGACCAATTTGTTTGTTGGGACAATTCAAAAAAATGTACGACAAGCAAAAAATAAAAGCATGTTTTCCGTAATAATCGGAAAGAGTTGGCTTTTGTTGAGGGAAACGTCTCTGGTGTTGTCCAATTTCGCAGGAGTTCGGGATATTATTGGCTTCGATGGTGCTTTTTGTATTATTTCGGTTGTCCCTTTGACTCGACTCCTATTCTGTTCCCGTAGAGAGAGCTCCGGGGAGCAATTTCGTAAACCTATTTCGAGAACAATGGGGAATTATTTTGCAGCAATCTGTTGTGCTGCACGGCATAGAAACTACGTCTTTAATTGCGAAAGGAATTGTTACGCTACAGGCTAACTCCAAGACTCCGGTACACTTTGAAAACTTCGACGGACTTTGCTTTCCAATTTCTTATTCTGACTCAAATCTTCTTCCTTTTCATAAAGGATTTAAGGACGTGGAACACCATGTACCTACGTGTTTACAGAGCGTCTCGCAATTTAATTCGAATTTATTTATTTGCACAATTCTTATTATTTAAAAAACCACGCTATAACGGCTCAATGTTTTCAGAACGGTTCATAATGGCTGCCAAAACATTCAGTTGCGCATGGCAATTGGAGCGGTTTTACTACACGTCCTGAAGCGTTCTGCTTGTACTGTTTAAAACAAACTAGACAAAGTGTCAACTTTTAATGTAATGTAAAGGTATCAACAAAGACGAGTGACAGAAGTGAGCTCACACATATTTGAAGTGCGAGAAGACAACGTTTAATTAAATTTACCCTGTGGAGTAACCGAGTGGTTCTTTGGCAGGTGATATTGCATGTACAAAGCAAGGAATTTTTAATAAAGTCACCAGTTTTTATAAGGCGGTGTGAAGGCTTTGGTGTAACAAATTTCATGCAGTCATCTACCGCAGGATCTTTGAAAAATAAGACGGGTCTTGTTAATATTTCTTTTTTTTTACAAAGTAACTTTAATCAGAGGCAGTAATTACGCTGTCTAACACTAAATCACTTCCCATTATGCTAAAAAAGCGTTCATTTCTTCGTCGGATCTGATGATATCGTAACGTAAATAGAGGCACTATTAAAAAGATCGACGGACGTTTAATTAAAACGCCAGTTCTAGCAGGAAATCGCGAACAAGCAAACCGTAAAAGCATCGTAATATATTTTTCAATTAACGATCCTTGTCGTCTTCTGGAGTAACACAGCTTCTCATTATTGGAAACCTTACAAAAATTACGATAGCCTCGTTTCAATAAACTACCTGTTTGACATTTTCGCCTAAAAATAAAACGAAACAAGATACGGTGAGCCGGAAATATAATGAGACTGACTCAACTCGACTCGATTGGTTAAACCGGAACTACATTACAACCTGCGGAACGTAAACAACCCTTCACTTTTTCTACATCGCCGTCCATCGTGCCGGTTAAAATCATATCTAAAAATGTAACTGAATCTTTAAATTATTTTAAACGTGGATAGGTAGTTTACAAATCTTTAACTTGCGCTGGAGTTTCTTGAATACTACTAGAAAACGACGGTTAGTTCTGCAAACAATGAAATAAAGTAAGGTTTGCTATAACGACGTAATGATTTTGCGATTGGCAGATTTCCTCCCTCGCGCATGGCAACTGGTGCGCTCTCAGTATATTACTACCCGTCCTAAAGCATTCCGCCTGTTCTGAGGCAATCGTTTAATACACATCGCTACATTGATGATTATTTTACACAAATCCGATCAGTCAAAAATCGGACGATGAAGATCAAGCAGGAATGACTGAGCGTGATAATCGGACGATGTATATTGTATAAAAACTTCCGAGAATAATGGTAAATCGTTAGATCCTCGAAGAAGATCGAATGGGATGCCCAAAAGTTCGTCAGCTGCAGAAAAATGTATAAATAGTGTGTTTAATACTTCATATAGAGTGAAAAACACAATTTAGTTGGCCAATCAACGTCATTTCAGTGGATTAAATACCACAATCGGTTCTGGATAAGTCAGTTTAGAACTGTTTTCCAATCGCAGATTGTCTAAGAAGCCGATCAGACTGTAGTCACATGACTGGGAGAATATTTGAACCTGTCTGATCCGGACTTCTAGATAATGACGTTTTGTTTCGACTCAAATCAGTTTACTTCAAATATTCTCCCAACCATCCGGCTTTAATCCGATCGGTTTCGTGGACAACAAGCTTTAGATATATAATATCTATAAATCTGAAATCGGAACAACTACAGAAGAAAGTTTAAAATCGGTAGTAGTCGTCCTTCTTACAATCCGGTCCGGTTCAGTCAGCTGCTAACACCCTTCCAACCGTCCGGTCTCAGATTGGCTATCAATGAAGCCAATAGACTAGTCAAATGATTGGGACAATATTTGAACCTGTCTCATCCGGACTTATGGATAGCTGACGGTTTGTTTCGATTCGAATCAGTTTGCTTCAAATATTCTCACAACCATCTGACTTTAATCTGATTTCGTGGACAGGTAGCTTTAGATCCGGACAATTGGAAGGAAGTTTGTAGCTAACTGATCTCGATTGATTAGTAAACGGGGTTGTGTAAAGGTTCTATAAATCTGAAATCGGAACCACTACAGAAGAAAGTAGAAGTTCTGTAGTAGTCGTCCTCCTTACAATCCGGTCCGGTTCAGTCAGCTGCTAACATCCTTCCAACCGTACGGTCTCAGATTGGCTATCAATGAAGCTAATTAGACTAAAGTCAAATGATTGGGACAATATTTGAGCCTGTTTCATCCGGACTTATGGATAGCTGACGGTTTGTTTCGATTCGAATCAGTTTGCTTCAAATATTCTCACAACCATCTGACTTTAATCCGATTTCGTGGACAGGTAGCTTTAGATCCGGACAATTGGAAGGAAGTTTGTAGCTAACTGATCTCGATTGATTAGTAAACGGGGTTGTGTAAAGGTTCTATAAATCTGAAATCGGAACCACTACAGAAGAAAGTAGAAGATCGGTAGTAGTCGTCCTTCTTACAATCCGGTCCGGTTCAGTCAGCTGCTAACATCCTTCCAACCGTACGGTCTCAGATTGGCTATCAATGAAGCTAATTAGACTAAAGTCAAATGATTGGGACAATATTTGAGCCTGTTTCATCCGGACTTATGGATAGCTGACGGTTTGTTTCGATTCGAATCAGTTTGCTTCAAATATTCTCACAACCATCTGACTTTAATCCGATTTCGTGGACAGGTAGCTTTAGATCCGGACAATCGAAAGGAAGTTTGTAACTAACTGATCTCGATTGATTAGTAAACGGGGTTGTGTAAAGGTTCTATAAATCTGAAATCGGAACCACTACAGAAGAAAGTAGAAGATTTGGTAGTAGTCGTCCTTCTTACAATCCGGTCCGGTTCAGTCAGCTGCTAACATCCTTCCAACCGTACGGTCTCAGATTGGCTATCAATGAAGCTAATTAGACTAAAGTCAAATGATTGGGACAATATTTGAGCCTGTTTCATCCGGACTTATGGATAGCTGACGGTTTGTTTCGATTCGAATCAGTTTGCTTCAAATATTCTCACAACCATCTGACTTTAATCTGATTTCGTGGACAGGTAGCTTTAGATCCGGACAATTGGAAGGAAGTTTGTAGCTAACTGATCTCGATTGATTAGTAAACGGGGTTGTGTAAAGGTTCTATAAATCTGAAATCGGAACCACTACAGAAGAAAGTAGAAGATCGGTAGTAGTCGTCCTTCTTACAATCCGGTCCGGTTCAGTCAGCTGCTAACATCCTTCCAACCGTACGGTCTCAGATTGGCTATCAATGAAGCTAATTAGACTAAAGTCAAATGATTGGGACAATATTTGAGCCTGTTTCATCCGGACTTATGGATAGCTGACGGTTTGTTTCGATTCGAATCAGTTTGCTTCAAATATTCTCACAACCATCTGACTTTAATCTGATTTCGTGGACAGGTAGCTTTAGATCCGGACAATTGGAAGGAAGTTTGTAGCTAACTGATCTCGATTGATTAGTAAACGGGGTTGTGTAAAGGTTCTATAAATCTGAAATCGGAACCACTACAGAAGAAAGTAGAAGTTCTGTAGTAGTCGTCCTCCTTACAATCCGGTCCGGTTCAGTCAGCTGCTAACATCCTTCCAACCGTACGGTCTCAGATTGGCTATCAATGAAGCTAATTAGACTAAAGTCAAATGATTGGGACAATATTTGAGCCTGTTTCATCCGGACTTATGGATAGCTGACGGTTTGTTTCGATTCGAATCAGTTTGCTTCAAATATTCTCACAACCATCTGACTTTAATCTGATTTCGTGGACAGGTAGCTTTAGATCCGGACAATTGGAAGGAAGTTTGTAGCTAACTGATCTCGATTGATTAGTAAACGGGGTTGTGTAAAGGTTCTATAAATCTGAAATCGGAACCACTACAGAAGAAAGTAGAAGATCGGTAGTAGTCGTCCTTCTTACAATCCGGTCCGGTTCAGTCAGCTGCTAACATCCTTCCAACCGTACGGTCTCAGATTGGCTATCAATGAAGCTAATTAGACTAAAGTCAAATGATTGGGACAATATTTGAGCCTGTTTCATCCGGACTTATGGATAGCTGACGGTTTGTTTCGATTCGAATCAGTTTGCTTCAAATATTCTCACAACCATCTGACTTTAATCCGATTTCGTGGACAGGTAGCTTTAGATCCGGACAATTGGAAGGAAGTTTGTAGCTAACTGATCTCGATTGATTAGTAAACGGGGTTGTGTAAAGGTTCTATAAATCTGAAATCGGAACCACTACAGAAGAAAGTAGAAGATCGGTAGTAGTCGTCCTTCTTACAATCCGGTCCGGTTCAGTCAGCTGCTAACATCCTTCCAACCGTACGGTCTCAGATTGGCTATCAATGAAGCTAATTAGACTAAAGTCAAATGATTGGGACAATATTTGAGCCTGTTTCATCCGGACTTATGGATAGCTGACGGTTTGTTTCGATTCGAATCAGTTTGCTTCAAATATTCTCACAACCATCTGACTTTAATCCGATTTCGTGGACAGGTAGCTTTAGATCCGGACAATTGGAAGGAAGTTTGTAGCTAACTGATCTCGATTGATTAGTAAACGGGGTTGTGTAAAGGTTCTATAAATCTGAAATCGGAACCACTACAGAAGAAAGTAGAAGATCGGTAGTAGTCGTCCTTCTTACAATCCGGTCCGTTCAGTCAGCTGCTAACATCCTTCCAACCGTACGGTCTCAGATTGGCTATCAATGAAGCTAATTAGACTAAAGTCAAATGATTGGGACAATATTTGAGCCTGTTTCATCCGGACTTATGGATAGCTGACGGTTTGTTTCGATTTGAATCAGTTTGCTTCAAATATTCTCACAACCATCTGACTTTAATCTGATTTCGTGGACAGGTAGCTTTAGATCCGGACAATTGGAAGGAAGTTTGTAGCTAACTGATCTCGATTGATTAGTAAACGGGGTTGTGTAAAGGTTCTATAAATCTGAAATCGGAACCACTACAGAAGAAAGTAGAAGTTCTGTAGTAGTCGTCCTCCTTACAATCCGGTCCGGTTCAGTCAGCTGCTAACATCCTTCCAACCGTACGGTCTCAGATTGGCTATCAATGAAGCTAATTAGACTAAAGTCAAATGATTGGGACAATATTTGAGCCTGTTTCATCCGGACTTATGGATAGCTGACGGTTTGTTTCGATTCGAATCAGTTTGCTTCAAATATTCTCACAACCATCTGACTTTAATCCGATTTCGTGGACAGGTAGCTTTAGATCCGGACAATTGGAAGGAAGTTTGTAGCTAACTGATCTCGATTGATTAGTAAACGGGGTTGTGTAAAAGGGTTTTATAAATCTGAAATCGGAACCACTACAGAAGAAAGTAGAAGTTCTGTAGTAGTCGTCCTCCTTACAATCCGGTCCGGTTCAGTCAGCTGCTAACATCCTTCCAACCGTACGGTCTCAGATTGGCTATCAATGAAGCTAATTAGACTAAAGTCAAATGATTGGGACAATATTGGAGCCTGTTTCATCCGGACTTATGGATAGCTGACGGTTTGTTTCGATTCGAATCAGTTTGCTTCAAATATTCTCACAACCATCTGACTTTAATCCGATTTCGTGGACAGGTAGCTTTAGATCCGGACAATCGAAAGGAAGTTTGTAGCTAACTGATCTCGATTGATTAGTAAACAGGGGGTTTTGTAAAGGTTCTATAAATCTGAAATCGGAACCACTACAGAAGAAAGTAGAAGATCGGTAGTAGTCGTCCTTCTTACAATCCGGTCCGTTCAGTCAGCTGCTAACATCCTTCCAACCGTATGGTCTCAGATTGGCTATCAATGAAGCCAATAGACTAGTCAAATGATTGGGACAATATTTGAACCTGTCTCATCCGGACTTATGGATAGCTGACGGTTTGTTTCGATTCGAATCAGTTTGCTTCAAGTATTCTCCCAACCATCTGACTTTAATCCGATTTCGTGGACAGGTAGCTTTAGATCCGGACAATTGGAAGGAAGTTTGTAGCGAACTGATCTCGATTGATTAGTAAACGGGGTTGTCTAAAAGTTCTATAAATCTAAAATCGGAACAACTACAGAAGAAAGTTTAAAATCGGTAGTAGTCGTCCTTCTTACAATCCGGTCCGGTTCAGTCAGCTGCAAACATCTTTCCAGCCGTCCGGTCTCAGACTGGTTATCCACGAAGTAGATTAGACTAAAGTCACATGATTGGAAAAATATTTGAAGCTGATTGATCCGGGCTTTAGTTTCATCGGACAGGATTTGTGGACCGTTTGATTTAAGTCTGATCGGAATCGTGGGCAACCAAGTTTAGACCGGAAGTTTGGGAGGATGTTTGAAACTAAAATTAATTTAGGAATAATCATTGAAGAACTTTGAGGATAGGCAGTGGACGTACTTCTTACGATCCGATCCGAATCAGTCTACTTTTAACATCATTCCAACTGTTCTTTATCCACGAAGCCGGCCGGACTGATGTCAGACGTTGGGAGAATATATGAAGCTGATCGATCAGCACTTTACTTTTATCGAACTTGAGGACAACCGACTTTACCAATCGATCGGATCAGGTTCAGTCTGCCCGGCTTCGTAAAACTCAGCTTTAGGTACTCTGTTTTTTCTGCTGAAAATTCGTGCAGAGGTCCATTTCGAAATTTTCACATTATCGCCTTTACTTTCGTTCGAATTCTCGAGAGTATATTTTTACGGAAAAATTTTGATTATGCGACGCCTCGAAACCGTTAGGTATTTTGATCAACAATTTGCCATTTTCGCGGTGGAAAATTTGCCTCGCAGGAGTCGTAACGATGAATTTTCTCGTTCTACCGTAACACATTTACACAGTGGAACGTAAAGAGTAAAAAGATTTGTCGCTCGTGAAGAAACTGTCTCAATCGTTTCACGTTGATCGGCTCGCAATTTTCCAAAGGCAATAAGAACCGCCAGCCGGAATTGTTGTTTCACGTTTTTACGACGGCGGTTACAAAGAAAACCAGATCGGCGACGTTATGGACGTTTTTGTTAGAACCTACTTCACATAAACGGAAATCGAGAAAAATAAAAACTACAGCGATACGATCAGGTTTACGGTCGAATGATAATTCCGAGGAACAAATCGAAATGCAACACTCGACGACGCCCACATATCTTCAAACAACTTACAACACAAAAGTATTAATTTGTATCTAATTATCACTTTTCAACAATTTAAAGATTTCATATGGTAATAAATAATTCGTAGGACTTTGGTGGGTAAACACGATCACCCGCTTCACCGCCCTGACCCTCACCAATTCTCATTACAGCAGTATATTATATACTTAATTAATACATTTTAGTAATTGAAGCCCATAAATATGTAATTGTTTTGACAGTTCTGCTAAATACAAACAAACCAAAGTGATTGTGAAAATGGGCTGTAAAGAAAATTATGTACTTAGTTAACAAGAAACAGCAATTTTCCTGCTTTCCTTGCTAATTGTCTCATTCATTTATTCATCACGATGTACGTTATTCAGTAGAGAAAGAGAGCAAATCCGACACATCAGATCATATTGAGTATTTAATTTACTATAAAATTTATTGCCATTATTTGTTGACATCGTATCATAAATGTAAAGTAGATTTATCCAAATACAAGTTATCATTGCATTGACTTCCGCAGATATATTTGCGAATTGTAAGCTGTTGCCCATAAATCATTCGAGTGTGCTTATTTATAGTAAATATATCACTTCTGAGAGATACAGAGCCGGTGCGGAAATTTATTACGCTTACCATTATGAATTATTTATAATATATCCATGCTTAATGCCTACCCGCTGCTAAAATAAAGGACATGTTGCTGTTGTAGTTAACCGTTATCATCTCACTAATCATGAAAAGTAACTGTTTAGTTTTAATTTATTAGACAGGAATTACATTTTATTCAACAAGCTACGCTGTAAAAGTTTAATATTTTCGGAATAGCTTATCACAGCTGTCAAAATTGTCTGACGCGCGTGCGTTGGCTGTTATGTTGCGCATGGCAACCAGTGCGCGCTTATTATGCTACTACCCGTCCTAAAGCATTCCGCTTGTCCAGTAACTACTACATAAATAATTATATCTTCCTGTTAACTTTATTCAAAAAACATTTCACAGTATGTTATCCCTTTAATATCCAACTCTTTTTAGCACAGAAAACTAATATTACTATAAATTTACTCTCAGGACGTGTTGTAATACAGGCTTTTGTACTTATGCTAAAAAATGTTTGTGGGCAAATTTAAGGTTTTAATTTTCACAAGGACATTAATTTCAGTAGCCACAGTGTGCTATATGCATGTTGATGAGCAGTTGGGGCAGAATTGCGGTGGACTCAATTAACGTGTTTATGTTTCGTGGTGATTAACAAGCTCGGATTATATCTTGACCACAAAACCCAGCTTATGTACAGCTAATTAGGGTATAAGTGACTAGCCATCTTCCTATTAAATATAACGGTCGATCCTTCAAAGGAGCATCGATCCCACTAGCAAAAATAAAATAATAAGTGACTTAAATCTTTGAATTTGGACCAGGAAGAAAGCGGACCTAATAACAGGGTTTAACTTTGTCCTTCAGGAATAGTTTGTGTTGGTGTTTTTTATTCTAACAAAATTCAATGTAATCTATCTATTCATAAATTAATTGAATTGGTGTATTTCAGTAAAATGAACTGAAATATAAATAAATTTCCCTCAACGTCAAAATATATATTGTGAGCTCAATAACTAGCTTATCATTTCCAATAACACGAGAAAGCTTTTATTGGTAGTCCTTTTCATGAATGGCCACGAAAACGACCGAAAAAGGAATAGTAATAGTTCCTTAGGGGGTAGTTAAGTTATATACATAAGAAACATTATCTCTCAATTTTTGGCATAAAAAAAGCTATTGCATCACACAACAGAGATTATTATATATCATGTTACAAAAAAGAAACAGATTGTGATCAGCTAATTTACGACACAAAAAAATATCCGTGATGATAATTAATTTATTTCAGCTATTGAACACTAGAGGGCATCACACTTGTAAGAAATTACCAAAAGATATTCTTTAGGTGAATAATTGTGTGTTTAGTGTTTGAAAATGTTAAGAAAGTGTTTGCTTTATAGCTTCACATCCGTAATATCTTTGAAAACAATATGTTATTGATTTTGCAAGGATTTCCTTTTAATATTCGAATACGTTCAAACATTGACAGACTAAGCCATGGTTTACGTACTTATAAGTATGTATCTACTGAAGCATCGTGCATTGTTTACTTTCAGAGTTGTTTACGCGAATGAGCCCTTGTATTTCTAATAAAAGAGGACTGAACTTCATTAAATATTTAATATGATAATAAAAAACGCAAAATGGGTATTTTTAAGGAGAAAAGAGGTATATAATCGCTTGGGCCCACTTAACAAACAAATTACTTAAACTACCCCCTCCGAAAAAAATAAACAGGGAGCCTAAAAGATGCTTCATTCAAAACTCATTATTTTTTCATTCAAACGCCTCCGGTCCAAAGTGTATTTTTTTTTAAACGTGAGTTTTAATTTTCCACTTTTAGAAACGTAGCCGGCAGTTGTAACAAAACCGTCTCTCGAAAGTCATCTCGTTCAAGTAACTTTCCTAATAAATTTTCGAGAAGCTAATAAAAAGGAAAGTTGAAGGTTTTCATTTAGGCGTTTTGTTTGAACGGTCAACTGCTCAAGATATTAAGAGTTTTTCCGAAGCAAAACTTCGCCAAGTTCCACTCCATTGGAGAAGAACAATTTATAGAGAAGCAATGGCTTTAATGCCACCCCCTTTCCTTTATACTTGTAAAAAAAAGGAAACGCGTGAACTCAAAAAGTCATTATCTTTTTTCGAAGAAATATAAACTTCTAAGGACATTAAACTCCTCCTTGAAAAAAATTATATGTAATAAAGAAAGCGGCTTTCCTGGGGGAATAAAAAATTAGGCCAAGGAATTTTAAACATTGTTCTGCACTGTTCTGAATTTTCATGAAATATTATATATTTAATTAATTTGAGTTATTTATTTTTCAATAATTGTTGCGTCAAAACCAATTCGACGAACAGAGTCACCATTTTACGTAAAATTTCTGGAATCTATTTTAAAACAATCACTTTTATTGGATTTATAACAGGTACTTGCAGTTGAAAGAATGTTTTCAGGAACGTTATTCGTTCTGAAAATTTCAATTACTTTCATGTACCGCAACGCGTGAGAGCATCTTCTTCGCGGTTAATATACCTTTTGTGTGCCGCTGTCACGCCGGAACTTTTTGCAAAACAGAAATCTGTCAGTTCGCTTCCAAAGGAAACAACATCTGTGTGCACACATTGCAACTACTAATGTGAATGCATCAGACAAGAGGCATATTTTATTACGTACCGGAGGTGAGGAAATGAAGAACAACTACGATGAGCAATTCCATTGAAAGTAGAAACGTTGCCTGGCAGGTTCTTATGTGAAACAACGCGAATGTGCCAGTCTCTGACGAGATCGTGTCTCAGGTCTAAGGAAACGTGGAAGTATTTGAACTTGGTTGATCCTTCATGAAACTTTACGGAGCATCTGTTTCTCAGTGCCTATTGCCATGGGGGTAGTGGAAGAATCGGGACCATTGTGAACTTTCATTTCTAATAGATCTGCAAAGAAAGGCAAAAGAATAATTAACACGTTATTCTGTAATTATTTTTGATAATTTCAACGAATGATAGGGGAGAAAGCAGATTAAGGGGATGAAATGATGATGGATGAGGGCGGAGGCACTGTTGTTGTACACTATATGAGGTGGCCATCGGTGTGGGAAAGGCAGGGGTCACGAGGGGTGGTAGAACACGGAAAAAGTACATTTAGGTGGAAGCAGGGGCTAGAAGTGCATGGGATGCACGGTACAGATAAACACTAACAAAATGAGTGCGTGTCATTTTCTTCTCTACCTCTACATTAGTTTGTAGTAGTTTGTTGCGGGAAATTTATATTATATAAGAGTTTAATTTAATTAAACAAACCTCGTTGTAAATCTTACAAGAGGTAAATGTTTTCAGAACGACTCATAACAGCTGAAACATTTGCTAAATGCGTCTTTGCGATTGGCAGATTTCTTCTCTCGCGCATGGCAAATTGTGCGCACTCAGTATGCTACTACCCATCCTAAAGCATTCCGCATGTTCTGTGGCAATAGTTTAATGAACACCGTTACATTGATTATTAATTATATCTGTCTATTTTTTAACATAGAAAACCATCTTTAACTGTTAAGGCAGTAGATCTTTAATTATTTGAAAGTCGTCGGTTTAACGTTTTATTGCCGAAAACATTTAAACTGCATTTCTGCTCCGCCCATTGCGTTTTCCATAAATAGAAGGAAAAGACAAAAATAAGTGTGGTATTTTTTTTCTCTACCTCCATGTTAGTTTGTAGTAGTAGCGGGAAATATATATTATATAAGAGTTTAATTTAATTAAACAAACCTCGTTGTAAATCTTACAAGAGGTAAATGTTTTCAGAACGAATCATAACAGCTGAAACATTTGCTAAATGCGTCTTTGCGATTGGCAGATTTCTTCTCTCGCGCATGGCAAATTGTGCGCACTCAGTATGCTACTAACCATCCTAAAGCATTCCGCATGTTCTGTGGCAATAGTTTAATGAACACCGTTACATTGATTATTAATTATATCTGTCTATTTTTTAACATAGGAAACCATTTTTAACTATAAAGGCAGTAGATCTTTAATTATTTTAAAGTTGGGAGTTTAACGTTTTATTTCCCAAAACTTTTGAACTAGATTTCTGCTCCGTCCATTGTGTTTTCCATAAATAGAAGGACAAGATAAACAATAACATAGTCAATGTGGTATTTTTTTCTCTACCTTCACCCCCCGCAATCACCCAAAAACATTTGCTTAGTGTTCTACAAGGTTCATATTGTTACGAATTTTCTAGTCAAAGTATTTATTTAAACAATTATTTATTTAACACTATTTATATAACACTTAAACACTAACTTAGAATTACCATTTATATCACAACAATTCACTTATTTATACAACAATTTATTTATATCACTTTTGTCTATTATTTATCGTTTTTAATTCGCGCACTAATGCTTTATCACAACTACTGTTCTTTGGCCCAAAGACGATCACTTTATATAAGCATATCGAACTTTCTAGATGATTCGAAAAGGAAATCCTGATGGTTCTCGAATGATGAATAATAATTAGAAAGTCCTCGATGATTCCAGAATTTAACTTGTTACTTGTCGCTGGAGAATGATTTACATCTTGTAAGTTGATAACAATAAAGGTACCGTGTGCGGTGTCTACGCCGTAAGCATGTTAGCGATAAGAAGTACACGCAGACAAGTTGTTATCGCACACTCGTACAGTCCCTGGTCGCTACAATATTAATCCCCTTGACCTCCTGGTCTTTTCTGACCTCAAGTACACCCTCTAAGAACCTGCATAACCTTACAATTTTTAAGTTTCTTGATCTTAATATTGTTCTCTTTTTTTGCAGAACAACTAGTAGGTTGCTGAAATTTCGTAGCGAAGTTTATCAGGAACTTTCTGACGAGATCACTCCAGACTGCAGATAAAGGTAGGAAACCATAAACTCTTGATTACATTTTTTAATAGGTTCGTTTTGACTTGACCATTCCACCACATACATAACCTACATTTACTTTCATTTTGAAAAACTGCACCCCCTTCTAATTTTTGGTCTACAGGTGTGCAAAGTTTTTTAAAAAGGTGACTTTTGAATTGTCATTCAAATTTTGATATTGGTTGATTGTGACTTTGTTTTGTCCACCCTGTATAGTACAAATGTATAGGTGTTGATGTTTCTCGAAATTGCACGTTGTGTCTGTAATTTAATGTGAAAGTAAAGTCGTGTTCGTTACTTCGGAATCATCGATCTTTTCGGGCCCTTCGTTACCCGTCACCTTTTGTATTTGATCGCCTTTCATATATCACACGGGGAGACTTCGCTTCATCGCGGCAAGCGACCGGAACCGGTGCATCGGAAAGAGAAACGGCTTTGCAAAGAACACATACTACCACTATACAAAACTGCACCAGCAGAAGCTGATTCCTTTCCGGAAAATATACACGTGCGGAATTTGTTTTAAGGCGGAAATACTGCAAGACGGAACTTAATACGTATACTCCTTAAAAGACACATTAGCTAATATACTTCCTCTTTGGATATATTTTATGCAGGTGTTATCATCTCTGAAATAACGAAAAGTAACTGTAGTAGCCATATTTTAGTTGAAATATAAGTTTCGTTTAATTCAATGCAACTCCTAAAAGGTAAATATTTTCATAATGGCTCATAATACCTGTCAGACTTGCTATACGCGCCTTTGCGATTTGCAGACTCTCTCTCTCGCGCATGGCAACTGGCGCGCTCTCAGTATGCTACTACCAATCCTAAAGCATTCCGCATGTTCAGTTGCAACCGTTTAATACAAACTATTACATTGATAATTAATTATTTATATCTCTCTATTTTATAACATAGAAAACCATCTTCAGTGGTTTATTATTTGAAAATGGTCGGTTTTATGTTTTATTGCCAGAAACATTTGAACAGACTAACGCAACGCATCTATCGCATCGTTAAAAAAGATTCGTTCCATAGTGGAACTTTTCAACTAGGCCACTAGATGCTGCATGAATGGACCGAATAGTGAATTAAATTTCTGCTCAGTCCATTGTGTTTTCCATCAATAAAAGTGGAACTTTTGACTTCGTTTCTGGAGCGCACGTAAAATTCAGACAGCCAGACGTACATACGTACGTACACAAGGAAATATGATCGAATATTGCGTCCGGAATAAAGTTCCACTTCTTTATAGGCACTCGTCGCGTCGCGGCGCGTCGCATCGTGTTGCGGCTCCGCATTCCTCTCCGTAGCAGCGACGAAAAGGAGCGCGAGACATCCCGTTCGGAATTTATTTTCAGAAATATGCGATGGTTTATATGGGACTCGGCATCCGGCTTCGAATATACATATGTGCACACCTTTCTACAATGCCGAATGTACGCTTGGATGTAAAGGAAGCCGACAAAGAAAGTAAAGTAAAATATGAATCTAGTACTTCGTAGACGTAAGCTTATTAAATAAAGAGCGTCAAGTTCGTGGTTAGCAATTTATCGAAATCACTGAGTGGTGATACGATTTCGAACTAATTAGCCCTCATCAGTATATTTTTAGTAGCTTCGATGAATCATTGATCGAGAAAGCTGATCAATAAGTGTTTATTGATATCTGTATTGTTTCTAATAGAAAATAATTGATCAGTTCATGTAACCACTTTAATGGATAATCCGAAACGTAGTTATGAGACTATAAATTTTAAAGTAATTACGGTTAACTGAAACACTACATGAATTGAAAAGAATTAAAAAAAAATGACCATTTGAATAAAAACAGCGTCACAATTAAATCATACGGTAAATAGGTAGGTAGAAGTAAATTGAAAACGTAGCATTCAATCATTTAATCACACATAGGTAACAGGAAACTGTGGGAATATCAAACAACAGAAATAACTACATTAATTGCTTGCTTGATTTGAAGAGCATATAAAGTTAAATGTGTACTGAATTTCTGAATCGATTCGAATGTGAAAATACCGAATACGTCATCCTGTATAGACTGCAAAGTGAATAGTAATGGATGCATCATCGCATCTTCTATACAAACGTTTCAATATGCAGTGAAATTTCAAATAATTCTCGCATTCAAAACGACTTAACTAACGATACGCCCCGTTTTTTAACGGTTTGGTTTTGGGACGTTAAATGTTTTTCTCGCACCAATTACATTTTTCTATTTTTGGTTGATTTTATTCGTCAATTTTTGCACGACATTTTCGTAACGAATCTTATTACCTTAGCATGTCATATAAGTGTAAATAATAACTAAAAGAATAAATTTTCGAAGAATAAATAGTGTCGATAGGCTGCGTCACCTTCTTGCAGTTCCACGTTTCTGAAGCCAAAAGTCTTAAATCGCTTTTTATCATCCCCATGCAAATGTAAAGGGTAACTTAAGCTTTTTTATTTACTTGAGGTGTTCTTTTCAATTAAATTTTTGAGATGCGGTGCACCGGATCTACGGAATTTAACAGCGGAAGGGGCGAAAGATAATCCGACGCGAAGAGGAGCAGATAAGTAGACACTATCCGCATCAATTTGCTGTCAGAAATCGATCGGAACGCTTTGTGTACGACCACTCAAACCGTACTTTGTGGCATAAGAGCAACCTGAACCGGCTGCCTTGTGTATAGAGTTCGGTTACAAAGCTGGCCAATAAATAAAATCTCTCATTACAAACTGCCACCGATATCTCGTATACGTTGTTGTTCGCGAGTGGGCTCTTTCCAAAAAGAAAACGGCTTTATGAGATAACAAACGGGGGTTGTTTGCAACAACCTGCAGGATGACGATGGGGAGAATTATCGATCAATACGTTATAAACTATAACATAAACATAGCATCCGGCAACTAACTGGACTCTTTTAATATTTAATCATCCCCAGACATTCATGTATAGAGCACACATAATTTAAATAGAATACAACGAAAACTTAAACTTTTAGGTGTTCCATTCCCACCAATATTGGGGGGGGGGAGCTTTCCCCCCCGACCTGCACTTTTTTGCAAAGTCGGAAGGTTAGGGAGGAAAGCCCTCTTCAGCCTCCTTCAGAAATGAATGGGTGGGTGATGGTGCGGGGGAAGTAAAAGACTATCTGTGGAATATTACTACCCCAGCATTTGCCTAAATGATCCACGGAAACCACAGAAAAACTTAGAGGAGAGTAGCCGACCCCGAAATCGAACCGGTGACCTCCCGAATGTTAAGCAATGATCTAGACCACTAGACCATGCCGCTCGGTAATATAAATTATCCTTGAGGTGCTACTAGGCAATAGAGAGATTGGCGAATAACCGCACACAGCGTAGTTAGCGCCATCTGTGGTGGATTAATAATGTTAATGGCGACAAATCTTTAAAGTACACTGTTCTGTTTGTTGTTTGAAATTTTATATCTTGGACTGGATATCTGGAAATCGAGCGCAAAAATTAAGTATGTGCGATGGTTTTCGAGTCGCACGAGTGAAATTGTTGTAAATATTTGTTCGGGCAACCCTCAAATAATCCGAAAGGTGAATAAGGGTGACGTCTTATTTAATTCTTAAGTCGTACTTCCCTGGAATCGAAATCGTATCGTATCGTATCGAGTGTATGGTATAGTAGCTGGTTCGCCACATGTATTCCTGACACCCTGCCTGCCTGCCTGTAGAATTGAGGCGAGTGGCTGTTCAATATCCTTTTATGAGGTATTTGAACCCTTCGCATTCGAGAGGGCGTCGAAAAGTAAACGGACGTCAAAGGTCATGATTCGAATGCACAAAAGAAGGAAGTAAAAGGTTCGGATAAACATTGAAATATTCCCGGGTTTGGATTTCGTCACGTTTCCTCGGTTTTTGATCAGGCAAACAAATAAAAAAGGTCGTCCTTTGCCGATGTTACAGAGATTACTTAATGAGGGGATTATGCTAATGTTTTAATCCACCGCGAATATAAAATATTGTTTTATAGTTTAATATCAGTCTTTGGGTTTTGGGGACGCAAAATACGAGCTATCAGCAAACTCATATTGTACTGATCCCGGGAACGGGCATTTAGTCACTTCTACTATCATAAAACTGAAAATGTTGGTACATACTTAGGTGTAAAAAATGTCTACAGTACCTAATAGAAAACATTTTCGTATTTTATTTGATCTTTTTGTAGAAAATTGAAGAGTATTTTACTAGGAAGAGCTCACTCAAAATAGAAATAAACTTTATAGGTTTCTATAGTTCAACCGCCCATAAATAACGCTCACTGAAGTTTATTTTTGAATAGAAGTAAAGAGAAATATTATCAATCGAAATTGCTTGAAGAATTTTAAATCAAACACATTTTACGACATGTCGCTGTACAATGACAGCAGGAAACATAAATTAAATGTCTTTCTCTCATGTGAAAATTGAAAAACAGCATTCTATTAACTGTCGGAAACACAAACGAATGTAAGATGTTCGAGGATTTGTTTGTTTTTTTTTTGCCAAAGATTGAAAACTTGTAATATTTTACTTCTTTATATAGAAATTCCAGGCTTTAGCTTTTTGTATTGGTAGAATCGAAAAATTTTAAAGCACGGTATCAATAATTTTATTCATGTTTATTTATTGTTTTAAACTAAATAATATAATAGTTAATTGAAAATATCAGTTTTCATTAATGTTTTCGTGATATATTTTAGTGACAGAATGATTTTACAAATATTCCATCAAATGTACAAATTAATAGATTTTGTTAGGGGGATTAGCATTTGTTTTCGTTTCAAACGAATATTTTATTTTGAAAATGCAACAGTTGTGTTGTTTCGATTCACTAACGAAGCAAAATTAGATAAGTAAATTAAAAATAACAGGCTTTGGTAACATTAATATTTTATCAGTTTTAGCTGAAAATTTATTTAAACTCCAACAGCCTTATTAATAGTCAGTTAGTAGTGAAGTTACCAAAACTAGCTTATTGTTAGTAGTCTACTAAAAAGTTAGTGCTGTGATAGTCCGTGTTTAAGCGGGACAAATATGATAAACACAACTAACTTCGAGTGGCAGATCTTAAACTAATACTTTTATGGTTTTTAAGAAGGGAGTTATTGGTACAAAATACAAAATTAAAAAGAATACCACAAGAATATGATGGAAAATAGAAGAAAATTGTGAAATTGAATTAAAAATCAAAATAGTACACAGAAAAAATAAAACTACTTGGGGTAGATGCTAACAGAAAACAACAAAGACGATGTGCACAGAAGTAACCAAGTAGCTAAAGCGAATGCAATGCTGGGTAGAATATGGGGAATAGGACAAAAATTGTGCAGAAATAACTGGCAAAGAAGGGTGGTACTTTTTAAAACGTGAGTTAAAAGTAAAGTCTTTTATGGAGTCGAGATATGGGGATGGAAAGAGTTATAGAATAGTAGAAAATATTTATAAAAGATATATAAAATGGGTGTTGCGCTTAGAAATAAGTACCCCACACTACATTTTAAGAAGGGAAACAAAATGTGGGAAAATGGTGGAAGATACAAGAAGAGGGTTGTAAAATATGAAGCAAAATTAGGAGAATTACCGGAAGGGGACATAAGAAAGGAGATATGGAGGAAAAAGGTATTGGGGATCGGGACAAAAAATAAATATGATTTGGAAAGGGACAAAGTCTTAACAGAAATGGCAAAAAGTAAAGAAAAAATGGAAGAGTGGAGAGAAAAGGGATTGAATGTTAGTAGGATGGTGGGGAAAAGATGTAATGAAGTAGTAAGAGGTGAGGATTTGAGAAAAATTTGCGAATCAAGATACGCGACAGGTATGAGGGAGTTTCTATGGGAAGAATGGCAAGGGGATGAGGTGCCAGGATATCTAAGAGAAGGAAAAAAAATATTGTGACGTGTTCGGTCACGGAAAACACAATTAGCAAAACAAAAATAACGAATTTATTTAATTACTAAAGTTAATTTGACTACACTACAGTTATAAACAAGTCTACACAATTTATTTCACTAAAAGCCTCTTTTCCCGCTCGCCTGTACTATAAACACTCGCTATACCATAGACACTATGACTTCTATCGCCTGTTGTTCGCCTATCGATCGCTTCGCTTCCAAACATCAGCTGTTCACTGTCAACTAACTCAGTGTGTTCCATCTCGCCTTTATATAGTCTTTTTAGCCTTTTTCTAGGGAATTCTACAGCCGTCTAGTAATCCAATTGTTTTCCCGTTGATCGTTGCTGGTGTTTTCTAGATGTTGCAGGAATGTCGGGAATATTCTCATGTATTCAGGGAAGATGTTCGTTAATTATGCTCACACCAACTTAATTGGCAAGTACTCGTAACAATATAATAGTTAGATTCAGAATGGGGAATGAGTGTAATGAGAATAAGTTTTGGATGGAAGAAGGTAAGAAAGAGATTGTGTAGAGTATGTGGAGAAAAGAGTGAATCAATGGAGCATGTATTAGAAGAAGTAACGGGGAAGAATAAGAGGGAGGAACTTGGAAAGATAATTAATGCAGATGGTAGTGGTCTGGCACTATTGAAGCAAATTTTAAAAAGAAGAGGTGTGGAAAGGGGAGGGAAAATACAGGAAAAATGAATATAAGGGAAAAGGAAGGGAAGTGCTTAGTGTAAATATTAAAATTTTTGTAGGTTGGAGAATATATTGTTTCTTTTTTTTTTTCTTTTGTGTGTGGAAATGCAAACAAAACCATTTAGTTTCAATAAAGCTCCTATTACTACTAGTACATGTGGTTTTAATTTATTTCAATGGGCAGTTATCCTTTAAAAAATATTACAATTGTTTTTATTACTATATTGGCTAAAAATCTGAACTAATTACAAATTTTATTGAATTAACATCTTACTTATATAATAATTTAAAGTTAATCGTGTGAACAAGTAAATGAAAAATGAATGAATTTATTTATTTACTAAGACTAGGTAAGTACATAAGGAAGTTCCGAAAATTATAATTTATTTATTTATTTGCCAAAGGGTAACATAGGTCCTACTGAGGGAAACAAATCCGTGTGTGTAGACCGGACAAAATAAGGGTGGTTAATATTAAAGTGAGAGTGATTTATTTCAGAGACTTCATTATATTTTTATACAATTCTGGGTTATTTAAATTGTCCTTTATCGATAGGGAAAGACTATAATGTATTCTTATTCGGGCATTTGATGATATGTCCCACTGTTTGGAAGGAGTTGGTGTTGCATTTTGTACATTGTGGGAGTGGTTCTTTTTCATTAGGTGGGGTAATTGTTAACGATTTTGGAAGTTTGACTTTTGAAGCTCGATGTATCTTAGACGAAGATTAAATTTAAGCGACTATATGATTAATTAAAGTCTTTGTTTGGTTTTAAGCGAATTTCTGTTGTTAAATATGCATAAAAAACTGATGTTTACAATTACCCCTTCACTTATTAACGCAGTCGAAAACTTAGGGGTAAATGTGAACAATAATCTTGTTTGTACTGGCTTTATAAAGGTTTTTAACGGGGCAAAAGTGAACAATTCGCTTTCAAACGTGAAATCCAATGAAAATTATATATATATATGTAAAGCCGTGTTTACAATTACCCCAAAAATTATATATTATATAGAAATATTTTCACTGTTGCAATATTGCGACACTCTTCCTCTGCTGTTTAGCGCGCTAAAGCATCCAACCGTCAAAAGTCAACATGTTCATCATATCTGTGGTTCCAGTGTTTTAAAAATGTTAAGAGCAACCAACTTTCTACACGTGTTTCAATAATATCACTGACCTGTCTTAAAGTCATAGCTACGATAGGGTTGCGGCAGTGCCTAAACGCTCGTCGCCGGAACCATTAGAATAAATTAAATTCTTGAGTGGTTCTTCCCTTACATAAAGATATCATAACTCAATATCTATCTAATGATGTGCATCTCCATGTCAGAAAGAACAGCTGTTCCTGTCGAACGAGGAAACTTTCCTGCTTGTCGAGGATAGTTAAAAAGATGCAGGCGTCTCTGAAAAATCCAGAAGTGCACTTATTCAGATAACAGCGTTAGTGAACTCCTTATATCAGGCACATAAAAGCCTTCTCCTTCTTCCATTGCATTCCTAAACTGGAAAGTTTATACCGCTTTAGTTTTTCTTGTTTTACTAGAGAAAAAAGGCACATTTACCATTTGTTTACAGTTTTTCCCAAGGACTAAAATTAACGTGGAGGAAATTGAGCTTCTTGAAAGGAACGAGAGTAGTCTCACAGGAAAATTTTACCATATAGAGGAGATGGAGTGACTGACGTAATGCATGTAAATGTAGCGTGTTATAAAAGCTAGAAAAGATGGACGACTCTCGTAAAAATTGTGTATGTACTAGAAAACGCAGTAAAATGCAAAATAGTTCTTGCTCGTTTCGTAACGTAACGTAAACGAAAGAATAAAATGCAGCTCTTTTTAACAATTATTACTTAGTTGCACTTAAATTTAGGTCACTTATAAATATCGATAATCTTTGACATTGTTGAACAACTGTTTGTTTGTGACGTCATTTTGGCGCAGGCGTTGTTCATGTAAAATTTCTATATGAATGTGATACAAAACGTTGTATTATTTCGAATGTTATTTGACAAATATTCATTGTTTTTGTACTGATTGAAAATTACCATTAGAGCGTTCAACTTCAAATTGAAATATCTGGCCAATGTTAGTTAAATAATTTGCATACCAAATGAAATTAATCTACTTAACTTGTCATACACATCACACATACACATACGTTGTATGGTATGATTCCGTTCGTTTTCACCTTCTGTTTATTTTCATCGTCGTTCTTTTGACGACTAAAAAATTTGTTTTTAAAAAAAACTGAAAGGTAATCAAATTAACATTAAAAACGTATGCTACATTAAAAATATTTTCGCGGGTAAAAAAGCTCGATAGCTGGACGAAGGACTCATAAAAAAGCCTCAAATCCTAAGCCCAAAGCTGAGCAAAGCTTCAGTTCTTTGTGCTGATGTGCAAATGGGCTTCAAGTCGATGCAGTAAATCAAAGCCCCTTTGTGAACAACAGTTGGGGCTTTGTAAATGAATCCTTTTATAAAGGTGCTCTGCAATTTATATTTCAAAGATCGAAACTATCAATCTATGTGCTTGAAGCCTGTGTAAAGTACTTGAAGTCTTTTTTTTCATTTTACCTTTCGAACTACAAATTTGATTGGGGCTTCATGGTATGCTTGCAGAAGGTACTTTAAACCTCCTTGTAAATAACTTTTTGGACGTCTTGTAAAGTAATTGAAACCCTACTAAAATTCTTGAAACCCTCTTCAAATTCTTGAAGCCCTCATGAAGTGCCTGAAACCCTACTAACGTTCTTGAAGCCCTTAAGATGTGTCTGAGGCACTTATGAAATGCCTGAAGCCCTTATAAAGTGTCTGAAATCATTAAAACGTACCTGCAGCCATTGAAACCCTTTTAAGGTGCTTGAGGCTCTTTTAAAGTACATGAAACTGTCATAGTCCACTTTTCCTTTGATTTTAAAGCACATCAGGGGCTCCAAGCACTAGTGACTATAAATAAAAGCTTGGTGATCTTAAGAATCCAACAACTTCAGATTACTAATTGCTTTAGAAAATAAGGTTACTTTAAACGCTTTTGTGAACAAGTGGTTAGGCTTTTTGTAGAGTTCATGAAGCCCCTGAGCCACTATAAAGTTACTGAAGCGCTTATGAAGTGCTTGAAACTCTTTTAGTGTATTAAGCTCTCGAAGCGTACTTTTTAACGTGCAATTGAAGCTTCAGAGACTATGAATAAAGCTTTAAAGATCTTCACAGTCCATCGATTACTTTGATGTCCTTATAAAGTTATTGAAGCCTTTATAAAGTGCTTGAAACAGTTTTAAAGTGTATGAAGTCCCCCAAACCTACTTCTTCGTTTATTTGATTTTAATGTGCAATTGAGGCTTCAAGTACTAAAGACTACCAATAAATGTTTGAAAGTGTTTAAAATCCAATGTCTTCGGATTACCAATTACTTTGGAGGATAAGGTTACTTCAAATCCTTTCGTTCGTAAACAAGTACTAGGGATTCTTGCAGAATACATAAATCCTTACTAAGGTGCTTGAAGCCCTCAACATAAATGGAGCTTCAACCACCAAATCTCTTTAGCAAGGACTTGAGCTTAGATTTACCAATTCATTTGGAAAATAGAGTGGGAGGACTTCAAGCAAATTAAAAGAGTTTGATACACTTTGTGAAATACTTAAATATTTTAAAGTAATCCTTTATCGAGATTTGAAGAAAAGATTATCATTATCCTGATGTTTATTTCTCTGTTTGCCTTTTCTGATTAGGAGTGGCAGGATATAATTTGTTTTAAGGGATAGACCATGACAAAGAAAATACCTGATTTTTTTTAATCTCTGGATGAGAGGAATGTTTTAAATTTGTAATTCCTTTGTTCGTCTGTTTTTTTGTTGTTGAGTAAAATTATATGCTGTTTTCGATAATTCGTTTTTCATATTTCTTTGTTGGAGAAGGAATTGGGGATGGAAAAAAGAGAAATGGATGAGGAGGAGGAGGATCGCATTCGTTGTCGCGCGACCTAGTTTATCATCTAAAGGTAAAAGATATTCCGTTTCCCATGAGGAACACTCTTATCGCAGCCTATTACGATAAAAACACTGTTTATATTCAAAACTGTAATTTCATCAAGCCCGTGTGTGCCCTTGTTTGCATAATATAGTAGATACGTGAGGGAAGTACATAATACGGGAGCGTGATTTGAAGGGTCGACCTCGGCGCCAAAGCAAACGTATTATCGATAATTTAACACCTTTCAAATCGAAATTGATGTCCTACTTGACTCTAATGCAAATTGTTGTTGCTATAACCAACAAAAGTGTTTAATAAATAAATATTTATCTAAAACCTCCGTTAATCATGTGTATTATTATTGAAAAAATCGATTTTAACCTCAACCATTGATACGTTAAATCAGGTAGTAAACGTTTAAGACCTCTGTAGACCGGTAAGAAAGTTTAAAATACTCCTGCAAAAATATTACTCCACAAATGGCGATATAGTAGCTGTACATAGACATTGCGTGAACTAGCTCTTTAGCAGCTTTTTCTGCTTGTACAGAAATATGTTACGGACGACTGCCGTGGCCCAGTTGGTTAAGCGATGCGCTGCGAACCAGTAGAACGCGGGTTCGAATCTCACCGCTATACAGAATCGAATACACAAATAAAAAGGCAACAATAATTTAAAAGGAATTAATTAATTGTAAGATTAGTTATTGACGTTGCAAATGTCTGAAACAGCAAAAAAAAAAGAGAAGAGGTAGGAATAAAAATAAGGTCGAAATCGCGATCTAAATCTTGTGGTTTCAGTAAATTTCTGACCAAGAACAAAAACCTGTTTTGTGGCTATATAAATTTAATAGAATACTCATAAAGGTGGTGAATGCATTAAAATTTTAAAATCCGGTCTCCTTTCATATAAAAAAAACTGCTGTTGGAAGGTCGTATTTAATATTGCACATTAAAAATGTTTATGTGTTTTTTAATCGCTTAGTTGAATAAAAATTGAAGTGATTAAAATATATTTCGATTATTAAATTTCATTAAATCGTGTGGAGGAAATCTTACATATGTACATAACTTAAGATTTCTATAGGTACGTAACTGATTCTGTTTCAAAGTAAAAATCCACGTTCCAGTTCAACTCTTCAATAGTGACGTTACCTTTTGTGTTTTGGCCAAAGGTGAACCTTTTTGCCAGAAATCGAAACATTTCTCTTTATTTGTCGGAATAAGTACTTTTCTTATTTCTGCTTCTTTTTCCATGAATTGAGAAGTCGCACAATAGAAAATTTATCGATTCCGGAATTTTCCTGTTTTTAATAAATAAATATCGTCAAGCGTTTGAATAGAATATAGGTAAGTATATGAAAGAAAATGCGTAGGTAGGAAGAAGTACTTTGTTGAGTAGTGTCTTCACCTATTTACATCTGTAAATGATTGACGTGAATAGCAAACAAAGCAGAACAGAACAACAACTAAATACACACGTATACGTATATAATGGGGTAGTTCCTACATCGTATAGGGGACAATAATAAGATGGAGAGAGTATTTCAAACATCCCCCGATCTCTCTCTTAAAGGCTGAATTTATTTCAAATATATTCTGGAGAGAACGTGCATGAAATGAAATCAATACAGAAGTTGTTTTGTGCAGTTCGCTGTGTAAGCACCGCGGGTTATTATACAAATCGATTATAATCGAAAAACAAATGAGATAATTCTAGAGAAATAAAAATACAGACGAATTGAATATAGTGTCAGCTAAACAAGGGTGTTAAATAAATTGTTAAGAAGATCTACTTATTTAAATTGAGGAAATTGAACTTCAGCATTTAGTTGTCGAAATTATTGGCAGAACATTGTATAAAGGTCCTTGCAATTTCGTGAAAATTGTTTTGTAGCAATGCAGACTGACTCGTTTTTGTTCGAAGAGCGTAACTTTTCAAAATTGATCCGTCGACTGACGGGATGCTCTCGTCCAGATTTCAGCGATTTTAAACATCGAAATTCACGAAACGCGAGTTACGTTTCGATGCTCTCTCGGCTTCAGTTCCATCATTAAATTGGAAGAACGGACAGCGCGGCCAGACAGACAATGAATTGTTACGTAGGTACTTTTTGCGAATATTAATGTCTACGAACGCGAATCGTCCAAATCAGAAAATATGAAGTGCACCCTCCCACTGACCATAACGAGAAAAATTATTATTTATTATATGCTAAATGATTGGTTGACATTAAAATTATTGTTTTATACATTAATTAAAATCATCAATTAACTTTTAGTTTTATAAAATTAATTAATTGCATGCTTAGTGATTAATTTCTGTGTCAAATGCTGATTGAAAATTTACATTACAATGGCGTACTTAATCATTTTATTATCGGCAACCAAAAATTAATATAAATATGTACTATTAAAGAATTAAATTTGAAATTTTGGGTTATTTGAAGGGAGATTTTAAACTACATTTGCACAGGGGGTTGGCGTTATAAGGGTCACGACCACCTGAACTATTAATATAGAAGAGCTGGAAGCTTGTTAGGAAACTCAACCAATTGAGGGTAATTATGTAGATCTATGAACTCTCTCACTCGAATTAAGAAGAAAAGGGGTGAAATTGTAAAACACAATCAAGATGTGTTTTTGTTGAAAGTGAACTGGTACTTAGAATACTAGAAAAGCCTTTGGAGGGGTGGAGACTCAATGGAGGGAGTATAACAAGGAGATGACCTAGAAAACGTTCACTTATTTGATGTTTTCTTCTCCTGCTGTAACCTTATAGTCCTGTTCAACTAAATCCTCAAAATTCCTTTATTGAAACAAGAATCTCTTTGTATAAAAGTGGTTCCTGATACCTATATACACATTTATAGTACATAGGAATACCTACATAAGTACATGTATAGGTATATTAGTTTCATAATTGAAACGCGAGACAACCCTGCTAGACCTCGAAACGCCATTTTATGATGGAAATGTAGGTTACTACAAAGTTCATGTTCTTTCTTCCTTTGTCCTTACAAAAGTAAATCGTAAATCTGTAAGAGCTGCTTACGTGAAATTGGAGACAGGGTGCTTCAATTTTATGTTAGGGCTTGACGTCAAATACTACTTACGTACGTGTATGTCCCCGATCTGCATGCCAAAGACAATCGTCCTTATTGGCCTTTGCTTTTGACACTTTGTTTAAACGAAGGAATAAGACAGAAGTCAATTTTAGAAATCCCAAAAATATGTCTTTTATAGCATTTAATAATAAAACTTAATATGCGAGTAAATTGTGACCTATTATCCCGAAGCAATAAATTGACGAAACTTCTTTTGGGTTCACTTAAACGAATATTAAAATTTCTTGTCGTTTGACCCACGTACCTACCATAAACCTGTTGTTTTCTATTTATAATATTATCCATAATTGATCATTACCTACTCTTCCTTTTTTGTTCTGAGGTGGTTATTTACCCGAACGAAGGTAAAAAAATTGCGGACACGTAAAAGACAAAACAAAAACAAAAAAAGAAGGAAAACTGCTTTCAACGAATAAATAAGTTTTCTTGTAGTGAATTGCAAAATAAACATCCGTTATAGAGAAGCATTGTTTCGTCGTCGTTCCTGTGGGTTTTCCGGGACTTTATTGTGGGAACAAACATAAACCTTTCTGAATTTGCCAAGACCATATTTATTATCCGTCTCGTCTCTGTTGCCATTCGTTTTACTTTCAAAAGGAAAAAGAATTTTAATACTCGGCAAAATATCCGTATAAACATCTTAATAGACTCAAATTTGGAAAATAAAAATTAGAATCTAATTTTTAAATTAACTGGTGTTCAATAAAAAATCGATTTCAATTCGTTCAGCCCTCTCCTAACTAACTTTCACGAACCGATCCCTACTAGAAGACGAAATATTGTTCATAGTTAATCGAATGATCCAAAATGTAATTCGGTTATCCGATTGACATCTCCTCCGAGGTAATTTCTTACCTAACACATATGTACATACACGTCCTACAAACGCCGCCACAGGAGGAATATTTTTGAGTAGCTGGGGACCTAAACCCCCATTATGTTTTCCCCGAAGTCCCGTCTGCCGTCGTGTCACATCGCACGTTGTGACCCGGAATTGTTTCCACTTTTCCGATTAGTTGAGGTGCGATCTTGTTTCACAGACGGTAAACTTTACTTCATTGCGGAACGATGACTCTGAGAATGTGAAGTAGGTTGTACAACTTCTTTTTTAGAGTTTTAGAGATGTAGAAGAGCAACTTTATTAAACTCTGTCAGTTATTTCTGTGTTATTTCTTCCTGTTGCTTTTAGTCATCATATCATCGCTTTTTTTTATGGGGTGTCTTAAGTAGATCTTGTTGTTAGGCATCCTGCTTGCTTAACCTATAGCTGTCTCCACTATATTTTCCTACTGTATTATGATTAATACCAAGTTACCAAGTGAAGTTTTGGCCGGTCACTCATCCAAACACTGACCCGAGAGAACGTTGCTTAACTTCTGATATCGACTGATCAGTGTCTTAGCAAGTACGTTATACAGTTCGACTGTTGTTAAAGCATAAAAAAAATATAGAACCCATCAACTTTACGATCCATTGAGGACATAATTCTAAACTAATAAATTAATTTTTGAAAACTCGACTTTTGTAGATATTGGTCGTCATTTTGGATTCTTTCAAATGAGTACAAGATCCTTACATTTTATTTCACTGAAAAATGTGTAGGTATCAATTTTCTGAACTGAAATAACAGGTAACTCTGAGAATTTGAAGTAAATTGTACAACTTCTTGTTTAGATATAGATAAGATGTAGAAGAGCAACTTTATTAAACCCTGTCAGTCATTTCTGTGTGATTTCTTTCCTGTGTTACTTTTACAGTCAACACATCATAGGTTTTTTATCAGGTGTCCTAAGTAGATCTTGTTGTTAGGCACCCTGCTTGCTTAACCTATAGCTGTCTCCACTACATTTTCCAACTGTATTATGATTAATACCAAGTTACCAAGTGAAGTTTTGGCCGGTCACTCATCCAAACACTGACCCAAGAGAACGTTGCTTAACTTCTGATATCGACTGATCAGTGTCTTAGTCAGTACGTTATACAGTTCGACTGTTGTTAAAGCATAAAAAAAATATAGAACCCATCAACTTTACGATCCATTGAGGACAGAATTCTAAACTAATAAATTAATTTTTGAAAACTTGACTTTTGTAGATATTGGTCGTCATTTTGGATTCTTTCAAATGAGTACAAGATCCTTACATTTTATTTCACTGAAAAATGTGTAGGTATCAATTTTCTGAACTGAAATAACAGGTAACTCTGAGAATTTGAAGTAAATTGTACAACTTCTTGTTTAGATATAGGTAAGATATAGAAGAGCAACTTTATTAAACCCTGTCAGTCATTTCTGTGTGATTTCTTTCCTGTGTTACTTTTACAGTCAACACATCATAGGTTTTTTATCAGGTGTCCTAAGTAGATCTTGTTGTTAGGCACCCTGCTTGCTTAACCTATAGCTGTCTCCACTACATTTTCCAACTGTATTATGATTAATACCAAGTTACCAAGTGAAGTTTTGGCCGGTCACTCATCCAAACACTGACCCGAGAGAACGTTGCTTAACTTCTGATATCGACTGATCAGTGTCTTAGTTATACAGTTCGACTGTTGTTAAAGCATAAAAAATATATATAACCCATCAACTTTACGATCCATTGAGGACATAATTCTAAACTAATAAATTAATTTTTGAAAACTCGACTTTTGTAGATATTGGTCGTCATTTTGGATTCTTTCAAATGAGTACAAGATCCTTACATTTTATTTCACTGAAAAATGTGTAGGTATCAATTTTCTGAACTGAAATAACAGGTAACTCTGAGAATTTGAAGTAAATTGTACAACTTCTTGTTTAGATATAGATAAGATGTAGAAGAGCAACTTTATTAAACCCTGTCAGTCATTTCTGTGTGATTTCTTTCCTGTGTTACTTTTACAGTCAACACATCATAGGTTTTTTATCAGGTGTCCTAAGTAGATCTTGTTGTTAGGCACCCTGCTTGCTTAACCTATAGCTGTCTCCACTACATTTTCCAACTGTATTATGATTAATACCAAGTTACCAAGTGAAGTTTTGGCCGGTCACTCATCCAAACACTGACCCGAGAGAACGTTGCTTAACTTCTGATATCGACTGATCAGTGTCTTAGCAAGTACGTTATACAGTTCGACTTTTGTTAAAGCATAAAAAAAATATAGAACCCATCAACTTTACGATCCATTGAGGACATAATTCTAAACTAATAAATTAATTTTTGAAAACTCGACTTTTGTAGATATTGGTCGTCATTTTGGATTCTTTCAAATGAGTACAAGATCCTTACATTTTATTTCACTGAAAAATGTGTAGGTATCAATTTTCTGAACTGAAATAACAGGTAACTCTGAGAATTTGAAGTAAATTGTACAACTTCTTGTTTAGATATAGATAAGATGTAGAAGAGCAACTTTATTAAACCCTGTCAGTCATTTCTGTGTGATTTCTTTCCTGTGTTACTTTTACAGTCAACACATCATAGGTTTTTTATCAGGTGTCCTAAGTAGATCTTGTTGTTAGGCACCCTGCTTGCTTAACCTATAGCTGTCTCCACTACATTTTCCAACTGTATTATGATTAATACCAAGTTACCAAGTGAAGTTTTGGCCGGTCACTCATCCAAACACTGACCCGAGAGAACGTTGCTTAACTTCTGATATCGACTGATCAGTGTCTTAGCAAGTACGTTATACAGTTCGACTGTTGTTAAAGCATAAAAAAAATATAGAACCCATCAACTTTACGATCCATTGAGGACAGAATTCTAAACTAATAAATTAATTTTTGAAAACTCGACTTTTGTAGATATTGGTCGTCATTTTGGATTCTTTCAAATGAGTACAAGATCCTTACATTTTATTTCACTGAAAAATGTGTAGGTATCAATTTTCTGAACTGAAATAACAGGTAACTCTGAGAATTTGAAGTAAATTGTACAACTTCTTGTTTAGATATAGATAAGATGTAGAAGAGCAACTTTATTAAACCCTGTCAGTCATTTCTGTGTGATTTCTTTCCTGTGTTACTTTTACAGTCAACACATCATAGGTTTTTTATCAGGTGTCCTAAGTAGATCTTGTTGTTAGGCACCCTGCTTGCTTAACCTATAGCTGTCTCCACTACATTTTCCAACTGTATTATGATTAATACCAAGTTACCAAGTGAAGTTTTGGCCGGTCACTCATCCAAACACTGACCCGAGAGAACGTTGCTTAACTTCTGATATCGACTGATCAGTGTCTTAGCAAGTACGTTATACAGTTCGACTGTTGTTAAAGCATAAAAAAAATATAGAACCCATCAACTTTACGATCCATTGAGGACAGAATTCTAAACTAATAAATTAATTTTTGAAAACTCGACTTTTGTAGATATTGGTCGTCATTTTGGATTCTTTCAAATGAGTACAAGATCCTTACATTTTATTTCACTGAAAAATGTGTAGGTATCAATTTTCTGAACTGAAATGACAGGTAACTCTGAGAATTTGAAGTAAATTGTACAACTTCTTGTTTAGATATAGGTAAGATATAGAAGAGCAACTTTATTAAACCCTGTCAGTCATTTCTGTGTGATTTCTTTCCTGTGTTACTTTTACAGTCAACACATCATAGGTTTTTTATCAGGTGTCCTAAGTAGATCTTGTTGTTAGGCACCCTGCTTGCTTAACCTATAGCTGTCTCCACTACATTTTCCAACTGTATTATGATTAATACCAAGTTACCAAGTGAAGTTTTGGCCGGTCACTCATCCAAACACTGACCCGAGAGAACGTTGCTTAACTTCTGATATCGACTGATCAGTGTCTTAGCAAGTACGTTATACAGTTCGACTGTTGTTAAAGCATAAAAAAAATATAGAACCCATCAACTTTACGATCCATTGAGGACATAATTCTAAACTAATAAATTAATTTTTGAAAACTCGACTTTTGTAGATATTGGTCGTCATTTTGGATTCTTTCAAATGAGTACAAGATCCTTACATTTAATTTCACTGAAAAATGTGTAGGTATCAATTTTCTGAACTGAAATGACAGGTAACTCTGAGAATTTGAAGTAAATTGTACAACTTCTTGTTTAGATATAGGTAAGATATAGAAGAGCAACTTTATTAAACCCTGTCAGTCATTTCTGTGTGATTTCTTTCCTGTGTTACTTTTACAGTCAACACATCATAGGTTTTTTATCAGGTGTCCTAAGTAGATCTTGTTGTTAGGCACCCTGCTTGCTTAACCTATAGCTGTCTCCACTACATTTTCCAACTGTATTATGATTAATACCAAGTTACCAAGTGAAGTTTTGGCCGGTCACTCATCCAAACACTGACCCGAGAGAACGTTGCTTAACTTCTGATATCGACTGATCAGTGTCTTAGTTATACAGTTCGACTGTTGTTAAAGCATAAAAAATATATATAACCCATCAACTTTACGATCCATTGAGGACATAATTCTAAACTAATAACTTAATTTTTGAAAACTCGACTTTTGTAGATATTGGTCGTCATTTTGGATTCTTTCAAATGAGTACAAGATCCTTACATTTTATTTCACTGAAAAATGTGTAGGTATCAATTTTCTGAACTGAAATAACAGGTAACTCTGAGAATTTGAAGTAAATTGTACAACTTCTTGTTTAGATATAGGTAAGATGTAGAAGAGCAACTTTATTAAACTCTGTCAGTTATTTCTGTGTGATTTCCTTCCTGCTGCTTTTACATCAGTCATCACATCATAGTTTTTTATGGGGTTCTTAAGTAAATCTTGTTGTTAGGCGCCCTGCTTGATTAACCTATGGCTGTCTCACAACATTTTCGAACTGTATTATGATTGACACTAAGTGAAGTTTTGGCCGGTCACTCATCCAAACACTGACCAGAGAGAACGTTGCTTAACTTCTGATATCGACTGATCAGTGTCTTAGCCAGTACGTTATACAATTCTGAACCAACATCGTATATTAAAAAAATTTGATAAGACGCTTGTTTAATATAACGAAACGACTAATATAAAACCATGAAGTGTTTAAACAAATAGTTTTCAAGACCACAAAAACTATTCTAAAACGTTTTTGTAAGGCTAAACTTCCCAAAAAAATAATGACAAGACGACAGGGGCTTAGTGGCTCACGCGACCTGTATAAACTTCCCAACCCTCTGTGTTTTTTCTACTCCTTTGTTCCACGGGTTTCCCGAAACATTTCTCGTGTCACTTTCCGTCCGGGTCACAGACGAAAATTTGTTGAGAAAACAAACATTACTTACGAAACCTTTCGATTTTCATAATATTTGTTTAGGACGAGTTGCGTTCCCAGCTCTCAATTCCGGGACAAAACCCGAAAAATACATTAATTCCTAACCTTTGCTGACCGCGGATCCACCAATTGTCACTTCGACTCGTCCACGTAAATCGTTAGGTACGATCATGTTACAAAGTCAACCGATTCTGGGAGGATCTCTTGAAAATATATTGAAAAAATCAAATAAATCAGTTTTTTAGAATTAGAAAATGGTTCTCTGATGTAATGTTAAAGTTCGCCCATTAATTCTCCTAAAATTAGTGTCTATTTGTATGGTATTTAAATCTTGATTATAATATTATAAATCTGTTTTTACTACAACTTAATGGTTACGATGATAATGAAACTTAACTGAATTTAAGGGATTACTTCATACATAAAATAAATGGATAATCCACTCTACCATTACGAGGAATATTATTAAGCTTCACTAAGAACAAGTTTCGACGCGAAGGCTTGTAATTACTAATAACTTTAATGCAGAGTAGTTTGGGCCGTCACATATACATATAGTAGATATTTCGCGAATATACATATACATAAACTTAATGGCGGCAAAAAGCAGTCGTATTATAATACTATCTGCTAGATCTGTCCTAAAACTAAATTGCAGTGATATCAAAGGTGGAAAATGATGAGGAAGGATATTAAATGTAAAAGAAAGGGATGGTTGAAGAAATATACAATGAAAAAGAAGGTGTTGACGGTTTCTTTGTTTGGACGAAGAAGAAGAAGATGATGGTTTTTAAGCATTTAAAAAGTTCTTACGTTTTAATTTTTAAAGATTTCCTGGAATTTTGGAATACTCAGTAAATTATTGCTAATATAATTTGGTTCAATAAAAGTAACGTATGAACGTCTGGATGTGACGACCATAGTCTTGAAGCATTAAAAACTGGTAAATGAGCTACAGAATCTTGTTTGATTTTTGGAAAATATTTGGATGGGCATTTGATGGTATTCAAACATACAAAAGGTTCTTCTTTTTCTTCTAATATTATTTGACTTCATTAAAAGTAATTTATGAATGTCTAAATGAAATGATGATGGTCTTGAAACATTCAAAACGTTTCTGAATGAGGTGCGAAATATTTTTTAATTTTTGGAAAAGGTTTAGAAAATACTGCAATTCTAAGTAAACTATTCCTTAAATACTTCGTCTTCGATAGTGCTCTTCAGGCGTTCAAAATATTCTTGATTAAACTGCAGTCTTCCTTGTTTTTTTTTGAGAATTTTTGGATTCATGGCAAAACAGTTTTTGAATTTATGAATAACTTGAAGCGATACTTCTTCTTGTTACAGTGAAAGGATGATGCACTTGAATCATTCAAAAAATTCTTGAACTATCTGCAGATTCTTTTTCAGTGGGATTCTGCTTAAATGATTTTTAAATTAATAAATATCCGGAGAAAAGTATTTTCTTTATTTGATCAATGACCTTTGTTTAGACGAAAATATGATTCTCTTCAGATATTTCTAATAGTTTTTGGAAAAAATGCAGAATTATAATTGTTGGAATGTGTTTGAAACATTGGAACTCTGAATGAATTATTTCTAAAATAATTCGTCTTTAATAAATATGGTGCTCTTAAAGCACTCAAAAAATTTTTGACTAAACTGCAAAGTCTGTATAGTTTTTAGAGAATTTTTGGAAGATCAGTATTTTGATTAAATTCATGCCAAAATAGTTTTTGAGTTTATAAATGATTTCAAGCCATACATCTCCAAGGAGTGAAAGGATGATGCTCTTCAATTATTAAAAAAAAATCTTGAATAATCTGCAGCCTTTTTTTAATTTTTAAAGAGTATTTAGAAGATTAGGATTTTACCAAATGAATGTGATTTTAAAAAAGTTTTGGATATCATACTTGTTCTTTCCTTTGTTTGGATGAAACGGTGATACTCTTCAAGTATTTCGCTTTAGAGCCTTGTTTTAGTTTTTAGCGAGTATTTGAAATGTTAGAATTGTGAGTAAATTATTCCTAAAACAGTTCGTTTTTAATATGTTTGGACGAGAAACTGACAGATGCTTTTGAAGTATTAAAAAATTATTGATTGAGCTGAAAAGTCTTTTTGGTTTTTGGAGAATTTTTGGAAAATTAGTATAGATACTGAGTAAATACATAGATACTAAAATAATTTGTGAATAATTTGAGACGGCATACTTCTCCTTTTTCAAAGGAAAGCGTCAATTAGGTATTCAAAAAAATTACTGCAGAGTATTTTTCAGTTTGGGATAGATAGTGTGTAGAAGAATGGAATTCTGAATAAATTTATTCAAAATATTTTTTGAATTCTTAAATTCTTTTCTTAACGTTATCCTTTTTTTGGAGAAAAAGGTGATGCTCTCGAAGTATTCCGAAAATTCCTAATTAAGCTACTCAGCGTTCTTTTCTTTTTAGATTTTTTTGAACAAACATACTTCTACTTTCTCAATTGAGTGATGATACTCTTGGGTCATTCAAGAAATTCTGAAATGATCGCCAGATTTTTTTGTTTTTGAAGAATGTTTTGAGGATTAGAATTATGAGTATATTAATGCTAAAATAATTTTCCCTAAATGAAAAGTAAATTTATGAAATGTTATTTTTTCTACCCTTAATGGTGCCCTTTGTTTGGACGATGAGATGATGTCCCTTAAGCATTAAAAAAGTTATTGATGGTCTCAGGGTTTTGTCTTAGTACCTATCATAATTTTTTACACGTAAATCATGATGTACCTATTTTGCAATGAATAATTTAATTATACAAATTAATTGGCATTTGTTATGAAAACTTACTGAAATCTATCCAAATAATCCCAAAATCCTCATCTCAGTCATACATTATTTAGTCAATTGATGTAAGTATCTAGTAATTAAAAAAATGTTTCGTGTCACAATACAAACTTTAAAAAACTTTTGTAGATGTTAGAATTGTTTTGCGAGGAGCGCGAAATTCAACTACGGCACCGGCACAAAGAAGAGAAGAGGGTTGAGCGTTGCGAATATCCACGGCCGGCTACGTTATATTGTCCGGTTGTTAATGCGTTACAGTGGGCGTGTCCAGCGCGTGACGTGTTTGCGTGTCAGTCGAAATACTCGAACAAACGAACGGACGGACGATCCGGATGCGACTGAACCGAACCGAACCGGCGAGTGTCATCGGATCATCATCGCGCCCGCAGCGTCGCGGCGCAGATCGCCGGACTCACGCCCTTGTTCGTATCCTCTATTTTCCTTCCACCCTCTGTACGAACTACGATACCACCCTACTTACTCCGAACGTGCTGGTTACAGCACCACCGCGGCGGAGCGGAGCGGAGGTTGATGCTTAAACTGCTTGTGTTCGTATTTTAACCATCGAATCGGCTAATTCCTGCTTATCGCACGTATCGAATTCACGTGCACTTATAAATATGAAAATTTACTATTTTTACTACCAACTATATTCTCGAAAGTTACACCGAACCGAATGGTTCAAATATCGGAACAAAGTTTAATGAACTCCTCTCTCTCCGAACGATATTATAAAAACAATTAGAAAATCTGATGTTTTCCTGCAAGCACTCTTTTATGTTCCTAGAGGACTGACTGTTATTGGATAACAAAGAGAAACAAAACTAAGGAAACAGGCTTCAGATTTCAAAAAGTCAGTTTTCAATCTTAGTAGACGTCTGACGATGACCTCTGGGACGTGGAATCTTTCGACTGAAGGAGGTCTCGTGGTGTGATAAAATAATTAGAACCCAGGAGGTAGTGGATCAAAATAAGAAAACAATAGGATATTGTGGAAGTCAATGAATAAGAGTAGAGATATAATGATGGGAATAAGTCAAAATTGTTGCTTTAGAAGATTATCAAATGATTGAAAGGACTAGAGGCCCAAAGTCAACAAATCTTTGGAATAATGATGAGTGTCAAGCTTTCTCCTATTTAGATTTCAATCATGGACATGGTCAATTGAATCGTTGTAATTATATCACTGTATCTAATAGTTCCACTAATCTTCGGGGGGTTTCTAGACGTCTAAAAGAACGATGCAATATTTACTAAGAGTTCTACAGACATGATTGTATCTACAGCAACTGCCTCCCATGCTTGCCGAAATTATTCTGGGATTGCTCCTCCAACAAGTGCAAAACTTTCCTCTAGGTCAGATTGCTACCCCTCACATTATGTTATACCTATAAGATGCTTTAGATTCCTGATGGTCGTGCATTCCTTAGTATCATCTTCATCACCAAGACCGGTTGCGGTTCTTTTAAGGGTAGTTCAAAAGTTAGTTGACCATCGACGCCAAACATGATCATACTGCATTTATTTCCCCTCAAGAATAGGTTGACCCCAACAGTACAAGACCTTCCCCCAAGCCAAACTATTTGTACCTCTGAGACTCTTCCTCGCCAGGATCGTCTACGGACTTTTTAGAAACTGTTCAAGAGTTCATCATCGACGCCAGTCACTATCTTACGATTATTGCTTCTTCTCGAAGGTGGGTCGGACTTCTTTGGTATCCCCAATATTACGAGACCTTCCCTCAAGCCAGATGATTACTTCTCACCCTATTTTATACCTCTGATATTCCTAAGATTCCACATAGTAATCTATAAATCACATCTCCCTCGCCAGGATCGTCTGTGGATCTTTTAGAGGCTGTTCAAGAGTTCATCATCGACACCAGTTACTATCTTACGATGATTGCTTCTTCTCGAGGCTGGGTCGGACTTCTTTGGTATCCCCAACATTACGAGACCTTCCCTCAAACCAGATGATTACTTCACGCCCTATTTTATACCTCTGATATTCCTTAGATTCCACATAGCAATCTATAGATCACATGTCCCTCGCCAGGATTATCTGTGGATCTTTTAGAGGCTGTGCAAAAGTTCATCATCGACGCCAGTCACTATCTTATGATGATTGCTTCTTCTCGAGGGTGGGTCGGACTTTTTTGCTATCCCCAACATTACGAAACCTTCCCTCAAACCGGATGATTATTTATCACCCTATTTTATACCTCCGATATTCCTTAAATTCCCCATAGCAATCTATAAATCACATCTCCCTCGCCAGGATTGTCTGTGGATCTTTTAGAGGCTGTGCAAAAGTTCTTCATCGACGCCAGTCACTATCTTATGATGATTGCTTCTTCTCGAGGGTGGGTCGGACTTTTTTGCTATCCCCAACATTACGAAACCTTCCCTCAAACCGGATGATTATTTATCACCCTATTTTATACCTCCGATATTCCTTAAATTCCCCATAGCAATCTATAAATCACATCTCCCTCGCCAGGATTGTCTGTGGATCTTTTAGAGGCTGTGCAAAAGTTCTTCATCGACGCCAGTCACTACTTTACGATGATTGCTTCTTCTCGAGGGTGGGTCGGACTTCTTTGGTATCCCCAACATTACGAGACCTTCCCTCAAACCAGATGATTACTTCTCACCCTGTTTTATACCTCTGATTTTCCTAAGATTCCACATAGCAATCTATAAATCACATCTCCCTCGCCAGGATCGCCTGTGGATCTTTTAGAGGCTGTGCAAGAGTTCTTCATCGACGCCAGTCACTATCTTACGATAATTGCTTCTTCTCGAAGGTGGGTCGGACTTCTTTGGTATCCCCAACATTACGAGACCTTTCCTCAAACCAGATGATTACTTCTCACCCTATTTTATACCTCTGATATTCCTAAGATTCCACATAGCAATCTATAAATCACATCTCCCTCGCCAGGATCGTCTGTGGATCTTTTAGAGGCTGTGCAAGAGTTCTTCATCGACGCCAGTCACTATCTTACGATGATTGCTTCTTCTCGAGGGTGGGTCGGACTTCTTTGGTATCCCCAACATTACGAGACCTTGCCACAAATTACGTGGCTACATCTTATACTAGATTCCCCATTGTTGTTTGCAAGTACCATCTCCTTAACCAAAACCGGTTATGGATCTTTTAGAGGCAGTTTAAAAGTTCACCATCGACATCAGCCATGATCTTAAAACATTTATTCCCCTTAAAAGTACGTTGTGTTTTCTTCTTATATATCTGGGGCTTCTGTAGGTTCCCCACACTCGTCTATGAGAACCATCGTCCTTACCAAGACCAGTTGAAGATTCTATATGATCAATTCCAACGATCTACGAAGTGGAATATCTCCTTTATCGGTTGCTTAATACTTAGTACTTCCCCTATGCTTCCCACACTAAATTATTCTTCTTGTGGCCCTTCAGATTTCCCCCATACACCTATAAGTACCACAACCATTGGACGACTTTAATTAATGTATGTGATATTTCAAATTAACGTAAATTCCTTCGTTGGAAACATTGTTTTGTTAGTTCGTACCTAGGTATGTACCTACGTATTCTGACATATTTCATTTAAAGTTCATTGTTGAAGTAAAACATTACGTCAAAACATTTTAGAGGTAACTACGCGTTCTGTTGATGCTTTTTACATCCGCACGCAAGCCCTTAACTTAAACCGGTAAATACGTTAATTAAGAGAGATTAATTTAACCAGGAGCTCCATGCTGTTTTTTGTTGTTTGAAACGTATACTTCGTTATCGACTAATTTATCAGTATTAACTTTTCGTGTCTAGTTATTTGCTATAAAACTGGATAATACTACATAAAAACTAATTAATTCGAAATGTAATAGGCTAGTTTGCATTCAACCTTAATAATTAATTCGTTTCATTAATTAACAGTGACTAACAACGAAAAGAAAGTTTGCTTTTATATGTTTCAAAGAGTTTATTAATTTCTACAATTGTTTCGACGTCTTACGTCTTTTTCAAGAGTACAATGTATACATTGTACTCTTGAAAAAGATAATAAACTCTTTGAAACATATAAAAGCAAACTTTCTTTTCGTTATTAGTGTTAAAAATGTTTCATAATTCTCCTACTGCATCATTAGTTAATATAATTAACAGTGATGTTGTGAATTATTACGTTATATTTCTTTGAAAGGGGAAACCGATAGGTACCTAATTGTAACTGTACTGTTTAACTATCCCTTTTATCTTGGTTGATCTTTTTATTGGGTTTCGATTTAACCTCAATTATTATTCGTTACCTCCTCAAAGAGAGTCAGTCGTAATTACGTTAATGTTCATTTTCTTTCTCTAATAATTACCTTCACAAAATGCTCGCAATTTTTAAGCCCTCTTCGAAACTTAATGTTTCCAATTGAATTTTAAACACAACATTAAGGGCTTTTGGTGTAAAATTTAGGATATGCAACAATTTTCTTTTGCCAATCCCTGAGGATTTAGTTATTTTATTCAATTCAATTTATTTGCGATCCAAGTTAACGTCCCTTTGAAAAACCCATCAGGGACACCCCCTCTATCCTTATTCATTATTTATGGTAATGACAGAAGAAAATTGTTAAATTGTACTCAACTTCTCAAATTTTCTCAAGAGTTTTTCCCCTGGCTCCTCCACCATAAATTCCTACACGACTAAACCGCCACCTAATTTAAAATTTGGCAATTAATTAGTAGATTTATTACGTAATAACACTGTCTGAATATGACAAAACCGTCTCGAACTTTGCATATACTCGCTTACGTTCTTGTTATCTTTCACACCTACCAGTAGGTATGGTGAGTAGAGTAGGTTTGTGAAGAAGCAACAAACGCCTCCGATGATTTATTTCTCGCTATTTAAACCAAGCAAGCGAGCTTACACATAACGGTCTAATAATAAGGGTACGATGGTGTTAGGTGGGCGCGTAGGGGTGACAACAGGATGCAAGGAGACTCTGACTCCCCTTCTATTATTAGATCACGATATGAGTCACGCATGCACTACCACGGATTAGTAATCGACGTAGGTGTCCAAGATAAGGAAGACCAACCACCAGGAAGCAATATTGGAAAGGTTTATGTATCTATACGTATATCTATTTTGTGAAGATAATTAAAACAAACTCAAAGTCAGCATTCTGCTATCTAACATATAATAGTGCCCCACCAGGACAGGGAAAGGAATAAACTAATAGGATAATAGACAGTGATCTATTGCATGGCCATTTTGGGGTGATTCATTAAGAATTATTGTCCGCCCTTAGCCTAGCTATCTGTCAGGCTTTTCTTTTTTTTTTTTTAATACAAAATTTCCATTTGGAAACGTAATGCATAAATTAAAAATAATTTATTCAACATACGCAGTTATTTATATCTCATTTATTTACTTTACTGTCTATTATCGGTTGTATCCTATCAGATACATAATACACATTTGTATGGGCGTAGAATATTTCCAACTGCTTCCGGAAACTTCCAAAAAGCTGCTGCTGCATCAAAGAAGTCGCTAATCAGAGCCTGACTAATCTTAATTTGCGTCTGTGGGCCTCAGGACTGTTAGGTCCGGCCCTGCATTAATAAGTTTATTTTCAAGTGATTATTGTGGTGTATTAAGGTGCAAATGTACATTTGTAGGTAATATCGAGTAATGCGGAGATATTCAGGTTGTAAAGATGCATATGAAAATGACATTTGCGACAGAGGCACAAAGTAATAATTCTTTATTGCTCGTTGAAAGGAAATACGTCGTTTACTTTATTGCTCGACAAGGATATGGGTTCCCAGTTGGCTCGGAGATAGTCCTCTAGTGTGGCAACAGGAATGCTCTTTGTAACTTTACAGGGAGTCGATCGGCGAATTGCTTCATCCACACTCACTCACACTTAATACATCCTTGGGTACTAAACGTAAAAGTTTTTTAAGACTTGAGGCCAACTTTGTAACTTTAACGAACTACTACACTTTACGAATGAATTACATGGCTAACTGCGTTTAAAATAACCTGTTGGTAACAAGGGATGCTACTTAACGCAATTAATCGGTTTGAATTGATCATCAAATTTATATTCCTTGTTGTCAGGAGAAAGTCACTAAAATATTACTTCCGGAAGCTTCCAAGAAGTTTAACTTTCTGCACGACTTATGGCGACCAATCGCCGGTTCTTAGGACGCATAAAGGGTGGTTCGCAGAATTCGTTTCAAAAGAAAAATTCGCCCCTTTAATATTTGTTAATAAAAATTTCTTATGCTTTTTAATTATCTGTTCAAGAACTTTTCTAATTTCAATCAAGAACTATAATTAGCAAAATAAATTTCGAAAACTTAATGCTCCACAGGTAAACAAAAAATTTATTTAATTTGAAGTTTCAGTGCACAAGAGGGTGTTATTTCACTAATTTACCACTTCACTAATTCAAACAGTTTTTTTTTTGGCTTCCTGGCAAAATTCATGATCAAATGAAAATTCTAGCGAGCTAAATATGTTTGTTGGTAAATACATACATACAGGGTGATTAATTTTCAAAACTCATGCGCCAACTGTGTAATCAGGATACAGAAACTAAATGATCATATAAATATTTTTAATATTGTATATACGTAGTTCAAGGGTCACCCTGATGTTTTTGTGCGGATTTCGAGCATACGTCGGACAATAAACCCGGAGCCCTTTTGACCTCTCTCCCATTTATTTGCTAAACGAACCGAGAGCTCTCAACTGATGCTGTATTATTACCCGAACAATACCAATTATATTGTCGTAGTAAAACACTAAATTGATTGTGAATTATTCTTTCGTCACTAACGACATTGTACAAGTGGAACATGTGCCACTCGTAAAAGGAGGTTAACAGGCAAATTAAATGACCCACTTTTGTAAATAAAAAACAATAGCAGAAAAGTCAGAACGACCGACGTGGAGCGAGCGTACAAAAATTATTGTATCGACCTTTTTCCCCTACCATTCAAGAGCAATAACTAACCCCTGGGCTCTGCACCAATCGACTCAATAATCTTGTTGTGGTTTTGTAGATCTAAATCCAAAAATACATAACTAGGGGTATTGTCGGTCTAACAAATCCCAAAAACTTATAACAAAGTGACTATGTTAAAGTCGAATTCAATTTTACTATTCGGATCGGTTCCGAAAGAGTTCCGCTCTGTAATGTCGTCGTTATAAAGGAAATTACTTTTCGAAATTCTGTCATACGATTTGACAATGACTTTCTCGTGGCGGTGGCTAATCCGAAACTTTGCTTATACGACATTGTGTTGTGTGTATTATCAGTTGTAAAACGATAGGGGAACCCAGTTCGAGAGCTTAAAATATTTAAAATCGAATTCGTTTAATCCGATCGCCGATCGACATTTCGTATTCAAACGCCTCAATTTCAAAAGAACCGCGTCGCGTCTGAAACGGTAGCACCGCAACACGTTCACATTCTAGGGATGAAATTCAATATATGTACCACACTGTCTGAAAACCATTAAAATTTTTAATCAGTTCCAAACGGCCCGACTCGTCGCGGGATTGTGTCATACGTATAACTGATGATATGCTCGTGAAAAGAAGAACCTGGTAAAAAAAGGGGGGGGAGTAGGTACGTGACCACGCCACCACAACCATTGCAGCATTGGAAGAAAGGGAAAAACGAAAGCTTTTTGTTGTTTTCAGACTCTCTCCTATGGTGCTTTTATTTTATGAAACACACGACACAGAAAAATTGAGACCCGAAATAGACAAAAAAATTAATACAGAGGAATATAAAACAGCCAGGGATGATTTTAGGTCAAGTTTTTGTGATTGTACTGTATTTACTTAGATCAAGAGAAATAAACCATGAGAAATAGGCTAAGGTGATGAAACGGGTAACTATTTTCATTCAGGAAGTAGAGAGAACCGAAACAATGATAGACATAGAAATTAGGTCCGGATTCAGGGGGAGATACAAGAGTGTAGGTACTTAGCCCAAGCATCAATTTAAGGGAGCATTTTCCTCCTATCCAAGTTCAAGTGTTATTGAAAATACTAAGGAAACCAATACCTTTCCATTAGGGCCAAATAAAAAAAAGGGAGGGAGTGGCAATTAAACTTTTACCCTCACCCTCAAATATTTCCAAATAGATCTGAGTCTGATGGCAATAAACTTCCACCAAAATTGGTCCTAGAAAGCAAAAAATAAAAAGATATTATAAAGTGTAAGTAATTGTTTCTTTATTGAAAATTATAGAGAATCATATTATGTATTAAAATGTAAATAACTTGTCTTCGATTTTTTAAAAGTATTTATTTCCAATAATCTACTTTCCAGGTATGCTGAACTTACAAAGGCCGTTTAACTCATGCTCCATTTCATCACCCTCCAGTTGTCATCCTCAGGTATGAGAGTCGACCTAGAAATCACGACCCCATTGAAAAATCTTAATGTAAGTTTAGTAATCGATTTATCTATCTATACCTGTATTTGTATTTGTATCGGATATCAGTGAATTTTTTTTATTATCGTATTATCTGCTCTCTTTCTAAAATTCAAATCAAGAGGGTAGCTTGAAAAAGTTCACTAACTCTAACTTCTTCTGATATGATCGAGGCTGAGATCACAGTGTTACGAAACATTATTGTAAAGTTGAGTTGTTAGTTTGAACCAGGAAATGTCAAAGTTTTCGTAAATTTTAATTAAAATTCCAATTAAACGATAGCTTCGTGAATATCGAAAGTAGGCGCGTTAATTAGCTCACCCTTTAATTAGTCAGCTAATTCCAGAAAATCGTACAATTGGAAGAGAGAATTTCGAAATTTTCATAACGAACGTATACTTCACTTCGGCCACAACCATAGAGTTTTATTATTAACAAATAAATAAACTGGAGCCTAATGACGTCACTTGGTAAAAAATCATAAAATTAATACACTTGGAATTTGTTTGCCCAAACTTCTAAAGAATCCTATGAGATTTATAGCAAATAAAATTAAATGGGTAACATTTCTATCACATGGGTTTATCTAGTCACTTATTTGCATTTGCCTAAAACAAATTCTAATTTAAATTTTCCAATTCGTCGAGTATCGACTAAAATCCATTGCAGAGTTTGTATGAATGTTTCTGTGTTAGGTAGGTATTAGATTACACCGAAACCGACATGTATGAATGGAGTCTACGTATGTAGGTAACTTATGTAAAGCCAAAATACCTAACGTGGAGCTTCCACGTAGCTCTATACATAGGTAAACGTTCGTTGGTACACAATGCTCCCCGTTTCGACTTCCCAACTCTATCGACAGTCGACCAAAAATTGAACGAAAACATTCCGCGTTGCTTGATGCGAACGGAAGAATCGTGACTTTGTACATATATTCGAATTTTACTAGACAGACGTAATTATAAATTGAAACGCTCGTATTATTATTATTATTTTCGTCCAAAGTTCTCCTCCTGGTAACTTATAAATGAATCAGACTCAGTTGGTGTTTGTGTTCTTTGGAGTTTCACAACACAAAAAGAATAACTTCCTTAACAATTGGGCCTTCAAACTTTCAATAAAGTTTGTCAATTTTGTTAAAGAATTAAATAAAAAGTTTCAGGGACACCTATTCTTTGGTTATAAATAAATTTTGTCGGCATGGATCACTGTCTAAACCATTATTTATTTTTATTTAACATTTTAACCGGTAATACTTACAAAGGGAACTAAAAAATGGCAGAAAACTTAAGAGCATTTGGATGAGTGAGAAAGGTTACTCTCTTCACCACCTTAATTTTATTTAACTCACTTGGCGTCCATATTACTGCTATTACTTCACAAATTACCCACTGACCTGGTGTTACCATCTTTGGCTGATCATTTTAAGGGTAACTTTTGCAACAAAAACTTATTCTTATGAACCAAACAGATTTTTTTACATTAATAATTGGAGGGGAATGTAAAAAACAGTAAGAAACTTGGAGTATTACTGTGGGTGCAAAAAAAATGACCCTTTTCACAGCCTTAACTCTTTCTAATTTAGTTGTAGTCTATTTTAGTGCTATTACTCATTAAATGACCTACTGACCTGATGTTTACATCCCTTCACGTTGGCTACTCATCGTCAGAGTATATTTTGCAACAAAAACTTATTCTTATGAACCAAACAGATTTTTTTACATTAATAATTGAGAGGGGAATGTGGGAAATAGTAAGAAATTTGAAACATTACTTTGTATGCAAAATGTTACCCCTCTCACTACCTTAACTGTATATTATGTTTGACTGTAATTTTACAGTATTTCTCCCACCAATACCTTAAAAATTATTTAGATAGTTATTAAAACGTATCAGCTTTTAGCTTTTTAATTTAATCCCTTTCTTCTTTTACTTTCAAAAGAAACGGGTAGTTAATTTCAAATCTAATCAGATTCGCGAAACGGAAACAAACGAGAAGCAACAAATCTTGTACGCTTGGCCACACGTTCCTCCACGTCTATAGAATCGCTTCGTCGGCTTACATACACAACATATACATAGATACATAAGAAGAAGCTCGATCGTTATGTATTTATGTATATTATGTGCATGTAGTAGTCTATTGTAAGTCAGATATGAGAGGGCTTGGGTGACCCTAATGAGCGCGTTCTGGGAATTTTGGCCGCAGATTTGATTTAGCTCCTTAAATTGAGTTAAAGTCGAAAGCCCCTAACGAATTCTAATTCCTTCGTACATCTACATAGCTGTGTGTGTATATACGTACTGTATATTTATATATGTATTGTACGTCTTAAGCGCCCCGAGCACACCCCTCAAGCCCTCACGTTAACCGTTTTGCAAATGCAAATGTCACTTGCCACTCGTAATGTTCAATAAAATATATTCCAAGTTTGCCTAACAAGGTCAATAAAGTTTAGCTAACGCCTATACGAACCGCATATTTGAGGTACGCATTATATAATTAGGGATTTTTGAAAAAGGGGGAAATCGTTTCGTCCCCATCTACAGGCAGCTTTTGCTCATAAAATTGTTGTACGAATCTATCCCTTCTTAACCAGCATCATCCACTAACTCCAATGATTCCCAAGAAGAGACGGAGTGGTTTGTCTCCATACCCCACCACTTTGCATCATAGTGGAGGTCGTTAGAAGAGCCAGTGTACGTGCAGCACCACGTGGAGATGGACGCAAAAAGATTTTGGTGCAGAATTTGTTAAAAACTTAAAATATTATATCTTGATAATTGAGTAGGGCAAAATAAAGGTCACTGATAGGTACTCGGGTTCGTGTGATTCTTCATTTGTATTTTTGGCGTAGAAAAAATCTACACATTTAAATTTTTACTTCCTTCGTATAATGGTTTCGAAATGGTCCTTCATACAAAACGTGTATCGGATATTTAGGCCCCAGTTTTATGTGGTTCATAAACGTGTTCGCCATTATAGAATGTTTTGCTGTATAAAACAGGCCGTTCCCAGTTTTCTAATAAACCAGGTTGGGTGAAATTTTAACGTTCCAAAATAAACAGAACGGCAATAAATTCGAAGACGTGGCAGTGGTGACGACAGTGAGTACAAAGACGCATGAAAAGGCTAATGCACTGTACACAAGAAAGCTTTCCAGTTGACGCCACTCGTGTCGTACGTGATCTTGCGAGTTATTTGTCTTTTATTGCGACGAAGAATTAATTCCGTATCATCCCTCTTTTCTGTGTTCTTCACCCCGGCCGACGGGCTCGGCAAGCGATTTCTCTATACACACACCATGTCTACGATGAATGCACAAAATGGAATATCCTAAAATTGTAAAATATCGTTCTCGTTGTTTGCTTGCTGGTGCATCGGAATGGCGACAACGCGAAACGAGTGCGACGAACGTTTTATGAGTCCACCGGTCGTTAAATCCCTCAACTTTACTGAACTCGTAATATCTTAATAGTGTCGTGAATTCCAGATATGGTATTCGTTTAATAAAATACAAAACAAGATGCATACGTGCTGTAATGCGGTGTTAGTTGTGGTGACGAGGAAGAATGACCAGAAAACCACACGGTTTAGAAAGTTCAAGAACTTGGATATGCAAAAAGTCAAAATTTCAATCCTCAGGAGGATTCAGAATTCCTGAAAGATTTACGTTTTCAAGTCAAAACTATAAAGACCAGAAGGGTCTAAATGATTTGGACGTGCAGAAAGTCGAACCACAAAGTTGAGGAGGATCCAGAACTCAGGGATTTAAGATGGCAGAAAATGAAAACCGTAAAGCTCAGGAGGATTTAAAATTCCGCAGGGGTTTGAAATTGCAAAAGGTCAAAACCATAAAGCTCAAGACGATCCAGAACTCTTAAGGGATTTGAGTTTAGAGAAAGTCAAAACTATAAATCTCAGAGGATCCCGAATTCCTCAAGGATTTAAATTAGCAGAAATTTAAAACCATAAAGCTCAGGAGGATCCAGAATTATTGAAGGATTTGAGTTTGCACTAAGTCAAAACTATAAAGCTCAGAAGGATCCAGAATTCCTCCAAGATTTGGGGTTGCAGAAAGTCAAAACTATAAATTTCAGAGGATCCCGAATCCTAAGGATTTAAATTAGCAGAAATTAAGAACCATAAAGTTCAGAAGGATCCAGAATTCTTAAAGGATTTGAGTTTGTACTAAGTCAAAACTACAAAGCTCAGGAGGATCCAGAATTCCTCCAAGATTTGGGGTTGCAGAAAGTCAAAACTATTTCTAGATGGAATACGACACATCCAGAGCTCTGAAGTTGATCAATATAGTGAACCACAATCTTAAACTCCTCAACAAGAAAATTCCCTAACACCCTCTTCCATTAAGACCCATTTTACCCCAAAGGCAAACGGTATTGGAAACATTCAACTGTAGGTAACTGTTAGCAAACCCATCGACACCTTCCTTTATGGAAAGTTGCTGTTATTATCAGATATCTAGTCCATTGTTAACGTAGAACGTTGTGTATAATGGCCATAATCCCCTTACCGCCGTCGATGTTATCGCAGATGTTTTTAATAGTGCCATCAATTTCCATACAAGCACCCAATTGTTTGCCGACATGTCGCAGCAGCGTTAGAACTATACGGTACAAATAAAAGCGCGAGAAAGATGGAAAGATCGCCGTGTCACGAACGGGAGAAAAGGTATCGGATTACCACGAGATCCCGCGGGGGTGCACACTATACGCCATACCCCTTCGTGAAATCATTAAACTCACGGCGGGTAAGCGAAGAGAAAATCCATTTCACAGCAAGACATCCGTTGTTAATAATGTTATGATCTTGGTTTATTTGTGACCTTGTTTTCTGCTCTTCTTCATCGTAATAGAACAAGTCAAAAACGCTAAACACATTTCTAGAATATCAAAATGTTTGGTGTTGGATAAACGATTAAGTCTGTGTTAAACTTTAAAGTGTCTTCATTCCCCTGTAAACAAAAGAAGTACACAATTCGTATTCTTGCAACAGCGAAATGCCAATTTATAGAACCGTGGCGTTGTTGCGACACACTGAAAATGTTAAAGAAGCTCTCGAATCGCACCGAGGAGTATAAACGGAACAGTCGTAGAGCTTTAGGGAAAAATAAGGACCTGCCAGATGAATTGAATACGAATATTTACATTAAATAAAGCACATACCGGAGGGTGTTGCTACGGAAAATTTTCATTCAGCATTTTATTATTTTCAAAAGTAAAATTCGAGAAAACGTGTACCTACTTTATAAAGGGATTACGAGTGTTAGAAACCCACTTTATAGTAAATCATATTGGCAATATAAACACTTTGAACTGCTGTTAGTACCTGGAGAAAATTTGTTCCTCAAAGTCTCTGTAGCTACTGAGTGCAGATCTTTCTTTTTACGTTTTCGCGGAAGAGGGGAAGTCTTCATAGACACACAGCCGTCTGTACGATTGGGTGGTGTCGGATTCCCGAGGAAGGTGTCCTCGGACCTACCGACTAAAACCCCTCTACCTAAAGGCCGTTCTAGGACCGATAGTGTCGATCCTCTTCAGCTGAGTGCAGAGCTTAAACTTAAACTTTTAAACTTTTGAGTGTTTCATTCCCACCATATTGTTGGGCGGGCTATCCCCCCCGACCTAGACTTTTGTGCAAACTCGGAGGGTTAGGGCGGAAGGCCCTTTCAGCCTCCTTTAGGAATAGTGGGAATGGGTTGGTGATGGTTGGGGGAAGAAAGATTAGAGGGACGAAATGATTACAGAAGAGAAGTAAAAGACTATCTGTGGAATATTACTACCCCAGCATTTGCCCAAATGATCCAAGGAAACCACAGAAAAACTTGAACCAGAGTAGCCGGCCCCGAAATCGAGCCGGTGACCTCCCGAATGCTAAGCAATAATCTAGACCACTAGCCCATGCCACTCGGTGTGCAGAACTTCTATCGGTCGGTGTTATAGATGCGGGAGACTGGGTCCTTTGCATATTCATCGTGTTTGTTGGAGGGGATTTTTCACTGGATTGGCATTTTGGAATATATCTCCTTGGTGTTTTGGTTAGTCGCTTTTAGCGAGGCGATCTCAGGGTTTGGGTGAAGGTTCAAGTTTTCTGTGAAGTTGGATGTCAGTTTTTCGAGAAATTCTTCAAATGGGGTTATCTCCATTTGTTTCTGATGTACCAGGGGGCGCCCAGGGTTGTCCTGATTATTCTGTTTTGCAGGCTGCATAGTGTTTTGGTTGATGCTGCGTGTTTCCAGATGACGGAACCGTACGACATTATTGGACGAATGTACACCTTGTAAATTCTTATCTTGGTGTTGTTGCTCAGTTTGCTGTTCTTGCACAGGAGTGGATAGAGGAGTCTGAAGGCTGTTTGTCCTTTTCTTCTTGTGTTTTGAATATGTTTGGAGTAGTTCAGTCTTCTGTCCAAGGTGATGCCGAGATATTTGACGAAGTTTTTTAGATGGACTTTGGTTCCCTTGAAGACAATGTCGTTGTCCGGTGATCTGAGCTTTCTGTTGAAGCAAATAGCCTCAGTTTTTATTTCGTTCGTTTTAATTCTCCATGCGTTGAACCAATTCTCGAGTTCGATGAGGTAGTCGTTTAGTCTTTTCGTACTTGGGCTTGTGCAGCTATGAGAGTGTCGTCAGCATATTGTGCAATGAATATGTCTTCCCGGGTGGGTATGTCCGTAGTGCAGAGAAGGTAGAGGATCAGTCCTATGAGGGAGCCTTGTGGGACTCCGAACTTGGGGGTCACCGATACTTATACGACAAACCGGTAGGCGTGGCGTCGAATCTACCAATGATCCAAACAAAAAGGTCGACAACGCTACCTTACCACATTGAGGAGTGGGGGTATATATTTGCTGCTTTTGTGACACATTCTGGATACCGAGCGGCATGGTCTAGTCGTCTAGATCATTGCTTAGCATTCGGGAGGTCGCCGGTTTGATTCCGGGGCAGACTACGCTGGTCCAAGTTTTTCTGTGGTTTTCTTGGATCATTTAGGCAAATGCTGGGGTAGTAATATTCCACAGATAGTCTTTCACTTCTCTTCTGTCTTCATTTCGTCCGTCTCATCTTTCTTCCTCTACACCACCACCTATCCATTCCCACTATTCCTAAAGGAGGCTGAAGGGGGCCTTCCGCCTTACCCCTCCAACTCCTCTGGGGGGGGCAGCCAGCTCACAAATATTGGTGGGAATAAAACACATAAAAGCTTTTTTTTAAGGCGAAAAGTAGTGTTTATTCATCATTCCTGCGACGCAATGAGGAGGGGGCTCAAAGCCGGTTCTGTCGAGAATTTAACAAGTTTGGTAAAAATTGCCTGTAAAAGCGATTTCGCAATGAATGGAGAGGAAGCTTTATCAGCCAAAGGTCACAGTTTAACAACGATTAATTAAGGTACTTCAGGTGTTAATTAAAAACGAATCACACACAATTACGATAATTTAATTCGCTTAAACTCGGTAAAGTTGTTTGATATAGTGGCTCTTCCAAACTACACAATTGCGGAACATTTACTGCAATCTTTATTATCGTTTTCCATTAGTACCTACCATACAATTCCAAACAATAGGTCGAATGTAACAACGTCACAGTCGTTTATTTACAGATAATAACGTAAGTAGCACTTCGCTGATCAATTTATTGGGTAACGCATTAGAGTATTATGTTTGTCATAAATTTCACAAGAGTTTTGTTACTTTCAAATTAACTGATATTTATCAATTTCCCAATCCGTACTTCCCCCACTATTATTTAGTGCCCCGGATTTCGTTGACCACGTTGTGATCATTCACAAGCTCTGTTGGAGACACGGCTATGTAGATATGTGTCAAAGGAAGCGTGTAAGGGATGGTTAGCTGGGCATTCCAATGTTTACATTGCAGAAATATTTTATCGGTTTAGTTAGTTTCAAATTCGCCAAAGGGAGAACCCTCGTAAATGCTACCCGTTATCAAGCGACATTCTGTAACATACCTGAGAGACACTGCGTGTGTTTGCACAGGATAGTTGACCCGAGTCAATATTTTCCTGTGGATACGCATATATTAATAGTGACATTTGCACTAACTATTAATAAATAAACAATCTCAACAGAAATGATCAATGATGGAAGAAAATGATATTCGCTAGAAGAGGAGCGAGCTTATGTTCGTGTGCTCGGAAATTTAGTTACAAGTCATTGCACTCCCCAGTGTCAAAGCTTATGACTATCTGAAACCCAAGGTTTATGCATATGTCACCTGTAAGGGCCGGCTTTGTTGTGGACACCACACAGCACATTTTTAAGTGACTATATTGATCATATACACACTCTATTGGTTAAATAATTTTCACACGATACACCAGGGAGTATTCCATTTGCAAAGTAGATGCATCTACCTGTATGTAATGTTCTTCCGAAATGACGGCAGTATCTGGAGGAATGGATAATGAAGTCCAAAAATACAAATGAACAGAAAAAAAATATGATGACATTCTCTTGCCGGAATAGTTGAGCTCATCATTCTATTACGCTCCAGTTGTTTTCCTCGTCGTTTGAACGGCATCCAGTTGACGACATTAGAGCATCGGGAAAAATGACGAGGGAGAGGGTTGAAAAATGAAAAGTACGATAGAATGCGATAAAGCAGACTGCTGCAGTGGTAGGAATTACGTATAATAATGGTAGTGTAGTAGATGCCTATGTAGTTATATCTCTCGTCCAACCGGTCGGGATTAAAAAATGCCCTCTCGTTTGGGTAAATTTTGGTTCGAACAATGGTTCGGGAAATTCCGAATTAAAACGTATGGTTGTCAGAGTTTAATAACGGACTTCGTCGCACTCACCGTGTCGGAAATACGGCTTTGTAATGGCCAAATTGATAGTCCGTCTGGTCTGGCCTCCACCCACCCACCTCCTCATGGTGCCGTGGGGGTGACTAATACCACACTTATTCAGTGTGTCAATTATGTCATTTTGAATAACGAATATATCCCTTAATACCTAAAAAGTTGTTTTACAATCGGATATATCGCATAAGAACTGAATTTAAAAAAAATTATATTATCTTTCTTTAGAGAAAATTGGACTTGACTTTCCACTAGCTTGTAAATTAAATACTAGATTCGGTTCCTAAGTTAAAGCCATACATAGCCGGACTTATTAAAATTAAAACACCACTGTTAAAGCAGCATCTTTAAAAATGTTCTTTAAGAATCCAAAATGAAGTTCTAATGGCGTAATGCAGTGCATTTAAATCCGTTAGAATGAAGAAATTAATTTGGAAATCTTCAAGGGTGAGTTTAGAATCGACGACCTATGTACAAGCAGGTACTATAGATATGTACGTGAATAAAACTCGAAGTAAATTTCGAGAAATGTAAATAGCTTCTTGGAATCCTAAATCTTACCAGCATATTTTTATTAACCATTCCTAAAGAGTACTCTCTCGCTGGGATTATTAAAAATTCATAAGCCGCCGAACATAACATTATTTTTGTCTGCCGGAGCAGTCAAAGTTCGTGTAGAGAGGATTATCTGATATTACAGAAGAACGTGAGGCTAAAGTATACGTCTGAACGAACCTACACATTTTAAATTATTTTAAGAAAATATAAGTATACGGTATAAAAAAAAAGAAAATGTAACGGGAAGATAATAATTGAGAAAGTTATTACTGTAATATAATGACATTTAAGTATGTACTTAGGAAAGAGGATAATAATTTAAACATCTAGTGATATTTACTAATAATAGTAATTGCAAGTAGTATTTGGGGAATAGGGCAAAGGCTTTGTAAGAACGAAGGGAAAATGGTGAGTATCAGAAGTGTAGCATTATATGGTGTATGGAAGTATAGGGATGGGAAGAACAGGAATAGGAACAAGTGGAATGATTATATAAGAAATATATGAAGTGGGTAGTTAACTAAGATAGAAAGACACCAGACTTAGTGATTAAAAGAAATTGTAGAGAAGACTAGGAAAAGGGTGGTTTAATACAAAAGGAAACTGAAAATTTCGGAGATGAGGACATAAGAAAGAAGGTGTGGAAGAAAAGAATCCGGAATCAAAAATAGTATGATAAGAAAAGGGATGATGCTTTGAAGAAAGTATGTTTAAGTCAAGAGCAATTAAATGAATGGGGTAGTTTAGGAATGGATGTAGTTTGTGAAGGTAGGATGTAATGAAATTATAAGAGGAGATGATTTGAGGAGATTAGATAGATCAAAATATGTTGAAAATATTAGAAAGTTATTTCGGGAAAATTAGCAAGGAGAATGAAAGCAGAGAATGGAAGTATTGGATAAGGGATGAAGACTGAGTATGCAAAATTTATGAAAGGGGAGAAGAAACTTTAATGCATGTGTTGAGGGGATGTGACGAAAGGAGAGAAAAGGAGGAATGTAAGAGGTTGTTAAGTAAGGAAGATGGTATGACCCTTTTAAAACAATTTGTTAAAAAATAAATGGAAGTAAAATAAAAAATAAAGAATGTTTGATAATTAAAAACTGAGGGGTTTCTTCTAAAAGGTATTATTACAAAAAATGGGGTTGGTAGGATTTTTTCAATTTTTTGTTTTGGTTAGCAATTGTGTACATACATAATATAACTCCATGTTATTATCACCAGATGGCGATGTGGTGTCTGTTCCTAGCTGTTATATTATCTCCCCCTTATGAAATAACATTGATTTCGTCGGTATTTTATTGAGTTTGCTTATGAAAACTAATAAGTCCAAAATAGCAATCTTTCAATATTGTATTGAAACGGGGTTAATAAAATGTAAAACAAATTTTATATGAGACAGGAACAGTATCAAATTTTTAATGAGTGTTTAACTTTGTTTAAAAAGATATTTGACTTGCATAGAAAGACATCTATATATTTCAAAATCGGGTTATCGTCAAAAGCTAAATCGGCAACGTAAATTAGGTAATTTGTTCGTATTAGTCACAATGCGTTCATTTTTGATGTTTTATTATTCATCCTCCACGTTGAAATCACTTCCAACATTGTTAATTATTAAACGAGTCCGCCGGCTGTTTAATCCATTAAACGAATATGGAGCAGTAGGAGTATCGTTATTATGTATACAAGTATACATGTATATAGATACACATTATTATATATCGTGTGTGCGAGAGAAAAGGGGGCGTCAGTGGTATTTAAACATTACCTTCGTCTCGTTTAAAAACGAGGACGATTCGTCCGCATTGGCGGGGTGGAAATATCCTCGTTGCCAACAGGGAGAAAATTAAGTCCATTCCCAAGATCATTATTCTTTGCTAAAATCGTTCCATTAACTGGAAGAAGAATTAAGGTCGCGGACTTGGACGAGTTATGTACTTGAATGGACTCTAATAAAAAGCGTGGCTCTCTAAAGCGACTCTTTCCTGCGCGTCGTGACTCGATTTTTCACTTAAGAAAGCAACAATTCGTATAGAGCGACAGACGGCGGGACAAGAGTGGGAAAAAGCAACCACCAGCACGAAATGTTCTTTAGCTAACTGAGTACAAGAATGTACCTACTGCTGAATTATTAACCCAACTATTCATTATTCACGTTTTCTTGCTGTAAGCACATTTCCTTTCTGGAACAATCCCTGCATTTGTTATTGTTATTGTCGGTGGTGGTGGGCAGGATGCGAGAGTTGGCAGGCCGTGAAAAATTGAAACATCTACCCTACGGAACGTTAGGGTTAAAGAAATATTCACGGACCGGTCTCTGGCGACCTAATAGGCCTGATAAAGAATTTATTCAATTGAAAAGACCATTGCAAAACGGGCAAGTGGGACTTTATTCATGCAACATGCCCAAAATAAAACAAACCGGAAATGGGGCCTTGGACCCTAGGATAATATCTGAGGAACTCTTAGAATTAATTATTCATTCGCCAAAGGTTTTTAGGTTGACGTACTGCAGGTTACTTTTTCCTAGTTAATGCTCCTTAATGAGTAATCTCAGTTACAAAGGGGTAGATAAAGAAATATGGCATCGACAAATGAGGGGATGGTAATAATTAGAGAGACTGACATGAAGAGTGAAAGACTCTCTGTTCGTGGAATATTGATACCCAGAAGTCCATTCTGTTGGGTGTGCTGTTTCACAGGCCTCCAAAGTGGTACAAAAGAGTTGATGAACCAAAATCCATCGAAGGTCTTCTTAAGGAATCTTCGAAATCGATGAGTGGTTCTGAATGGAGATAAAGGGACGATCTGGACTAGACGAAGATAGTGAAAAGTGAAAGATCGTCTATTCCTGGTATACTAATGCCCAGAAGTTCATTCTGATGGGTGTGCTGTTTCACAGGCCTCCAAAGTGGTACAAAAGAGTTGATGAACCAGAAATCCATCGAAGGTCTTCTTTAGGAATCTTCGAAATGGGTGAGTGGTTCTGAATGGAGATAATGAGACGATCTGGACTAGACGAAGATAGTGATAAAGTGAAAGATCGTCTATTCTTGGTATACTAATGCCAAGAAGTTCATTCTGATGGGTGTGCTGTTTCACAGGCTTCCAAAGTGGTACAAAAGAGTTGATGAACCAGAAATCCATCGAAGGTCTTCTTAAGGAATCTGCGAAATGGGCAAATGGTTCTGAATGGAGATAATTAGACGATTTGGACTAGACGACGATAGTAAAATAGTGAAAGATTGTCTATTCCTGGTATATTAATGCCCAGAAGTTCATTCTGATGGGTGTGCTGTTTCACAGGCCGCCAAAGTGGTACAAAAGAGTTAATGAACCAGAAATCCATCGAAGGTCTTCTTAAGGAATCTGTGAAATGGGAAGGTGGTTCTGAATGGAGATAATGAGACGATCTGGACTAGACGAAGATAGTGATAAAGTGAAAGATCGTCTATTCTTGGTATACTAATGCCAAGAATTTCATTCTGATGGGTGTGCTGTTTCACAGGCTTCCAAAGTGGTACAAAAGAGTTGATGAACCAGAAATCCATCGAAGGTCTTCTTAAGGAATCTGCGAAATGGGCAAATGGTTCTGAATGGAGATAATTAGACGATTTGGACTAGACGACGATGGTAAAATAGTGAAAGATTGTCTATTCCTGGTATATTAATGCCCAGAAGTTCATTCTGATGGGTGTGCTGTTTCACAGGTCTCCAAAGTGGTACAAAAGAGTTGATGAACCAGAAATCCATCGAAGGTCTTCTAAAGGAATCTTCGAAATGGGAAGGTGGTTCTGAATGGAGATAATGAAACGATCTGGACTAGACGAAGACAGTGGAAAAGTAAAAGATTGTCGATCCCTAGAGTACCGATATTCACAAGCTTAGTTGCTGAATTGATCTAGATTCTGGTACAAAAGTGTGGGCAGAGAAGAGGGCCGTCCGAAGTCTTCTTCAGGTATGGTGGAAGTTGGAAAGGACTAGATGGAGACAGTGGAAGATTATAACACTATCTACCACTAGAATATTAATACCCACAAGCTCATGCTGCTGGGTGTACTATTTCATTAATCTTCAGGGTAGTACAAAGGACTTGATGGTGCAGAAATCCAACTGAGGTCTTTTCAAAGATTCTCGGAATTGGGTAGGAGTTTCTACAAGAAGAGAAAGAGACGATCCGGACTAGATGAAGACAATGGAGGTGTGGAAAACCATCCCTGGAATATTGATATCCACTTGCTGATCATGCTGAGTGATCTGATTCATTGATCTGCAAAGCTTTGGGGAAGTAGTGGTGATTGAAAGAAATGTGACGATGCTAGTTAAATGAAAACGGCGAAAAAATGGATAAAGTTTTAATTTCTTTCATGGGGACGAGTTAAAAAGTCTTGTCGTACACAGGAGAGGGTAAAATGTGAAAAGTGTCTTTGTTTAGGGATGACGCACCCTGAATCAAAAAGGTGATAGAAACATACAGCGCTGACGGTTTCGTTTTTGTAAATAGTCGCAATTTACGTAGAAATTTAAAGAGTCAACGTAAGACATTGCAAAGCCCCTGGCGCTCCCGTACCACTGAATAATTTCGTATTTTATTCATAATTCAAAGCTATACATGTGAAGCGAGTTGAAATTTATGGTGATCCCGCTTTTATGTGATAGTAGCGCTGTTTTTAAAATCAGGAACATTCGCCGTAATTTTTGCAATTTTCCGTACAAGGCTCTCCGAATAAAAGAGATTGCTTATATAATACATAAGTGTATATTTCACTTTTTCATACATACATACATACATTTACGTCTAAGTATATTATTGTATATACAGAACACGAAACCATTTAAATTTTGCGAGACGGTTACTGCTCCAATTTCAAATTTATGACCGCACTTCTGATGCAACTAACAAGTCCATAAAATAGCAGAGCCACCTTGAATCCCAAATCCGGGGAAAAGGGAAAATTATTCTCACAAATCATCCCTTAATTTCGCAAAACGAAAAAAAAAATATTTATTCAATGAACCAAGCCGTCAAAACAAATGTTACAGTCCAAATTTGCATATAACACCCATTTGAATTTTGTCGTGGAAATCGAAAGGGTTTAGCAATTTGTATTAAAGCTGTTTAATTGGATTTAGTCAATTCAATTCCAACAGGTAGGTGGTCTATTATATATACCTGTACCACAGTAGGTAATGTAGGTAAGTACGCCGACTAACTTGTGAAACGTCAACCGATATCAGCTTCCTAGGCGAAACTTTGTTTTATGTATGTGACGAACGCGCTCTACGAAGCCCTGGTAGAGTTAAAATGATGGAGTATTTAAAAACATGCCCCTGGCGTCATGTATCATCCAAGCAAAACAACCCCGTGTTGACATTACCTCGGACATCTGGTCGGTTACGTAGCCAAACCAACAAAATTATTTGATATTAAAGCCTTTATAAAACTTTGACATTATTTGTTTAAAGAACTTCAAAATTATTGATAGTACTTCGTCCGCGTGGAATAGTGACTTTCGGCAGCATTTAAAATTTTTTTCTTCCATATTTTTATTTTCTGGGCCGTAAGCCTTTTTGCCGACGTCATCACACAAAAACTTTCTTTATTTTTGCCCCCTTTAGGGTAAAATTTTAACAAACTTTAAATGTCGTATTTATATCTAATAAAAAGCCTAAAAAATTAGTTTCAAGCCTCTAGTTTTATATCTACTTATCTATCTCTGTACCAAATTCTCATTTAAATCGGTTCAGTAGTTTGGGCATGATTGCGTAACACACAGACAGACAGAGTTACTTTCGCATTTATAATATTATAGATTAATATAGTTTAATTATAGTTTAAAATAGTTTATATAGCTTAGTATTCAACTACTTTTATTGATCCAAATAAACAAAACCTCTATAACTTTTTACACTTAATATTTTAATTTTCTGGGCCATAAGCCTTTTGGACGACGTCATTACACAAAAACTTTCATCGGTTAATTTTATCCCCTTTAGGGTAAAATTTTTACAAACATTGAATGTCGTATTTATTTATATCTAATTAAAAGCCTAAAAACTAAGTTTCAAGATTCTATCTTTAAAAATTACGGAATTTCTGCACAAACTTTCCTATTTCAACCCCTTACAACCCTTTTTTCGCATTAAAAAGCAACCTATGTCCTTTCTCAGACTCTAGACTATCTCTGTAGCAAATTTCATTTAAATCGGTTCAGTAAATTTTAGGCGAGATTGTGTAGCATATTCATTTTCATCAATTTTCCCATGGGAATAAGATATTTTCCCGCAGTAAAACGTAGCCTATGTGTTAATCCAGGGTGTCAGCTAACTCCATACCAAATTTTATTAAAATCACTCCAGTCGTTTAGACGTGCAGAAGTAACAAACATACACAGTCACAAACTTTCGCCTTTATAATATTAATAATTAACGTAGATTTCAATGAAACACAGAATATCGTTTAAATTGTTTTACTATAATAATTTGTAAATACTCTTACAATCGTTTCGGTCTCTCGACCATTCTCAAAGAGTTGTTACCTGAAACTAAACTTAAAACTATTTCCTTATCTATTTATAGGTACTCACTATTGTAGATGTTTATGTGTATATTTAGGTATATACGTGATATTTAATTTATTTAATTATTGCTATATATATATAGGGCTTTTATGGCCTTCTGTCTGTTCATTAGTGATATTTTTGTTTAATTGTATGGCTTTTTCAATTTCCAATTTTTCGAGATAATTCAATTTTTTACTTTTTTGAACTGTATGCAATACTTTGAAGGCGTCTTTTGAAAAATTGTGTTTATTGTTGATACAATGTTGAGAAAAACCTGTTGTGCCCTTATTCATTTTAATAGAGTGTTCATGTTCTTTCAATCTTTTTTCAAAACTTCTGCCTGTCTGCCCTATATATATAGCATCACAATCGGAACAATGTAACTGGTACACCCCTGATTTATTGAATTTATTATTTTCAGTTAATTTGTTGTTGGTAAGTAATTTTCCTAACGTGCGCTTGTTGGTGCATACTGTATTTATATCTAGTTTTTTAATTGTTTGACATATTTTCGGACTAAGTCCATTAACATAATTTATAAATGACCAATTCTCGTTTTGTTTGTGAAGGTTCTTATGGTAAATTTCATTCAAAATTTTTGTTTTCTGTTTCTTTTTAATAATACTATCTATAAGATTTTCTTTATAACCATTATTCCGTGCTAAAGTTTTTATGAAATTGATTTCATTCAAGTAATTTTCTTTGGATAAGGGGTAATTGATTAGTCTATGTATGAGGCTGTTGAAGGTTGATATTTTTATATTGTAACTTTGATTGGAGGATGATGGTATTATTGCATCGGTAAATGTACTTTTTCTATATATATTGAATTCTAGATGATTTTGATTATTTATTGAAACTGACAAGTCTAAAAAGTTTAGAGTTTTATTTTCTTCTGGTTCTACCGTAAATTGAATTTTTGAATTGAAGGAATTTATTAATTTTAAGAAATTTTGTAATTGTCTGTTGGTCCCAGACCAAATACAAAAGGCATCGTCGACGTACCTAGTCCAATTCACTACATTGTTAATTAGGGAATTTTGGCCATTAAACAACCATTCTTCGAAATAATTCAGGTAAATTTTAGATAATAAGGGTGAAAGCGGGGACCCCATAGGGAGTCCGTCCTTCTGTAGGTAGAATTTATTATTGAACGTAAAGTAATTTTGTTCTATGCAAATATATATTAAATCCAGCCAATTTTGTCTATCTTCTAAGTTTATCAATGTTTCATTTAAAATGTTTTTTAATTCTGAAATAGGTACCAGGCTTTTTACGTCAAAAGAGACTAACATGCTATTTTTAGGTATTTTAATGTCTTTTGTTTTGGATAGAAACTCGTACATATTTTTAATTGAATATTTTGGTTTAAAGTCTAGTATTTTTGGTAGATCATGACTAAGTTTTTTACATTATTTATAAGTTGGTCCATTGATATATGATACCACGGGTCTCATAATATTTATTTATAATATTAGTGTGATATTCAGCTTAAATATAGCCTTATAGAGAACTCCAAATACGCGGCATGAATGCTGGTTGCATATAGGTACAGTGCAGTAGGAAAAGGGCGATATAAGTGAAGAAATGTTTAAGGGGTGTCGATAATTTATTTTATATTGCGAGACAAATTGTTTTTATTTCAAAGGACTTAAAATTATTAACGATTTATTAGTTTGCTTTAAATTGCATATGCAGAGTGGTAAGTGTAGTAATATGAGGATGAATTATATTTAAAAAAATGGTATAGATGAGAATGGGAGAACATTTACGTGTTTTAGTAAAAATAAAAAAAAAAGGAGAGCTAATTATTTATAAATGAAAATATAATTAAAGCAACATTTTTGTTTATACTAATAATGAGCTCATTCATACTGGATTAAAAACCCACACTGAATGAATTATTAGCTTAGGATGGAAACTAGAAACGATTCTTCTATTTCTTCCAACTTTTAATCATTTTTGGCAAGCTTAACTTGTGGTACCAATCAGGTCGTTGCTAGAAAGCTGCATCGATCACGAAAAGATGCTTAATTTCAAACCATATTTCTTTGGGTAGTGATATCTAACATTGAATTAAAACCGGGAGTGTAATAATAAGTCGTTTTTGTTCTTCGTATCCCATCAGCCGATGCGATATCGCAGATTGGAAGTTTCTTGCAAGTCAAATGCAACGAACAACCGCAGCATAGTAAAACTATGCCGATGCCGGTTAGAATCTCGAAACGGCTCTCCTGAATCCACAGCGGGGTAAACCTCGGAATACGATTGGTCCCTTAATAATAATCGTTTTCGCAACATCGCATCGAGGAGAGAAGAGAGAACAAACCATCCCCATCGCATCGCATCGCAAAGTCAAACACGACGGGAAGCCCGCGGTTATCTCTGAATATTTTGCAAGCGGTTATTTGCCTTCCACTCAGAAACTGCATTAATCCATCTTCTTTGACGAATACGACGGGAGCAAGGGTCCATACATACATCCACACAAATATATATATATCTAATATGATACCTATGTATGTATGTATGTATGTATGTAGGTAAAAAGCAGTCATGGTTTGGTTAGCTAACCGTACGTGAATCGTCACCCTTTATTTAATAATTCCGTTTATTTTCGACTGTTAATTAATGTAATTTTGCAACGATGACGATTCAAAGTCGAGTGACATGGAACGATGAGCCGACATCGGGGTTTCTACTTTTATTTCCTCCCTCATGTACCTACCTTTATCAATACCTACATACGAACACACACTGCAGGTAGTAAGAGACTTCGATTACCTAAATTATCCATTTTCGCTCTCATTAGTGATCGAATTAGTAGTAATTTTGTAGAACTTTCATAAAGGATGTTTTCCGCACTGGTAGGCCGTGTAATCAATCAATTAATTCAATTCCAACAAACGTTTCATCGTCGACTACGAGAGACATCCTCATTGTATTTGGTGAAGATGAAGCAACAGTTTCTTTCTTCTATTAAAATATTAATTTGTTTTTGTGGAAATGGTAGGTATGGGGATCATAAAATTAAGTTTAAACTTTAGATATAGTCAATTTTGAGTCCATGATCCTTTCAACCCTTCGTCAGTAAATTATCTGCAATCTGACATTATTATCAAAACATTTCTGAGTGAAATCGTCTATTCATCATCAAATCTAAATTTCACGTCCTGGCAAGTTACGCCCTCTGGATATCGGATGCTAGTGGCCCAGAAACCGGAAGAGAACGGAAAGCGATCTTCCGATGCTTTAAGACCGCTTCTTTCCGTTAAAATATACAATTCCACCAACCCAGCCAGCGCAGCGTGGCAATACTTTACACAAAGTTGTGAGAGTTGTGAAATTCACACTCGTCCTTTCCAGAATATTGATTCGGGATAGTGTTTATTTAGTCTGGTGCCATTAGCTACCCCTTTAAAACGTCTTTACCAATAAAAATTACTGAAATATCAGTCAGAAAAAAGATTCGATGTTGAACTTTTCTGGTGGTGGCTTTCTCCAATTAATTCTTCAGAAAATAAGAGGAAATGGAAATGGAAACTCATGTGGAGCACATTTTGCCCAAATTGGAAACTGTATGTGCGCAAAAGTGATTTGAATCAAATAGTACTGGAATAAAATTCAAGAATGCGAACAAAGCTTGGTGAGCAGATTCAAGTCTTCTGACCGCACGAATTAACAGTCATTCTACAGGGTTTTTCAAGTTGATGGGCTATTGGAAGTATATTAATTAGTAGAAGGAATTCAATTTTGAAACTTGGGCTCATTTGGTTATTGTTTATGCCGCTTCTTTTAAAAATATTTTCAAGTTCGATTTACATCCGGTTATATCGGAAGTCGATACCAACTTTGTTATTTTAAATGGAATGGTATATTTTTTACGCTGAATTCGAATAAAACGTGTAATTCTAAGGTAAGTTTGATAACCAACTTGTACACCTATGACGATCGGTTTCTGAGTTAATTTAATTTATAGAAAAAAAAATCGCTACCGCAACCCAAATTATAAAAAATCATAACTTCTACAAAATACGACTAAAAGTGTTGAAATTTTTACTAGTAATAGCTGAATATTAGTGCTAACGCCTTGACAAAATTAAATTAAATCATTTATACAGGGCGTTCAAAATAAAATTCTAAAATTGAAAAACTTTAAACACGAATTACTTCGTTTTTTCAAATGGCACCTACTATTTTTTATTTTTTCAATCGATTCCGTTTTTTATCCTCTTTCGATCCATATGTATACTTCCTATTTTATTTGAAAATTTTGGAGTAATTTTGAATCATTACATAAAATAGGAAGTATCCATATAGATCGAAAGAGGATAAAAAAAGGAATCGATTGAAAAAATAAAAAATAGTAGGTGCCATTTGTAAAAACGAAGTAATTCGTGTTTGAAGTTTTTCAATTTTAGAATTTTATTTTGAACGCCCTGTATAAATTATTTAATTCAATTTTGTCAAGGCGTTAGCACTAATATGCAGCTATTACTAGTAAAAATTTCAACACTTTTAGTCGTATTTTGTAGAAGTTATGATTTTTTATAATTTGGGTTGCGGTAGCGATTTTTTTTTTATAAATTAAATTAACTCAGAAACCGATCGTCATAGGTGTACAAGTTGGTTATCAAACTTACCTTAGAATTACACGTTTTATTCGAATTCAGCGTAAAAAATATACCATTCCATTTAAAATAACAAAGTTGGTATCGACTTCCGGTATAACCGGATGTAAATCGAACTTGAAAATATTTTTAAAAGAAGCGGCATAAACAATAACCAAATGAGCCCAAGTTTCAGAATTTAATTCCTTCTACTAATTAATATACTTATAAAAGCCCATCAACTCAAAAAACCCTGTATGTCAAAATGATTGAAATGTCAATCACAAGAAGATTTTGAACTTTCTTTATGGTGACATCTTTTAAATCATCTGAAGGAAAAAGAAATGGTGTCAGTATTAATCTTTAGGTGAACTCATGTCAAAAATTTTGTAGAGCAACAATAGTCTAAATTAAAAATCATAATAACTTTGTTGGATTGCCGAAAAGTGGACAACAATCATTTTTCTTCCATTTCTTTCAAAAGTATTGGAATAAAATTCAAAGATGCAGACAAATCCAAATTGATATGATTGTTGCTCTTCAAATATTTGGTGAAGGGAGTTTTACCGAAAATATTTGAGGTATCCAAAGTAATTTGGTATGTCGATAGTATGAGTATCAGTACTTGACAGTATGAATAGAGGCTTTTGAGTATGAAACGATTCCTCGCTAATAGTTTTTGTACAAGTGTCTTTTCAATTTTAGAAAATTTCTGATTTCCTACACTAATTGCATCAACATCTATAATCTTTAACATTCAGATGGTTTCTTTTGTGAAAAAGAATGTCCATAGCCATATCCTTCGTCGTCGTTAATCAAGAAAAACACTGGAAAGAAATAAAAAGTTGACGTATGTGTGTAACGTCGAGAGAGAGAATTGGATGATATACGGGTGCAGTGGTGTTCCCTGCGATCTACCTAATCATGATTCTTTGCTCTCCTGATATAATTCTTCGGAACTGCAGACGTTTGCTCGATTGTTTGTTTGAAATTACCCGCGTACACAGGCGCACACACAGACACACACTCACCTACATTCCAGCACACATACACACATACGTACATGTTGTTGGAACACATTACTTCTCAGAACTTTGAGAATCCTTAACGTTGCAAAAGTGCAAATCGCCGCCTAACTAGTTCTATGAAAATTAAAGTTACAAGAATCTGAACTGAACTACATAACAATAAACGAACTTGGTTGCTAACAATCTTAACAAAAATCTCTGGGTAATCGTTTTAATTAGTTTTAACCAAATTATGACGAGTTTGTACTTATACAATTATGTTTAACTTTTAAGCGGTGTAACGTTTTTCAAAATCCTGGAAGGACCTACTAATCAGTTACACTGGTAAAGTTTAGTAAATACAGTGAAACTTCGATAACTCGAATCTCCATGTGACGCAAAAATCGAGTTATTGAATAATAATAATTAAATGGGAACAATAAATGTAATAAATAAAACACAAGTTTTTTAGGTGATAATGACCACATGTAGGTCGAAAAATATTGTCGAGGACATTAAATTATTGTTGAAACACCTAAAAAACTTGTGTTTTATTTATTACATTTATTAAATATGTTTCACCAAATGGTCACTATTGATAGTTTGAATTAAATGGGAACCTTCAGAATCACTTGAAATTTTGTAAATACACTCAAATACTTAGATATATGTAAAATGGATGTATCTAAAAGGATGTTTGGCGACTTACAAGGGGAATGAATGGTGAAAAAACTTTTTTTAATATTTTTTTTCAGCTTGAAAATTGTAACAGGTAATAGCAGATGAAAAAATGTGTGTGTATTCAAATTAATTAGGTACATCTATATTATTGACACCTCCCCCTCCCACCTCTCGTAAAACCGGAACACTCAGAATCTCAAAATTAACGTTTCATTAACTTTCCAATGCGATGTCAGGGTTAGGTTACGGTATGTAAAGGTCCCCTTTTCCCCACACCAGCCAACGCTATTAAAAAATATATTTTACAATAAAATCTATTGGGAAAAGAGGGGGGTACCTATACATACCCTAACCTTACCCTGACATCTCAAAGTAAATGAAACATCAATTTAACAAAATTTTGTCTTGTTGTAGTGTCCATTTTTTATAATTTTATTAAGATTCCCTGAGCATGCATTCATGATTATCATAACATTTTAGACGAAATAGACTAATATATTAATAATGGTTATTTTCCCAACGCGCTCATATTTTTTAACCCTCTTCCCTTTTGTGCCGCCAAAAATCCTTCTAATAGATAGATAAAAAATATCGGAGGGGCCGGGGAGAGAAGATCATTAAAATTGCAACGTCAAGTTTTCTTTGCTTTTCCCTCTAAATATAGGATGGGGTTTAAAATAAAAGAAAAGCACCCCACGTATTTGATTATCGGATATCCCTTAAAACTGCCAAACTTCTCCGCCTATGTCTATTTAATATTTTCTGTAGTTTTAAAATCTAGTGCAAGTCTTCTGGAGATCATTATTTGCAAATTAATTAAATATACATACAATATAAATAATTAATTTCTAAAAGAATATTTTTCATTATTATCTCAGGGCCGTAGCTAGGGGGGGCATTGTGGGGCAATGCCCTACCTTGAAATCATAATGCCCTACTTTAAAAATTCCAAAAAACTAAAATAAATTATTATAATTAAATTGTTTGTGCATAGTTTCAGATAAAAAAAAATGTAGCGATAGGTAGGTATCTGAACTTTTCCGAACATACCACACTTTGTGACATTTATTTCATATTATAATAATTCTTTGTTCTGTGTATAGAAGGCAATTAAAGCGCCATCACATGAAGCGATGGGTCTATTTAATTATATCTGTAATGCAGAGAGGATTCCCCGTAGCATATATTGCAATATGGGCTATATTGCAATCTATGGTACGGAGAATCCCTTTTTAAACTAAAATAAACATAAATTAGAAATTTTTTATGATTTTCTGTAGTTTGGTTAAGTGAAGTGTACGGTAAAGTGTTTTAGTCAAAAATCGATACAATTGGTATTTTGATTGCTATAAATTGAAGATTCATTGATTTCACGATGTATACCTACACGGGTTTTCTTTGGAAAAAAACGAGGAGTTGAAGAGCAAATTGACCATAAAGAACCTCAGTGCTCAAAACAGGTGGACAAAATACAATTGCTACTCCTAGTTCCATAGCAGCAGGTTGGTCAACACATGTCGGTAATGTTAGCTGTGGTATTCCTTCTGATATTGCACAAAGTTTGCAGAAAAAATATGATCTAAATGGTATTTTCGGTCGTATCTATTTACTCGTATCACACCACCCAACAATTAATTATTACCTCACTCTCACTCAGACGTGGATCTCTACATCCAAATTTGGAAGTTCAACCATTTTGTTCACTTGTTCTTCATCATTGAGGATTTAATAGTTCTTAGATACATGCTCATGCTCTGTCACAGAAATTATTTGTCTACGAATAGCTATTGAATGTACATCACTGACCTAGAGGTCAGTGATATACATGGTGATTGATTTAGGAGCCCGTGCTTCGAGGGCAGATCAATTATGATCAATTTTTTACTTCCGCCCTACCTGTAACCAATGCTGCCCTACCTCAAATTCGACTCTAGCTACAGCCCTGTATTATCTATAAATAAGCGTAAATTAAATTATTTTTATCTGTACAAAAAAGTTATCTACAATGTTCAATTTGTTGTTGAATGTGGCTTGTTTACGCTAAAATCCTTTATCTCTGTAAAAAATCTGAAAGGCAATGTTGTACATCTGTGGACGTTCGCACAATTGTGTAAAAAACGTGATAAACCGGCTTTGTGGTTATGATGGTTAGATAGATAGGCCCAACTATTTTACGTAGGTAGTAAAAAAACTGGGATAGTGTTTTAGTCAATTACGAGCCAGTATCGAAAGAATGAGTTAGTTTGACGATCGGAATTTTAAACTTTTGAATCCACTAATTAAAACAATTTTGTTAAATGTGCTTAAACTATTTTACATTGTTTAATAACTTGAAAGTGAAATTGTTTAATTACATATGTAGTTACTTATAAGTTGAGTTTGTTGTGATTTGGGATTGTGATTGTCAATGGGCCAAATTTTTACCTACTTGGAAGAAAACAGACAAAGAGAAAAATATAAAGAAGCTTAAGGTATGATATCTACTTGAATTAAAATTTTTGCTTTTTGAGACATTTTTATTAACAGAACAAACAAAAATACACAATAGGTATTTATTGATACATTCTTATGCTCATAGGTGATTTTTGTAAATATGTAACTACCTACCTGGATGTTGTTTTAATTGTTTTTCTATTACTTTAATTATTGAAACCGACAACAGTTATTGTAAGTATCATAAAAAATCATTTAGGAAAATATGGAAAATTTCGTTTCGTATGAAGAAAATATTTTGGGATGTTAAATTTTTATAACCTGCAGTCCCAATTTTATGCAATTTTGAAATGCGCCAGTAACTTATTCGATTACACGAGTCCTAATAGCTAAATATTTAGACATTTTTATTTTGCTTAATGTTATGTACCTATACATGTACTGGGAGCAGTTTATTGTAGATTTGAATTAAATTATACAGGGTTTTTCAAGTTGATGGGCTATTAGAAGTATATTAATTAGTAGAAGGAATTCAATTCTGAAACTTGGGCTCATTTGGTTATTGTTTATGCCGCTTCTTTTAAAAATATTTTCAAGTTCGATTTACATCCGGTTATACCGGAAGTCGATACCAACTTTTTATTTTAAATGGAATGGTATATTTTTTACGCTGAATTCGAATAAAACGTGTAATTCTAAGGTAAGTTTGATAACCAACTTGCTACACCTTGATGACGATCGGTTTCTGAGTTAATTTAATTTATAGAAAAAAAATCGCTACCGCAACCCAAATTATAAAAAATATAACTTCCACAAAATACGACTCAGAGGGTTGAAATTTTTACTAGTAATAGCTGAATATTAGTGCTAACGTCTTGACAGAATTAAATTAAACAATTTATACAGGGCGTTCAAAATAAAATTTAAAATTGAAAAACTTCAAACACGAATTACTTCGTTTTTTCAAATGGCACCTACTATTTTTTATTTTTTCAATCGATTTCTGTTTTTATCCTCTTTCGATCTATATGGACACTTCCTACTTTAAGTAATAATTCAAAATTATTCCAAAATTTTCAAATAAAATAGGAAGTATCCATATAGATCGAAAGAGGATAAAAAAAGGAATCGATTGAAAAAATAAAAAATAGTAGGTGCCATTTGAAAAAACGAATAATTCGTGTTTGAAGTTTTTCAATTTTAGAATTTTATTTTGAACGTCCCTGTATAAATTATTTAATTCAATTTTGTCAAAGCGTTAGCACTAATATTCAGCTATTACTAGTAAAAATTTCAACACTCTAAGTCGTATTTTGTGGAAGTTAGGATTTTTTATAATTTGGGTTGCGGTAGCGATTTTTTTTCTATAAATTAAATTAACTCAGAAACCGATCGTCATAGGTGTACAAGTTGGTTATCAAACTTACCTTAGAATTACACGTTTTATTCGAATTCAGCGTAAAAAATATACCATTCCATTTAAAATAACAAAGTTGGTATCGACTTCCGGTATAACCGGATGTAAATCGAACTTGAAAATATTTTTAAAAGAAGCGGCATAAACAATAACCAAATGAGCCCAAGTTTCAGAATTGAATTCCTTCTACTAATTCATATACTTCTAATAGCCCATCAACTTGAAAACCCCTGTATAAGGAAATGAGCATTTACAAAAAATTTTAACTTGACTACTTAATTAATTGAAAGCGTTCGATCGAAAATTTAAGAAACAATAAACTATCGTAGGTATATTCAATGCGACAGCGTTTCGGCCTCTTTTACTTTTATTATGTATGTACCTAAATATCAATAGCTACGTACTTTTGTTTATCAAAACGTCATACATACGTATTATTTTACCCATACGTAAAAATATACCACGTCCAGAACGACATAATTGATTAACTTCTTAGGGTAGTAGCCAATACATGTTGAAACTTATCCATAATGTAAAAATGAAAACACAAAAACGGTTTCAAATCAATTAATTGTATTCACAAAAATATAGTTCGTTTCGCCACACAGTGGCATCATCAGGTGATGAGTATACAAACTTCGACTAAAACTAAGACTATTTATACTAAATTTATAGGTGGTTGGGGATAAATATTTTGTTTGCTAAAATTAATGCTGCCTTGGATTTGATCATTTAAAATCATTCCTTTTTTAAAATATCTATTTATTTCTAAGTAGTTGCTCTAGTAAGTTTAACTTGAAACCCTTATTTTGCCTATGTAAAATTTTATAATCTAAACTAGCAGCAATACCCGGCGTTGCCCGGATAAAAATATATTACACGTTTGATACAACATTCTAGAATATTCGCGAATTTAGAACTATCCAGAACATCCCATAATGATTCAAAACATTTTCTAACTTTTTTTAATATTCTGAAACATTCTTCAATGATCTTCAAGATTTTGAAACATTCTTGAACATTGCCAAATCATTCTGAAAACATTCTTTTACTTCTTAGAACATATTTAAACTCCCTGTAACGTTCTAAAATAATCTGCTTCATTCTCATTCCCACTCCGTGCTGTTTGCTGGGTGAGTAGTGACATCAGTAGACGCCTGGCGGGGATGACTAATCGATTGATAATAATTGATCAGTTATCGACCACTGAGAGTTGAAGATTATTACAGTACTACGTAATATCGCTATTACAAAATGGGGATTGGTGGTAGAAGGACGAAAATTAAGGGCTATATGTACTTTTTAATGCCAAATCATAAAAAAATAAAAATAAAAAATTTTGTCCAAAAAATAAAACTAAAAGAGTTAGGGGTGAACAACCTTTATCACCCAGGGATATGAAAAATAGATAGTTCCCGATTCTCAGACCTACTGAAACCGTTTCGGAGACTGTGACACGAGAATTTTATAAATATATTAGATTAAAGTTATGGTTATTTTCTAACAACTGTTCAGCAAAGGTAGAGTCTACTTTCTTATTGTTAAAACTTTTGAGATGTTCGTTTATGCTGTTCTCAAATTTTCTGCCTGTCTGTCCTATGTACCTACACTTTAGAGCAATCTTTACAATTTAATAAATAAACTCATTAACAGGAATGTTTAGGGGTTTTACATTTGTTGTTGATTATATACATAACTACCTAGAGTATTGTTAGGCCTAAAGCTAATAAAACTATTTTCGGTAATTTTTACACCTATTTAGTATAAAAAAAGTCTGATGATGCATCTGTGTGGCGAACCGATATTGTTGTGAATACAATTAATTTATTTGAAACCGTTTTTGTGTTTTAATTTTCACATAATTGATTAATTTTCGAATAGAAAATCGGGCAAAAATTTATTGTAATTAATTTATTAAATTAATTGAATTTCATCGTTAATAACCGGACTTTTTCCAAATAATTGAATGTGTTGTGCATATTTACCTACTGAATTTATAGAAATTTCGTTGCATTGCACTGGAACTGCTTCCGATATAATTAATAATAAAGTTTGTGCAGGGTTTTGAAAATGAGCCACATTTCCATTACTTATTCGCAATTTGGTATGTGCATCATATTTTTCCGATTTCCTTTTTTTAACGTCTTCGACCCACTCTGGAAAAACTTCTTCGTAACTCGTCAAACTTTTTACCTACGTAGGTAGGTACGTATTCACGAGGAACATCAGCTAGTTTGGGGTTTAAACGGCTGCTGAAGGGAGAAACGAACGACTTGGTGGTAATAACAGATTAAATAACAATCAATATCTAGCAACTATCAGTATACATATAGGTACGTACAGAAGTTGGAGGAAAAGTTTTTCGTTAAAAGTGTATTTTCTCATCAAATGTTCGTAAGCATTTTCTATAAGTTACGGGAACACCGCCCACTTTTACCATATTATAGACCACGTAAGCTGCTGCCGTTGCTGGTTTGCACTGTCATCCCCCTGGCATCGATTCCTTGCAAACAGGACGCTGACGACACAACGATCAAGGCACAGCATCGTCGACCATTAATATGAGTTTTCACCCTGGTGCGGTCAGAACAGGGGCAGATACATAATACGTAATCCAAAAAACTTAAATATTCGAAAACTAGTCACAAATTTTTACCCCCACAGTATAATTCAAATCCATGACGATAAAATCAAGTTTAAATTCAAAATTATAATTTTGGGCTTAAAGATTCATTGATAATGTTGATTAAAATAATTTAAAAATTTATGTTATATCCACCACATGAAATTTCAACTTTAAAAAATTGTATCGTTATCAATACTTTAATTAAAAATGAATTAATGGAGACAAAAATATTCCACATAAGTAGTAAAGAATTTTTTTACGTGAACTAAAATATTTACGTTATTTTATTGAATAGGTACTATTTTTAACATAAATACGTATACCTATTTTGAAAAATATTGAAAAGATTATTTCGTCATAATACTTATTGACTTATTAAAGAGTTTACTGTCCACTGATTTATTGACCAAACAGTCCGCTGTAAATCATTAAAAATACAGTAAAACTATTTAGAAAGTAGTTAAATTCAAAATAATCTTTTATTGGGCACTAAATTTAACGATTGTTATGAGGTAATTACAGTTGAAATTGCTTGACGTGTCGATAAAGAGACTCAACATCAGATTTGTTATTGATCTACATAAATTGGAAATTTTTGCAAAAAGTTAGTGCCAATTGCTGACGGCTCTAATCTAAAATCAATAGATAGATATAAGTGATAGAATCTTCAGAAACTTTTTTTGGAAGAATTTTTTCGTCTAGGATTTAATTTCAACGTCCAGTCCTTATCTTGACTAGAAAACCAACATCAAGAAAGTATTTTTTTTTTGTTCTGTGCAATTTTCTGGTCATAATTTCTTGTCTTGATTCAAACATTCACAGAAAGGAACACATCTAGACTTTAAAAGAATACTGACTGTAAACTTTAATGTTTGAACAAACAATTCTGTTTTGTACTGCGATATACAAAACACTTTTTAGAGCCTAAAACATTTATTAATCTGCAGGTTGTCTCTCGGATTACATTAGTGTTCATGTCTAGACCGAAGCAGAAATTTAATAATTGTTTTAGGCATTAATTAAAAGGAAACTTATCTGTAAGTGACAGCATCATGCTAGGATTTTGTTAGAAACAGAATTGTTTGCTTAAATACCAACGTTTAAATTATTTCTATTGGGTATTTAATAAACTGTAGGTATATATGTGTCCAGACTCTTGACCAAATTTGTCGATTCTTGATTTTGACTCGATTTTCAGATCTTTTCTTGATTTTGTCTTAAGTTTGCTTCGATCTTCTCTTGATATTCTCTTGATCTTGTCTTGATCTCATTTTGATCTTCTTTTGGTCTCTTTATGATTTTATTTTTATCATGCCTTGGTCTTGCCTTGATCTTGTCTAAATCTCATTTTAATCTTCTCTTGGTCTGTTTATGATCTTATCTTTATCATGTCTTGGTCTTGTCTAGATCTGTCATAATTTTGCCTTAATCTTAATCTTCTCTTTGTCTTTCTATCATTTTCTCTTGACATGTCTTGATGTTTTCTTGAATTGTCTAGACCGTGTCTTGGTCTCAGTTTAATCTTCTCTTGATTTCTTTATGATCTTCACTTAATCTTTTTATGATCTTGTTTTGATCTGTCTTGGTCTCATTTCCATGTTTTCTTGGTGTCTTCATGATCTTCTTTTGATCATGTGTTGGTCTTGCCTTGATCTTGTCTAAATCTCATTTTATTCTTCTCTTGGTCTCTTTATGATCTTATCTTTATCATTTCTTGATCTTGTCTGGATCTGTCTTGACTTTGTCTTAATCTTAATCTTCTTTTTGTGTTTCTATAATTTTCTCTTGATCTGTCTTGATGTTGTCTTGATCTGTCTTGATCGTGTCTTGGTCTCAGTTTGATCTTCTCTTGATCTCTTTATGATCTTCACTTAATCTTTTTATGATCTTGTTTTGATCTGTCTTGGTCTCATTTCCATGTTCTCTTGGTGTCTTCATGATCTTCTTTTGATCATGTGTTGGTCTTGCCTTGATCTTGTCTAAATCTCATTTTATTCTTCTCTTGGTCTCTTTATGATTTTGTCTTAATCTTAATCTTCTTTTTGTGTTTCTATAATTTCCTCTTGATCTGTCTTGATGTTGTCTTGATCTGTCTTGATCGTGTCTTGGTCTCAGTTTGATCTTCTCTTGATCTCTTTATGATCTTCACTTAATCTCTTTATGATCTTCTTTTGATCTGTCTTGGTCTCATTTCCATGTTCTCTTGGTGTCTTCATGATCTTCTTTTGATCATGTGTTGGTCTTGCCTTGATCTTGTCTAAATGTCATTTTAATCTTCTCTTGGTCTCTTTATGATTTTGTCTTAATCTTAATCTTCTTTTTGTGTTTCTATAATTTTTTCTTGATCTGTCTTGATGTTGTCTTGATCTGTCTTGATCGTGTCTTGGTCTCAGTTTGATCTTCTCTTGATCTCTTTATGATCTTCACTTAATCTCTTTATGATCTTCTTTTGATCTGTCTTGGTCTCATTTCCATGTTCTCTTGGTGTCTTCATGATCTTCTTTTGATCATGTGTTGGTCTTGCCTTGATCTTGTCTAATGTCATTTTAATCTTCTCTTGGTCTCTTTATGATTTTGTCTTAATCTTAATCTTCTTTTTGTGTTTCTATAATTTTCTCTTGATCTGTCTTGATGTTGTCTTGATCTGTCTTGATCGTGTCTTGGTCTCAGTTTGATCTTCTCTTGATCTCTTTATGATCTTCACTTAATCTTTTTATGATCTTCTTTTGGTCTGTCTTGGTCTCATTTCCATTTTCTCTTGGTGTCTTCATGATCTTCTTTTGATCATGTGTTGGTCTTGCCTTGATCTTGTCTAATTTCATTTAATCTTCTCTTGGTCTCTTTATGATTTTCTTAATCTTATTTCTTTTTGGTTTCTTAATTTTCTCTTATCTTCTTTTTGTCTTTCTTTTTTTCTTGCCGTTTGATCTTTCTTGTCTCTTTGATCTTCACTTAATCTCTTTATGATCTTTTTTGATCTGTCTTGGTCTCATTTCCATGTTCTCTTGGTGTCTTCATGATCTTCTTTTGATCATGTGTTGGTCTTGCCTTGATCTTGTCTAATTCTCATTTAATCTTCTCTTGGTCTCTTTATGATCTTATCTTAATCATGTCTTGATCCTGTCTGGATCTGTCTTGATTTTGTCTTAATCTTAATCTTCACTTTGTCTTTCTATAATTTTCTCTTGATCTGTTTTGATGTTTTCTTGATCTGTCTGGATCGTGTCTTGGTCTCAGTTTGATCTTCTCTTGATCTCTTTATGATCTTCACTCAATCTTTTTATGATCTTCTATTGATCTGTCTTGGTCTCATTTCCATGTTCTCTTGGTGTCTTCATGGTCTTCTTTTGATCATGTGTTGGTCTTGCCTTGATCTTGTCTAAATCTCATTTAAATCTTCTCTTGGACTCAGTATGATCTTTTCTTTATCATGTCTTGATTTTGTCTGGATCTGCCTTGATTTTGTCTTAATCTCAATCTTCTTTTTGTCTTTCTATAATCTTCCCTTAATCTGTCCATATCTTTTCTTAATCTGTCTTGATCGTGTCTTGGTCTCAATTTAATCTTGTCTTGGTCTCTTTATGCTTTTCTTTTTATCATGCCTTGGTCTTGATCTCGCCTTAATTTTGTCTTGACTTTATCTTAGGAATTTCTTGAAACACTCTCGTCGTCTTGTCCAGAATTTCGACATACAAAAGCTCTCCCAACCTTTTTTTCTAGATTTTCTCGACAGTTGCATCATTTGGCTTAGTTAATCCGAAAAAACTACGATTTTTTTCCCCTCACTCACCATCTCACCTTTCCCGACCGTTCCTTCTGCCACCTTCGTCTACTTTTCGTTCGTTAGTTCGTTTGCACTGTACGAACGACCGGATTCGGAGGGACGTTTGCTTTTTACATCCCATTAATATTTCAAACCGTTAAGTACCGGAACGCTAGACGCGAAACGTTGAAATTTGCTACAGATCCTGCTATTTGTACTTACCTACGTATTAAAGTCTAAGACAAAAGGATTTTGCTATATCTTCCTACTCGTACATACCTTAAAACAAACTGTATCGTATATAAACTGACAAAGAACGACGTTTCTGTTTCATTTATAAATAGCTGTCTTTGTTTTTGTATCCTAGAACTAATTATCCATTATTAAAAAGGGATTTTATGTGCACGTACAACAATTGGATCTCGAGTTCGCATATATTGATCACTTGATTACTGTTTCGATCTAGGTACAACATTATTCTTATTAATTTACTTTCAGAAGTTCAATAAGTGTTGTCTGTTTATGTTATCTTATTGTTTATACTATTATCAAATTTTCCAAAGGATATTTTCACTTTTCTTAAGAGCTTTTAAAGTACTGTTGTTATTCGATCATGAGAACGATGCAATTTTATAACCCCTGTGATTTATTGCCCACGGCGCTTACACAGCGAGTTACCCGAATTATTCACCATTTAAGATATAAATAAACATATACAGGGTTTTTCAAGTTGATGGGCTATTAGAAGTATATGAATTAGTAGAAGGAATTCAATTCTGAAACTTGGGCTCATTTGGTAATTGTTTATGCCGCTTTTTTTAAAAATATTTTCAAGTTCGATTTACATCCGGTTATACCGGAAGTCGATACCAACTTTGTTATTTTAAATGGAATGGTATATTTTTTACGCTGAATTCGAATAAAACGTGTAATTTTAAGGTAAGTTTGATAACCAACTTGTACACCTATGACGATCGGTTTCTGAGTTAATTTAATTTATAGAAAAAAAATCGCGCTACCGCAACCTAAATTATAAAAAATCATAACTTCCACAAAATACGACTTAGAGTGTTGAAATTTTTACTAAAAATAGCTGAATAGTAGTGCTAACGCCTTGACAAAATTGAATTAAATAATTTATACAGGGCGTTCAAAATAAAATTCTAAAATTGAAAAACTTCAAACACGAATTACTTCGTTTTTTTTCAAATGGCACCTACTATTTTTTATTTTTTCAATCGATTTCTGTTTTTATCCTCTTTCGATCCATATGAATACTTCCTATTTTATTGAATTATTACTTAAAATAGGAAGTATCCATATAGATCGAAAGAGGATAAAAAAAGGAATTGATTGAAAAAATAAAAAATAGTAGGTGCCATTTGAAAAAACGAAGTAATTCGTGTTTGAAGTTTTTCAATTTTAGAATTTTATTTTGAACGCCCTGTATAAATTATTTAATTTAATTTTGTCAAGGCGTTAGCACTAATATTCAGCTATTACTAGTAAAAATTTCAACACTCTAAGTCGTATTTTGTGGAAGTTATGATTTTTTATAATTTGGGTTGCGGTAGCGCGATTTTTTTTCTATAAATTAAATTAACTCAGAAACCGATCGTCACAGAGGTGTAGGTACAAGTTGGTTATCAAACTTACCTTAGAATTACACGTTTTATTCGAATTCAGCGTAAAAAATATACCATTCCATTTAAAATAACAAAGTTGGTATCGACTTCCGGTATAACCGGATGTAAATCGAACTTGAAAATATTTTTAAAAGAAGCGGCATAAACAATAACCAAATGAGCCCAAGTTTCAGAATTGAATTACTTCTACTAATTCATATACTTCTACTAGCCCATCAACTTGAAAAACCCTGTATACAGTTAATGTAAACTGTCTTTTACATAAGTCGTGACAATAGTAATTTTGTAATAGTCGATTAAACTTTAAATTGTACTGTGTCCCTTTACAGTGCCCCTGTGTTTGAGGAGGAACAGAAAGGGGTGCCGGAAAATATTTAAAGTCTAATTAAATCGAAAAAATATCGGTTTTACAAGCTCGTTCTCCAAAGGTTGCTTGAGGAACGGGTAGAAATTTCCTATTCCCACTTCAACTTGAAAAAAGATTAATGACTATAAGGTCGCGGAAGTTTTAATTATTCACGACTTAGAATAATTAATTGCTGAAAAGTTCGCTGCAGATAGTAGATGGATGTTTGAATAAATAAGAACATGACGAATTATGAATTTTAACCGCCTGAACAACGAAAGTTTCGCGCGATATTTCAAAATTATACGACGCCACTACATTCTTTTTCGCCCACTTAACAGACGTTATTGTTTGTGAAATTACTATTACCTACGTACAAAAAAATTCTGAGTTTCATCTACTTATTTCTTTTCCTTGTACTTAGTTTAATTTTTTTAAAGGGAACGGATTTATTTCGCCCACCTGCGTCTGCCACCTCGGGTCCTAAATCCCAATTGTTTCCTTTTACTTTGTAAATAAATCTCTCGATGAGTTGTCTAACGAGGGCCCGAATAATAAAACGGATTAAAATAATCTGTTCAAACTCGCGCCTGTCCTGCCTTCCAAAATTTTTAGCACCAGGCAAAAATAATAATAATATTTAATAATAGCAATTATTCATCTGCAGCAGGTATACTAAACTAAAGCCCCTTGTTTGGAGAAAGTATTCCAAAAAATAATCATTCGCAGAAATGCTTTGGGCTATGCTTTATTCTTTTGATTAATTTCTCTTTGAGCTTATTCAAACAAAAACGTCTAAAATTCAGACGAGAAATTATGCCAAACAAAACAACAGAAAACGTGAATAGGTGCCACCTGTTTTTGGGGGTCACACTTTTTGTTTCCAAATTAACAAAAAACAAACAAACAAACAAAAGAAAACAGAGTGGTTCATTATGTAGGTATTTAAAAATTAGAACAGAGGCAACCTTTTTGAAAATGTTGATTTCATCAGTATAATTTAATTTTTACAGGTTATCGTGTCATGGGGTTCCCAATTAATCCCAGTAGAGGTCAGCAACACCAGGCAGTAAAGGTAGGATTTATTCCCAATATTATTTCTCTAATAACGTTAGAGTCATTTGTATTTTGAACCACATAAGTAATGTGACTCTAAAGTTGTTAGTTGCATGCAATCTTAAATTTTACAGACTATACCTAAATGGGAACAGTGCAAATATTTTCATGAATTGTTAATTAAGCCGAAAACCGCAGTCCCAATAATAATAATTTTCTATATCTATCAGTAAGTTGATGTTGATGGAATCAGTTAAAGTTCTGTAAATGTCAGAATGATATCGTGTCGTATTTATCCGACTGGCTGTAGTCTCATCTACGTGTGAATTGGATCATGCACAGTTGACAGAGTATCTGCCTAATAGTAATTTCCCGATTCTGATCCGGCGCGCTAGTTGAAAATAGGGAAGGAATGCGAAATTGAAAGAGCAATTTGATCGAGCGAGTTTGCGCTTCGTTTAATAATTTGTTAGTAGAATTTGATAAAAACGAATCGATACAGTCGAGATCATTCGTCTAATCGTAAGAAATTGTTGGTCTTTTAATATCGTACTTATGCATCACGACGAGATGCCTTCTGAAGGCGATGGCGATTGAATGACTGATGAATGAAAACAACGGTTGGGGCCCCTTTAAAAATCGAATTAACAGTTTTTGCTATCAATGGACAAGTCAGGAACATAAAATCCTTAACATGAAATTGAATTGCCAATCTAGAAATTTTCTACCCCCCTTTACTATTGTGTCTTATTCTAAACAGCTCCTCATGTCTCAATATATGCCCCAGCATCTTATTTCTCCTTTCCTCCATCAACTTCCATATACTTACTTATTTTTTCCACCACCGCCTCCACGTCTTTCTGATGGTAGGGATACTTTATCACGTCTCTATAGTTGCCCCATCATCTTTTTTCCTCTCGACTTCCACGAAATCCTATAATCTCCCCCTTTTCCCACTACTTCCTCATTTCTGTTCTGTCCTCCCTTCTATCTAGAGCATATCTATCAAAGAATTCCTAAACACTTTACCCCATCGACTTCCAATATTGAGTTGTCTGCTGTCTTACTTCTTCCATCACCTCCCCCACGTCTTCATAATGGGAGGGATACTTCATCACGTCTCATTAGATGTATTATCACCTTATCTCTCCTTTAACTTCCATAGAGTCCTCTCGTCTCCTCCTTTTTCCACCAAACTCCTCATAATTATCACCTTCTCATCAAAATCCACATCCATCAAAGAATTGCTAAAGACCTTGTTTTTTTTCTGCCCCATTACCCAATTTCTCCTTTCCTCCATCGACTTCCATATACTTATACTTATACTTTTCACCACGTCTTTCTGATGGTAGGGATACTTTATCACGTCTCTATAGTTACCCCATTCTTTTTTCCTCTCGACTTTCACGAAATCCTCTAATCTTCCCCTTTTCCCACTACTTTCTTATTTCTGTCCTCCTTTCTGTCTACAGCACGTCTACCAAAGAATTATTAAACACTTGTTTCTTGTGTTTTAAGGACAGCTCTTCATGTTCAGGAGAGGCCCCACCATTTTGTCTCTCCTTTCCCCCATCGACTTCCATATAGAGTTGTCTGCTGTCTTACTTCTTCCATCACCTCCCCCACGTCTTTATTATGGGAGGGATACTTAATCACGTCTCAATAGATGCCTTATCACCTTATCTCTCTTTTGACCTCCATAGAGTCCTCTCGTCTCCTCCTTTTTCCACCAAACTCCTCATAAATATCGCCTTCTGATCTAAATGCAGATCCATCAAAGAATTGCTGAAGACTTTGTTTTTTTTTTCTGACTAGATGCCCCACTACCCTATTTCTCCTTTTCCCTATCGACTTCCATAGAGTTGTCGGCACTCCTACTTTTTCCACCACTACCTCATTTTTATCCCCTTTTCTGTACATGGACCTTTTAAAAACTTCTTTTTGATAAAAGTGATACTTCATCAAGTTTCAGTAGATACCCCATCATCATTTTTCCCCTTTTTTCCACCACTTCCTCATTGCTCTTCTCTCTTCTATCTATAGCACATCCATCAAAGAATTATTAAACACTTGTTTCTTGTGCTTTTAGGACAGCTCTTAATGTTCAGGAGCGGCCCCACCATTTTATCTCTCCTTTCCCCCATCGACTTCCATATAGAGTTGTCTACTGTCTTACTTCTTCCATCACCTCCCCCACGTCTTTATAATGGGAGGGATACTTCATCACGTCTCAATAGATGCCTTATCACCTTATCTCTCTTTTGACCTCCATAGAGTCCTCTCGTCTCCTCCTTTTTCCACCAAACTCCTCATAAATATCGCCTTCTGATCTAAATGCAGATCCATCAAAGAATTGCTGAAGACTTTGTTTTTTTTTCTGACTAGATGCCCCACTACCCTATTTCTCCTTTTCCTTATCGACTTCCATAGAGTTGTCGGCACTCCTACTTTTTCCACCACTACCTCATTTTTATCCCCTTTTCTGTACATGGACCTTTTAAAAACTTCTTTTTGATGAAAGTGATACTTCATCAAGTTTCAGTAGATACCCCATCATCATTTTTCCCCTTTTTTCCACCACTTCCTCATTGCTCTTCTCTCTTCTATCTATAGCACATCCATCAAAGAATTATTAAACACTTGTTTCTTGTGTTTTTAGGACAGCTCTTCATGTTCAGGAGCGGCCCCACCATTTTATCTCTCCTTTCCCCCATCGACTTCCATGTAGAGTTGTCTACTGTCTTACTTCTTCCATCACCTCCCCCACGTCTTTATAATGGGAGGGATACTTCATCACGTCTCATTAGATGCATTATCACCTTATCTCTCTTTTGACCTCCATAGAGTCCTCTCGTCTCCTCCTTTTTCCACCAAACTCCTCATAATTATCACCTTCTCATCTAAATCCACATCCATCAAAGAATTGGTGAAGACTGTGTTTTTTTTCTGACTTGATGCCCCACTACCCTATTTCTCCTTTTCCCTATCGACTTCCATAGAGTTGTCGGCACTCCTACTTTTTCCACCACTACCTCATTTTTATCCCCTTTTCTGTACATGGACCTTTTAAAAACTTCTTTTTGATGATAGTGATACTTCATTACGTCCCAGTAGATACCCAATCATCCTTTTTCCCCTTTTTATCCACCACTTCTTCTATTTATAGCACATCCATCAAAGAATTATTAAACACTTGCTTCTGATGTTAGAGACAGCTCTTCATGTTTCACCAACTTATCTCCACCTTCTTCAGCTCTTCAACTTTTTCCTACACCTTTTTTTTGTCTCTCCTTGTGTCTTTGGGATTTTCTCTAAACGATTCTTAATTTTTTTCTCTAAATTAGAAAGATACTAAATTGTTTAATGTAATAAAAGTGTTGTTTATTTACGTCAACAGTAGTTGCCAAACAAATTAAACAATCTCCAGATCCCCGCTTTATTATTCCTGATGAACAAGGATGTACCTAGTACTTTTTTAATTTCTCTGGGGATTAAACCAACACAAACGTCAACCCCTTGACGCGTGTCATCGGGATATTTTTTTGTGCGGAACTGTTTTGTTACTGTCTCCGAATTGCTTCACGTTTCGGCTTTTCTGTAGATCCGTAGGTATACATATGTGACTGTAGGTTGCGAAATAAATTAATCATTCTAATTCTATCGTTATACGACCTTTTGGAATTCGCATTAGCTACTCGTGTGTGTGTGTGTGTGCCCTTTTATGTTAACAGCGTCGATTCGCCGAGGGCTTCGTTTCATGTATAAACGTTAAATGTTAAATGGTTGTCACGGTTTCGATAAACTAATTACAACTGAATCGGTGAGCGTCACAGGAATATTTTGCCAACTCCGGCCGGATACCCTCCGATATCGATTCCTGCTGCTACTAGTCGATTAGTCTCGATACTCGATGCGACACGACGGACGCGTGGTGGGTCGAAGAGTCGAAACAACTTGTGTTATCGTCGTTCTTAATCGAGAGCAGACGATAACTTCTTCAACGTTCTTTCGCCTGATTAAGTCAACGATGATTCAAAATGCGGCTCTCTATTCGTATTTCCACGGAAAGTTTCTTGGACCATTTCGATCCTTGAAAAAACTTAAAGACGAAAAAGAGGTATTAGTTAGAAGAAAAGGATTTTCAAGTGTTTAATTCAATATGTTCCTTTTGGGCCAACATCTAAGAGATTCTTTGATAAATTCTTGGGAAGTTTCTTTTCATCCCCTTTGTATAATCGAGTATCGAGTATTAATTTTGCACTCTCAAAGCTTCTCTACCTCTTCAAACTAATACTAAAACACAAGTATAATGCAGAGTTTTGATGGGACAGAAACTTTACATTTGGGCAGAAGCGATGGGCATTTTTGGCCAAAATCCTTTGGCCTGGATCAACACCATAAATACGAGTTTTGGAATTGTAAAATACGTCTCACATACCATAAATCTTTTAAGGAAATCAGCTGACATCAGAGTAGGTATTTAATTGTTGAACTCCCCTGATCTCTATTAAGGATTCAAGAGATTCTTTCAACAATCCTTTCTAGGTCTCTACGTCTTTAGTTTTGCACCCAGAAAGCTTATTTTTTACGTTCCCCCAATAATTCTTCAGCACATGTATAATGCACAATTTTGATGGGACATAAACTTACCATTTGGGCAGAAGCAATTGGCACTTTTTTGCCAAAATTTTGGGACTTAGATCAATACCATGAATACAAGTTTTGGAATTATACGGAACACCCCTCCATACCGTAAATATTTTGGAGTAAATTGAGCTCATATCAAAAGATTTTAGTTCTCCTGATCTCTACTAAGCATTTAAGAAATTCTTTGATAAATTCTTCAGGCATTTCTTATCATACCCTTTCAATTATTTATTATTGATCTAAATAAACTTTGATCTATGGACTTCTGACTTCATTCTGACCCTCTTCGTCAGTGTTTTTTTACGTACCTCAAGTATAATAACTTTAAATATAAAGAAAATTTGCCTGATTGAGAAAACTTTGGAAAGTTAGCGTTTTACGAAGACTCTTTTCTACAACATAGCGTTGAAAGTGTTCGAAACTTTCTCAGCAAATTCCGTCAAAATAGTTATTGTGTAAAATGTTTTTTCTTTTCGAGAATAACTAAAATTCTTTTCTCATCTACTAAGAAAAAGTTGTTTATGTTCATTTGCCTGTTTATCAACAATCAAGAAAACGATTCTATTGTTATACATAAATAATTATTTTAAGTTAAATTAGAAATACTTTTAGAGAATTAAGTTCCTCAGGATTTTAATAAAAAATTAAACGAGTCAGTCACTGTTTACAGCCCACGGCGCTTACCCAGCGACCTATAGGTACAACTGAAAATATTCAGGCCAGAGAAGTAGGTACTCAGCACGAATTTTATTAATAAAATTCCAAAGCATCCACTGCTGAGACTTCAGCCATTTCTACTGATTGTTTTTCTTCTTGTACCAAATAGAATTAGTTTCCATTTAATAAAATCCCAGAGTGATCTCTACTAAAATAGACGTAATTGCGTTTTCGCCCCGTCCGTCCACCCTTCGCCCACGACACCGAAACGTGTCTGTTCCACTGCCGGGGTTGTTCCATGAAATTAAGGCATCACTTCGGAAACGTCTGCCTCCTTTCTCTCTCCCTTAAGGAAAGAAACGAGTTCGTGTTGCGCGTTGTGCATACAACCAAAACGACGAGAAAAAATCGCTTCCGAAAGAAAATAATTTATATTCTGCGGAAAGAATGGATGAAGGCGAATAGCGAGTTTGTTTTCCTTTTCCATGGAAGATTGCTTTCGGTATCAATGGCTGGCCAGCTCCATCTCTCCAACTTAAGAAGGGGAAAAAAAGACAAACAAAACAAGGAATGTTCATTAAACAAAAATACATTGCTGAGGAGATTGTGGATATTGTTGCTTGCTTGCTTCTGTTAGTTTCAATATTGCAGTAACTGTAGATACGTAGTTTTGTATTTTGATAATGTTGAAATATTAATTTTGTGGAGAATGCCCGTTATTACTTGGTCAACAGTCCATAATTAAGTTTTCCAAAATACACCACGCTTATTTCTAATTAATTTTAAATCCACGTCGTGTCATACCTTTTCTTAGATTAATTTTCCCGGCCGGCACTTCGAAAGTTCCTCCCTCTTTTAATTAATTGTTATCACAATCAAACAAAACTCGAAGTAAGATTACGGTTTAAACACAACGACATTGGAAAGGTATTACAGAAATAATTAAGTTACGATAATGTCGTGATTGGAAAATCGAATTAAAAATTCCAATTCGTTGATGCAACTCCATTAGAAAACGATTATCTATTCTGATCTATTCATCAATAGCCCCGATGAAAACAACACCCTGCCTCTAAAAAAACATTTTTTATTCTAGTGTATGTATTAAAGAAATGGTCGATATATTTTCTGGTTTTACAAAAATACTTTTTAAATGTTACACTTTCGTTCGTATTTATATTTCTATTGATATGTTCGTATGTCGATAAATGTGAGTAAGAAGAGCAGTTGCCTTTCGAATGAAATTGTCGAAGAAAGAAAATCGAGCAGTAAGTGTAGTGTCGATAGCAAATGTGACAAGTGTCGTGAGTGTGGAATTCGTAAATACAGATATAGTCCGGGAAAATTGAAACTTAAACGGAGTAAAATTCGAAACAACTCAACCAAACTGAGCAAAAATTATAAACAACGTAAACTGTGCACTAGAAAATATAAACGAATTTTCTGTATCTATAAAAAAGTTACATTTTGTGACGTAGACATTATAAATTATCAAACATATTATTACTAGACCAGTGCTGAAGCCTTCAAAAATAGTAAAAAGTGAAAAAAAAAATAGTAGGATGAAACCCATTGGAAAAGGAAGAGAATATAACAGAAATGAAAGGAAAAAAATTTACGGGCGATTTGAGGTTGGGAAGAAGAAGGGGGTGAGTTTTTAAGGGTAAAAACGGTTTTCCTTGATTTCCGGAAAAACTATAAGTCGTGCGGAAAAAATTCTAATAGTAAAGTTGTAGGTGATAAAAAGATCTACAACTTTTATATTTACACTTTTTCACATAACCTCAAAATTTTTGTGAAAAATTCAAATAACCAACTTTTTAGTTTTTTATTGTTATCTTTTACAAAAAAACTTTTTTTTTACGAAATTTGGTGAAAATTTACCTATTTATGTCCCAAACACGCTGTAATTTTTTTGATTTGAAATATTTATTTTTTCACCTTATTTTTACTTGATATCGGAAAAGCACCCTAATTTTCAATCGAAAATTCTCACATCAAAATGTCTGCTTTTTTAAAAACGTTGGTGGGCTTTTTCTTCGTTGAAATCTCTACTTTCTGATGGTGTGAAAAAAAGATTACATTACTATGGTAAGTTTTCTCAGGAAAAGCAAAAAAAAAAGAAGGGAATTTTATCTAAAAAATGTGACCGCTGCTATTTTTTTCAGTAAAAAAGTTGTTTTATTAAGTTCTAATTACATTTATGTCATAGAAAATCTCATAATACATAAATATACATGTAAATCGTACTATTGAATTCACATACTTTATACTGATTACGTTATTGATTATAATATTTTTAAAAACATTAATTTAGTTTTCTTCGTTTTTGCATTTACTGAGAAAACTTACCATAGTAATATATATTTTTTTTCACACCATCAGAAAGTAGAGATTTCAACGAAGAAAAAGCCCCCCAACGTTTTTAGAAAAGCAGACATTTTGACGTGAGAATTTTCGATTGAAAATTAGGGTGCTTTTCCGAAATTAAGTAAAAATAAAGTGAAAAAATTAATATTTCAAATCAAAAAAATTACAGCGTGTTTGGGACATAAACAGGTAAGTTTTCACCAAATTTCGTAAAAAAAAAAGTTTTTTTGTAAAAGATAACAATAAAAACCTAAAAAGTTGGTTATTTGAATTTTTCACATAAATTTTGAGGTTATGTGAAAAAGTGTAAATACAAAAGTTGTAGATCTTTTTATCATCTACAACTTTGCTATGAAGCTTTTTTCCATAAGACTTGTAGTTTTTCCAAAAATCTAGTTAAACCGTTTTTTACCCTTAAAAACTCACTCCCGTCCCCTTCCCGACCTCAGATCGCCCGTAAATTATTTTTTCTTTCAATTCTGTTATATTCTCTTCCTTTTCCAATGAGTTTCATCCTACTATAATTTTTTTTGGTTTCAAAAATTATCGACCCAGGTCTATATATACTCTTTGCTTTTGGCTCAGGAGCTCGAGTAATATTGGGAAGCCCCTGGAAAAATCGTTGGCCTTTGACAGCGAACATTTCATATTTTAATATCGATAACTTTACCTACATATAGATAAGAACGGACTTTGAATGCGACCACGTAAAATAAATTACTTTCATCGTAAGAAACATGTCCACATAGTCTAGTAGCCATTAAGAACACGACTTGAGCATCTGGGTTAATGTTAAGGTGATGCATGACCTACTGGGGAGGATCAGTAATAACAGTCATAGGATCGTTAAGGGAAAGAAGGTGTATCCACCACCAGAAGAATGTTTCAATCTCTTTACTCTAACCTACTACCCTTATAATGGAGATTCTACATCACATCTTTGATGAAATTTAAAAAGAAGTCTTAAGTAGTTGATGATGAAATGTTGAGAGTATTTATAGTTAACACGTACAGCCTCACTTCAAAGTCAATGCTAGACCAGGACCATCCATCGTCAATCTCCTAATTAATTGAAACATTAAATGAACAACTTTACTACTCATCAACTCCTCAAAATCAGTAGCCTGGTGTTACTTTTTATTTCCCAAACACTTTCACTAGTGGCTGTGAAAGATATGTGGTGGTGGAAGTAACTTTTTGGCCTCCTTAGACCATTTAGACAAATATTAGGGACCAATGATTCACAAAGAATATTTCCCTCCTCCTCTATACTCATGATGTCCCCTCATCTATATAACTTTTCCCATCCACAACCCACAAATTTGTACGATATCTGGAAAGGAACTGATGTAAGGGCTTCTGCCCTACTCCTGACGTTGCATTGGAAAATGGGAAAGCGACGAGATGCAGGAAAGAATAATACTTCAAAGGGAATCTCCCACTTCTCTTCTACCCTTATGATGTTTTTTCAACTGTCTCTTCCCATCCATAACCCATCAATTCCAGTGATATTTTCAAGGAAGCTGCTCACTGAGCTTCTGCCCTACACCTGGCATTGTTTTGAAAGATGTGATAAAAACAGAGCGATTAAAAGAAATTTTGGTCTCCTTGGATTATTTAGGTAAATACTGAAGCACCAATACTGAATATAGATTCTCTTTTACTTCTCCTTCTTCCTCATGACGTTTAGCTCAACTGTCTCTACCTATCAACAATCCATCAATTTCCATCATAGCTTAAGGCTTCTGCCTTAATCCTCAAATCGCATTGGAAGATGTGGAAGCAACGAGGTGGTGGAGGGAAATTACGATAGATCTGTTTCTCCACATCCACAATCTACTGATTCTCGTGGTATTTGAAGGGGAATTGATGGGGGAGCTTCTGCCCGTCTCCTGACATTGTTTTCGATGACGTTGAAACCCCCGAAGTAGTGGAAGTGGATTGTGTTTTCATTGGGCCATTTAAGCGTATAGAAGGACATCGATAATCCATAAAATACGAGTATCTTTCAGTTCCACCCTCTCTCCTCTATTTCTCTCCATCCACAACCCACCCTTTCCCATGATATCTAAATAAAAAACTGATTAAGAATTTTCTCTCCGACTCCTGGTGGTGCATTGGTCTGTAGGTTGAGGAGATTGTTTCCCCATTGTCATTAGAAGCTAAATAGTGTTTTGCAAGCAAAATCTTCTTCAGTTGGATGAGTTTGACTTACCTGGGACTCCAGCAATTATTTGATGAGTTGAAAAATGGATATGAGCGGTACGTTGAAGTATTTTTCAAGATGTAACTGTGTATTTAAATGTAAGATTGAGATTTACAATAATTAAAAATATATTTGATTAATTTTCTGGTGATTTAAAAATGAAAACGTGGTAACATTATGATTCTTATTTGAACTCCATACTTTTTAATGAATGTTCCACAACACAAACCCAGCAAGGTTTTCGTAATAAAATAATAATCCGGCAGAGAGAATTTAAAATCAAAGCAGAGCGAACATTATTATGCCCCCTCGCTGATTAGAATATTAACGACGCCAATTAAGTTAAGTGACTACGGTGGCTACGGTTTTATCAAGTCCTATGTATAAAAATGCCAGGACAAAAAACGGACTTAATTGGAACCCCCCGAAGGAATAAAGTACACCTGATAAATTTTGCGCGTCATTCCTTACATTTAACCAGACTATTAATCTAACGGGATGAACTTGTTGACCCCCGAGACACCTCCAATTAACGTTTCGGTTTTCGTTCGTTTTTATTGTTACTTATTGAAGAATGACCATTTTTAGCTGCATACTAACGCCTTTGGTATTCGTCACCTTACCTCACCTCACCTGGTCGGTATCTTGGTTTTCTTTTTCCTTTTTTGCGCCCTTCGACAGTAAATAATGACGCGGCCGCTAAAAATTACCAACTCGCCTGAGGGATCGTTGTTTTAATTTTTCTTTTGGTCTCTTTCTTCTTTCTCTCTGCCGGATCAGGCGAAGAAACGGAAACGGAAGAAAATTAAACTTAACCGTCGACATCGCCACCATCCATCACAGATTAATGACGGACGAAATTTGGGCATAGGAATCACTGTAGCTAGAGTCCCTAGAAATATATACCTAGTCTGGACATTTACCGTACCAGATCTGATCGGTTTGTCTGCAAAATGGCGGAATTAATCACTGAACTACTTCAAATGTCACGTTTATAAAACTATCTCTGTGGTTTGGGAACATGTCAGTTAAATTTTAGTTTATCGGCTTATCGGCTGTCTGACACCTCGTATCGTGCAATAATTGTAACTAATGTACACTGAGAGGACGTTAATTCGTTTTCAGTTGTTTTCTTAAATGGCAACGTCGCACCTTTTCGGTCTGTATGTTGTCGATAATACGTAATATTGCGAGCAGAATCGTATCTATTGCTCGCTAGTTTCTTGGCTGTTTCAATGTTTACATACTTAATATACAGGGTCTTTCAAGTTGATGGGCTATTAGTATATGAATTAGTAGAATGAATTCAGTTCTGAAACTTGGACTCATTTGGTTATTGTTTATGACGCTTCTTTTAAAAATATTTTCAATTTCGATTTACATCCGGCTATACCGGAAGTAGATGTTAATTTTTCTTATTTTAAATGGAATGACATACTTCAAATTGTAGATTTTTCTCAAAAAGTAAAAGCTAAGTTATACGATAGTCCCATATCAAAAGACGCCAAATTCAATGAGGAATTCGAATATGTAGTTAAAAATGGGTCATTCTATTTAAAAGAAATTGACTTATGCCTCTTTGGAGTTGACCACCTTTGATCACAAAATTTGAACACTCTGTACATTTTAGTTAAAAACCACAATTTTTTTTCGATAATATGAATAGTTATAAATAATTGTTACGAGTTATAAAGCAAAATCTCAAAAATTAATTGAATTACGGTTTTTTAAATGTTAACGTGCAGATGTTAAAAATTTTGAAAAAAATTAAATAACTCAAAATTCATCAATATTTTCGGAGTAGTGCCTCCTATAAAATATGCACGAATTCAGATTTTCCATCGGAAAATGTAATAACAATTACGTCATTCCATTTAAAATAAAAATTTTTAAAATCTACTTTCGGTATAACCGGATGTAAATCGAAATTGAAAATATTTTTAAAAGAAGCGGTATAAACAATAACCGAAATGAGCCCAAGTTTCAGAATTGAATTCATTCTACTAATTCATATACTAATAGCCCATCAACTTGAAAGACCCTGTATATTAAGTATGTAAACATTGAAACAGCCACGAAACTAGCGAGCAATAGATGCGATTCTGCTCGCAATAGTACGTATTGGTAGTAGTAGTTTATTAACAAAAAGTTATATACAAGTAAAAAAAAAAAAACATAAATCACCATCAATTCTGATACTTACAAAGAACAATTACAAGAGTCACAAAAAACAAAACAAATTGCATCCATCAAAAATTACATATAAAGAACCATAAGGTCATTTCTACCTCCCTTTAAACCCGCTCCAATGCAAATCACTTCCCAGTAATCCCCAATATAATTATTTAATTATTTTCTATAAAGGCTTTACAACCCAACTGGGTCTTTTCTTAAAACTCCCCTTCTCTGTTACTTCATTTTCACCGCTTCCTTCTTCACAAAATTTCCTTTAATACGCTCCTTACTTCCTTCCTCATTCAACTATTCCACATATTCTTCCATTGACCGTCTTCCTTAATCTCCCCCCCTTTCCCTTCTCTTAAATATACCGGCACCCTATCCCCTTGCCATTCTTACCATAGAAACTCCCTTATCAGAGTTTCGTTCTCTTTCTAGTTATTATTTGTTTCGCATATTTTTTATCTCTTTTAGTCAATTATTTTTAATAATACTTCCTTTTAGCATTTCCTTACATTCATCTACTGTTTTATTCATATTACATTCACCCAAAACATGTAATATAGATTCCCTTTCCCTCCCACATATTCTGCACAACCTATCCTCCTCTTTCAACCAATACTTACATTCATTACACTCATGACCCATTCCAAATCTTGCATAAAGACTTATCTCCTTTCTATTTACCAAATATTCAGGAACCCAGTCGCTCTGCCACTCATCCCATAAAATTATGTTCAAACCTCTGGCGTACTCCGAATTATGAATACTTCTAAGATCCTCCCCCCTTATTTTATCTCTGCATCTTTCTCTCACCATCATTCCAACGTTTAGTCCCATATCAGCCCAATCTTTCATTTGCTCCTGACTCAGACTCAATTGCTTTAAAGTCTCCCTCCTTTCTTTATCGTATTTTATTTCTCTCCCTATGCTAAATATTCTTTTCCTCCAAACTTCTTTTCTTATATCACCCTCTTCCAGCTTTCTTAATGAGCCTAAATTTAAGAATTGAATTCATTCTACTAATTCATATACTAATAGCCCATCAACTTGAAAGACCCTGTATATTAAGTATGTAAACATTGAAACAGCCACGAAACTAGCGAGCAATAGATGCGATTCTGCTCGCTACATTATCGACAACATACAGACCGTAAAGGCGCGACGTTGCCATTTAAGAAAACTATTGGGAACGAATTAACGTCCTCTGAGTGTACATTGGGTATAAAGGCCAGCCTCTACGTATATTTTTACAGACTTCACCTATATGAAGTCAAAACAAAAAGATTGTTGAGAATAAAATGGGGTTTGATTATCTTAAGCTGACCTGACTGTATAAATGGATAATAATTAAATTGATTTGGTGAAGTGTAGAATCAATAGACCATTTGGAACTTTTTGTAATTTGTTTTCGTCCTAATTAGTTTAATGGTTGTGTATCGATGTCGAAGAAGATCTTGTGCGGAATTCGAAATGACGATCGACGACATTCCATGTCACTGCCACTGAACTGAACCGAAACGAAACGAAGAAAAGAACGATCACGTAAACTGCTCGAACTCTACATAGGTATGCACGTTAGTCTTCCGGTTCCTCTTTCGGTTTACGTGATTCCCGATTCCATTTGCGAGATTTTTGCAAATGCTACGGAACGCTTTTCGAATTTTTTCCTCTCATTATTTTCCAGTCTTATTTATGCAACACTTCGTAATGGCCAACAAAACAACGTTATCTTAACAACCTCTCCATTCCTTTTTTTACTGCTAATTGATAGATTAATTGTTATTATAAATTTAAATAATGAAATCCCTCAGAAAAATATAATTTCTTTATAAGTTAAGTTTTTATACGATTTGTGGTGTGCTTCATCGGCCGGAAATGAAGTCATCACATCGTCCGGTGTACGTCGACATTGTGCTGAATCAGCCAGGTCGATACGACGGGCGTTTCGTCGTCACCATCCTCAGTATCGGCTACACTAAGTACCCCCTGCGAAAGGGCGAGACAAGGAGCAAGTCGCGTAGCATATCAAAAGATAAACTCGCGTCGACGTAGTTACGAGCTCTTCTAAATTTCCGGAGAAACTTGTGTGAAATTAACCTATGAATAAATTTCGCCCTCAGAATGGAGCACCAAATCCTCAAAGAATTCTCTCCGCGGTTTATCAAGTCTTGTTCGGGAGCTTAACCGCGAGATATCTTTTTGCGTCGCTTCAACTGTAACATTATGCGATCGTATCTACTTAGAAGTAATGAACTCGGCGGTTGTTATTAAGAAACAATACCGGATAAACTGGGACGCTTTGAAAAATAACGAGATAGAGAACCTATAACCAACCCTTTAAAATAGGGAACAGATCAACGAACATTTAGAGAACTTATTCTTAGCATACGATTACAATGAAGAGCTAAAAGCATCAAGTAAATATAAATTAAAATATCCAAAAGAGGTTCGCTCTGAATCTCACAAAAAGCATAAACCCAATCATTATTCTGTGTCTAGTCTAAAAGGGTGTCTTTTGATTTGTATTATTTTCACGTTTAGAGTCATACGGTACAATATTCCTGACGCTCCCAAAGCATCCAAGGAATTGGAGTATAAAATGTCACATACATACCTACCTGCCCCAGCTAGAAGCTATGAATGAAATGCCCTAAGAGCGTTGACATAGTTTTCACCCCTCTATTGCTGTCTGAATTCGTCCACGCATTCTGTGAACCTTTGGGACGCATTATTCAATTTGCGACGCAATGAACTTAAAACATTTTTGAAGTTTTTTCCCCCTGAGAGTTCAATTTATACTCAAGTACGGGGGATACAAAGGTCTGTTCCTCAGTAAAGGGGTTCTCAACATCGCTTTATTCCAAGAACGGTTTTGGAAAAGGAATTTAGCATTATCACTTTAAATATGACCCTTGGAGTTAGCCAAAAACATTCGATATAACGTTAAATAACAGCTGCAATACCACTTCCTTCATTCAGTATTTAATGAGAGCAACCAGAGCTCAGAAGGGTTGAAATAACTGTCTTTAATTATTAGTGTTTTGGTTGGGACTTTGGAAGTTCAGTTCATTCAAGTTCCCGCCACTTCCATGAGGTCATCGTGGTGGTTCGTAGAATTGGTACCAGACGTTGGAGTAAGATATTCCTGCTTTGAGGAACGGTAAATTCAAGTTCCTGCCATTTTCATGAGATCATTCGGTAGATTTGTTGAGTCGCTTCCAGCCATAGCACATAAAATGGATTTTTGGATGTTCTAAGGTTCCTGCCATTTCCATAAGGTCATCAACTAAATTTTTTGAGTTGATTCCAGTCATAGAACTTCAAAAAAGTCCTTTGGACATTAAAATAGAATCTTCTTTCTTTGAGAGATGCTAGATTCATGTTCCTGCCCTTTCCATGATGTTGTCATATAGTTTCGTAGAATTGTTTCCAGTCATACTACACCAAAAAAGGTATTTGGACGTTGGAGTAAGATATTCCTGCTTTGAGTAACGGTAGATTCAAGTTCTTGCCTTTTTCATGAGATCATTCGGTAGATTTGTTGAGTTGATTCCAGTCATAGCACATAAAATAGGGTTTTTGGATGTTCTAAGGTTCCTGGCATTTCCATAAGGTCATCAACTAAAATTTTTGAGTTGATTCCAGTCATAGAACTTCAAAAAAGTCCTTTGGACATTAAAATAGAATCTTCTTTCTTTGAGAGATGCTAGATTCATGTTCCTGCCCTTTCCATGATGTTGTCATATAGTTTCGTAGAATTGTTTCCAGTCATACTACACCAAAAAAGGTATTTGGACGTTGGAGTAAGATATTCCTGCTTTGAGGAACGGTAGATTCAAGTTCTTGCCTTTTTCATGAGATCATTCGGTAGATTTGTTGAGTTGATTCCAGTCATTGCACATAAAATAGATTTTTGGGTGTTCTAAGGTTCCTGCCATTTCCATAAGGTGATCAACTAAATTTTTTGAGTTGATTCCAGTCATAGAACTTCAAAAAAGTCCTTTGGACATTAAAATAGAATCTTCTTTCTTTGAGAGATGCTAGATTCATGTTCCTGCCCTTTCCATGATGTTGTCATATAGTTTCGTAGAATTGTTTCCAGTCATACTACACCAAAAAAGGTATTTGGACGTTGGAGTAAGATATTCCTGCTTTGAGGAACGGTAGATTCAAGTTCTTGCCTTTTTCATGAGATCATTCGGTAGATTTGTTGAGTTGATTCCAGTCATAGCACATAAAATAGATTTTTGGATGTTCTAAGGTTCCTGCCATTTCCATAAGGTCATCAACTAAATTTTTTGAGTTGATTCCAGTCATAGAACTTCAAAAAAGTCCTTTGGACATTAAAATAGAATCTTCTTTCTTTGAGAGATGCTAGATTCATGTTCTTGCCCTTTCCATGATGTTGTCATATAGTTTCGTAGAATTGTTTCCAGTCATACTACACCAAAAAAGGTATTTGGACGTTGGAGTAAGATATTCCTGCTTTGAGGAACGGTAGATTCAAGTTCTTGCCTTTTTCATGAGATCATTCGGTAGATTTGTTGAGTTGATTCCAGTCATTGCACATAAAATAGATTTTTGGGTGTTCTAAGGTTCCTGCCATTTCCATAAGGTGATCAACTAAATTTTTTGAGTTGATTCCAGTCATAGAACTTCAAAAAAGTCCTTTGGACATTAAAATAGAATCTTCTTTCTTTGAGAGATGCTAGATTCATGTTCCTTTCCCTTTCCATGATGTTGTCATATAGTTTTTGTAGAATTGTTTCCAGTCATACTACACCAAAAAAGGTATTTGGACGTTGGAGTAAGATATTACTGCTTTGAGTAACGGTAGATTCAAGTTCCTGCCATTTTCATGAGATCATTCGGTAGATTTGTTGAATTGATTCCAGCCATAGCACATAAAATGGATTTTTGGATGTTCTAAAGTTCCTGGTATTTCCATAAGGTCATCAACTAAAATTTTTGAGTTGATTCCAGTCATAGAACTTCAAAAAAGTCCTTTGGACATTAAAATAGAATCTTCTTTCTTTGAGAGATGCTAGATTCATGTTCCTGCCCTTTCCATGATGTTGTCATATAGTTTCGTAGAATTGTTTCCAGTCATACTACACCAAAAAAGGTATTTGGACGTTGGAGTAAGATATTCCTGCTTTGAGGAACGGTAGATTCAAGTTCTTGCCTTTTTCATGAGATCATTCGGTAGATTTGTTGAGTTGATTCCAGTCATTGCACATGAAATAGATTTTTGGATGTTCTAAGGTTCCTGCCATTTCCATAAGGTGATCAACTAAATTTTTTGAGTTGATTCCAGTCATAGAACTTCAAAAAAGTCCTTTGGACATTAAAATAGAATCTTCTTTCTTTGAGAGATGCTAGATTCATGTTCCTGCCCTTTCCATGATGTTGTCATATAGTTTCGTAGAATTGTTTCCAGTCATACTTCACCAAAAAAGGTATTTGGACGTTGGAGTAAGATATTACTGCTTTGAGTAACGGTAGAAGTTCCTGCCATTTTCATGAGATCATTCGGTAGATTTGTTGAGTTGATTCCAGCCATAGCACATAAAATGGATTTTTGGATGTTCTAAAGTTCCTGGTATTTCCATAAGGTCATCAACTAAAATTTTTGAGTTGATTCCAGTCATAGAACTTCAAAAAAGTTCTTTGGACATTGTAATACAATCTTCCTTCTTTGAAATATGCGAAATCTATGTTCCTACCATTTCATGTTATCATTATATAGGTTCGTAGAACTGGTTCCAGTCATACTACACCACAAAAGGTATTTGGACGTTGCAGTAAGATGTTCCTACTTTGAAGGATGATGAAATGAAGTTCCTGCCATCTTTATGGGATCATTCAGTAGATTCGTTGAATTGGTTCCAATCACTGTACACCAAAAATGGTTTTTAAATATTCAAACAAGATCAAAAAATGTTTTTGGATGTTCAAATAGGGTCATTCTTTTTCGATCGATGATAGATTGAAGTTCCTCTCATTTCCATTCCATACTATGAGTTGCTTATAGAAATACATTATCAAAAAAGGCCTTATACTGCGTAACTCAATGAACGAATGCTTTTAGATTATTGGGGTTTGAATTTCCGAAACCAGGAAATTTCTATTTTTTACTGGTGGATTATTGAACTCCCAGGTTTGCTTCTTGTAACCAGCACAAACTTCAATACAAAATATTTCAACGAAAAAGTATCCTATATGGATGTCTAAAAATGGTATCTTAAAACTTCGTCAAACTTTTAAAGGGTCTAGGATCAGTTTTCGATTTAACTCACCAAATTTCTTCACGAAGATTTATTTTTTATTTTTTGTTCCAAAGCCCATAAACTTATCGATCATTCTAATTAATATACAACGTAAAAATTTGGTGACCAAATATTTTAGCTACAACAAGGATCTCATTAAAATGGCGACCACTAGTTTATCTCTTTTTCGATCTTTTTAAAAAAAGAAAATGTTGAACGTTTTGTTTGCCTTGCCCCAGCAGTCCAAACAGATCAATACTTTTTGGTTTGGAGTCACGAAAAACGACTCTGACGGTCATTATTTTCCAGTTGCATTGAATTATATGGCTGACCACTGATCAATGTTCCTATACAGTTTACATCATTCCTTTCTCACATATTTATGCATTATGTGCATACGAATATAGATACTCATGTATGCATGTAGATAGATGTGTTGTGTGTGCATGTTGGAATGCGGCTGTTGAATAACGGGGTCATGACATGCCCTATCCCGTCCCCGTGCCGTATGTGTCCGTTCGTGGCAAAAGTGTCCTGTTTGAAAATTTATCATCCCTTTCACATAATAATCGCATTTTGCACCGATCAGTTCGAAATAAATTTCATATAATCATACATCAATGCGGTGGTGGGCAAAATGTCATCGTTATAATTCCTGGTCTTGTCCGTTGCATCCGTGTCGAGTTGGTTTACGTGCAACAAGGGCAGCTAATTGCTAATTATCTGTTTATTGTGTATTTATAACCCCTTTATGTCGTTTGATATTGCCGACGAAATACACAAAGCGTTTTGGGAACGCGGAATGGGAATGGTCATTGAAACACAATATTCCATGAGCACCAAGTGCACATTTTTTATGTTTACTTATAATCCGCTTTAATATTTATTATTATTTATCATATTTAAATGTGTACGTTTCCTGATTCCATGAAATAAACAATAAAGCAAAACATTTTACATATTGGGTTTTATACAGAAAGTTTAAATCTATTTCGCTGTATTTATGACTTGGTTTATACCAAAATCAAATTGTTGCCATAAACCTCCTTCAAAGGTCAGTTAATTGAGACTTGATCTTCAATCATTACTTTATGGTATATAACACAAGATGGTAACAATAAAAGTTGATCACCATCGTACCCTTGATGATACATTTCATCTTTAGACTTGAGCTACTTCTAGAAGATGCTTCGCTGTAGCTTTTACCACGGGATTTACAAGTGCTTTCATCATTGGACTTTGAACTTCTCTCAGAAGCAAGTCTCAAAATCGAAATTTCATTGTTAAACTTCGAACATCTTTAAAGAAAGTTTCTTGCTTGAGTTTTATCAATTTTGGCTTTGAAACCATGGCACTTAATAAGATCATTTAATCTTTGGACTTTGAACACCTTTCAGGCAGAAGTCTCACCATTGATGGTTTTACTATATTTCATCTTCAAACTTTCAGCTCTTTCAAGAAGATCCTGTCGATTTAGCTAATTTTTGCTTTTGGACTATGAGCTTCTTTCAGGAAAATATCTCACCATGGAATTTACTAAGTACTTTTCATCTTTGAACTTTTAACTACTTTCAGGAAGAAGTCTCTTTGTAGTAAGTGGACTTTGACCTTTTTTTAAGATAATGATAAACAATAGGTTTTACTCCGTTTCATCTTTTAGCTGAACTTTATTCAGGAAAATTCTCATCACACTTAATCATTGAACTTTGAACTTCTTCGAGGGAATTATTATTAGATAAAGAGTTTCAGTTTTAGATAGTATACAAAGAGTTTAAAAAATCTTGCTGATACTTTATATTAAGTACTGTAGGTATTTTGTTTTGAAATGACAAACACCAATGTGAAAACCATATCGTTGATACCATACAATTCTCATTAGTTAGGAATTCTGACGTTATTCCGAATTATTTAATGAAGTGGTTTTGTAGTTCTCATTATTTACAAGCAAATCAAAATGTTTTTCTCCATAAACAGAGTGGATTCCACCTCTTCAGCCAATGCCTGGTTACCTACTGTCAGCACTTACCTTTCTCCATTTATTTCGATAACCGGAAGGATGAGTAACTTTTAATTTCGTTCTTTGAAGGGAAGATATCTATGTACACAAGTTTCAATAAATCGTAATTTGGATTTTTGGATCGTCTCACTCTTCTATCTTCCTTTGAAGTCAGTACAGCAATAGATAGTTGATGGAAGAGTATCGGTGGAATATTATTGCACCAGCATATGCATCAAATGATCCAAAGAAAACTTAGACCAAGGCAGACAAACCGGTTCCTCTAGTTTCTAACAATTTCTACTTCAGCATTCCACGAAACTATGATGGATTCTCAGTGTTAGCTACATCTGACTCTTTGCCATTTTTGAGGTTCCACTAATTCCTAAACTGAAGACAAATCTTTAATGGGTTGTTCTTATTAACTGCTGCTTGTCTAGGGGCTTTTCCTTTACTCATTCTGGCGGAGTAGTGTGGAAGATTCTCTTTAGCTCCTTGATGGTGGTAACTGGGAAGAAGTTTTAAACGAATGAGATAAAGTCAGTGTTAGGATGGAAGAATATCTGTGGAATATTCTTGCACCAAAATTTGCCCAAATATTCCAAACAAGACATCGACCAAGGCAAGAGGTTCCTCTAATTCCTAAACTGAAGACAAATCTATTATGGGTTGTTCTTATTAACTGCTGCTTATCTAGGGGCTTTTCCATTTACTCGTTCTGGCGGAGTAATGTGGAAGATTCTCTTCAGCTCCTTGATGGTGGTAACTGGGAAGAAGTTTGAAACGAATGAAATAAAGTCAGTGTTAGGATGGAAGAATATCTGTGGAATATTCTTGCACCAAAATTTGCCCAAATATTCCAAACAAGACATCGACCAAGGCAAGAGGTTCCTCTAATTCCTAAACTGAAGACAAATCTATTATGGGTTGTTCTTATTAACTGCTGCTTATCTAGGGGCTTTTCCATTTACTCGTTCTGGCGGAGTAATGTGGAAGACTCTCTTCAGCTCCTTGATGGTGGTAACTGGGAAGAAGTTTCAAACGAATGAGATAAAGTCAGTGTTAGGATGGAAGAATATCTGTGGAATATTCTTGCACCAAAATTTGCCCAAATATTCCAAACAAGACATCGACCAAGGCAAGAGGTTCCTCTAATTCCTAAACTGAAGACAAATCTATTATGGGTTGTTCTTATTAACTGCTGCTTATCTAGGGGCTTTTCCATTTACTCGTTCTGGCGGAGTAATGTGGAAGATTCTCTTCAGCTCCTTGATGGTGGTAACTGGGAAGAAGTTTGAAACGAATGAGATAAAGTCAGTGTTAGGATGGAAGAATATCTGTGGAATATTCTTGCACCTAAATTTGCCCAAATATTCCAAACAAGACATTGACCAAGGCAAGAGGTTCCTCTAATTCCTAAACTGAAGACAAATCTATTATGGGTTGTTCTTATTAACTGCTGCTTATCTAGGGGCTTTTCCATTTACTCGTTCTGGCGGAGTAATGTGGAAGATTCTCTTCAGCTCCTTGATGGTGGTAACTGGGAAGAAGTTTGAAACGAATGAGATAAAGTCAGTGTTAGGATGGAAGAATATCTGTGGAATATTCTTGCACCAAAATTTGCCCAAATATTCCAAACAAGACATCGACCAAGGCAAGAGGTTCCTCTAATTCCTAAACTGAAGACAAATCTATTATGGGTTGTTCTTATTAACTGCTGCTTATCTAGGGGCTTTTCCATTTACTCGTTCTGGCGGAGTAATGTGGAAGATTCTCTTCAGCTCCTTGATGGTGGTAACTGGGAAGAAGTTTGAAACGAATGAGATAAAGTCAGTGTTAGGATGGAAGAATATCTGTGGAATATTCTTGCACCTAAATTTGCCCAAATATTCCAAACAAGACATTGACCAAGGCAAGAGGTTCCTCTAATTCCTAAACTGAAGACAAATCTATTATGGGTTGTTCTTATTAACTGCTGCTTGTCTAGGGGCTTTTTCATTTACTCGTTCTGACGGAGTAGTGTGGAAGATTCTTTTAAGCTCCTTGATGGTGGTAACTGGGAAGAAGTTTTAATCACGAATGAGATAAAGTCATTGTTAGGATGGAAGAATATCTGTGGAATATTCTTGCACCAAAATTTTCCCAAATATTCCAAACAAGACATCGACCAAGGCAAGAGGTTCCTCTAATTCCTAAACTGAAGACAAATCTATTATGGGTTGTTCTTATTAACTGCTGCTTGTCTAGGGGCTTTTCCATTTACTCGTTCTGGCGGAGTAATGTGGAAGATTCTCTTCAGCTCCTTGATGGTGGTAACTGGGAAGAAGTTTGAAACGAATGAGATAAAGTCAGTGTTAGGATGGAAGAATATCTGTGGAATATTCTTGCACCTAAATTTGCCCAAATATTCCAAACAAGACATCGACCAAGGCAAGAGGTTCCTCTAATTCCTAAACTGAAGACAAATCTATTATGGGTTGTTCTTATTAACTACTGCTTATCTAGGGTCTTTTCCATTTACTCGTTCTGGCGGAGTAATGTGGAAGATTCTCTTCAGCTTCTTGATGGTGGTAACTGGGAAGAAGTTTTAAACGAATGAGATAAAGTCAGTGATAGGATGGAAGAATATCTGTGGAATATTCTTGCACCAAAATTTGCCCAAATATTCCAAACAAGACATCGACCAAGGCAAGAGGGTCCTCTAATTCCTAAACTGAAGAATTCTGACGTTATTCCGGATTAGTTAATGTAGTAGTTTTGTAGTTCTCATTATTTACGATCAAGTAAAATTGTTTTTCCCCATAAACATAGTGGATTCCGCCTCTTCAGCCAATTCCTGGTTACCTACTGTCAGCACTTACTTTTCTCCATTTATTTCGATAACCGGAAGGATGAGTAACTTTTAATTTCGTTTTTTGAAGGGAAGATATCTATGTACACAAGTTTCAGTAAATCGTAATTTGGATTTTTGGATCGTCCCAGTCTTCTATCTTCCTTGGAAGTCGTCAGTATAGCTCTTGGTAGTTGATGGAAGAGTATCTGTAGAGTATTATAGCGCCAGCATATGCCTCAATGATCCAAAGAAAACTTAGACCAAGGCAGACAAACCGGTTCCCCTAGTTTCTAACAATTTCTTCTTCAGCATTCCACGATACTATGATGGATTCGCAGTGTTAGCTACATCTGACTCTTTGCCATTTTTGATGTTCCACTAATTCCTAAACTGAAGACAAATCTTTAATGGGTTGTTCTTATTAACTGCTGCTTGTCTAGGGGCTTTTCCTTTACTCATTCTGGCGGAGTAGTGTGGAAGATTCTCTTCAGCTCCTTGATGGTGGTAACTGGAAAGAAGTTTTAAACGAATGAGATAAAGTCAGTGGTAGGATGGAAGAATATCTGTGGAATATTCTTGCACCAAAATTTGTCCAAATATTCCAAACAAGACATCGACCAAGGCAAGAGGTTCCTCTAATTCCTAAACTGAAGAATTCTGACGTTATTCCGGATTAGTTAATGTAGTAGTTTTGTAGTTCTCATTATTTACGAGCAAGTAAAATTGTTTTTCCCCATAAACATAGTGGATTCCGCCTCTTCAGCCAATGCCCGGTTACCTACGGTCAGCACATACCTTTCTTCATATTTATAATACAACCGTCTATCCATCTAACCATCAAGCTGTGTGCTTACCGTTCTCACTCTCTGTTTGCTGCACCATCCACCTGCTCTATTTAACTTCAATTTAGCGTTTCAATTAATTTTGTTTGTCTTGCTCCTCTTTTATAGCATTATTCTCTTTAATATGAATGCCGCAGAAAAATACGGCTTTAAAACGAAATAAAAGAATTGCTGGCAGATTTATTACTTTGCAAAGCGTATGATCCAAATTTAATTTGAGCGTAAGGCCGGTTTGAAATTTAATTAGAAATAAAATATTTAAAGGTCCAATACCCTACAAAAGTGTTTCGAGTGGAGTTAGAAATTTGTTTGATCTATAGATAAGTATCGCAATTGATGAACCACTACAGGCGTAGTGGAGCCAAAATGTGTTAAAGGGTAAACTTAATTATTAAAAGAAGCAGTGTAATTTTCTTTTAAGACTCCTAGGGGTGCAATTTAGCATTCTGAATTCAATTCTGGGTACATTTGTCTTGATTCAAGTGTTTCTATGGTTTGTCTGAATCCTTTAGGTGACTAATGGAGGAATATTATCCCATAAAAGTCTTTAGTTAGTGTCTTATCTTCTCCACTCATGAAATCTAGAAACTCAAACCTTTCTGTGAGCTGAAAGTGGTGCTGACGCTTGTGCAGCTGAGGTTACTAATTTTGTAACTGACCCTACCCTGTATTTTCCTTCATTTTCTTCCACAGGAATGAGAATATGTGCTGATTCATTATTTATCTTAGATAACTGTACCTGTCTCTCAGTAGCTGATCACCTCAGCGGTCTCTACTTTTTTTCCCCTAAAAGAAATTTGTTTCAAAATTGATTCGAGTGGAAATCGGGAGGAGAAATGCCTGAAGTGAAACGTACCGAAACTTGCGATTAGTGGAAAGGGCCCTCACGTAAAAAAAACCAATTTCTAAAAGTTGGGAGTAATTAGAAAAGTTTAAAATAGTTGAGTACCATCCAGGGACGTTTTCAAATTACAAGCTTTGATATTTCTAAAGGGTCTTCTTGTTGGGTCACTTTGTAGTTACAAATTGAGAGTTTATATCTGTATGTATGTACTAAGTATTTCATTTGCAATCTGGACATAACAGGAAAAAAAGAATGAAAGGCAATGCGGTCGGTCTTTCAGAGTCATCGTAGTGGAGCAGTTTCTGTCTCGATCTTGTTGTGACTCGACCATAGAGCTACTAGCCATGATGGCGTAGCAGAATTGCTTTATTAACTTGACGGCCAGAACGGCGTGGCGTCAGCAGCGCAGTTTCAACTCCACGCTGGCTGTATACGTAACTTGGAGTAAATCAATTATAATAAAGTTCAGTAAGATGAAGAGTTATTACCGCGACGAAATTAATGGTTTGCAATGAGCTACGACTTGGCAGGAACCTTGCTCTACGGGACATTATTATTCATTACCATTTTTCATGCCCTGCTACGTACGAGAAAACAATTTTCTTTACCACGTATTACAAAAGCCGAGAGAGCCAACCTTTACCATTCGAAAAGAAAAATTGAATCAGGCAACAGCCTCTTAAAATGTTTTTAAAAATTAAAATAAATATAAAACGGCACCTTTAAGTGAAAACGGCGACGGCAATAATATAGAAGGCTAGGGACACAAAGGCGTCCTCTCGCTTACCCCTGCGGGCAATCAACTCCAACCGGATCTCCGAGTCCAGCCGGAAACCTGGACTCCGTCACGTTCAGAAGCTGATCTTGACGATAACAAAGTTACCAGTTGTTTTCCGCCGTGGTTTCTTCTGCCAACGTTTATTTGCCAATAATGCAGATTTGAGTACAGGAAGAACGATGTAATTCTTGTTGATGGGCAAACTTTTCTAGATTTTATTTATTTCATTCAGGTGTTGAGAATTTCTAAAATTAAAGAAAGATATATCTATAGAATTAATTTGCTTCTGGTGGATGGACCTCCTCATTTTCTGACGATCTAGTGAATGAATGGTAGCGTATGACAATGTCTATGAAGGTGTTAACTGATGTGGGTGTTTATATGTGCGAATGTGGTGGTTGATATGACTATAATAAACTTACGGAACTGCGGGAAGTGGAAAGTTAACAGATCTCGAAATAACGGAGCAGAAGCGGCGAACAATAAAGAAGTTTGTTGCCTGGCCAAGAACTAATATCGTTAACGTTAACGGAAAGTTGGTGTTGGTCGAGATAATGAGCCAATAAAGCAAATTCGACAGGCAAAAGTGTGGAGCAAAACCGTAACTTAGTTGCAAATAGTTGGTGGACTTTAATTAACCGAAAAAGTTCCCTCAAAAATGACGTGACGAGATGATAAAACTTTCGACGATCGTTTAAAAAAAGACGCATTGCTTCACGTCCATCCCAATTTATGTTCTACTCTCATGGCATTCATTAAAGAAGATTAAATAAAAGCTTTATTTTCAAGAGAAATTTTAAGGGAAGATTTCTGTAGGTGCAAGGATTAGTGGAATCTTCATCTATTTTTGAAAGGAAAACATCTTTGGGCACAAGAAATAGTGAGTCTTCATTTGGATTTTTGGAAAGAAAACAAGCTCAAGGATTCATTTAGATTTTGAAAAGATAGAATTTATGGACACAAGGATTATTGAGTCTTCATTTTCGTTCTTGAAAGGAAGACATCTTTGGGCACAAGGATTAGTAAATCATAATTTAAATTTTTGGATCGTCCCAGTCTTCTATCTTCCTTGGAAGTCAGTATAGCACTTGGTAATTGATGGAAGAGTATCTGTGGAGTATTATAGCGCCAGCATATGCCTCAAAGATCCAAAGAAAACTTAGACCAAGACAGACAAACCAGTTCCTCTAGTTTCCAACAATTTCTTCTTCAGCATTCCACGATACCATGATGGATTCTCAGAGTTAGCTACATCTGACTCTTTGCCATTTTTGAGGTTCCTCTAATTCCTAAACTGAAAACAAATCTATTATGAGTTGTTCTTATTAACTGCTGCTTGTCCAGGGACTTTTCCATTTACTCGTTCTGGCGGAGTAGTGTGGAAGATTCTTTTAAGCTCATTGATGGTGGTAACTGGGAAGAAGTTTTAAACACGAATGAGATAAAGTCAGTGTTAGGATGGAAGAGTATCTGTGGAATATTCTTGCACCAAAATTTGCCCAAATATTCCAAACAAGACATCGATCAATTCAAGAGGTTCCTCTAATTCCTAAACTGAAGACAAAGCTATTATGGGTTGCCTTTATTAACTGCTGCTTGTCAAAGGGCTTTTCCATTTACTCGTTCTGGCGGAGTAGTGTGGAAGATTCTTTTAAGCTCATTGATGGTGGTAACTGGGAAGAAGTTTTAAACACGAATGAGATAAAGTCAGTGTAAGGATGGAAGAATATCTGTGGAATATTCTTGCACCAAAATTTGCCCAAATATTCCAAACAAGACATCGATCAATTCAAGCCAATCCGTAGTCAACCCGGTATCTTTAGTGTTACCACAAATTTCTTCTTGGGCATTCAACAATTTTTTAATCTCTGACTCTTGACCATTCTTTAAGCTCCTCTAATTCCTAAACCAAACACAAAAGTTATTATGAGTAGTTCTTACCAATTGGATGACGGATCTCTTTATTTTCCCACTCTAGTGTGGAGAAGTGTGTACTATAGAAGATTCTCTGCAATAACTGTGGTGATTTAGGATGAAGTTAGCGGCAGGATGAAGGGGTATCTGTGGAACATCGTTGCACCAACATATTATGTCCAAATACTGCAAAGAAAACTGGGACCAAGGCAGGGAAATCTGAAATCAACCCGGAATCTCTACATTTGAAAAATTTCTTTTTGGGTCCTCCACAATTTTATGACTGTCATCCTCAGAATTAGCTATCACCGACTTTTGGTCATCTTGTAAGGCGCTCTTTTAGCACATCCTGTACTCTATCATCTTTGGGCAAGTGATTCCTACAAACTCATAATAATTTACACGATTCCTTTCGATCTTCGGATCATCTAGAGGTTTTAGAGGGCAAAATGAAGAACAGAATAACATTTTCCTGTTATCAACCCCAATACTAAGAGGTGTTTACAGATCTGCGTCTAATTTACATCCCCTTACATAATAAATCTCTAGTATCATAATCGTTGATGGAGCCTCTGTTCAAGTAATTTTTAGATACTTTATGTATTGGTATCTTTATTCTTTTTCTCCCTGGAATGTCCCTTTATACATGTTTATTCTGGATGGTGAAGACAACACCCTGTAAATGTACCTACGTTACATGCCTTTATGAAAAATATTGGCCAGAGTACAATGGATGTTTGATCGTAGACGTAAGTGTGCCCATATATGAACGAACATGCATGTATAGGTACATAGATTGAAAGCGAACGCCAGTATCGACGTTTTTTCTATATTTATGGTGTAATTATTTCGATGCAGAGATGCATGAGTCTTTTGTAAGGCGGCCATGTATTATAAAAAGCTTTTTCAATTTTACGCGTGTTTTTCGCGATGTCGATTTATAGTCAGTCGTGCACCTTTTATGCAAATTTATATCACGGTTCGGTAAAATCGATTGGCGATCGAATAATGTGGAATTCGGAATAACTTCCAAGCCACTCCACGTTCGTTCAGCACACCCCTCCATCGCCATAATTCTCATACATTTCCATCTCCTTTTATAACTAACTATACATAGGTAGGAATTGCTAAAATAGTTGTTCCGAAAATGTTGGCTACAAAATAACGTGCTGTGGAAATAGAACGAGGCCTTTTAGTTTTTTATTTTTCCATTAAAGGGCAATTTTTATCGACACTTTCAAACTGCTTCAGGTAATAATTTAAAGTTTTTGTTGATTAAAACAGTCTCTCATGAAATGTTGATTTAATGGTAAAATTTCTACTAGTCAGTTTTAAAATACTTGAAATTTCGTGCTCTAATTTCTATTTGTTAAAAATGGAATATGGGTTGCAAATGTGAGTTTAGTATGAATTTTTGGGTCAATAACACAAAGAACTTACGAGAAATGGAAGAGGATGGGGCTTGATGATGGAGAAGAGCTGTTTGCTGTGGAACCATTAACCCTCAGCTGCTTTGATCGGCTAATTCAAGTTTTTTAGAGGCCCATCAAGGGTATTAGTAATAGTAGGGGACCCTGGACCTGGAAATCTTCCCTCCATAGAGAGCAACAGGAAGAATAGGGGTGGATGCTACGCTATGCTAGTGGGGTGGACAATAAATTTTTATCAAGGAAGACCGGTAGGGTTTGGACCTTTGGGACATCATGAATATTCTCGGAATTCTTCTCCGTCTCCTCAGATCATCTGAGTAGATACCATCATTATTAGCACTTCCCCAACACTAATGTACTGGAGGTCTTTCTCTACCCCTCTATTTTTGGCTTCTAATATCTATATATATTGAATATATTGTTACGAGTACTTGCCAATTAAGTTGGTGTGAGCATAATTAATGAACATCTTCTCTGATTACATAAGGAATATTCTCGGCTTTCCTGATATATCTAGAAAACACCAGCAAAGATCAATGGGAAAACAATTGAATTACTAGACGGCTTTAGAATACCCTAGAAAAGGGCTGAGAAGACTATAAAAGCGGACGAGACACTCACACCGAGTTAGTTTACAGTGGACAGCTGATGTTTGGAAGCGATCGATAGGCGATACAGGCGAACCATAGTGGCGATAGAGAGTTCATAGAGAGCGATAGATAGTGTCTACTGGAACGGCGATTAAAGGAGACTTTTAGTGAAATAAATTGTGCAGACTTGTTTATAACTGTAGTGTAGTCAAATTAACTTTAGTACTTAAATAAATTCGTTGATTTGTTTTGTTAATTGTGTTTTCTGTGACCGAACACGTCACAATATATTGATTATCCCTCCGTGTCTCGACGTGAACCCCTCTATCATATCATCTGCTCTTATTCTTCACTTACTGCGTTTCAACAGTTAATTTCAAGAATTTATTAAAAAGCTACAGAATATTGTTAATGTTACAATAAAAATGCTTAAATCCCCAGGGATTAACCAGTTTTAAACGACTATTTATGCACATGGTTTAATAGCTTTTTTCTCGTGGCTCAGCAATATCAAGAAGAGTATATTTCATTAGCGTCTTCTGTCGAGGAACAGTACCTACCAGAAAACACGTAGATAATAAGTTTCTAATGCGAGATTAACTCGTTCCTGTTTTGTTCTGGGTTCGGGGAATAGAATTGTTGTTGTTGTTCGTTTTTGTATCTAATACGAAGACAGCAGGGCAGCGCAGCACAGTAGAAGAGGGCAGGACGCGGCATACACATTTTCCCGAGCAAATTTCACAAGTTTGTTGTTGAGCGACGGCACAGTCACGTATTAAGTTCCTTTCCCTCGGGGATTCTCCGGGCTCCGCAGACTATGTCGTCGTTGTCGTCGAAAAGTTTGTCCTGCTGCGCTGCGTCGCGCTATTACGTCCGGGAATTCTTTCCTGTCGACGAAATTATTATATCAGAATTTACATTTTCGCTCGCTCTGTGTGCTACTCTTCGATACGAGCCAACGAACGTGTGTATATCTGAATTTAGGAGGTCACAATTTTCCTATACGCCACCGTTTACTTGCTGCGTGGATGAAAAGGGAGACGTTTCGTCCATAACATCACCATGTTTGTTGCTTATCTCCTATCTGACAGCGTCTTCACTTTGCATACCTATTTTAACAAGCTTTTAGAATAATATAGTATGTTATAAATCAAAAACAACTTTCAACTTATTGTAAGTAGTGGCGATCGATACGGCCGCATTATATGTTGGCGGAAAGATTCAAGAACATTATTTTTGTGTACAAGACTTTAAGATTGTATTTTGGGTTTCTAAAAGGGAAATATAATTTCATTTATCTGATTTGCAAAGTCCTTCGTAAAGTTTCCTCCAAAACATCTGGAAAAGTAATATTGTTTTAAACTTAAAGTGAATCACAAAAATCGTGCAGATTTCTGTCGCGAGCATATCCAGAATACATCATTCCGGTCTGCTCCCCGGGAGGGTAAAAGAACTCAAGTTAGGGATAACTTTAAAGAGACAGTCCTGGAATGATTAACAGCCCAACAAATTAACTAAATGCTAAATGTTATGCTACAAAAGTGGACATTATTTATAAGTATTATTTGACATCATGCTGAATAATCTGGAAAAGTTTTAAGGAAATTCCAAGTGACGGTCAATTTTTGAAATTTCTGCCTCGAGTAGATAGAATTAGATTCTGGCGACTTTTGGAGATTCAGAAGAACAGATCAAACTTAATTTAGCAAACTTTGTTCCCCGGGGATGTTGACGACAAATTTCTTGTTTCTGTTTATTTCTTTGGTTGGCTGTTTGACATCCTCAAAAATACCACAACTTAAATATTGCAGTGGTCTTTCTAACAAACTTTCAGTTCAGTTCAGTACCATACACGTACGTAAATAAATTTATCTGGTTAGGAACGATCAAACAAAACTGTCGACATAAATATTATTGCCAATCTACTGTTAACAAACCTTTTAATATCAAACGAAGAAGAAGGGGCTTAGTAAATATTGTACTCTGTTTGTGGAGGGGTTGTAAAATCCAATGGTAGTTCTACAGAAAGCTGAATTCGTTGGACTATTTTATATTTATTATTATATTTCAATAACAAAATTGATTTTGTTTGGTGTTTGTGGACGTTGTGACGCAATGTCCATTGTTTCTAGCTCCTAATGAAGTACATTATTTGGGAAATATCCAGCCATTACAAAGGGATTCCTTTCGTCAGTGTGCGGTGAATTCCTTTGGGTTTTCTAAACCCAGTTCGTAACCAAATGAACCCCCAGCGTATTAATGTATCTCCTAACCAACCGACGTGGAAGCAACTTTGTTACTCGATATATACATTAGAGCACACGTATCCCCATACGGAATGCTTGCTGCCTTTGTTTCAATCCGACAGGGTGTGTGAGTGTAGGTATGTGTGTATACTTCATACTTCATGAACTGCACCATTATCTCCACTACTGGCTTTTAGATACGTACCTATGTGAAATGTGTTTATCCAAACAGAAATTACAGTTGGTACCTAGGCATGTAGGTAACTTCAACTTGACACAAAATGTTTCAAAATGAGGAATTAGTGAAAGTAATTGTGATTACTATTGTAAATATTTCTCAGGGGAATCGTTAAAGGAATACTTCAATTGTGTTCATTCATATATTTTACTTATTATCTCCCATATTCTTCCTTTTGTTTTTATTTTCTCTTTTTTCTAAATCTTTTGTTTCTTATATTCCTTTTTTTCTCTTGTACTTTTTTTCCGTTCGCTTTTCTCTCTATTCATTTTTTCTCCTTTCGCTCATTTTTTTTAATTCTTTTTGTTCTTTCATTTCATTTTCCCCCTCTCTTTGGATCAGGCAGATTTTCTTGTCTCCGTCGAGATTTGAACTCGGTACCTCTTCGGTCGCGGACTCGTTTGTTCCAAGTAGTGATGGGCACTATCGAATAAAAACTATCGAACTATTCGATAGTTTTTACTATCGATAGTAACTATCGAATAGTTTTTCTTAATGAATGAAAATCACTATCGATAGTAGTAACTTCTATACATCGAATGTAGTTAGTGAATAACTAGTAACTAGTAGTTACTTTTTTTATTCGAATACTTTTCAACTATCGAACTGAACGTTGGAGTCGTGGTTGGAATGGGTAAATGATACGTTTGCGCATTGTCTACTACTTCGCTACTTCCTCGTAGCAGAGCCGAATAATATAAACAATTCTATAATTATTAGACGTTATCAATACATACATACACACTTTAAAAACATAATTTTCTATGGCACCAATTTATACTAGTTAAATATGAGGAAAAATAAAATGCAAATTAATAATTAATAATTTTTAAATTAGTGTAGTTAGGATTTGAATCATAAATACTTACTATATGTTTGTACTGCGTACTTATAATTACCCAAAAAAAAAATTAAATAAGTGTTCAATAACAATACAAAAAGATCTCTTACCTAAGTAAATAAAAATTTTATCAAAGTAATAAGATTTAGAAACCATGTTTTAAGTCGAGGTTATTTATTATTTTCAGCATAACCTGCTTTTTTTATCTATACTAGCATACGATTCGTATATTGGTCGGTAAGTATACCTATAGGTTCGTATATTTGTAGGTTAGCGATCGAGCTAACCGTCTGCTGCCTGACTATCGTGTAATTGAAAAAATACGCTAACGAATAAAAACTATCGAATGAATTATTCGATAGTTATTCAACTATCGATAGTTACTATCGATAGTAAAAACTATCGATAGCGCCCATCACTAGTTCCAAGTGACGCAGAAACCGTTCAGGAACGGTACTGATCATGCGCATTATGTAAAACGCGTTCCAAGTGAGCCGTGACCGTTCCAGCACGGTTTCGAAAGCGTTCCAAGTGAAGCTGTGACGGTTCAAGTACCGTAACAGAACGGTCATATCAGTACTCGACTGGGATTAGGAACCGTGTGGACTGAAAGTGGACTGACGTGCGTAGTACGGTCGGCGCGTGACTTATACATCGTATTTTTATTGATATTGTTAAGTTTAATTTGGTTTGGGACTAAATTGCTTGAAATGTGTTCCGTCGCTATTCGGAGAAACAATTTTAATTCCATATAAAATTAAAATCATTATTATTATTAAGTCTTATTCTGATATTCACATTGTTAATCGTTCATTTAATTCTAATCTTACAAGTTACATTCCATTGTATAACAATTAGTGACGGTACCTGGTAGTAAAAGCCCCACTAGGGTTGTAATTTCCAAATTCACAATAATAGTTGCTAGGTATTGTTATATCTATTATCATTAGTATCATTTGTAACGGCCCACGATTAGCATTTGTACATATTTTGTTTATGAATCATCCTACTTGTTTTGCTACCTGCTTGTACTTTCATCCCTTCTTGTGCATTTGTCGTTTGTAAAATAAGTCTTCATACACAGTATTCAATAGTCAGTCAGCCATCAGTATTCAGACAGTAATTATTCAGTTATTATACACTCAATTTCAAATGTTGAATGAAGAAATAATAAAAAACGAAGGCTATTTAGGTAAGTACATCTATACAGTATAAAAACGCCGGAATATCTCATATTTATTTTAGAAGATATTGTTCCAAACTATTCGGAAGTTTTCTGCCAACATTTTAGATTATCGAGAAACAGTGTGAAGTTGTTTTTAACATCCATTTTTTTAAATTTAAACCCACACTGAAAACTTATTTAAATAAAATCTAACTCGACCGTGGCGCCAACTGAGCGAGAGTGATCTAACTGTAACCAGTAACGAAACGATCCACGAAAACGTTCCAAGTTAAGCCATTCCGGTACGACCAGAGAATTACGACATGCGCACAAAAACCACCCTTCACGGTTCTGTTACCGTAACGTTACGATCCAAAAAGTTCACTTGGAACAAACCTACTACCTTGCCTCTACGCCACGATCTGCCTCTCGTGTTTGTACCACGAAATCGTCATTATGAACTACTCTGATAAGGATTCATTCATGTATTTCATGGAAACATTTAACGGGATGGTTTCTCATATTGTGCTAACATCAACTAATATTATAAACGACTATATCACCCCTGTACATCACAGCATAAGTCCTTTGTGATAATGCACAGTTTATAGCGAGAGAAAATAATAATAATCCCTCTTTATAACAATGTGAATTCCTTTATAGTTATTCTACATCCCTACATAAAATCTCAGCTACGCCTTTGGTATAAAATTATACTCAACAGTTGTTACAGGAACCAAACCTTCTTCCTATTTCCGCAAAACGACGGTATTGCCGCTAAGGTACTAAAAACAAAGACATCACTTAAATGGTAATTGTGTTTCGTAAGATCTCATTTTGTTATCTTCTTATGTAGACTGTCGGTGTTCGCTTTGTGGAAAAATATAGACAGCGTTTCGTTTATTAAATATTGCTTCTTGCGGATGCTGTAAACCTCGTTACAATTTAATTTTCTTTATGCAGACGGAAGAAATTAGAAAGGAAGCGAGTTAGTTTATCCTGTAAAATATCGGAACCTGTTTCCGTCAATTTTAGGTGTAGCCTCTTTAAATGGAAACTGGGGAGAAGGCGACGGCATAATTTTCTAACTCGAGCAAAATCGATTCCGGAACGGTCTCTTTCGTCTGATCGATAACATTCAATATTAACCTTTTATTGATATAACATCAACGAATGTAGACTTAGACTGTTCTGTTATCTATCTACGTAAAATGTAATGTTCCGCATTAACGGAAAGACGTTTCATTTAACAGATGTGTTTGGGCATGCAGCTGATGAGATACAAACGCTCATCATCTCTGATCCAAGTGAAGTAGTACGTAGCTGATGCCCCGCCTCGCTGAAACATAATTACTTACAATTCCTCTCTCCGCACGATTATTACTCGAGCTGATGTTGTAGTTTCTGCAACGCGGGGTTTGACAGAGAATATAAGGGGTGTAATGGATGAGGGTGAAACACAATGCGGGTTAGAATGAAATTGATGCGGTTATAGGTTCGTTGTTTCCGAGTTCATAACTCAAAGTTTTTTAATACACACTAGGATTATAAGTTTCAAAGTAATTTTGGATTACAATCAAAATTGAAGGTCTAAGTTGACCTTTGACCGCTGTACTGCAGTTAGCACACTTAATTGTCTGTAAAGAAGGTTTGTTCAATGTTTATGTGAGCTGTGATTCGCTAGAGTTGCGTTTCTGCGCATCTCAGTGACGCATACGCACACGTCATCCATAAGCCCCCCTTAATTTCAATAGAAGAGTCCTTGATGCTTCTTAATGTAGGATTTATTGAATCAATACCAGAAAAGCTTTCTATTTGTGTTGCTCATTTCTAATTTTGATTGAAAATTTATCGGTTATAATGCAGTCCAACTTTTCAACTTCAACAAAAACACAAACATCCAGAATAAAAGTTTTATTTAAATAGACGACCGTAGTTCATTGTCTGTAAGTTTGTTTCTGTTTTGGGAGCAAACAAAACAAAATGAGAAAGGTTTTATACATAGATACGTAACAGAAGAGAAGAGAACAAACCTTTTAAAGCAATTAAACCGTGGAAAGATCCACATAAGTAAGTAATGCAGACAACAAAAAAATTAGCTCTACTTTTAGAAGTTCTAAAATTCTTCGTAAAGTGAATTTTCTCAGTTCTCAGATATAATATTTATTATCGGTTGTCTAGGGTGTAAGTTCTCAAAAAAGCTAAGTGGCAATTAATCATTAAAGGGTAGGCATATGGATCATTTCTATGTTCAGAGGTTCTTAAAAGAATTTTCTGAGTTTGTTAATTCTTTACTACGTAATTTATTTTCTGGAGAACCTCAAAAAAAAAAGAGACGATGTCTGCAATTGAACCATTTTACCGAATTGCTGCGATTGTAGAGAAATCCCCTGTAACTAATTCGTCCTAAACTCTATCATTCCTTGTATAAACGTAAATCTGGAATATGTTCCCTGGAGGTTTCAACTAAATTACGGTTATTTCAGTAACAAGAAATGGTTGTGTACAGATCCTCACTGGAGGTGTTCTCGTTGTGTATTTGAATGGGGGTGCACAGTAGCTCGGTGCTTACTAAAATAATTCGCAGTGCCTTCAATTGCTCATGAATAAGACATAGCGTTTGCTACTAAACTACCTATAGATACATAGATACCAACTCTTTGCAGTTAACATTACCAGCAACGATAAGGAAATCGATGTATTCATGCAAAGGTTACTCATTTGTTTATTTATTAATATTTCCTTTTTTCTTTCCCACGTTTTATAGTTTTCATCGCCTCTCTATTAATTTAGTATACACATCCCTTTACTGTTTTCTTTCCTAATTTTCTCTTCGACACTTTTTTTCTAGTTTTTCTTCTTTTGTTCTGCTGTTCTTTTTTTTCTCAAACTTTACCGTCTTCTTTTTCATCTTCTATCTGTTTTTTTCACTGTTCTTTTCTTTCTGTTCTCTTTTCTCTGCATTTTTTTTTTTATATTCTTTTTATCATCAAGCAGATACATTATCTTTTTGTCTCGGTCAGGATTTGAACCCGATACCTTTCAGTCGCGAATTCTCTACGCTGCGTCTAAGCCACTAACCGCCCCTCGCGTATATACCACGAAATCGTTATTATGAATAAAGGGACTTGATTAAAACTTGACGTACTTGTTCAGATACAGAGTAACAAGTCCGTGCACTGGCCATTCCAATATTCGTTTTAATTTAGATGAGCACAAGCTGTTGCAGCGATTGCGGGTGAATCCATCTGCGATTTACATAGGTACGTAGGATGTAGATACGTACCTAGAGTGACGTCACGTTGTGTTGCTGATATAACGTCCGTCCGTCGGTCGTAACGAACTTGAACGATGTCCAGATAATTACGTGTTTACGTTGAACAGTTTATTGTATTTGACCAAGCTGGTAGCATGTGCACGTGAGCGTTGAAACTGATAACAGCGGAAGAGAAATTGCTTGGCAGCGCTCACCCAGACCGACATCGGCATCACGCTTCGTTTAGTTTTGAAACATGTACATGTCTCTATCAGTGTCTCTTACATTTTCGTCAGATTATTACCAGATCCGGAGATGCTTTATTATAATGCTACACGTGTACAATGATGCACATCAATCCCTCTACACGTATGTACAGAATTTATTATAATGTAGACAGTGTAGTGTTATTCGTGATTCTTGTCTTCAAGAGGTAAGGAAGCAGCCTGCAGTTTCTTCATTGTCTCTATTTCGTATAAAATCCTTTAACATTTATTTACTTTAAAAATATTTCTTATCTTACTAATTATGAGCATTATTACTGTCCCTATATAAATAGTTGCTATTTGATTACTAACCTAGTGTGGAGGTCTTACGTTGGAATAGAAAATATAATAATTAAAGGATGTATAATAGAATTCTGGACGAGTTTTGGCATGGATGGATTTCAATGGGGTAGATGTTTATAAAATGAGAAGGTGCAGTTCTTTAAAGTTGGTGGGGAAGCTAACAAAATCATCCCCTTTGCTGCGTAATATAATAAGTGTCAGTCAGAGGTGGAAGATAGAGTTTGGGCGTCGTCGTCAGTGAATGTCGACGTTAGAGCTTATTAAAATATCAATCTCTGTTTAATTTGCCTCCATTCAGCAGGTTATGTTACGAGTCAACTTAGCGACGACAGTGAAAACAGTGAAAACACTAAAAGCTGCTAGAACGTTATTAGCTCCGGCAAAGCGAAAGCTCGTTATTTTATTAACATCCCTTATTATGGTTCTAAATTGCTAACTTTGCGGAAAGGAGCTTACACGAAGCGCCCGTAGTCGGCGTCGCGGTGTCGGTCGAAGCGCCGCGACGGACGGCGGCAACGAGACGCGATGCGACGGCTTTGTGGGTTTTACGAATTGCGACGGTCGCGAACAATGGGGCTCTTTTCAAAAAGTTCTCAAAGTCAAATCGAGTCTGCTCCAGGCCCAACTACAACATCAAAAGGTTTACTTCGACCATTGTTAATACCAAAAGACACATAAAACTACCTCGTTCGTTCATTTCATAATAATAAAAACCCACATGCATCGCACACCACCCAATGTTTGCTCTGATTATTACCCACGGGAATACTGACTCCATCCTGAAACTCGAAATACTTTGCTGACAATGTGTAGCTAACATCGATTTTTATTCATTTGAAAATCTTCAATGAGGGTATTTCGCATGGGATAAGAAGTCGGTTTCTAATATGTAATTAGATTTTTATATTAAATCTTATTTTGGATTTTTTTCTTCCAATGACAACGATTTTAAGTGCTATGCTTTGAAGCTATGTCGCTTTAGAATGGTTTATAGTAAGCTTTACGAAAAAGTAGTCCATGAGGTGCTGATCAAATCAAATGAAGACGTTATTCTTTGAGATAACTACTCTTGAAATTTGGAGATGTGAAAACCCTTTTATGAGGAGACATCAAGAGAGTGAACTGATTTTTATCATCGAAGGGGGTAAAGCTTTATATAAATATGTCATTCGTTTATCTAAGGGGTTGTCATTTCTTTGGAACTATTAAATACCTAAAGATCGTGGCAGATTAAAATCCTTTTAGTCTTATTTATGATATATCCTTAGTCAAAGGTTTGTAGATCTTCATATTTCCAGTTTAGTTATCTCAAGGGCTGACGATTTCCGGATTTTGCATCCATTAACTAACTTAACCTACTTTCCCAAAAAATTTACATGGGTCAAGTCGTATTCCCTTAATAATTCTAACCGGATCTATCGACTTATCTTCTCAGAATTAGATCTAACTACTCATCCTTGATTTTTGAGAAAGTTCCTGAGAAGCAGGTTTTAGGTTAGGGGCCGTTCATAAAATACGTTCGCATACAAGACGGGGGGGGGGGGATCTCGCTGAGTGTGACAAAATGTGACAAGGGGGACAAGGGATCTACGGCAACGTGACGTTCGCCGTTCATCAAAAAATTTTACTGAATTTTTACAGAATCCTTGGACTTCTGATAAATAGAAATATTATTATAAAATAAATATTTCTTACTATCAAAATTTGTGTATTATCAATCAAAAGTTATCATGTTCAGGGGGAAGTATTTAGTTTTAGTGACGTAATATTTACAGGGGAGTCACAGAAAGTGTGACACAGCGTGACAACGGAGGGGGGGGGTCAAAAAAGCTAATTTTAGTGTGATGTATTTTATGAACAGCTCCTTATCAACTTCGGGAACTTCTAGAATTTGTGGCAACAATCTTTCTTTTTTTTTTTAATAATTCAAACGATTCTCCCCTTGCATTCGTTCTAATTACCTACCACTAGAATTTGATGACACCGTTCTCAACTTCTGCTTCAACACGAATATTTTCAACAAAATAAAACTGTTGGAATGTCGTGAACATTCCTCCACCTCAACTCTTTAATTGGTGAGGTTTGAGAAGGGTAGATGAATGAAAACACATTTTCCTAATAGTTCTGACCCAGTTCATCGACTCGTCTCCTCATAATTAGTTTTGAATCCTCATCCAGAATTTTTGGGTCTTCAACTTTAGGAATTCAGGAACTTATGGAGCCTTTGAAAACAATTTCTAATTACCACTAGAAGAATATCTGCTTCAACACGTGTTTCTAACAAAACTAAACCGTTGGAAGTTTCTCTGTTTCTAATATGGAATACGGGAAGTATGAGTGGGGTCCGTATGTACGTGAAAACGCATTTTCTCCCATTCGTAAAATTTATTTCCTGAAGCTTGTATCCAGCAGGTAGTACGTATGTAGGTGGGTAATGGGAATAATACGAGGAATCGGGATGGAATTTCAAATGAAACCCGCGTATCTGCTGGAGGTAAATCAATTGCAACTAAGCAGAGGAGTCGGTCGGTTCGTTCGGCGGTTCTTTTCGTTCCTTTTTCTCCCGTCCCGTCCGTCCGCGATAAGTGCAGAGAGAGCATCGGAAACGGCGAAGCGAGAGTTGGGTTGAGCGCACGCCAGATAAATTACTCCCGGATAAATGCCGAGATCAAAGATAAAAAGGAGCTTATTTCTTTGTTGCATGTTTCTTTCAGATACATCCATCGGCTCCTTCCTGCTTTTTTTACCAGAGCAAATTGCCTCCCTGTACCTACCTACCTGCATACATGTACTCTGTTGAGTTGGGGCTTTTCGCTCTCCCCTCTTCCTATTCCCCTGTGTGACCGTGTGGGGACTCTGCTGGCTCCTTCCATCGCCACCATCCGCTTTTTGAATCTCACTCAGACATTATCCAACTCACCTCGGAAATCATTTAGACCATTTATATTTTCTGATGGTCACTAAATCTTTCAAGCTATCTCCACAATCTATTCTTTAATGAAACTACATCGATGTTTCAATTTAGTCAAAGTAAATGTAATTAGGTTTTAAAATTTAATCAGTCGATTCAGTAACCGCAACAAATCACTACTGAAGACGAAAATGCACCGGAGGATGGCGTGCTACATTCGACAAAATAGACAGTCGAGCTACTACTACTTACGTTTCCCATTGGAATTAACCTAATTAACTAAATTAATAGCAATTTTAATCATCCTGTTACTGATAGCTTCTTGTGGGAACGTCACGAAGTTAAATTACATTCAAGCTAAAGCCACAACAACTAATCAGGACCAGGGCAAAGATTATGTGGGCTTGAGCAATCAGTCACTGTATAGTTAACATAAAAAATTTTATTTTTTATTCCGGAAATAATCAATAGATATCAATTTCACTTGATAATGCAAATTTAATTGTCTCTCCCAAAATGGTTCCCGAAGTAAATATGTAAAATTAATTGGCGAATGCATATATTATTGAAGTGCTGGGGAAGTTTCCGTAAAGCAAACATTTCTACAATAATATCATAGGAGAGTTTCGAGTGCCGTCCCTATTAATGTCTCCAAAAACATTTCCGAACGTATAAATTGTCGCCAAGAAAATGAAAACAAAACAAACTGAAATTTACCCCAAGATGGAAACGTTTACATCCGACGACCAATTTCGTCCAGAATTTATCAGGCCATATTTACGTTTGCAACGGGTCTCTGTTTGCTGAGTAGACGACACGGTGTTCACGCAATAAGTCTTCCCCTATTCTCCTCCTCTGCCACCCCGTCGTCATCGTCTTACCTACCTACCATCTACCTATCTCAACATGGGGAACGGTCGAACAAAAGACGACTAATTTCGACGCCTCTGTCTCGGAATAATCTTCTTATCTTGTTTGAGAACAACAACAAATAAATGGGAATAAATCTGTGACACGTTGAAAAGTGGATGGGCTCGGTAGTAGGTGGTATTAGGAAGGGAGCTGGCGAACATGATGAAAAAATTGTCAGGATATTCCCATTGCTGAAAGGACTTGGGATAACAAGGGTCACCTTCTTAACCTACATAGTAATAAAGGCGAGGAAACAGATTTGAGGTATTAATTAGGTAAGGATTTTGGCCAGTGTAACACAACGAAGCTCTCACCGATAGGTATTAACAACACTCACAGATGGAATTTCTGAAATATCTCAAAATGTTGTCGATGTTTCCATCACATTCCAAAAGCTTCCAAAATTATCACAAAACTTCCTCATGTATCCTCAGGCAGCTCTGATCTGATCACCGCTTTAAATTCAAGAATGAACCACTGGATGGTCCCCAAAATTTTACACAAAAATTCCAGATTATCTAAAAGTCTTTTGAAACTTCTGAAATGTCTCAAAATGATCTGGAAGTTTCCATCGTATTCCAAAATCTTTTAAAATCCTGACTAAACTTCTTCAAGTGTCTTATCCTTACTCAGACAACTCCGACCACCTCCTCAACGTTTTATTTGGATCATAGATCACTTTAGTAACCCACTGAAGAGCCGCTTAATGATGGAGGATCTTTTCCAAAAAGTTGGCTTCAGATGTTCTAAAATATTTTTGAAACTTCTGAAATGTCTCAAAATTATCTGGAAGTTTCCATCGTATTCCAAAATCTTTCAAAATCCTGACGATACTTCTTCAAGTGTCTTATCCTTACTCAGACAACTCCAACCACCTCCTCAACGTTTTATTTGGATCTTAGATCACTTTAGCAACCGACTGAGGAGTAATTTAATGATGGAGGATCTTTTCCAAAAAGTTGGCTACCTTTCCAGATGTTCTAAAATATTTTTGAAACTTCTGAAATGTCTCAAAATTATCTGGAAGTTTCCATCGTATTCCAAAATCTTTCAAAATCCTGACGATACTTCTTCAAGTGTCTTATCCTTACTCAGACAACTCCGACCACCTCCTCAACGTTTTATTTGGATCATAGATCACTTTAGTAATCCACTGAAGAGCCGCTTAATGATGGAGGATCTTTTCCAGAAAGTTGGCTACCTTTCCAGATGTTCTAAAATATTTTTGAAACTTCTGGAATGTCTCAGAATGCTCTCGAAATTCCCACAACTTTCCAAACTCTTTAATAATTCCACTTAACTTTTTGAAATGTCCTTTACTCTGAAAATTCTTGTCAATTCCTTAACTTCTTATTTAGATGATGGAGGACTCCAAAACCCCTCCGAAGGACAATTGAATGGTGGAGGCTTTTTCCAGAGGGTTGGAAACGTCCTAATTTTTTTTTAAATATCTCAGAATGTATTAGAAGATCCCATCACTATCCAAAAACTCCCAAATGTTCCAAGACTTTGTCGAAACTTCTCGACTGTCTCACACTGTTTTCCGAAGATTCCACTACACTACAAGGTCGTTCAAAATTCTGACGAATCTTCTACACTATAAGCTATATTTACATTCAATCAGACTTGCTCTTCTTCAAGAGCCGACGAATATCATAACACATATGATCCTTTGTTAGAGTTGGGGGTCAACAACCAACCTTACCAACAATAATAAGGTTAAGGAGAGGGAGAATTAGAGGAAGAAAACGTTCGCTTTTTAGTGGCAGTACCAGGGTTGCTTTTTGTATGTATACATATATAAGGAAGAGAACTAGGGGCTGAAAAATTACGGTCACGTCTCGTCGTCTACGTAGATGAAATGCAGTTAAACATTCAAAGCCGTTACGGGAAACGATAGTCGAGGGAACACTTTTCCTACGGCGAAGCTTACGCAAGGGATTCGGTAACTTCCATCCTCGTTCTTTTCTTTCGCCTTTGTACAGTATCAAATAGCTCTTTCTTTGTCGTCCCTGTACCACCACTTTCTCGAAGACGAATATGTTTGATACGTGTGCAAAGCGGAAGTCATTTGCGTCCCGCTGTCGCCCTACCAACCAACACAGACCATTTTTCGAATTTTCCACAAAAAGGGGACTGAGGAGAAGCCGATTTCCCCATCCCCCGAACCAAAACTGAAACAACAACACTCTTGTAAATACATTTGTACAGAAAATCGAAATGGAGGGTAACGAGAATTTATATAATGAAGTAAGGGCTTGTTCCTTTTATCTTTATGGTTATGGTATTAAAGAAAACTCAAATTTGGTTACAGGTTAGCAAAATATATAAAAAAGTTACAGATTGGAATACAATTATAAAAATAATTATTTTTATTGAATATGAAAGTGGGTACGTTTCCGACTTTCTGTCGTTCTTAAAATTTATTTTCTCTCCATTTCGAATTTTATGACTTCTTGATAGCAATATGCTGATCCGGATGACCCCATCTTTGATCGTTTCCACATTCCGCCGTCTGCAATATGTACGTACGTACGTTAGTAAAATTGTACATTTAAATAAAATATGTCTCTAGTCCCGTATCCGAGCAAGACTGATACTTAAACATAATAAAATGCGAAAGTGTGGCAAAATATTCCCTCACATTACAATGTAAATTCGCGCCACTCTGCATTCTAATAAAGTGCAGAAGTTGAAAGTCGCGTCGACTGTAATTCAACTCGTATGCCCACGGGGATTCACCGCTTGCTCAAATACACACACACACACACACACCACATGATCGTTCCCTACATTTTTTCGACAATATCCTGCATATTCACCTAAAACAGCGGTTATGGTTATGGTGGACCAACAAACAGATAATTTCGAATCTAACTCGTTTCTTGTAAAATTGAACAGTAGATAATTTAGTTTTGTAATGCTTTAGGACTGGTAGTAGCGAAGTGCGCAAACCGTTCGTAAAGATATTCAAGTCTAAACTAAATACCATATTACAAATTAATTAACTCAATGCTAAGATTAAATGTCAACCCTAATTATGCATGATATCCTGGTGGTGCCCAAAAGGATTTGCTTCATCAGTAAATTTTACAGCCACTTCCGCTGTTATGCATTCGTGGGAGTTCCCATATTATATGACGACATTAGCTTCATAACGTGGTTAGTACATAGAGCACATCACTCTCGCACCCTCCTCATTCTCTTCTTATTTTATCACGGAAGAAGGCTCAGCAATACCGCATCAGACATGGTTACATTACGTGTAACCTGAGTGAGCTACTACCACCTTGAACAACTAAATCCATGCACGTGGATGTACATGGTAATAAGATAATGCACGTGCGCCATATTTCATGTTGGAAACACTCCTGAAAATGTGGTGAAGAACTTTAACAGAACTAAAGGCTATTGGGATTGTTTGTTTCCCTTCTCAATATATATTGAAGGGATTATATTTTTTATAAAATATTTGAGGTAAGGCATCTACAGCCACGTCAGGGTGTAAATCTTCGGAATAAAAGTAGACGGTGTCGACGGAGATGTCCTTTGCCTTTTTGTCTTGCACAACACGTTTCGTGCACCGTCTCTCGCACCCCCTTTGCGCCACACACACACACACACCCACACGCTATGCGACCCCGTCCATGAACTTCTTTATCATCTTCACTCTCTCGCGGCGGTTATAAATCAAAAGGCGTGTTCCTGACATTTGCACTCATTTTTCAAAATCCACGCTAAGTCCTTTCCAATCCCGTTACATGGTAATATTACCTGGAGGGATTTTTTACGTCAGTCACAATAAAGGCGCGAGGCATTAGGTGGCGGACGCGATTGGCGTCATGGCACCCGAGGCGCGGAAAATGGAAACCGCTGAATTGACCTCGTTATTCAAAGCTTGTATTTTACAATTTCGATTTTCTTTGTTCTCGGCTTCACTAAAGGTCAATCGATACCGTTACGTGACGCCACAGTATCGTATCCGTGAAAAAAATCTCATTTAAAGCAACTTTTACACGACCAAATCGTAACGCATCGCAAATTATCATTAAGGGCGCCTTTTAAAGAGTTGCTTTTGTATTTTTGGTGCTCCAAGCTTTTAACAATAATAATTATGGAGAACATTCAGTAAAGTGTAGTAAAGCAACTTTGCCGAGGGAGATAGAGGAACGCAGCCGCTGCATGTAATCAAATTTTGCCCTGCAACAAGACAAACACGGTTTACGTATATTTGCTTTTCGCCAAGTGGTTGATGAATTCCGGTATCCCTGCGTTTATGTATGCGCTTCTTGTTCCCTTTTGAAACATTTAAATGCCAAGTTTTCGCCGCATCTTTACCCAAAACTTTCGTATGATTTTAATTCAATTTCAACTGCCGCTGTATATTTAAGGGAAGATAAACTACTCGCGACTAATACTACACGAGGTACACGTTCGCTTGTCGATTTTTCCCTTTTAAGTGAACTTTACAACCCTTGTAGGTCCTTTACTTAACTATTTGCACAATATTTATATATTTAACCGTATTGTACCAACAAATGATGTAACAACCCTCCTAAAATGTGTCCCTGTTACCTCCTCTTATTGGTACACATCAACATCTATTGCAGCATCCTCTCTATTGCACGGATCTTTCTCCTTATAATTTTGAATCTTCATCGCTATCAAAGGGTATTTAAAAGGGGAAGAAACTACATACATAACGACATAGCCTCGTTCATCTTATATTTTCGTCCCCTCTGCATTGTCAATTATGGTGGTGTTCAGTCTGGAATTTTGGATAGCACTGGAAAACTACCAAAATCTGCCACATTATAGCCGCTGAAGAACTTCTGTTTTGATTAGCCAAAACATAAGGGACGACCAATTTTACTCGTAACTGACAAACAGACTGGCAGTTGTAATCAAGCTATCCGTCGCGACACAATGATATACTGTCCTAAGTTCGTGTGACGTGTATGTCATTGCTGCCTCGTTAACAATTTACGTAATTACGTTGCCTTACGTGTTACGTTCAATTTATATTCCGGGGCGAGATCCTTTGTATCACAATCCGAATTAATCCCCTCATCTTCCCTCGTAATCCTTCTGTAGGTAGGTAGGTAGGTAGGTAGGTAGCTACACGTCTGCAACATCCCTCCTTCCTTGGTTGCCTCAGGTCCAATGACAAGGTACGTAGTTATGCCTATTTTACCTACTGGGGATGAAGAAACAACTGGTTTATTAATATTTGTATGGCTCAAACACTTGTACTATTATTGCAGCCATAAAAATCGCAAGAACTGTGAAAAGTGGAACTGATGTTCGTCAAGACAAGAGTGTTCATCAGTGGGTGTTTTTTAAACTGCATTAAAGTATCAAGACTCTTGATCTTGAAAATTTTTGACGTGTTCTCTGGATTTTGTCTCGATTTTTAAATCGATGCTCTTATCGTAAGACTTGTATGTTGATTTAAGATTGTGAAAGGTGTAGTTGATGCTCGTGAACACAAGAGTCTTGATCACTAGATATTTATTAAACTCCATGAAGACGTCGAGACTCTTGATACATACAATTTCTTGATCTTGAAAGTTGTTGACGTGTTCCCTTGATTATGTCTCAATTTTTACATCAATACTCTTTTCTTAATTGTCACTTGATTTAAGATTGTGAAAGGTGTAGTTGATGCTCATGAAGACAAGAGTCTTGATCACTAGATATTTATTAAACTCCATGAAGACGTCGAGACTCTTGATACATACAATTTCTTGATCTTGAAAGTTTTTGGCGTGATTCTCTTAATTTTATCTCGACTTTTACATCGATGCTCTTGTCTTACTTTTCTGTTGATTTGAGACAAGAAGGATTTTTAAAATCAAGAGTCTCATCGTGAATCACCAGGTACCAGTAGTTTGGTCATTTGGTTATCTGTCTGCACACCTCAAGATCCAAGCTTATGAGAGTTAGAAACACATTTATCACTCAAAATATTTACTATGATTAACCCATTGGGTATTAAATTTTTGCTAGTTTTTGTTATGGTTAGAGAACACGTTCAAACCTCCTTCAACTTCAATGTTGAAATATGTCTAGACGTTGGATTAGTTTTAAATGTTTTGCAGACCGTAAAATGCCAACCTATAGATAGAAGTTTTTGTTGAGATTATTCCCCTTATTTTTATTACCGGTCGAGTCGTGGGGCTTTTGTGCCCTCTTCTAAAGGTAAGACACGGGACTTACCTTTCACCCTTGTTTAAATAAAGTCTGTTCTGTAGGGAAATACTTACGTAAATATTTCGTATTTCGATTATTTCAATACGTACCTACGTATAAGTGGCATATCCTATCAATTTCAAATTTCTATTTCCTACAATACGTCCATATCAGCATGAGATATTTGCAGACAACAGTAAAACACACACACACATACACATCCCCCGGTGCTTGCACTTACTTGCTTCCAATTCCGTTTGATTACGGGTTGATCCGTATCGGTATAGGATTGGGGTTTAAGCTTCTTGCTGAGTTCTGTTTGGATTTTAAATGTTCCACGAGAGAAATTGGGGCCAAACCGAATATCCATGCGTTCTAATACGTAGTGCCCTATATAGGTGCATACATAAATGTATGTTAGTACCTACAGTATTTCCCGGAAGCAATACACTATTTCAATTGCAGGCCACTTGAATTCCGTATGTACATATGTGTGCCAGTAAATCAAACTTTGTGTGTTTCCGGACGGGTTTATCAAAGGACTGTGGACCGCAAATGGCGTTGGAGTCGGTATCGGATGTCGCATTTAAACGTTCCACGATGCACTTCGTTCATTTTTCTCTCTGCGTCCTCGTTTCGCTTTCGGTACACCGTCTCTACTCGAAAATGAATCAATATACTTCGGTAATGGTAATTCTCTTCTTGACTTTTAGTAATTTCTAGAGTTAATTGAAGATAAAGTAAAAACAAGAGCAACGATGTAAAAATCGAATCAAGTCAAGAGAAGGGTTTTTCAGTGTTCACCAAACATAACAAAATGGCAATTGTAGTTAACAGTAAGTATTTTGAGTGGTATTTGAGGTGTTTTAAACCTTCATGAGCCTGGATTTTGAAGTATGCAGATAGATAATCAAATTTCCGAGCTAATAGCTAGGATTTCATGATGACACTCTTGATTTTCAACAGTCGTCCTTGTCTTCTTGATCTTGTCTTGAATCAAGAGTCGATTAAGACAAGATCGCCGATGTTAAAATCGAGACAAGATCAAGAAAATCAGGTCAACGATTTACAAGATCAATAAATTTTGTCAAGAGTTTCGACATCTTCATACAGTTTAATAAATAGGTACGAAGTAAGAAATGTTAAACTTTGGTATTTAATCAAATGTTTCTGTTTGTAACAGAAATCCAGCGTGGTGTATGACACTTAAAAATAGGATTCCTTTTAATTAATGCTTAAAATAATTTATCGACCTGTAGATTAATAAATGTTTTATGCTCTAAATGAATACTTATCTTCTCTTTAAGTGTTATACACCTCGCTAGGTTTTTCTTATTAAAGCAAAACTGTTTGTTTAAATATTAAAGTTTACTTACAGTATCCTTTTAAAGGCTAAAATATGTTTCTCTCTGTGTCTAGAAATATCAATCGGAACAAGAAATTATGATTAATACAATAACTTGTAGAAAACAAAAAGAATCACTTTCTTGATCCTGATTTTCAATTTGAGACAAGAGTTGGATGTGGAGATCAAGACTCTTGTATTAGTTTACATTAAAAACGCCAACCATTGTTACTTTACCCGGTTCCTATCCCCTTCCTCTTAGTAAGATTTAGTAAATGTGGTGGAACCCCTCCCTTTTTCTTCTTGTACACTGAGAGGACGTTAATTCGTTCCCAGTAGTTTTCTTAAATGGCAACGTCGCGCCTTTTCGGTCTGTATGTTGTCGAAATTAAAAAAGTAGCGAGCAGAATCGCATCTATTGCTCGCTAGTTTCGTGGCTGTTTCAATGTTTACATACTTAATATACAGGGTCTTTCAAGTTGATGAGCTATTAGTATATGAATTAGTAGAATGAATTCAATTCTGAAATTTAGGCTCATTTGGTTATTGTTTATGCCGCTTCTTTTAAAAATATTTTCAATTTCGATTTACATCCGGTTATACCGGAAGTGAATGTTAATTTTCCTATTTTAAATGGAATGACATACTTCAAATTGTAGATTTTCTCAAAAAGTATAAGCAAAGTTATACGATAGTCCCATATCAATAGACGCCAAATTCAATGAGGAATTCGAATATGTAGTCAAAAATGAGTCATTCTATTTAAAAAAATTGACTTATGCCTCTTTGAAGTTGACCAACTTTGACCACAAAATTTGAACACCCTGTACATTTTAGTTAAAAACCACTTTTTTTTTCGATAATGTGAATAGTTATAAATTATTGTTACGAATTATAAAGCAAAATCTCAAAAATTAATTGAATTACGGTTTTTTAAATGTTAACGTGCAGATGTCAAAAATTTTGAAAAAAATTAAATAACTCAAAATCCATCAATATTTTCGGAGTAGTGCCTCCTATAAAATATGCATGAATTCAGATTTTCTATCGGAAAATGTAAAAAAAAAGTATGTCATTCCATCTAAAATAAGAAAGTTAACATCTACTTCCGGTATAACCGGATGTAAATCGAACTTGAAAATATTTTTAAAAGAAGCGGCATAAACAATAACCAAATGAGCCCAAGTTTCAGAATTGAATTCATTCTACTAATTCATATACCCAATAGCCCATCAACTTGAAAGACCCTGTTTTTATTAAGTATGTAAACATTGAAACAGCCACGAAACTAGCGAGCAATAGATGCGATTCTGCTCGCAATATTATTGTTTCCTACATTATCGACAACATACAGACCGAAAAGGCGCGACGTTGCCATTTAAGGAAACTACTGGGAAATAATTAACGTCCTCTCAGTGTACATACTTCTCCCTTAATGATTTATTAACTATCAAGAAAAGAAAAATTTACGCAAGATTTTCGATAGTTCATTATCTTCGAAATGAGATTTGAAAAAAAATAACTAAACTCTTCCCTCTTCCACTTTGATCTACATAAGTCTATGTAAATTACTAGAGTAAATAGGCGCTCATTTTGTGTTTTCTGTTTTACCTCATGTAGTAATAATTGATTTTGCTACGTTACGTTTATTTAATTTTAGGTAACTGTACTGTGTACGTTGCTTTTCCCTGTCTATAAAAAATTCCTGCTTCTTGGCAGTACCTACATTCTATTTTTGGCCATAAATACTACTTTTGCAGATTTATGGAGACAATTCGAGCTGGCTTTTTCGTCTCTTATCAACCCCGGCCTCTTTACGTCCTTCGTTATTTTAGTCCCACCATTAAAGTCCAAATGTAACGTGTTGGTTTCGATTTTGCTCATGGCGTTTTATTTTCCTCCTTTTAATATGAAATTCTACATAATTGTTGTTATTATTTATTACATAATAAGAAACTAACAATTTTTCTTTCTTTCAGTGTCTTCGACAGTTGATCTACATCCTGACCGTTACACTTATTAATACCTTTTGGCTACTGGACACTATTTGGTAAGCCCTAATGATATTTTTAATACTTATGAATAAATCGATTACTTGTCACTTAAATCGTACATTAGTAACAAGTGTAACAGCCCCTTAAACGAGCTTAACCTTATTTATATTAAATTTTCTGTTTTTTTTTCCTTTTCGAGTGGCAGTTAAATTGATTACCTCTGTAAGAAAACAAAAAAAGGAAATTTTATCCCCTTTACGACTCCCATTTAATTTTCATGACAAAATTTTTAACAGCTTTCGCAAACAAGCTGATCAGGTTCAGCCAGCCACTCCGAAACTTCAATAAAACACCTTTCATGTTTTTTAATTCCACAATTTACATTCACCTTCTTCGCAACGACATTATTCACTTTTTTGCAATTTACATAAACAATTCAATTTGAAACTTCCATTACGCAGTTTCATAATGTTTTTGTTCGGAGGCTACCACCTAATACTACTATTGTGGAAACGGTTCATCCCCTTCGAGCCACACGAAACCAACCCTTAATGCGTTTACGGGATTAAATGCACTATCATCCACCGATTCTTAATTTAGATTACTTATACTTAATTCAGGAATCATTGACCTTCCAAACTGTACATACCAAAGAAGTTTTTGTCTCACTTTCATTTTAGAGTCCCGCTATTTTTTGTTAGTTAGTATTAACGTCAAAGGATATTACAGAGGGCGGCGATTATGCAACGGTATAATGGGGTAATGATGTACCCTTAGAGCCGTCACATGGTGTTGATGTGTAACCCGAAATTTTACGAAAGTTAATGGACCTATCGCAACTTACCTAATTAGTTTAAAGAACGAAGGAAAGGAGAGAATAATCCTTCTCTACACCTTCACTATGTGTATATAAGTACATATACATACATATACAAAGCCACCATAACACTCGCAATGAAGTTTTAATGATGTTAAAATTCTTCATCCCCTCCGTGCGGTTGTAATATTAAAGTTTAATAGGATTTTGTCTAATTGATGAAAGAAGATGTAAGACGCGCAGCAGGGTGGTTATTACAGTATGTACCTAATACTTGCCTACCGCAGTAATATTTCACAAACAATGGATTAACTACTCCAATTTAGGGAATATTCTGTGTAAAACAACAAAGGATTTTTAAACAAATTAATAATAAATTAAATCGTGTTGGTCGATCCCTTAAAGCTACTATGATTTAGTAGGGAGATCGATAAACAGTTGCAAACACCGTAGTAAGCGCCATCTGTCAAGAGTTGCTTCCACGTTGTTTTAAGCAGTCTTTTATCATTTTTAGGGTTCCGCACCTCAAAAGGAAAAAGCGGAACCCTTATAGGATCACTTCGTTGTCCTTTCGTCCGTCTGTCAAGACCCTTTTTCTCAGGAACGCGTTGAGGTATCAAGCTAAAATTTATACCAAATACTCAGGTCTATTGTCCCTTGGAGCTGTGAAAAAATCAAACTTCTAAGCCAACGCAATCAAAAGATACAGCCGTTTATGCCGCAAATTTCCGCAAATTTTCGAATCAAAACCTACAGGGTACTTCCTGTGAACTCAGAATCTTGAAATTTGCTACGAAGTAACGTCTTATAGCACAGATAAAGGTAAAATTGCGAAAACCGTAAATTTTTAGTTACATCATATAATAAAAATATTTTTAATAATTTTAAAGTTACTACCCCTTTCCTAATGAACGCGTAGAGGTATTAAATTGAAATTCATATCAAATACTCAGGTCTATAATACATTTAAGCTGTAACAAAATCAAACTTCTATGTCAACGCAATAAAAAGAAACAGCAATTTAAGCCGCATATTTTCAAACTCGCAACTACTCGCAAGGGAATCAAAACCTAAAGGGTACTTCCAGTCGATTTAGAATCTTGAAATTTGGCATGAAGCAATGTTTTATAGCACATATAAAGGAAAAATTCCGAAAACCTTAAATTTTTAGTAATATCACATATATACAGGTTTGTACGGAACCCTCGGTGCGCGAGTTCGACTCGCACTTGCCGGTATTTTTTTTTTAATTCACCATGTTGTTTCTGCTTAGAAAATTAATTCATATTTTTTTACGCAATTATTCAGTAATTTTTTAAATACCCAATTCCTTAATTTAATTCACATTTACAACGAAGTGTTCTCAGTACTTATATGTGCTTATTAAATAAAATAAAAATATATTGTGTACAAAATTCGAATGTTCAAACATTTAGGGCTCGTAGCTAAAACGAGTGACATCTAAGAGCGAATATTAAAGCAAAATTAAAGAGAAGGAAATGTGTTGCGTTAGTGGGGATGAAGAAGATGATCGATCGGTGAGAGAAACGTTAAAAGAGCTGTGCCGTGTGGGGAGTCGAGGCAGTAAAGACCTCTTCGTGTCAGCTTCTCTTTTAGACAAAAAATTATTTGGTTATTTCTGCCAATTTGTTTTTCTAAAACAATTATTTATCAAAAGTGTAGTGACCAACCCCATTCCTCAAGGAAATTTTAGCAATGAACGAAAAGAAATACGTTCCAACGATTATTTGTGATCAGGTCAGACATTACAGTTTGGTTTAGTTTTAATAAATAATTTATTATAGGATACCTATTAAATTTATCTTATAATTCAGTTTGAAAATAAATTAAAATTACGTCAGACAATAAAGTATTTTTTTTAATTAAATCCCTTGTGTGGTCCGCGTTTTTTAATATCGTAAAAATTATAAAAATAAATCACCCTGTGACAAGTATCAATTTGACGTATGTATGTACAAGTTGTCCCCGACAGAAACTTTTCAGTTCGATTTCTGGGCATGTTTCGCTCCGTTGACGTTGATTCAGTGAAACAAAACGGTGAATTTTGAGCAAAGTAAATTCGGTATTTTTTCCCTTCTATTTTAGTCGGGGTGTGTCACCACAGCATCTCTGTTAAAAATGCGTCCCTCTCGCGGTCGGATGAACAGCTAATGGAAAGATAGAGTTTTCATATGTAGCGTACCGATTTTGATATCCATCCATCTGACACACAGCGTCGCGACGCCTCGTACCGCGTCTCACGCTCGACGAACGTAACACGCATACGTGAACAAAAAAAAAGGGAATTACATCGTGACTTTAATTTACAAAAAAATAAACCCTGCCAAAAACAGAAAGAAAGGGCGTTATGTATGTGGGGGTGTTGTGATATGCTGATACGTGACCCCAATAAATATTAATTCTTTAGACCCTCTTCTTCGTTAAGGAAGCGCCACTGAATGCACAGATACATATATGGCAAATATCTTGTTGTCAGGGAATTATAGAGAAATAATTTAATTCTTTACGAGAGCTTAAAAGCTTCGTCCTGTTCTTTTTTAAAACAATCTCTATTTTAAGTGAGACACGGCATAGTTGCATCTGGTGTAATGCTCACCGACGCTCGGCGTCGCCGTAGTCGACGTCGTCTCCTTTTCTCCTCCAGTGCTACGTATCAACGAGCTCAGACAATGCGGAGCTAAGTGCTTTTCCCTGAACGTGGCGTTTTGGGCTATTAATAACTTAAGCAATTCGGATGACGTTGTGTGGTGGTGGTGGTGGGGGGGTTGCTGGCGACCACCACCCTCAGTCCTCTGTCCCCGGTCCTGACGCTTTCGCCGATCCTCATCCGAAATGAAATGACCTCCTCCGACCAACCCCTGAGTTTTTCGAACGTATCTCGTTAAATTATTGTCGGAGACAAAACGGGAAAACTGCCGCCGTCTCCAAGTATCACTCGCAGACCGTACCATAACTCAATATCTACAGGATATAATGAGGGAACAATTTATACAGTTGAGGGTTGGTTTCCTGAGAACGATAACTTGGTCGCGGCGTTGGAAAAAGTGCGCTTTTATCTAACCAAGAACCTCTGCTGCAAAGGAAGACAGTTAAAGGTTAAAGATGATGATGAAGAAATCAGCAAGGTTATAGTTCTGGAAACTTCTTTCTAATCCTAAGGTTTTGGACACCAATTTTGTATTCACAAGATAAATTACTTGAGAAAGAATCATTGTAGTCATTCTCATCATCGTCCCCAAATGTAAACTGATGAAACAACTACCTCGTCTAGTGGAAAAAAAAGATGTTTCTTCATAGAACTATCCAAAGAAAGAAAAAGCAATTTCCAAGTGCTGCGTAGATAAGGAAATGATTAAGAAATCAGCAAGTTCATAAGCGTCTTTCTACTCATGCTCCTAATATTATGGCTACTCATTTGGAACTCACAAGATAGTTCATTGATTAAAAATCTTGAGAAAGGACCATCATCGTCATCCTCATCTTCATCCTCAAATGTTAACTGATGAAAGAACCACCTCGTCTAGTGAAGAAGCAGGTTCTGTGTCATCATAAGACTGCAAACGGAGGAAAAACTATTTTTCTACATGGTGCCTGGAAAAGAATTATGACGAAGGAATCTGCAGAATCATAAATCTGAAAATTTCTTTCTCCTTCTAAGGTCGGTAGTTTATCCAAGGTAATTTATTAATAAACTAACTTCAGAAAGGATGGTCGCCTTCAATTTCGCCATAAGCATCCTCTTCTTCATCATCAACAATAACTTCATAGAAGGACAACCTCACCTAGTCCTGAAGAAAGCTCTCCTTTGGAAAAAGGATGTTGACGAAGGAATCTCCAGGATCATAGGTCTGGAAATTTCTTTTTATTTCTAAGGCCGTGTCCTCTTCGGTGGTTCTTCTGAGGTGATTTATGATGGACTTACTTCAAAATGGATGGTCACCTTCAATTTCGCCATCAGCATCCTCTTCTTCATCATCAACAATAACTTCGTAGAAGGACAACCTCACCTAGTCCTGAAGAAAGCTCTCCTTTGGAAAAAGGATGTTGACGAAGGAATCTCTAGGATCGTAGGTCTCTTTTTATTTCTAAGGCCGTGTCCTCTTCGGTGGTTCTTCCGAGGTGATTTATGATGGACTTACTTCAAATGGATGATCACCTTCAATTTCGCCATCAGCATCCTCTTCTTCATCATCAACAATAACTTCGTAGAAGGACAACCTCACCTAGTCCTGAAGAAAGCTCTCCTTTGGAAAAAGGATGTTGACGAAGGAATCTCTAGGATCGTAGGTCTCTTTTTATTTCTAAGGCCGTGTCCTCTTCGGTGGTTCTTCCGAGGTGATTTATGATGGACTTACTTCAAAATTGATGGTCACCTTCAATTTCGCCATCATCATCCGCTTCTTCATCATCAACAATAAATTCATAGAAGGACAACCTCACCTAGTCCTGAAGAAAGCTCTTCTTTAGAATAAGAATGATGACGAAGGAATCTCCAGGTTCATAGGTCTAGAAATGTATTTCTTTTCCTTTTTTGGTTCTCTCAAGGTGATTTGTTGATCATTGTGGATCTTAAATAGATTGTTCTTGAGAAAAATCCTCGTCATCATCATCTTTGATGGAATTACGAAAGAATCACTTCATCTGTTAAAGAAGATGATAGGGAAACTCAACATGAAACTACACCAGCATACTCGTCTTTAGCGTTGTCGCAGTTGAATTGGTGAAATTATTCAACTCTTGTATTTCTAAGCATGAGAGAATCTGTATGGTAAAAATAATCCAATGAGATCATTGTTAAAACTGATTGTAATGTTGTGAGTTCCAAAGTCGTCACTTTATCAAACAACCCTTGTACATTTCTTCCTAAATATTATCACTGCCTACACTTTTTTCTTCATTTTAGTTTGCTCTATTTGAAAAGCTAATTATCCATTTTCGCCGTTATTTTTTATTTAAACTGTTGGTTGGGTTAAAAAGAAAACGTTCATTACTTACGCCCGACCGACTCCTAAGCGAATTTGGATTTGGCGACAGGCGAAAATTTCGCGGTTTCTGATAGAATTCCATTTACGCTTAACCAACTTATTGGCATTTCTTCTCCACATGTATTCGTCGATCCGAGAATTTTCCACTGTAACACATTCAGGGCGAGACGTTCGTTGTTAACAAGGATCGCGCCCCGTAACAGTTTTTCTATCTCGCTGACTACGACAAAAAAAAAACAAAAAGAGTGAGAGACCGCCACGCCACCGCGAACTCAAGTGATAAATGTCTCGGAGAAAATTTTTCCATCTGTTCGGACAATTAAGAGGTAAAGTGGCTTCGATGGTCGACCACGCCACGGAGAAATAAGAGCCGGACGGACGAGAAAAACTTTGGAAATAAATCAATTTTTGTCGTCGGGACGTTTAAAGCCGAACTTTTTTACCAAGCTCTTTCGTCGTAATAAAAAAAAATTCTGTTGAGACGAGAATGTTGGATAAGTAGTTGCGGAATAATTTCAATTTAAATTGGAGCTCTTCTTGGAAGTACGTTGATATTTAGTTTTTAGCGTCTTTTTGCTTGTATGCTCAGATATTTCTTTGGTGGTTGTTTTTCGAGTTTAAATATCAATTCCCTGAAAACTCCTTAAACAACAACAGGTTCCTGTCATTATTTACGGTGTATCCTCCTCGTCCCCGACAAAATGACCTTACCCTTTAATCTTTTTGTTTTTCACAAAGGTATGGACACGAGAAGGATGGGTTAGGTTTGGCAATGACCAAATGTCTACAACGTTCTATATCTTTAGTGTTCCAATAACATAAATATTGTTCTTTGAAAATATTGCAACACTTAATGAATTAAACATTTTTACGTTTGGAAGTATGTATGTATTTGTTTTGCTTCGAGGCAATCGTGGAAACATGCGATCGATATTTGCTGGCTACTAACTGATCATATCACAAATCATTGAAACGAAATAATTCAAAATAGCAATTATGGTAGGAGCCATCGTGAACGCACAATCATAATAGATAATGAGATTTGTTAATGTCTGTTATCTATAAAGCATGTTTCCGCAGTTCGGTAACTAAACGTCAAGAAGGTTGTATCAATTACAATGAACAATTCTAGTAAATACCAATATCGGTTTAATTAAGTTAAATTGTCAAAGGGAACCTGGTCCACGTTGCCCATTCCGGCACCGGGCCCGATCGTTAAGAGCAACCAACATTTCATTATTAATTCCGAGAACATTTGAACGTTACAGGTAGGTTGGTTGGTAGAGGACTACCTACCTACCTACCTACATGTCAAACTGATCATTCAATTAACGCGCTAACGTTTATTGTTATTCGATATCAAAGCATAACAATCAGTTGGAGAGACTTTGCAAATAATTGGACGTAATTTTCGACGTGAACTGACATTTCCAGTCACAAAGTAAACCAATGTATTTGATCAATATGAACGGGATGTGTTCAGTTATAATAAGCAAAACAGATAATTCCATAATGGCTTTAGGCAAAGAAGATCTTAAAAATGCTAGAAAAAAACGGCACGGTGCCTCAAAATGCTCCGGAGTCCTAAGATCTCAAGAGAACTTGGACAAGATGGTAGGATTCCCAAAAACCTAGGAATCTTAAAAGCACTAAAGAAATATGTGCGTGCTCCGAACTCTTAAGACCTCAGAAGAACTTAGGGAGCTCAGAAATCTCAAGAGAACTACAGTGAAATGGTGCAGTGCACCTTGAGATCTATCGCAAGAGGACTGGAGCTAAACGTTAGAACGCTCCAAAGCCCAAAAACCTCAAGAAGGCTGGAGCAGAATGGTACTGTGCTCCGGAATTCTGAGATTTCAAAAGGACTTGAGGCAAAATGACGGAAATGTCCAGAGCCCATAAATCTCAAAATGATAGGGTGCTCCAGAGTCCTCTGTTCTCAAGAGGACTCGGGGAAGAATAGTAGGTTGCTTCAGAGCTCAAAAATTTTAAGAAGACTAAAGCACAATGTAGTAATACTTTAAACTTCTAAAATCCCTAGAGGAGTGGGATAAAATGAAGAGATGCTTCAGCGTCCAGAAATCTCAAGAGGACTACAACAAAATGATACAGTGCTCTGAAGTTCTGATATATCAAAAGAACTCCAGGAAAAATTTTAAAACTCCACAGCCCAGAAATCTCATCAAGATTATAACAAAATGGTGCTTCTTCGGATTCATCAGATCTCATGAGTAATCAGGGCAAGATGGTAGGTTAGTTTAGATCTCAGAAATATCAAGAAGAACGAAGCAGAATATAGTAGTACTCTGAAATCCTGAGATCTCTAGAGAACTAAGACAAAATGATAAGATGCTTCAGAGGGGACTTGGGCGAAATTATGAAAATGCCCAAAGCTCACAAATCTCAAGAGGACCAGAACAGAATGAAGTGGTGCTCTGGAATCCTGAGACCTCTAGAGGACTGGGGCAAAAGATATGATCTCAAGAAGACTACAGCAAAATGGCGCGGTTCTCCGAAGTTCTAGGACCTCAAAAAGACTTGGGAAAAAATATCGAGATACTCCAGAATCCAGAAATCATAAGGAAACTAAAGCAAAATGCTCTGTGTTCTCAGATATCACCAGAAAGGTGGTAAGTTGCTTCAGAATCCAAAAATCTCAGGAGAACTAGAGCTGAATGAAGCGTTGCTTGGAGTCTGAAGGTCTCTAAATGACTTTGGCAAAATAATAAGATGCTCCAGCGTCCAAAAATATCAAGAAAATTATCTTTGGTGCGGTTCTCTGGAATCTTGAAGTCTTAAGACGCCTTGGAACAAATAGGTGGGATGCTCTAGAACCTAGAAGTCTTGAGAAGACTGGAGCAGCATCTGCAGTCCAAAACACTGAAATCTCAAGAGGATTAAGGCAAAATGATTCTGTGAGAGATCTCACGAGGACTAAGGTGAAATGGTAAGTTGTTCCAGAGTCCAAAAATCTCAGGAGAAATAGAGCTGAATGAAGCGTTGCTTGGAGTCTTAAGGTCTCTAAATGACTTGAATCTTGAAGTCTTAAGACGACTTGGGACAAATTGGTGGGATGCTCCAGAACCCAGAAGTCTTGAGAAGACAAGAGCAGCATCTGCAGTCCAAAACGCTGAAATCTCAAGAGGATTAAGGCAAAATAATTCTGTGAGAGATCTCACGAGGACTAAGATGAAATAGTAAGTTGTTCCAGAGTCCAAAAATCTCAAGAGGGCTTGAACAACATAGTGCGGCACCTCAGAACTTTGGGATCTTACTATTTCAGTAACCCTTCCGTATTTTCCGATTGATCATCATCTTCGTCCCCACTTACGCTACGTCACTACTTGCTCCAAGCTGTCACTCGTCCATTGACTGGACTTCTACATGAGAGAAGCAACTTTCAACAAATGGTACTTCCTGTGATGTTCAAAGAAGCTGTCTGAACTGCTTTCAGTCTGGTTTCAATGATACGTTGTAATACATAAATATTTTCCCAACAATCTCAAGTTTTCTAAACTGTAGGCTGCGGCCATTTTCCTTATTAACGATTCAGTAAATCGTATTTCATTCAGTGAGTCTTTAGAAGCACGTTAAACATTTGTTATTCTTTCCTCGTTGGCTGGTCGGTTCGAATTGCTCGAACGTAACAGAGGAAGTGGTGCAAAGTTAAATGAAATGGGTCTTTTGATTTTCGACATTCTGAGGGAAAGATAAACTCCGGAACAGTCAAAGGGATGGAAAAAGAAGTCGGTGGGTTGGGTAGTTGGGAACCGGGCGAAAAAGAGAGAGAGAGAGAGAGGTGTCTATAAAAAGCAGCATTTCGTTAGAGAAGTCTCATTAAAACGTCGCATTCAGAGACCCGAGCAGCATCCCAAATTACAGGGAAATTCAGAAAGAGGTAGCTACGTTACATACCAACTTATCTATCCACTAGCCCAGATTCCAGATTCGTACGTATAACTCAACTGGAATTGAAAATCCAAGAGGAAAGAGTGTGCCGATTTAAAGAACTCAAATGATTTAAAAGCCAAGGAAAACTTACTCAGACGGAGGTCCTCAAAGAGTAATTAAATAGTTCATTACCTGAGTTTCATTCAGCAAAATATGCAAACGGAATGCCAAACCCGACGGACTCCTTTTATAAAAGGTACATACAAAACTTTTCATCTAGCTACTGGTTGTTATTACCACATATGATGCAAATAATATTACGAGATGGAAAAAAAATGGATCTAATAATGAATATCTGAAGAAATCCAACGGTAAGGTCAACTTCCGCAAAATTCTTTTGAGATTCTTTCAGAGGCAAAGGATGCACTTACGACAAAATCCTGCAAGTGTAAAGCTAATCAATGCTGGTCACTTCTCGATTAGATCAATTTCCAGATAGTGACTACTACTACTACTACGTACCTTATACACAGAGTCCGGATTTTCAGCGGATTAGCCCTATTAGGTTCTAGTAAGGCCTTTGATTCAATTACCCGTGATCTTTAAATTTCCTGGTCCGGCGTGTATCAGATACGACTCACAATTAACTTCATTAAACGGGTCCACGGTATTTGAAGATAGCGATACGTGGGTTACACAAATAAAATGTAGACACACCGCACACAACCCTTAGGAACTGATGGAGATCGGGTATAATTTACATATTATGAATTTGAAGTACCTAATGTAGAAATCTGTGAAGGACAGGAAATTTTGTTGCTGCCACAATTTTGCAATTTAAATTGTCAGAAGAAATATGAAACAAATGCCAGTCAGTAGAGGGAAGTTCGCTTCTATTTCTCTTAAATGATTCTATTTCCCCAAGCGAGTCCCTGGCACTCTTCTCTCACCTTTATTATGCATGTAGGTATGGTATGTTCGTTTATAAAATTTATGACTAGTTGTGGGACGCTTTTGCTTAGTTAGCCAACACGAAAACCCTGTTAAAATTTCATAAAGCCTCGCGGAATTTTTGCAATATATTTCCGCTATTTTCATTAGTTTTTATGACGTGTTAAAGGCGCTGGCTGCTAAATGAGAACAATGAACTCCCCCGAGCTCGCACTAGTAGACTGAGAAAAGTGTTGTTGGAGGAATAATTTTCAATTATTAACTTGTAATGGACGCAGTTCACCCTTTATAGATAGATAGATGCACCCATGAAATGGTAACTTTATGGTACTATTTCAATAAAAAATTTAAAGGGTCGCAAAATTTTAATTCTTTTTTTAATGGCAAAGGACATAAAGATGTTATGCCTCGAAATTGTTTAATTTTATTCCGCAGAACTTTTTAGTAAATGTGCTAAAAACATGTTATTACTGATCCAGATTTGTTAATACAAAAAAAAAAAACATTGTCCCTTTTTGTCCCTGTTAATTTTGGGGTTGGTATGAGTCACATACCCATCACTGTTGTGGTAATTTTTCTTTGGTTCTTTTTTTGAAGATATACCTATAAATCTTGCTAGTTCAAAAATGATATTCTTTAAATGAGAACATTTGTCTTTGGGTTGGATGTTCGGCGTTATCTTAACAGCGTTCACGCGACCGAAAACTATCCCTCGCCGACACCCCTTTCCTTCCTTTCATCTTTCCTTCCTTCCTTCCTTCCATACTTACTTTCGAAAGAAAGAAAGATGTTCCTCATCGAACGGTAATTTGTTATCGGACAAACTTTTTTTTTCTTTTCGTTCGCATCAAACCCGATTTATTCGAAATTTACGGCCGGTAACAGTCTTTAACGGTAGTTTGTTTGCCGTTGTACGTGTCTTCGAGAATCAATTTTATCCCAGAAAAAGAAATGGGAAAAGCAAAAACGGCCCCACGCAGCGATAGAGAGAGCAAGATTGAAACAGTATTAAAAAAGCAGGTAGCACGATTTCCGGGAACCGTGTCGTAAAAAAACTCGGGAGAGATTGCTTTCATAATTCGCCAAAAAAGCAAGCAATTTATGATGGTCGATAGATTAGACAAAAGCTACGGCCTACACATCACATCGAATAGAACGTACACCCACCAGAGACGGACTCACAAAATAATATCAAAAATATCTGCTTCTGCTTTTAATCAACAACTGAATAAATCTTGAGCTTTCAAAAATTTCCCTGATACGCCCCTGGCGCAAAGTGGAGAATTATTGTCCGAAGACAAACAATCACGTACAGGCCGTAACTCATTTTCGCGAACAACTTTTAAAAATTGGCGCAATAAACTTAATAACATTAGAATGTATCATCGGCGATAAGAAGGGAAGCAATAAGACGGAAAATAAATATCAGTCGGTTTTGGCGCTCCCACTTCCCCCGTTGAACACGTCATCGTCAGGAGGGAGCAGAGCACACGACACGACAAAATTGGAACGATTACTTATATCTGTGTTTACAGGGCGATAAAGACTCGTCTACTTAAAAACTCGCGACTGTGCGGCAACTGCAAAAACGCTGATACGGTTTTTAAAAAGGAAACGCTTCTCGCGAGAAACGTTGATAAATAGTTTTCATAAATTATCACGTTTTAAATTAAGAAAATGCGTGATTATCTTGGCTACTTGTATCTACTGTTTTCCTGAATTATTTATTACCAGGAATTGATTAAAAAGTGTCATTTCATGGAGTACTTTACTCACTGACAATATTCCTAGATATTTGTAGGTATCCTGTATGAAAGACACTTCCAAATATGGTAGATACCGTTTGTTCTCCTACTCACTCATCCCATTTGTTACTCTGGTATATCTCTTAATGGCTCAAATTATATTTTGACCTTCCTTGTAGACTTCATGGCGTCTTCTTTCCTACAAATCTTTAAAATGTCTCTTTGTTCTCATATTTCATATTCCATTATGTCTGTAACTAACCGTTCATGCTAGAATAAGTATTTTCTGTAATCTTATTCTGTAAATTCTTCATAGACTTTAATGGCGCCTTCTGTTCTCCTACTCTTTCCTACAATTTTCTAACAAGCTTTTCGTATTTTAGAACATATTCTAAAATCCTATTTCGCATATTCCTTTTATAGACATTCATGCCGTCATCTGTTCTCCTATTATTACCCCCTATTTTAGTTTTATATACAAGGTTTTTCAAGTTGATGGGCTATTAGAAGTATATGAATTAGTAGAAGGAATTAAATTCTGAAACTTGGGCTCATTTGGTTATTGTTTATGCCGCTTCTTTTAAAAATATTTTCAAGTTCGATTTACATCCGGTTATACCGGAAGTCGATACCAACTTTGTTATTTTAAATGGAATGGTATATTTTTCACGCTGAATTCGAATAAAACGTGTAATTCTAAGGTAAGTTTGATAACCAACTTGTACACCTTTGACGATCGGTTTCTGAGTTAATTTAATTTATAGAAAAAAAATCGCTACCGCAACCCAAATTATAAAAAATCATAACTTCCACAAAATACGACTTAGAGTGTTGAAATTTTTACTAAAAATAGCTGAATATTAGTGCTAACGCCTTGATAAAATTGAATTAAATTATTTATACAGGGCGTTCAAAATAAAATTCTAAAATTGAAAAACTTCAAACACGAATTACTTCGTTTTTTCAAATGGCACCTACTATTTTTTATTTTTTCAATCGATTCCTTTTTTTATCCTCTTTCGATCCATATGGATACTTCCTATTTTATTTGAAAATTTTGGAATAATTTTGACATATTACTTAAAATAGGAAGTATCCATATAGACCGAAAGAGGATAAAAAAAGGAATCTATTGAAAAAGTAAAAAATAGTAGGTGCCATTAGAAAAAACGAAGTAATTCGTGTTTGAAGTTTTTCAATTTTAGAATTTTATTTTGAACGTCCTGTATAAATTATTTAATTCAATTTTGTCAAGGCGTTAGCACTAATATTCAGCTATTACTAGTAAAAATTTCAACACTTTTAGTTGTATTTTGTGGAAGTTATGATTTTTTATAATTTGGGTTGCGGTAGCGATTTTTTTTCTATAAATTAAATTAACTCAGAAACCGATCGTCACAGAGGTGTACAAGTTGGTTATCAAACTTACCTTAGAATTACACGTTTTATTCGAATTCAGCGTAAAAAATATACCATTCCATTTAAAATAACAAAGTTGGTATCGACTTCCGGTATAACGGATGTAAATCGAACTTGAAAATATTTTTAAAAGAAGCGGCATAAACAATAACCAAATGAGCCCAAGTTTCAGAATTGAATTCCTTCTACTAATTCATATACTTCTAATAGCCCATCAACTTGAAAAACCCTGTATACCTCCAACTATCTCTTCATGTCTCAGAAAATATTCTAAAGTCCTTTTTTGCTTATTCGTTATAGACTTTCATTGTGCCTTATCAATTTTTTTATTCTGGTATGTTTCTAAGTATCCCTTCCATGTCACAGAAGGTTCCTACTCTTTAATCCTATTTCGCGTATTCCCAATAGACTTTTCTGCTTTTTACCTACTCGCATTTTAGTTTCTGATATCTCTCTAAGTGATAATTCTCGTATCAAAAACTATACTTTAATAATTCTATTTCACTTATTCCTTGCTTACTTTCATTTTAATTTCCATCAACAAAAATCAATCCTATATTCACGTCTGCCAGCTAAATTTTTTTTATTGCTCGCGTTTTTGTTAAAATTTTTGCGAATATTGTTGTTCCACAACGTAATACGATCCGACCATTAGCTCCAGTGATAACAGCGGTCGGCATAATTTGCAACGGGAATTCGGGTCGTGGAATAAAAGCATCGCGAATATTTGTCTTTCTGACAAACGTTCCTGTACAATTAAACTCTGATTACTCGGTACAAAACAGAAATGACAGACGGATATTTGCGGGACCGAAACAGGTGAATGAATGATCAATGGTTAATTCGAGCACAGGGTGGTAGGGATGGGGAGGTCAGTTGTAGGGACAGGGAGGAAGAGAACAGGCGAGAATCGGTTATTTATCATTCTAAAGCTCAGCCTCAGCTTATTGCTCTGTCTGTACCAAATTCCATTTAGACGAAGGTTTAGATGACATTTTATATGAGAAAGTAAGTCTGAAGATGGTTTACAAGATATCTCGAGACTTCATCTACCGGAAGCTGAAGTAATTTCCACAAATTGCCGCACCGGATAAGACGTGCAGCAATTTGCCGGATTGTCTCGACGTTTTCTTTAAACTCGAAACTGTTTTCATTCGAAAATCTTTAAAGAAACGAAAGAATGATGATTGAAACAATAGCAAGAAAAGATATACTTTGATAGATACTGAGCATTTTAGGTATTTTTTATGTTAAGTAACAAGTTTATCTTCTTCTCAGAATAACTAAATCAGAATCATCATCCAATTGAACATTTTTAGTAAGTAGGTACCTAAGTAGTAATATTTTTTAAATTAATAATTTGTTAGGTTACAACCAGGTACAACTACAACTTCTTATAAAGACTATTCTAAAATTTATTGTCGTTCTATTAATTATTTTATTAACTTTTCAAGTAATTTCGAAAATAGAAACCCTGGAGCTTAACACCATACAAACAAAAAATTTATTTATAGGTAAACCCAAAAAAAAACCGAAGCTACTAAGATATCATTAGGTCAATTTTATAAATAATTAAAATTTATTTTGTTATTAATTTTACTAGTTAGCTATTTTATATCAAGTAGTTACAAGCAGAATGCATTGTTCTGACATCCAGCGATTAAAAGCAAAAGGAGAAACTCAAACCTTAAATGAAACTGCAGACCTGCAAAACAATCCCTGTTTTCCCCACATTGATTATATACATAGTCGAATCTACTCTATTTAAAACTTACACTACATTTATTTATTTCTTCAAATAATCTGACCTAGACCCTCTTCAAGTCACCCCTGTTTTGTTAATTCAAGAGATTTATCTAGCTTACAAATGCATCTTAGGTAATTTTGAAAGTAATTCACGGGAATCAATTTTTAATCAAAGACCGCAATTTCTCATGGTTCAAGCGGAACTTAAAAATGACTGAATGAACCAGATACAGTCCTGAAAAGTAACCACTGTTTTTTTTTATCGAATAAGGTGTTAATATTTTACAAATATTTCAGGACTTTTTAGAAATTATTGTTTAAGGATCAAGTGGAGTCTTATATGCTTTAAAGTCTGCTCTTTCAGATGGTACAAACGGAATTTAAACATTACTTCTAATAAGCCAGATACGGCCCTGAAAAGTGACCACTGCTTTTTTTTATCGAAAAAGGTGTTAATATTTTACAAAGATTTCAAGACTTTTTAGAAATTATTGTTTAAGGATCAAGTGGAGTCTTATATGCTTTAAAGTCTTCTCTTTTAGATGGTACAAACGGAATTTAAATTTTACTTCTAATAAGCCAGATACGGCCCTGAAAAGTGACCACTGCTTTTTTTTTATCGAAAAAGGTGTTAATATTTTGAAAAGATTTCAAGACTTTTTAGAAATTATTTTTTAAGGAACAAGTAAGGTCTTATATGCTTTAAGGTCTGCTCTTTTCGATGGTATAAACGGAATTTAAATTTTACTTCTAATAAGCCAGATACGGCCCTGAAACGTGACCACTGCTTTTTTTATCGATTAAGGTGTTAATATTTTACAAAGATTTCAAGACTTTTTAGAAATTATTGTTTAAGGAACAAGTAAGGTCTTATATGCTTTAAAGTCTGCTCTTTTAGATGGTACAAACGGAATTTAAACATTACTTCTAATAAGCCAGATACGGCCCTGAAAAGTGACCACTGCTTTTTTTTTATCGAAAAAGGTGTTAATATTTTACAAAGATTTCAAGACTTTTTAGAAATTATTGTTTTTAAGGAACAAGTAAGGTCTTATATGCTTTAAAGTCTGCTCTTTTAGATGGTACAAACGGAATTTAAACATTACTTCTAATAAGCCAGATACGGCCCTGAAAAGTGACCACTGCTTTTTTTTATCGAAAAAGGTGTTAATATTTTACAAAGATTTCAAGACTTTTTAGAAATTATTGTTTTTAAAGGGAAAAAGTAAGGTCTTATATGCTTTAAAGTCTTCTCTTTTAGATGGTACAAACGGAATTTAAATATTACTTCTAATAAGCCAGATACGGCCCTGAAAAGTGACCACTGCTTTTTTTTATCGAAAAAGGTGTTAATATTTTGAAAAGATTTCAAGACTTTTTAGAAATTATTTTTTAAGGAACAAGTAAGGTCTTATATGCTTTAAAGGTCTGCTCTTTTAGATGGTACAAACGGAATTTAAATATTACTTCTAATAAGCCAGATACGGCCCTGAAACGTGACCACTGCTTTTTTTTATCGAAAAAGGTGTTAATATTTTACAAAGATTTCAAGACTTTTTAGAAATTATTTTTTAAGGAACAAGTAAGGTCTTATATGCTTTAAAGTCTGCTCTTTTAGATGGTACAAACGGAATTTAAATATTACTTCTAATAAGCCAGATACGGCCCTGAAAAGTGACCACTGCTTTTTTTTATCGAAAAAGGTGTTAATATTTTGACAAAGATTTCAAGACTTTTTAGAAATTATTTTTTAAGGAACAAGTAAGGTCTTATATGCTTTAAAGTCTGCTCTTTTAGATGGTACAAACGGAATTTAAACATTACTTCTAATAAGCCAGATACGGCCCTGAAAAGTGACCACTGCTTTTTTTTATCGAAAAAGGTGTTAATATTTTGAAAAGATTTCAAGACTTTTTAGAAATTATTTTTTAAGGAACAAGTAAGGTCTTATATGCTTTAAGGTCTGCTCTTTTAGATGGTACAAACGGAATTTAAATATTACTTCTAATAAGCCAGATACGGCCCTGAAAAGTGACCACTGCTTTTTTTTATCGAAAAAGGTGTTAATATTTTGAAAAGATTTCAAGACTTTTTAGAAATTATTTTTTAAGGAACAAGTAAGGTCTTATATGCTTTAAGGTCTGCTCTTTTAGATGGTACAAACGGAATTTAAATATTACTTCTAATAAGCCAGATACGGCCCTGAAAAGTGACCACTGCTTTTTTTATCGAAAAAGGTGTTAATATTTTGAAAAGATTTCAAGACTTTTTAGAAATTATTTTTTAAGGAACAAGTAAGGTCTTATATGCTTTAAGGTCTGCTCTTTTAGATGGTACAAACGGAATTTAAAATTACTTCTAATAATGCCAGATACGGCCCTGAAAAGTGACCACTGCTTTTTTTTATCGAAAAAGGTGTTAATATTTTACAAAGATTTCAAGACTTTTTAGAAATTATTTTTTAAGGATCAAGTAAGTCTTATATGCTTTAAAGTCTTGCTCTTTTAGATGGTACAAACGGAATTTAAAATTACTTCTAATAAGCCAGATACGGCCCTGAAAAGTGACCACTGCTTTTTTTTATCGAAAAAGGTGTTAATATTTTACAAAGATTTCAAGACTTTTTAGAAATTATTTTTTAAGGATCAAGTAAGGTCTTATATGCTTTAAAGTTTCTCTTTTAGATGGTACAAACGGAATTTAAATATTACTTCTAATAAGCCAGATACGGCCCTGAAACAGTGACCACTGCTTTTTTTTATCGAAAAAGGTGTCAATATTTTACAAAGATTTCAAGACTTTTTAGAAATGATTGTTTAAGGATCAAGTAAGTCTTATATGCTTTAAAGTCTTCTCTTTTGATGGTACAAACGGAATTTAAACATTACTTCTAATAAGCCAGATACGGCCCTGAAAAGTGACCACTGCTTTTTTTTTCGAAAAAGGTGTTAATATTTTACAAAGATTTCAAGACTTTTTAGAAATTATTTTTTAAGGAACAAGTAAGGTCTTATATGCTTTAAGGTCTGCTCTTTTAGATGGTACAAACGGAATTTAAAATTACTTCTAATAAGCCAGATACGGCCCTGAAAAGTGACCACTGCTTTTTTTTATCGAAAAAGGTGTTAATATTTTGACAAAGATTTCAAGACTTTTTAGAAATTATTTTTTAAGGAACAAGTAAGGTCTTATATGCTTTAAAGTCTTCTCTTTTAGATGGTACAAACGGAATTTAAATATTTTCTTCTAATAAGCCAGATACGGCCCTGAAAAGTGACCACTGCTTTTTTTTATCGAAAAAGGTGTTAATATTTTGAAAAGATTTCAAGACTTTTTAGAAATTATTTTTTAAGGAACAAGTAAGGTCTTATATGCTTTAAAGTCTGCTCTTTTAGATGGTACAAACGGAATTTAAACATTACTTCTAATAAGCCAGATACGGCCCTGAAAAGTGACCACTGCTTTTTTTTATCGAAAAAGGTGTTAATATTTTGACAAAGATTTCAAGACTTTTTAGAAATTATTTTTTAAGGAACAAGTAAGGTCTTATATGCTTTAAAGTCTGCTCTTTTAGATGGTACAAACGGAATTTAAACATTACTTCTAATAAGCCAGATACGGCCCTGAAAAGTGACCACTGCTTTTTTTATCGAATAAGGTGTTAATATTTTACAAAGATTTCAAGACTTTTTAGAAATTATTTTTTAAGGAACAAGTAAGGTCTTATATGCTTTAAAGTCTGCTCTTTTAGATGGTACAAACGGAATTTAAACATTACTTCTAATAAGCCAGATAAGGCCCTGAAAAGTGACCACTGCTTTTTTCTTTATCGAATAAGGTGTCAATATTTTGCAAAGATTTCAAGACTTTTTAGAAATGATTTTTTAAGGAACAAGTAAGGGGCTTATATGCTTTAAAGTCTTCTCTTTTAGATGGTACAAACGGAATTTAAATTTTACTTCTAATAAGCCAGATACGGCCCTGAAAAGTGACCACTGCTTTTTTTATCGAAAAAGGTGTTAATATTTTGAAAAGATTTCAAGACTTTTTAGAAATTATTTTTTAAGGAACAAGTAAGGTCTTATATGCTTTAAAGTCTGCTCTTTTAGATGGTACAAACGGAATTTTTAAAATACTTCGAATAAGCCAGATACGGCCCTGAAAAGTGACCACTGCTTTTTTTTATCGAAAAAGGTGTTAATATTTTACAAAGATTTCAAGACTTTTTAGAAATTATTTTTTAAGGAACAAGTAAGGTCTTATATGCTTTAAGTCTTTCTCTTTTAGATGGTACAAAAGGAATTTAAAATTACTTCTAATAAGCCAAAAAAAAAAAAAACAAAATCACACGGAATAGTTTTAATTTTAAGTAAATTAAAACGAGGAGATTTTTAATTTTTTTTTCAAATTACTTTTTTAATGAACGACAGGGCTCTTATATGCCTTAAAGCATGCTCTTTTAGATGGTACAAACGGAATTTAAACATTACTTCTAATAAGCCAGATACGGCCCTGAAAAGTGACCACTGCTTTTTTTTATCGAAAAATGTGTTAATATTGTGCAAAGATTTCAAGACTTTTTGGAAATTAGTTTTTAAGGAACAAGTTTGGGGCTTATATGCCTTTTAAAATCTGCTCTTTTAGATGGCACAAACGGAATTTAAAAATAACTTCGAATAAGCCAGATACGGCCCTGAAAAGTGACCACTGCTTTTTCTTATCGAAAAATGTGTTAATATTGTGCAAAGATTTCAAGACTTTTTGCAAATTATTTTTTAAGGACCAAGTAGGGTCTTATATGCTTTAAAGTCTGCTCTTTTTGATGGTATAAACGGAATTTAAAAATAACTTCGAATAAGCCAGATACGGCCCTGAAAAGGGACCACTGCTTTTTTTTTAATCGAAAAAGGTGTTAATATTTTGCAAAGATTTCAAGACTATTTGCAAATTATTTTTTAAGGACCAAGTAGGGTCTTATATGCTTTAAAGTCTGCTCTTTTTGATGGTATAAACGGAATTTAAAAATAACTTCGAATAAGCCAGATACGGCCCTGAAAAGAGACCACTACTTTTTTTTTATCGAAAAAGGTGTTAACATTTTGCCAAGATTTCAAGACTTTTTAGAAATTATTTTTTAAGGACCAAGTAGGGTCTTATATGCTTTAAAGTCTGCTCTTTTTGATGGTTTAAACAGAATTTTAAAATAACTTTTGAATAAGCCAGATACGGCCCTGAAAAGGGACCACTGCTTTTTTTTAATCGAAAAGGGTGTTAATATTTTGCAAAGATTTCAAGACTTTTTACAAATTAATTTTTAAGGAACAAGTAGGATTTTATATGCTTTAAAGTCTGCTCTTTTTGATGGTATAAACAGAATTTAAAATTAACTTCGAGTAAGTCAAATACGGCCCTGTTAAGCGACCATTTTTTTTTTTAATCGAAGAAAATTTTAATGTTTCGAACTGTTTTCTATAATTTGTAGAAAATACTTTTTAATAAACGAGAGGGTATTATGTGCTTTAAAACGTGCTCTTTTAGATGACTCAAACATGGGAATTGTCAGGGCCGGATTTACATAAAGGTAATTGGAGCTACAGCATTTTTTTTTTTAGATAATTACAATTTTTTTAAATCTGTCTCCTACAATTACTTAATTTTTTTATATTGTTTGTTTTTGATAAAATAAATCTTCATTTTATTTATGCTTTTGCCCAATATAAATTCATAAGAATTTTCTCATAATTATAATAACAATTTAACTAAAATATTTGACAACGTTTTCTTGGATCTTTTAAACCAAAAATAAGAGCCTTCACTTTTATTTGTGCCAATGGATCCCATCACAACTGTTAAATCCAGCCCTGGAAATTATCCCCAGTACAATAAATAGTTATGTACTGAATTATGTGTAGGTACATAAAGCATGATGCCCTACGTGATATTAATTTTAAATAAGTAGGTAGGTATTAAAATAAAAATCAAGGATAAACTTATTTAAATATTCTGCATCAAAAACCTACCTAACAAAACAAATTATATACGAATGGAATTTCCGATATGACCCTGACGTGAATTTATAAAATGTTTAAATTAATTTAATTAATTAAACCTTTATTAGGGTACTTACACTTACCTTGGCATTTTTGGAAGGAATATAAGGTTCTTCATCAACAATATGTAGTTCTTCTATGAGCTCTTTCGTGTAACTAGGATAAGATTGTCGAGTTTCAAACGACACGTCGATTTTATCGACCAAGCCGCTTATAACTAGCGCCGTTATTTTATAAATTGGAACCCTATGCATGTATTTGCAAAAATGTTTATTATTAATTGAAATCATAAATTCAGCTGGGGTTGGGACGAATTCGAGAAAAAATTCCTCGTTCCATTTCAGATCTGGCCTGTGGTAGGCCGTTGTCTCTTCTTCACCCCATTTTCCGAAAATCCTACTGTTTCTCACCACATAATTCTGATCCAGTCGAGGATTGAAATGTAACGCTACGTTTGACTTGGGCTCGAGACCGCATAATAAGTTGACGGAAAATCTAAAAATTACGTAATTACAATTAATCAGTCATTTTGATACCTAGATAGTTCTAGAAATATAAATATATAATTAATAACAAAATTGCTAAAGGATTATGGTTTCATTTATTTATTATTATTAATGAAAAGATGATGAAATTGTACCCACTTCGAAATTTAAATTAAATTTTAAACAAATGATATCATCAAAAGTTAGTAGATACGTGTTCAATAGATAACAAATTTTGTATTTGTATGAATATCGGTTTTTCCAAAAACAAAACACAAACAAACAAATCGTCATGAAATGTAAGTATTTATGAACTGAAAATAAAATTACGACTGACGCAAAGTAATAATAGATAATAATAACAAATGACGGTAAAACAAAACAATTATTGTTTTTAAACAATTGCATGATGTGAACAGTGAACTCATATTTACACATTCACATTCCTCTCGCAAAGTAAACAAAATATTGTATGGTGAGTAAAATATAATTTCACAACTACCTGGAACAGTTTTCCAAAGTTTTCCCCCTGATGCAAATAGCTCTGCCGACTTGAAGTACGATGGGCAGTTGTTCGCGATAAGGTAACCCATGCTGTGGAAAACAATAACAGGTGAAAGTCGGTTTCGGATTTCCTTCATTTTTTTTATGACAAAACGAACAGCACCGGCACATGTTACGAACGACGATACACCAACGAAATGATTAGTCTGTCTCAAAAAAAAAATATATATAAAGAAATACCTATGATGACATAGCCGATGGTGATAGGCACCGATGAAGAGTGACTAAAATGTAGATGTACATAATTGCAGGTAAACTAGCGGCGCAGTTTAAGTCGTAATGAACTCATTAAAAACATTACATCACCGCCAACGGCGAAAAATAGCCTCGATTCGACTTATTTAGAATGTTAATTCATTAAGTGATTACTGAAGTTACTGTTCGCTAGTAGGTACCTCATCATCGTCAACGAAACAAAACGGGTCTTCGACACATTCTTCGGCGACTTCGATAGAGGCAGAATCCATAGCGTATTGTTTTGTTTTTTTATGTTTTGTTTAAAACAAATGAAATTGAAGGAAGAGGCGTTGTCCAGATGTTCACATTTTATTCGCGTTTATTGACTAACTGGCGATTTGCAGCGGCGCAGTCTCCGACTATGACCTCGTTTGAAAAAAGTGAATGCTCGACTTAACAATAATAATAATATATGTTGATAACACTGCAATGCGACTGATAAAATATATTTTTTTGCCTAAAAGTTATTAGTAGGTAAGTGAAAAAATTCTGAAACTTTCAAACGAAAACAACTATACGAGTAGGTACCTAAATAAAACATAAATATTTCTAAAGAAATAACTTTAATTCATCATAATATAAATAATACCTGCCTATTTATAGTAATGTTTTGAAATTAAAAAAAAATATATATCGTGCATTATTTTGAAAAGGTTTACATAAATCCGTTCCAGAAGTAGGTAATGACTTACCGAGCTTAAATGTATCATCCTGCTAATTACTAATTACTTAAGTTGAATGTGTTAATAATGGATTTTAATGTAGGTATGTATGTATGTAATTATTACCGGTCGAAATCGACTGCCGGTATTAATTTCGATACTGTCGTCCGAATCTGAGGAACTTGTGTTTGTTGCCTGGTCTATCTTGAAGGTAACTTTTCGCGCGTTATCACTTCGCACCACTTCCGGTACTCTGAGCATGATTTAGTGTTCGAAAACTGTCAAAAAAGACTTAAACTACATACTCGATTTTGAAAATGCCACAGGCAGACAGGTAACTAAGTACAAAACAAAAACACGTTGAAATAATTCAACTTTCTTTAAGTCGAAATTGTGTTTAAGCTGATCGCTTACAATTAGTAAAACATTTTTGAATAATAGAAAAACGTAACAGCCAAGTGCTTTTTATCAATATACTAATCAGTGGCGGATTTACCAGCAGGCTGAATAGGCTAAAGCCCAGGGCGGCAATTTTAGGGGGCTGCAAACTTTGCTGAAAAATTTTTTTGTCTTACAGAAATAAAAAAAATTATTATCTTATACACGGAAAAAACGAGGCTCAAAAAATTAACAAAAATTACAATATTTTAGTGCTATACAGTATACTGAATACACTAACGTCTGTAATATGAAAAATTACTAAACGCTTATTTATAAAATATACTATTGTGATTTTGAGTTTTTAAAATATTCCAATAGCGTTTAAGTATTACTTTTTAAATTTAGTATTTTTACCTATTTTTTAAATTAATTATTGCCATAATTTTTTCTTTAGGTCCACCCACACTATTCAATTAATGTGTAATATGTTTCACCACCTTAATATATCTATTCGAAGAGAAATGGGATCCGAAAACAAATTGCTTAAAAATAACAGTAAAAAATATTATATAGATATATACAGGGTTTTTCAAGTTGATGGGCTATTAGAAGTATATGAATTAGTAGAAGGAATTCAATTCTGAAACTTGGGCTCATTTGGTTATTGTTTATGCCGCTTCTTTTAAAAATATTTTCAAGTTCGATTTACATCCGGTTATACCGGAAGTCGATACCAACTTTGTTATTTTAAATAGAATGGTATATTTTTTACGCTGAATTCGAATAAAACGAGTAATTCTAAGGTAAGTTTGATAACCAACTTGTACACTTATGACGATCGGTTTCTGAGTTAATTTAATTTATAGAAAAAAAATCGCTACCGCAACCGAAATTATAAAAAATCATAACTTCCACAAAATACGACTTGGAGTGTTGAAATTTTTACTAGTAATAGCTGAATATTAGTGCTAACGCCTTGACAAAATTGAATTAAATAATTTATACAGGGCGTTCAAAATAAAATTCTAAAATTGAAAAACTTCAAACACGAATTACCTCGTTTTTTCAAATGGCACCTATTTTTTATTTTTTCAATCGATTCGTTTTTTTATCCCCTTTCGATCTATATGGATACTTCCTATTTTATGTAATAATTCAAAATTATTCCAAAATTTTCAAATAAAATAGGAAGTATCCATATGGATCAAAAGAGGATAAAACAACGAATCGATTGAAAAAATAAAAAATAGTAGGTGCCATTTGAAAAAACGAAGTAATTCGTGTTTGAAGTTTTTCAATTTTAGAATTTTATTTTGAACGCCCTGTATAAATTATTTAATTCAATTTTGTCAAGGCGTTAGCACTAATATTCAGCTATTACTAGTAAAAATTTCAACACTCTAAGTCGTATTTTGTGGAAGTTATGATTTTTTATAATTTGGGTTGCGGTAGCGCGATTTTTTTTCTATAAATTAAATTAACTCAGAAACCGATCGTCACAGAGGTGTACAAGTTGGTTATCAAACTTACCTTAGAATTACACGTTTTATTCGAATTCAGCGTAAAAAATATACCATTCCATTTAAAATAACAAAGTTGGTATCGACTTCCGGTATAACCGGATGTAAATCGAACTTGAAAATATTTTTAAAAGAAGCGGCATAAACAATAACCAAATGAGCCCAAGTTTCAGAATTGAATTCCTTCTACTAATTCATATACTTCTAATAGCCCATCAACTTGAAATACCCTGTATACTTCTTATTACAGTTCACCTTAATTTAAAAAAGTAATTAGGTACAATCATTTTGTGGTGTAGTTTAAAATTATTTTGTCTGTACTGCTTAGTTCTATATTTAACATCAGCAACGTAAATATTTTATTATGTAGTAATATCTAAAAGATTGCCAATATTTTAATAAATTATTTTAAACTACCTACTGTAATAAACTATTTATGAAGTAAAGGTTAGATATTAATTTTATCAATCAATAAATCAAAGCTTATTTTGTCCTTACAGTTTTGTCGATATCATCGTAATCAGGTGATAACTGTTGATCTGTAATGTGTTTCTCTTCTTCTGGTGATAATTCAGAATTTTCCGTATGTTCTGGATGGCCTTTCCAGCAACACGATGAACACTTTTCCTTCATTTTTTTATATTTATAAATCGTGTTTAAGCAGAATCTACTCACAGACTATATTCACAAAAATAAATCTATTCTAAAATTTAAGCGATCAACATATACATACATATATCGTATATTATAGAGACCAAAATGTGGGAATCTTAAAATAAACTATTGGTCTAAAAACCCAATATCCTGTTTTCTAAATTATGTACCTATAGTATATTAGTTCAATATTATGTCATTATTTATTGAATTCAAATTATAACTAAATAATTTACATAGGCAAAAAAAGCATGTTTAGCTATATTTGTCAACCGATTTTACTTTTTTCATTTAATTTCTATTGACAATCTTTACTATTATCAATTAAACTAATTTTTCTTATAGTCCAATATCGACCAATAGGTAAAGACTAGTAAAATAAAATTTGGATGTTTTCTAAATAATCTTCTTAAAACTGTTTAATTCGAAGAATATCTATAAGCCATTTACCTAACAGTATCTTCAATAATGCAAGTGGTACACTTCAAATCAAAGTACAAATTAACAGATACACATTTGTATTTGTTTAAAATTTAAGAAAACAGATTCTGACCATAGAAAACATAAAAGTAACATTCAGAACATGAGTATTTATGGTAGCAATGAAAAAAATTGCTTCAGTTGGTAATAGTCATTATTTCAAGCGTCAAGCACCATTGTTACCTTATTTGAAACTCCATTGTTGCAACAATGGCTGCTTCATTGTTAGTGCGTTTGCCTGACATTATTATACGTGACAAACCTCAGTATTGCACATTCTGTCTAAACAAAATATCTGAAATTAAAGTGCAGCAGTCTGTTGCTCATTTATAGATAATAATTGCAACAATTAAGTAATTCGTTAAATATAATTTAGTTTTAAATATATTATTGTAACTAAATTTGTTGTATTGCATTAGAAACGTTTTTTGATAGTAGAAATTGATTATATAACTTAAAATCTGACAAAAACAAGTTATATTATTGTATGGCTGTTATTTAGACACTACATTAAAGGTGAGTTATGTAGTTACTTTGTGTCTATGAGTATTTGACATCTATGAAACATGGTTGTGGTTAGGTGTGGCATTTTTGTGCTTCCTTTGTCTTTCGGTGTGTTTTTATAATAATTGGTGATGTTTTTAATTGAATAATGTAGTTAATTAGTTTCTCTTCATCTTTACAGGTAGACGGATGAATAAATACACATAGAAAGTTATTTCTGTCCTCTGGTACGACAAATAGTACGCCATGGTATCTTGCCTCGTGGACTCATCTGGTTTGCTCTTCACTATTATTTTAAACCATTACGTTCTGCAGTTACTTAAAGGGAATAATAGTCATATGATTATCAATAGGTTAGATATAAAAAGAAAAAATAATTGATAGTAGGTAATCACTTGCCACCCTATCTATTAGAATAAAACTAATAATTTTGAATTCAGTTGGTTGCTTTATAGTATATTTTTTTATATTACTAAAACAGATATCTGGTTTTGCCTTCGAGAGATTGTTCCAACAAGAAAATTGCTTCTGGTTACTGTCGACAACAATTTCCAGCTTGGAATTCAAGTGATTGTCCAAATAGAGTTCATCGATATTTATTAATGTAGTACTTTGTTGGCCAATTCCTTTGGACACCACATTATTCTGCACATAAATAAGGTGAGAATAAATTAAACTTGATTAAATATTGTTAATTATTAATCTGTTGTAACTGTATTTCATTTAATGTAATAGTTTTAAATTCAGGTGGTAGTTTTATTTTAAGGTAGTAGAATATATTGAACGATTAGGAGTAAATAACTCGCCATTGTTAAATTTATTTCCATCAGAGGCATCAAACATTTTACATAGAATAAGTATAGTTACAACTTCTGAAAAAATCACTATGTCAAAACAGTTGTGTTAGTAACTAAATTGTGAAATCCATAAAAGGCTTATTATTGCTCATTACATCAATCCAAATGCCACTGAACATTTGAATGAATTAAAAATTGGTTTAAGAATGTATATGTTTATTTATTTAATACATATTTACAGACTCAGGTTTTACACAAGATTGTCTATTCAATAGAAACTGAAAATTATATTTTACATGTTATTAACGTTTTTACTTGTATGATCAAAACAGATACCAAGTTTTGCCTTCGACAGAGGGTTCCGACTATTTGCTCTTGAATGAAGGGGACTTCTTGTCGACGGGGGAGGCTTTCTAATTCTCGAGGAGATTACTTCTGGCTTCTGTTGACGACAATTTCCAGCTTGGAATTCAAGTGATTGCCCAAATAGAGTTCGTCGTGATTTATTAATGTGGTACTTTGTTGACCAATTCCTTTGGACACTAGGATTCTCCACACGATTAAGGTGAGGATAAAGTGATGTTAATTAAATATTGCTTATTATTAATCTGGTGTAACTGTATATCATTTAATGTTATAGTTTTAAATTCAGATGGTAATTTTATTTTAAGGTAGTAGAATATATTAAACGATTAGGAGTAAATAACTCGCCATTGTTAAATTTATTTCCATCAGAGGCATCAAACATTTTACATAGAATAAATTTAATTACAACTTCTGAAGAAATCACTGTGTCAAAACATGTCTGTTAGTAGCTAAATTGTGAAATCCATAAATGCCATATTTATTATTGTTTATTACATCAATCCAAATGCCACTGAACATTTGAATGAATTAAAAATTGGTTTAAGAATGTAAATGTTTATTTGTTTAATACGTATTTACAGACTCTCAGTTTTTACACAAGATTGTCTATTCAATAGGAAATGAAAATTATATTTTACATGTTATTAACGTTTTTTCTTGTATTATCACAACAGAAACCAAGTTTTGCCTTCGACAGAGGGTTCCGACTATTTGCTCTTGAACGAAGTCGCTTCTTGTCGACGAGGGCGGCTTTCTAATTCTCAAGGAGATTATTTCTAGCTTCTGTTGACAATTTTCAGCGAGGGATTCAAGTGATTGCCCAAATAGAGTCCTCGAGATTTATTATTGTGCGATACTTTGTTGCCTCATTCCTTTGGACAGTACATTCTACACATAATTAAGGTGAGAATAAAGTAATGTTAATTAAATAGTGCTTGTTATTAATCTTGTTGCTACCCCATCTGTTTCAGGTCGCCGTGGGAGAAGAAATGAAGATTCCGTAGTTAGAACCTTTTTATGTTTGTTTATTAGATTTCATTTATTCATTCATTTTTTATTCTGCATGCTTATCATTCGATTCATTTATTTGTTGGTTGTTTTTTAGAAAGGATTTTTTATTTTGCATGTTCTCTTGCTTACGTCTTCGCTTTGCTTACTGCAATTCTTACTATCACGCTTCGCATTTACCCTACAAGATCCGCAGGATTCAACGTTTCGTTATCTTGCTTCTTTTTTCTCATCTATGGTTCGAAGCGGAGGCCTCCCCGAGCGACTTGCTATAGACTTAGCTTTTTAGTTGTCCTTTGAAGTGTCTTACACACTTCTCGCGGTCTACTCGAACGTCACTTCCTTTCAGACTGTTTGGTGTGGGTTATCTGGAATAGAAGCAATAGGCGACTGCCCAGCTCTCACAGACGACATCTGTCCAATCTTTTCTACCAAATTCTATTAGTTTTTGTCGTTAGTCCTTTATAGTTTAGTTAGTTAATGCACTGCACTATTCGCTTACAGGTAAAGGACATCGATTGAAGACTCAAGACATCATACTTTATTCTTTTTCTTTTATTTTCCCTTATTTTTATCTTGCAGGTATTTATTTGTATTTATAAACTATTATGTTCATATTTAAACGATATATTTGTAACAAAAAAGTCCCTCTGATACTCAAAACTTTTCTAAATTGTCATTTTGCTAAAATTATTAAAACTAAATTAAATTTTACTCATTAGAAATAGATTGGTGGATAAGGGATGGCTATAAGGGGTGATTGTGGAGGCCACGGAGTATTAGAGGGGCTTTTTTGCTCCAAATGTAGCGTTTAAATATTAATATAAAAGTCTATAAGTTTTTCGTGTTTTAATAAACGACATCGATCGAAGACTGACGACATCATTCTTTATTATATTTCATTTATTGATGTGAAACTTCTGTGCCAATTTTCCGCACATGTTGCACAATATACTATTGTTTATATGTAGCTACAATCAGTTGATAGAGACTTTTAAAATTAAATTATATCTTTTTTCACAGTATTTGTTTTGGAAAATTTTTGTATCTTTTACGCATTCAATAAATTAATTCCTTAAAACTTTTGTTTATTCTCATACACTTAAGTTACTCCACATACAGCTATGTCAGAAACTTTTCACTTTGTCACTTTTCTAGAACACTAAGTATGTAATAATAATTTTATCTTTTTCCTTATAATTTTCTTAATGACATTTATATTACTCATTTCAGAACTTATTACAAAAAACAAATACGTATTTATTTCAGCCATTTATTTCAAACAAATTCATGTTTATATACAATAAGAAAAACATAAAGACATAAAACACTTACACATATACACTATAATATTAACTTCATAATAATTTTAAACTTAGAAGAATTTTCAATTTGAACCTAGTTTACTTCCTATCCATAGATGGCGCCGTGAAAATTGTTTGAAGCAGTTTGACAATCGAGAAATCATGGACTAGTCGCAAAACACTATAGGGTTGGAGGTCGGGGACGGTGGGGGTCTACCGACATAGCTCAGGATGAGTAGCTTAATTATGCAAGGCGCCGAAGGCGCCTTGCAATATGAAAGGCGCCTTCGGCGCCTTTCATTTTTAAGACAGTCATCCTGAGCTATGTTGGTAGACCCCCACCGTCCCCGACCTCCAACCCTATAGTGTTTTGCGACTAGTCCATGATTTCTCGATTGTAAAACTGCTTCAAACAATTTCCACAGCGCCATCTATGGATAGGAAGTAAAGCAGGTTCAAATTGAAAATTGTACTAAGTTACAAAAATGTTTTAGTAGTCTCTTGGACGTACAAAACAAAAAAAAAATACAATTACGAACTTTTGTTAATGTTGATTGAAATTAAGTTAATATGATTATATTAATATTAAACAATAATAAAATAAAATACCTGAAGGAGAAAATACACAAGAAATTAAATTCAATTACATCATTAAAAAAGTTTATGTTGTAATAAAGTTACAAAAAAGACACCAAGTTGTTGTTTGAGGCACTTAATTGATCTTCTCATATTGTATTTGTAGGTATATTAAAATGAGTTAAATTAATACTCCTGCATGTACAATACGAAAAGTTAATTCAGTACGACTACCAATAATATCTGCTTATAATTCTTATACATTGTATAGTAAACATTTTAATACTGCACTCATATAATACATTCACTACAATTCAGAAATTAACGTCAAAATAATAACATTAAACATAACATTGTTATACTAATGTAACAATTTATAAAGTACAAATTGAAACATTTAAAAGAGAAAATACAAAGCAAATCAAATACAATAAATTATGACAAAAGTGCATAAGCTGTTGTATTGTAATAAGATCATAAGAAAAGTTTACAAGTTGTTTGTATTTTAATAAATACTCAAGAAAAGAGAGCAAGTTGTTCGTTGTAAACTGATTTTCTCACATTATTGTATTGTTAGGTAAATTAAAGAGTCTAATTAATATTGACACAAGTTTAACAATATAAATAAATTAATTCAGTACGACTTCCAACAACTAACTCTTTTTCAGTATTTATTACAGCACGAAAAACAAACTTTTATATAAATATTTAAACGCTATATTTGGAGCAAAAAAGCCCCTCCCGTGGCCTCCACAATCACCCCTTTAAAATTTACTTTAGTTTTAATAATTTTACGAAAATGACAATTTAGAAAAGTTTTGAGTATCAGAGGGACTTTTTTGTTACAAATATATCGTTTAAATATGAACATAATAGTTTATAAGTACAAATAAATACCTGCAAGAGAAAAATAAAGGAAAGTATTTCTCGCTCTAATTATGTGCAGAATGAAGTGTTCAAAGGAATTGGTAAACAAAGTACCATATTAATAAATCTCGACGAACTCTATTTGGGCAATCACTTGAATCCCTCGCTGGAAATTGTTGTCAATAGAAGCCAGAAGCAATCTCCTCGAGAATTAGAAAGCCTCCCTCGTCGACAAGAAGTTACTTCGTTCAAGAGCAAATAGTTGGAACCTTCTATCGAAGGCAAAACTTGGTATCTGTTCTGATAATACAAGAAAAAACGTTAATATTATGTAAAATATAATATTCAGTTTCTATTGAATAGACAATCTTGTGTAAAACCTGAGTCTGTAAATATGTATTAAATAAATAAACATATACATTCTTAAACCAATTTTTAATTCATTCAAATGTTCAGTGGCATTTGGATTGATGTAATGAGCAATAATAAGTAATTTTTGGATTTCACAATTTAGCTACTAACAGAACTGTTTTGACATAGTGATTTCTTCAGAAGTTGTAACTAAACTTATTCTATGTAAAATGTTTGATGCCTCTGATGGAAATAAATTTAACAATGGCGAGTTATTTACTCCTAATCGTTCGATATATTCTACTGACTTAAAATAAAACTACCATCTGAATTTAAAACTATTACATTAAATGAAATACAATTGCAACAGATAATAATTAGCAATATTTTATTAACGTAACTTTATTCTCACCCTAATTATGTGCAGAATCCTAGTGTCCAAAGGAATTGGTCAACAAAGTACCATATTAATAAATCTCGACGAACTCTATTTAGGCAATCACTTGAATCCCTCGCTGGATATTGTTGTCAATAGAAGCCAGAAGCAATCTCTGCGAGAATTAGAAAGCGTTCCTTATCGACAAGAAGTCACTTCGTTCAAGAGCAAATAGTTGGAACCTTCTATCAAAGGCAAAACTTGGTATCTGTTTTGATAATACAAGAAAAAACGTTAATATTATGTAAAATATAATATTCAGTTTCTATTGAATAGACAATCTTGTGTAAAACCTGAGTCTGTAAATACATATTAAATAAATAAATATTTACATTCTTAAACCAATTTTTAATTCATTTAAATGTTCAGTGGCATTTGGATTGATGTAATGAGCAATAATAAGCCTTTTTTGGATTTCACAATTTAGCTACTAACACAACTGTTTTGACATAGTGATTGTTTCAGAAGTTGTAACTATACTTATTCTATGTAAAATGTTTGATGCCTCTGATGGAAATAAATTTAACAATGGCGAGTTATTTACTCCTAATCGTTCAATATATTCTACTACCTTAAAATAAAACTACCACCTGAATTTAAAACTATTACATTAAATGAAATACAGTTACAACAGATTAATAATTAACAATATTTAATCAAGTTTAATTTATTCTCACCTTATTTATGTGCAGAATAATGTGGTGTCCAAAGGAATTGGCCAACAAAGTACTACATTAATAAATATCGATGAACTCTATTTGGACAATCACTTGAATTGAAGCTGGAAATTGTTGTTGACAGTATCCAGAAGCAATTTTCTTCTACAAAAAAAATATACTATAAAGCAACCAACTGAATTCAAAATTGGGTTTATTCAAATAGGTAGAGTGGCAAGTGATTACCTACTATCAATTATTTTTTTCTTTTTATATCTAACCTATTGATAATCATATGGATATTCTTACCTTAAGTTACTGCAGAATGTAATGGTTTAAAATAATAGTGAAGAGCAAACCAGATGAAGTCCACAAGGCAAGATACCATGGTGTACTATTTGTCGTACCAGAGGACAGAAATTACTTTCTATATGTATTGATTCATCCGTCTACTTGTAAAGATGACGAAGAGAAACTAATTAACTACATTATTCAATTAAAAACACTACCAATTATTATAAAAACGCACCGAAAGACAAAGGAAGCACAAAAATGTCAAAAATGCCACACAGTCACACCTAACCACAACCATAATTCATAGCTGTCAAATACTCATAGATACTAAGTAACTACAAAACCCACGTTTAATGTAGTGTCTAAATAACAGCCATACAGTAATACCATTTGTTTTTGTCAGATTTTACGTTATATAATTCACATCCCATCAACTGAAATGAAAATAAAATGCAGTGACAACAAATTACAGAATTACACCTCACTAACGAACACTTTTCCAATTTATATTGACACATTGATAGTGAATGATATGTACCTATTCTCACCTTAAGTAACTGCGGTTGCAATGTTTTAAAACGAATTTGAAGAGTAAACTAGAAGTCCATGAGGTAATGTACCATTGATTTACTATTTGTGGTTCCAAAGGACAAAAATTACTTTCTCTGTACATACTCATCAGTCTATCTGTAGAAATGAACAAGAAAAATCAATTAACTATATTATAAAGTAAAAAATACTACATTAATTAACGCAAAAACGCACCAAAAGATAAGAAACCTATATAAGAAACCACAAAAATGCCACACGACTCATAGATGTCAAGATCTGTCCACTGCCACGATGTCAATTACTCATAGATTCATACAATAGTGTCTAAATAGCAGCTACACAGTAAAATAATTAATTTTTTTACATATTTTTTAAACTTACTACTACAAATATTGAGCGTTTGCATTTTTTCATAAGATTATAAATAAAAAATTAAACAGATAACAATCTTTACAGCATAAGGCACACTCAACAAACTAACTGAGGGACTTACCCAATACTTCCAATAGCTTGGTGCCGTCTATTTCCTTTCTTACAATACATTAAAAGTATAAGTTTTTTACCCTTTGAAATTATAATAATTAAAAATAGTACAATATTTTATTTAATTTGGTTCAAAATATCAATAGCAATAATTGTAATAATCATAGTAGTAGTAGTAGTAAGTAATAAAGTAATAATTATTACATAATAACTTCTTTGATAAGGCATCAACAGGTTGCGTTTAAACATCAATAAGAATGACAAGAAGTTAATATTAGTAATAGTTCTAAATATATTTGTAAACAATTTATCTCCGCTTCTACTAAACCTACATTAAATTATCATATAAACTAGTTATCTGCTTGCATACACTACCTCTACTAGAAATACAATTTGGTGTTGGGTTTTGTGTTAATTATTTAATTAAGAATAATTATTTTTATTAATTGTATCTTTTATAGCTATTGTAATATTGTATAACGAAGTCACAATAAATAATATATTAATAACTACAGTTGTTTCAAAATGAATACTTTTGATTCGTTTAATATTTAACTGTTAACAAAAAATTGTTGTAAATTGTTGAACGCTTATAACTAAAAGATATAATTATTATTTGGTCTAGTTTGTGACAAAAGCACAATTTTTTTGTCAGGTAAAGCCTAAAATACTACAACGCAGCATAAATACAATTTTCATTTTGTTTTCTTTTTTTTTAATAATAATTTAATTTAGTAAAGTCAAATAAAATAAATATAATAAAAGTAAAATACATGGTAGGTACACCTAGGTACTCTAGTAAAAAAAAAAGAAAATTTCAATACATACCAAAATAATCTAATCAATTCTCTTCTTCAAAATAAAATAATACTTTTTTTACTTACGTTTTTTTTTGTTAGTTAAAAGAAATAGTATTTGAATTTGCTTAGGTAAGTAATTCTGAAACTTGAGAACTTAATGAAATAATAAAAGCAGAACTGGTAACTACATTACATTATTACAAAACAAAGAAAAATCAGTCCAAATAGTTGATAGAAACATTAAAAACAAAACAAAAGAACTTAAGAATACTGACCATATATCAAGTGCAACTATCTGCATTATAATAAGTAAATATGTAATAGTATTTACTGACGAACGTAAAGCCTTTTTAGTCTTAACAATAATGCTTCTTAGTTTTGTACTTCAATAACAATACACAGCAAAATAAATTAAAACTAAAGTAACTACATAATCCGAACAAAAACAAAAATTGAAATTTAAAATTGCTTTTAGTACATAATGATTTATGTATGTAATTTAATTACTAAATGATTGAAAAGAATACATAGAAAGAAATAATAATTTGGTTTGGTGCAGAATGATACCAACAATATAATATAATAATGTTGAGTTTAATAAATATGTAGCACCCTTCGAGTTTCGGTAGGTATATTTTTAATTATATTTTCTACCAATAACAATGTATGTAGAGAAAAAAAATCAATCAATATTATCGAACAATTTAAAAAGGGTACTCAATAAGTTACCAAAAAAAAAAATACATAGTAAATTTTAAATTTCTTATGATTAAGTTTGGATAATTCTTTCTTTAAAATGTTATACTAATAATACCTTTCGTACTAAAACTGTTATATAAGCGAATATGTATTGTATAATATTATATAACAACATTAAATTGGTGTTTTAAATAGCCTGAATCATTTGCTTTGGACGTTTTTGAAAAACCACTCGGTAAATTTTCGAAGCTGATTGACCGCGGACTGCGCCTGGTCTTGCAACTTTTGATTTTCTTCTTTTAATCTTTTAACTTCGTCTTCAAGACTCAAGCGTCTCCTTGTTTCCATGTTAACCCTTGTCTCTAGCTCGGTCAATGTGTTCTGCAATTCGGGCACGCTAGTGCTCGAACTAATCCTGAGGCAAACGTCACTGTTACTTTTTCAAAAGTCTCTAACCAATTTAAAAAATAAATTACAATACTCGCAAGATGATACTTCAATTTCTACATATTTAAATTATCTGTTTACCAAGTTTGATGCTTAAAAGAGAGACAATTTTACAGTATCGTGTACTTTTAATGAAACACCCACCATCTTTAAAAGATGTCAAAAAGACAACTTTGACATCCATAAAGAATGCCCTTCAATAGACACCCCACTCGACCCATTAAATAATAAAAACAAATCCACAATTTTTCGAATTTGGAAACAAGTAGCTCACCACTTCCAATTTTGAAACATTTGAAATCTTGTAAATAAAAAGAATTATCTAATATTCTAAGATAGTCACAAAAATTCCATTTTTTACTTTTATAACATCACTTAAAAGTTCCTTAAACTATTCCAAACAATTCCACCTCACACCAGAACATATATGTATGTACTACTGCCACCCACCGTATGTATAAACCATAAAATGTACTTACATTGATGTTATGGAAGCGTCCATAGGTCCATCGTCGTTCCATTGACCTGTGGACGTAGCTCCTTTGAGATCACCAACATCTGGCATATTCTCAGACACTTCCATCATCACCCTCGTCGCTGTGTCCACCAAACTGGACCATTCTATGTCATTGGGCAGAGGAAGAGGAGCATCAGAAGTTGATCCTGTAACTTTATTCCCTTTTACTCGTGGTGACAGTCTGTCGTCTTTTCCTCTTTTAAATTCTACAGGAAGAGGACTTGAAGTCGTGCTTGAATTGGAGATAACTGTAGCAGGTCGTGCCATTGTCAGAATTACTTCTTGCTGAGTTTCTTTGGCCAATTTGACGGGTTGTTGTTGATCACAAGTATTTGAGGATGATGATGATTCTTTGATGTTGTCAGGATCGATGAGACGGATTAATTCCTCTTGGAAGGTGCTTGATGAAAGATTGGCGCTGTTTCTGTTGGAAGACCTGGATGTCACTCCTGGTCGCAACTTCGCTTCTCCATTAATGGATCTCGGGCTCTGGTTGCGGCTGTTGTTGATGTGATGCTTAGAGGCACGACGGACCCTTGGAGAAGAGTTACCACCGCTTCCGTTGGACAGTTCATCTTCACTTCCTACTAGGCCGTAAAAACGATCACTTGTCACTGAACTGTCTGTAGAATGATTGTCGTTGATTACTACATTATTTCGGAATTCGTTGTTTAGTTGTTGGAGGGTTGTATATTCCGCCACTTTAGGGGCCCTAAAAAATCATTATTTTTTCCATCACGAAAATCCATCTAGAATAGATTTTATTAGGTACTTACCTCGTCACAACGTATTCAATTTCCCTGTTCTTACTGTCGTTCACTCGATGTCTACTGTTGTCTCGACAACGAGTCTCTCCCAAGTCATCTCTCAGGTGAAGCCTGCTGGCCATTCCAATTTGCTGCTGCTGTTGTTGGTCGTCATTTCCCAAATATTTACAACACTCCTCTGTTTTCAAAAAGTTCCTTCCGTCAATTTTGTAACTCGTATCGTAGTCGTAAGTGTTATTGTGTAAAGCAGCAGTTAGGGGAACTGAATAATTTGCATGTTGCAGAGGTAAGGAGTGGCTCACTTGGATTTTGGTGTGTTGGGGACCGAAATGGTTATGGGACTGGGACACCTGCATATGGTGTCATCGAATTGTTATTATTATTGTTCATATTATTGTTGTTATTGTTATTTCTTTTAGGAGAAGAAGGGTAAGTGTTCGTTCCAGCTGACGCCTGAACAGTCCTGTTATTATTTTGCTTCAGGGGCAGTGGAGGTGGAGAACCCAAATCGAGACCCAAACCTTCCTGAAGAATGTCGTACCATTGGTCGTCGGAAAATCCACTCGAAGAACTAGTCATTGTACCCTACAACAGACACAAAATATAGTACATTTTATGTCCCCTATAAATAAAAATTAATTATTACTTCTCGATTATTGAATCTTGCAGAGTCATGTGCTCCCAAGAAAGACTTGCTGCTACTTCCTGTTCCGTATCCAGAACTGCTGCTCGATCTGGGCGGTGAAAAGCTTCTTTCGTATATCATCTTGTGGTTACCAGGAACGGCCTTCTGTAATTGGGCTGCCTTCCTCGTTTTAGTGGGATCATCCACGTTATTGCCATTATTTTCGTAATCACTTTCGTAATTGCCTTCGTTGTACTTGCAATTGGGCAAGGTGCAACCTTTGCGAGCACTTCCGTCAGACAAAGGGGGTATCACAGTCAATGTAACGAGTAGTGAAGTCTTCAATAGATCCACCTGCAAATACAACACAAAAATTAACACAACTACTCATGTACCTACCTTAATTAATTAGGGTTACCATTTGGTCGTAAGTTAAAGTAGAAACTGCCACTTTGCAAATTTCCACTATCCTAGAATTTTGCCTCAGTCCTGCTTGCCAGGCTTGACCAGCACTTTCCACAAGGGTAACAACTCCATCAGGTTGCACATGGAATCCCAGCTGGCCCATTATGTTCCTTTTGAGACTCAATTCTTGTACCACAACACCTTGGGTCACCGCCTTGAGCCGTTCCATGATTTCCACGAGCTCATCTCGATCTCCATTACCGTCACGCATGTGGATGGTCGTGCATTCGCCCTGATGATGGTAAAGACGCAAACTGTTGGTTTGGGGGGACCATCCCAATATCGATTTGCATGGGGTCACAAAAACTATCTGTCGAGTCTGTTCCTCGATCAAAACGAGCGTGTCGCTCGAAATACCGAGGTAACACTCGATTTGTTGAGACTGACCGTTGTCGTCGAGCATTACTTGCCACAAAATTGCACCCCTTTGACAGGCGTCCGGAATGAAACGAGGTCGAATTTTGTCTTTCTTTTTGTTGCCGAAAATTGCTACAATGAAAATAAATTATTAGTCTAATGATCTGATGAGTAAATAGAGGTGAACGTACAAAATTTCTGGCCAGTCTCTACTGGGGATGTGGTGGAAAAATTGTTGACCAAATCTTTCAGGTACTCTTGTCTCGTTCTGGTTGCCATTGTAACAAACTTTTCCGACATATGGGCAGCATTCTCTGCATTCACCACTTTAGCCAAAAGAAATTCTGCAAATGCTTTGCCTTTAGGAAAGATCGCTCCGTCTTTAATTGGTGGACCAAAAACTTGAACGTCTTTCGACCTTAACAAAACAAAAACAATTCATAGAATCTTTGGAATTTTTAGCATGAGGTTCTGGTAAATTTACCTACTGACGGCTACACTATAGTGAGTGTTTTCAGTACATGGGTTGATGGCCTTCACGACAATGAACACGTGTTGAAATTGGGATCGTATGTTCTTGGGGGTAAAGGGCAAGGCACCTGGTTCTTGGAACACTATGGTAACAATGTCGTTGCCAATGTGGCGCTTCCTCAACAGCTGCTGACGATTGTTTGGAGTGAATGGAAGCATAGTTGAAACGTGGAACATCACCTCACAGTCCTGATACTGCGCGTAGACCGAATAAAGACCCGTGGAATCGGCTAATCAACAACAAAAAATAAATAAAACAGCCCATAAAGTAGAGTAGTGAATCAATCAACTTACATTTATTGTCAAGACCAGCCTTATAATTTTCAAATCCCTTGAGTCGTACTTTTTTGCCGATACATTCAAGGAACTCTTGGAACGCAGGACCGGCTTCCTCGTTGTTGTACATTTCTTCTTCGGAAGACTGCCCGGTCCTGCAGTACATTACGCCCACTTTGTAGTGGTTTGTTAGGCCCTGTTCGTCCAACTTTAGGAGTTGATCTTCAGTCTGCAAACTCTGCACGCCCAAACGAAGGCAACTTATTTGGATTTCGGGCGCCACATAATCCAAAACTTCTTTCACGTTCATCGTCTTACCTGAACGAATAAAAAATTTGACTGAATTATTATGTTGTTAAGACACTCCAATAAATAGGTATAACTTTCTTTTACATTTCGTTAATAGAAATGCAATTAAAATAGTTTTCACAACTAATTATCGTTTGAATACTCGAGTACCATACAATGATGAAATATTCGAGTATATAGTTGTTATTATTATTGTCTTTTATTTGAAATTAATAATCAATGTTCGCAACAATTTGTGCGATTTTTTTCCGTGATTGATAAATATATGAACTTTGCCATCAGGGCATGAAAAAGTAAATATTGTGTTATGGGTCAACTAGTTAGTTACGAGATAAATAATTATTGACTACTTGACGTTCTAATTACGCGTTATATTATCATGTAGTTGCAATAATTAAATTTAAAACTTTCTCTTAAGTATTCGGAAACTATTAGACTAATACGACCAAAAGGAAATTGAACGAACAAAAGTTTTTAACGACAAATCTGACCGATAAAATTGATTACCTACCTACAAATATTTATGTAGTTAAAAGTAAGGATTTAAGGACTTACCGTTGGAGGGTTTGATATTGGGCACAGCGTCCTCCAGGATGGCTCCCCTGAGTGTAAGCAATTCCGAGGTGCGTATGATCAGTCTGTACTGGTACTGCATTGGAGATGAAGATGTCGTCAAGCCTCCGTCCGGGTGAGGGACCTTCTCGCGTCGGAGCGAGATTGCAACTGGACCCAGCTGATCGTCCATTCCGAACCAGTTCTGATGTTCTGCAAACAATTTTCATTATTGGCTAGCTGCATTCCTCTTTGGCTCAGATTTCGAACGAGCATCACATTCACATGCTCTTCCGATGATTCACCACGGGACAGGGTTGATGATGTTAAATAAATAAGAATTGTATAAGTATAAAAAAATTGTAAAAGGAGTGGACATTCCAGAAATTTCGATGAATTGGCGGTGAAGTAAGAGCAAGTGTCGAGAATTACGTACCCTGGCAAATACAATTTCGAATTTATTGGTTCACACTCTCGGAAAATAATAAGGAACAAAAATTATTTTTTTATTTTTTATACAATAAGAGACACTTGTTTTAAATAAATACAGTCAAGCTGCAATAACTCGAACGTGGATTTTAATGAGTCGATTATTTTCAAAATATGTATCACAACTAACTAAAACTGTGGCATAGCTAAACGAATGATCTCGTGAATGAGTACCTAAAGTACCGTATACCAACAAACATACTGGTGGGTATTAAAGGGATATTACGAAATATAATATTGGTAATAATACGTCCAAGAACAAAAAGAAAATAAAAAGGGACGACTGACTATATGTAGGTATATGCAAGACATGTTATTATTATAATTATTACTTTTATTGTCGACAACGTCGCATACCTGCGCCACAGGAATTCCGAAAGAATGCCACAGGTATGCCACTGCCATTGTGCGGTGGGACCCATTTATGCACCCATGACCAAATCGAAACGTTTTCGTTTTAACCAACTAAGCTCAAGTTGAATAATAAAGTTTAGAGTCTTTTAAAGTAAAAATTGTTCACATAATACGAATTAAAATTACATAATTATTTTTAGCAAAAGATAGTAGGTACTTAGTAAATGGTAACATTACATAAGTAAATACTGTCGAATTTCGATAATTCAACGAATCAAAAATTCAACTTACTAACATTCGAGTTATCGAAGTTGACTTAACTGTATTATTCCCCCTTCCCACAGTTTTAATTTATCAATTAATTAATTATTAATTTGTTTCCTAATAACAAACCAATTAGCTACCAATCAGTGCGTTACTAGTGCAATTGTTGCAAGCAGACCTTCACAAGTTCAATGTAATAACAAGGAACATGATCTTGCAATCAATAGGTACATTATTTTTTGTTTGATGATGCATTTACATTTGTGAATTTTTTGTTAGCAGAAATAACTCCATCCATTCATGCGAAACCATGGCATCAGTTTCAACTTTCCACGGTATATTCGGTTACCTGTTCCGTAAATAAATACTAGCCTCATCTTCGTGATTCATTACCGTTTTTATTAATTATATAATCAATGAATTTTTAAATTTTAACTACACATCATCATTTACCTAATCACAAGGTTACAGTAAGTAATGTAATGAACAATGAACAATAAAATGGGTCGTTACATGCGAACCGCCACTATAACCGGAGTCGTTATAAACAACTTTGACTGTACAACTCATCGTAATAAATAAAACCCCCTGTACGTATAAACAATTAATTAATTAATGGTTAGTCTGTCCATCCTGTATTTAGTCATGGTCAATTCTATGATGCAGTCGGTCTTGATGGAAGAAGGAAAACGAGGTCACCGACTCCTGCCAAGAGCGTCCCTTGCGCATTCACATAATGTGTAATGTAAGTGAATATACATATCTATTATGTACGTACATTTGTAAAATTAAACCTGTACACAAAATTATTACAAACTCACTCACGAGCATTTACATACCACAATATACACACTTGTGGGTAGTAGGTTAAAAGCGAATATGTTAAATGAGTAGGTATATGGAAGCAGGAATTTGCATGTTTAAAAATAACATAAATCAACAGCGTAATTTACAATATTCACCAGGCATCTCATAAATGAATCAATGACTTGTATGTTACAATAGTTGCACCAATTGGCTCATCAATAATCCATAATACCAAGGTGAACTCGTAAAGTGTAGAACCCCAATAGTCCATGTTGAAAGTTAAAATAAAAGAATCCATAAGGATTTTACATCCTCCCCACGTCTCCTGAAAATGCCAAACAACAATCCATATAGATACCAAGAGTTTCCACTCGGCCATGAAGAATCCATGAGGAAGTCCTCAGGTACAACTCGGAAAAGTACAGATAGAAGGAATTAGTCAATAGTAAAGTTAAAATAAAAGAATCCATAAGGATTTTACATCCTCCCCACGTCTCCTGAAAATGCCAAACATCAATCCATATTATATACCAAGAGTTTTCACTTGGCCATGAAGAATCCATGAGGAAGTCCTCAGGTACAACGTCGGAAAAGTACAGATAGAAGGAATTAGTCAATAGTAAAGTTAAAATAAAAGAATCCATAAGGATTTTACATCCTCCCCACGTCTCCTGAAAATGCCAAACATCAATCCATATTATATACCAAGAGTTTTCACTTGGCCATAAAGAATCCATGAGGAAGTCCTCAGGTACAACGTCAGAAAAGTAGAGATAGAAGGAATTAGTCAATAGTAAAGTTAAAATAAAAGAATCCATAAGGATTTTACATCCTCCCCACGTCTCCTGAAAATGCCAAAAAATCAATCCATATTATATACCAAGAGTTTTCACTTGGCCATGAAGAATCCATGAGGAAGTCCTCAGGTACAACGTCAGAAAAGTAGAGATAGAAGGAATTAGTCAATAGTAAAGTTAAAATAAAAGAATCCATAAGGATTTTACATCCTCCCCACGTCTCCTGAAAATGCCAAACATCAATCCATATTATATACCAAGAGTTTTCACTTGGCCATGAAGAATCCATGAGGAAGTCCTCAGGTACAACGTCAGAAAAGTAGAGATAGAAGGAATTAGTCAATAGTAAAGTTAAAATAAAAGAATCCATAAGGATTTTACATCCTCCCCACGTCTCCTGAAAATGCCAAACAACAATCCATAGTAATACCAAGAGTTTTCACTTGGCCATGAAGAATCCATGAGGAAGTCGTCAGGTACAACGTCAGAAAAGTAGAGATAGAAGGAATTAGTCAATAGTAAAGTTAAAATAAAAGAATCCATAAGGATTTTACATCCTCCCCACGTCTCCTGAAAATGCCAAACATCAATCCATATTATATACCAAGAGTTTTCACTTGGCCATGAAGAATCCATGAGGAAGTCCTCAGGTACAACGTCAGAAAAGTAGAGATAGAAGGAATTAGTCAATAGTAAAGTTAAAATAAAAGAATCCATAAGGATTTTACATCCTCCCCACGTCTCCTGAAAATGCCAAAAAATCAATCCATATTTATATACCAAGAGTTTTCACTTGGCCATGAAGAATCCATGAGGAAGCCCGTCAGGTACAACGTCAGAAAAGTAGAGATAGAAGGAATTAGTCAATAGTAAAGTTAAAATAAAAGAATCCATAAGGATTTTACATCCTCCCCACGTCTCCTGAAAATGCCAAACAACAATCCATATTATATACCAAGAGTTTTCACTTGGCATGAAGAATCCATGAGGAAGTCGTCAGGTACAACGTCAGAAAAGTAGAGATAGAAGGAATTAGTCAATAGTAAAGTTAAAACGAAAGAATCCATAAGGATTTTACATTCTCTCCACGTCTCCTGAAAATTCCAAACAACAATCCACAGTAGATACCAAGAGTTTCCACTTGGCCATGAAGAATCCATGAGGAAGTCGTCAGGTGCAACGTCAGAAAAGTAGAGATAGAAGGAATTTGTCGATAGTAAAGTTAAAATAAAAGAATCCATAAGGATTTTACATCCTCCCCAAGTCTCCTGAAAATGCCAAACAACAATCCACAGTAAATACCAAGAGTTTCCACTTGGTCATGAAGAATCCATGAGGAAGTTGTCAGGTACAACGTCAGAAAAGTAGAGATAAAAAGAATTAGTCAATAGTAAAGTTAAAACGAAAGAATCCATAAGGATTTTACATTCTCTCCACGTCTCCTGAAAATTCCAAACAACAATCCACAGTAGATACCAAGAGTTTCCACTTGGCCATGAAGAATCCATGAGGAAGTCGTCAGGTGCAACGTCAGAAAAGTAGAGATAGAAGGAATTTGTCGATAGTAAAGTTAAAATAAAAGAATCCATAAGGATTTTACATCCTCCCCAAGTCTCCTGAAAATGCCAAACAACAATCCACAGTAAATACCAAGAGTTTCCACTTGGCCATGAAGAATCCATGAGGAAGTCGTCAGGTACAACGTCAGAAAAGTAGAGATAGAAGGAATTAGTCAATAGTAAAGTTAAAATAAAAGAATCCATAAGGATTTTACATCCTCCCCACGTCTCCTGAAAATGCCAAACAACAATCCACAGTAATACCAAGAGTTTTCCACTTGGTCATGAAGAATCCATGAGGAAGTCGTCAGGTACAACGTCAGAAAAGTAGAGATAGAAGGAATTAGTCAATAGTAAAGTTAAAATAAAAGAATCCATAAGGATTTTACATCCTCCCCACGTCTCCTGAAAATGCCAAACAACAATCCACAGTAGATACCAAGAGTTTCCACTTGGCCATGAAGAATCCATGAGGAAGTCGTCAGGTACAACGTCAGAAAAGTAGAGATAGAAGGAATTAGTCAATAGTAAAGTTAAAATAAAAGAATCCATAAGGATTTTACATCCTCCCCACGTCTCCTGAAAATGCCAAACAACAATCCACAGTAAATACCAAGAGTTTCCACTTGGTCATGAAGAATCCATGAGGAAGTTGTCAGGTACAACGTCAGAAAAGTAGAGATAAAAAGAATTAGTCAATAGTAAAGTTAAAACGAAAGAATCCATAAGGATTTTACATTCTCTCCACGTCTCCTGAAAATTCCAAACAACAATCCACAGTAGATACCAAGAGTTTCCACTTGGCCATGAAGAATCCATGAGGAAGTCGTCAGGTGCAACGTCAGGAAAGTAGAGATAGAAGGAATTTGTCGATAGTAAAGTTAAAATAAAAGAATCCATAAGGATTTTACATCCTCCCCAAGTCTCCTGAAAATGCCAAACAACAATCCACAGTAAATACCAAGAGTTTCCACTTGGTCATGAAGAATCCATGAGGAAGTTGTCAGGTACAACGTCAGAAAAGTAGAGATAAAAAGAATTAGTCAATAGTAAAGTTAAAACGAAAGAATCCATAAGGATTTTACATTCTCTCCACGTCTCCTGAAAATTCCAAACAACAATCCACAGTAGATACCAAGAGTTTCCACTTGGCCATGAAGAATCCATGAGGAAGTCGTCAGGTGCAACGTCAGAAAAGTAGAGATAGAAGGAATTTGTCGATAGTAAAGTTAAAATAAAAGAATCCATAAGGATTTTACATCCTCCCCAAGTCTCCTGAAAATGCCAAACAACAATCCACAGTAAATACCAAGAGTTTCCACTTGGTCATGAAGAATCCATGAGGAAGTTGTCAGGTACAACGTCAGAAAAGTAGAGATAAAAGGAATTAGTCAATAGTAAAGTTAAAACGAAAGAATCCATAAGGATTTTACAGCCTCTCCACATCTCCTGAAAATGACAAACAACAATCCATAGTAGGACAGTAAAAAACATCCCATAAGGACTTTTAATTATGGGAACTACTTTTAACATATTGAACTGATTAATAATATGATTAATGGACGATCTAAAAATGATTTTGTTCAATACATCATTCCGCATCACTTATACTTAAACTGTCATAAGAAATCATTAATGTGATAAATTTTATTTTTGACTCCATGTCGATTTATGTATAATAATCAACATACTTATTATAAGACAGGAAGTCGAGAAGCAATTCCAGTTATAGGTCGACACTTACGGCGTGTTATTAGAGGATGCATTACTTAAAGAGAACAAAACGCAGCTACCGAGTTTGAGACTGCGTGGGAACTAAAGTATTTATGTATTTATAGTAAGTAACATTACTGAGAACGACACATGAACCTAATACTTTCGCAGAAGTATTTCTGGAAAATTTAAGAAAAGTTACCGATATTAAAAATGCGGAAGCAGACGTGAAAAAACTTCCGCATTTGATGCAACATCTTCATCTACAGCATTAACTTTTTCACCCCCTTCTCTCAAAAATCCACACCAACACATATTTCTTTTTAAAAATAATACAGATGTTCGTAAAATTTCCAATCCTCAGTTCGTTCAATAAGAGTTTAACAACCGGAACAAATTAACCCATCTCCAAACTAAATCCATTGTATAGTAAACACGTCTTACTGATGACTCTGACATAATCCATAGACGAGGGAAGATAAAAGTTATTTCGAAACTAAATAAAGATTTCCAAAGGTAAACATATTAACAGAAAACCAGGCGCAGCACGTGTGTTAAAAACGTCATAGATGTACATAATTTTCGAATTAACGAGAGCGTTTTGGCACTACGAAGCTTTTCTTTATTCTTGTTCCTGTTAATGAAAGGGAAACTATAAATAGAGTCCCGTAACCTTCCTCTGTCGTATTTATTCGAACCAGCGCTTCCCCAACATAAATTTGAGAATGTCGAAAGGCTCAGAGTGATTCAGAACAAAAATTAAGTCGTTCATTCACAACTACTTCGACTGTAGGTACGTACGTAGTCATTCAGAAACTCGCCACAACATTAATTGAAATGCATACGATCCTTAAAAAAAAATAACAAAAGTGACTCACCTCTGCCCAGGAAATATCTTCTGTAATAGAGGGCTCCCTGGTCGACGCTCTCGATGGGTCTGGGTAACCTTTGGTATGGGCACGTCGAATGTCGCCAGTGGGTCTCGCCAATCGGGAATTCCAACACGGCCACACCGTAGGCCAGCGGCGGCCTGTGAAAGGGCTTCTTGTTTTGACCAGAACCATTCGAACCACCACTACCATAATGGTACCGATAATTGCTATCACTGGTGCAAGGCACTCGCGTCAAACTAACTACACGTTCCTCTTCTCCGCCAATTTCGTTTCGGAAGAAAGGACAACTCTCCACCATGTCGTTGCTTTTACCATCACCGTAATCCTCTTCATCTGCAGCAGACGAACTGCCACCCCCGTCGGGGGTCGAAGATCGCGCGATCATGGAAGCGGCCGACGCACCCGTCGTCGTATTCCGACGTTTCGCGAGCAAATTCTTCCGGATCCGAACCGCATAACTCAAATTTGTCGTCAACGATTGACAGTCGTAATGGACGAGCGCGCGACGCCTTTGGATCTCTTCCGCTTCCGCAATGAGGGCACTCGCAGCCGCGGACGACGTAGACGTGGACATCGTCGACGTATTGACGACACTATCATCGAACGCGTGCCTATGGTGGTTGCTGTGATGGTGGTTGTAGTGGTGATTGTTCAACTTGACAGAACCTCCACCGTTTACGTTTCCAGAGCCCCATATTTTCGATAGTTTGACGCGGAACTTGGGGCTCTGGGGCGTCAGGTGATGCGTGCTGCCAGACGTTTCGTCGCCTGCCAGGGAATTCGTGGCGTTCTCAGCCGCAGGCACAGCGTCAACCTTTAGGAACAACAAGAACACTCATGAAATTAGTGACTGATTCATTCGATTTGGATGTAAGGAAGTAGTGATGGATGCACATTATGATCAAAGGATTCAGTAGAGTGGACTTTGAATATGATAATATTGAGGACAAAATATGAACGAGTCAATTTCCCAAAGTGGTTATCAGAAGAAATATGATACATTGATCATGACATCTACTACTTTGAACCGGGTAAGGGCTTCACTGAGACAGATGGTACCATTAAGTAAAGTTGAGCAAAGCAAGGATGTCATAAAGATTAGGAAACTTCTCATTATTCCATCCATTAAGAGTGAAGGATGTTAGAAAGTGACTAAAGAGTGTATGAAGGTGACTAAAGGGTGTCTGGAGGTGATTAAAGGGTGTCTGGAGGTGACCAAAGAATGGCAGGAGGTGACCAAAGAGTTTCACAGGCGGAGATAGTACCACTAGGTATAGCTGACAAAGCAATGGTGTCATAAAGATTAGGAAACTTCTCATTATTCCACCCATTAAGACTGAAGAATGTTAGAAAGTGACTAAAGGGTGTATGGAGGTGACTAAAGGGTGTCTGGAGGTGACTAAAGGGTGTCTGGAGGTAACTAAAGGGTTTCTGGAGGTGACCAAAGAATGGCAGGAGGTGACCAAAGGGTTTCACAGGCGGAGATAGTACCACTAGGTGTAGCTGAACAAAGCAATGGTGTCATAAAGATTAGGAAACTTCTCATTATTCCACCCATTAAGACTGAAGGATGTTAGAAAGTGACTAAAGGGTGTATGGAGGTGACTAAAGGGTGTCTGAAGGTGACCAAAGAGTGTCAGGATGTGACATCATTCCTCCCATCAACAAATCAATTATTACTGATCACTCACCTTTCCCTTGAGGTATTCCGCAGGTCCTGGGCTCCTTTGGTCAGTACCAATGGCGTTCAAAACTGTCGGTCGATAGTCTTGAAGCATAGCAAAAAACGAATCGCTATTCCCAGCTATCGGAAGTGGACGGTCCCTTTCGATAACATCGATGGACCCGTGACTACCGTATTCCCTTTTCAACGACGAGGAACACGAGGACGCGCTAGATCGGCCTTGATGGTGGTGATCTAAAAGCTCGAGACTCGAATTGCTACGGTACAGAAGATCCGGAACCACCACGTGCTTACGTTGACTTCCTGAACTGAAGCAAATGGAAAATACTGAAGTGAGCACTTCCAGTAACCAGGGAGTTTAACAGAGGGAGCAAAGTCAAAAATTGGAAAAAACAATCCGGTCGCGTTCTTGTGACGATATAAATGTTGTCACAATACAAGTAAAATTTGAATTTACTCAGCAACACTATCGTGTCCGATAGTATTTTATCTACATCGTTGGCAAACAATTTTACTTCTTAGTACACGCTCGTGCTTATGTAGATAATATTTTTGTTTTTGGTATTTAAATTTATTAATGGACGTTGACGCAAAGAGCCTTCAAATCGCACAACAAAAATTCCCCGAAGGTTTCAACTAAAAAATGTTGACTTACATATTGTGATGGTGAATATGATGCCTGTCGTTGTACGAAGCTCTGGCGGTCGATAGGGATGTTGGTGGATGATGGTGATGGTGATGAGTGGTCGCGTTATTATTATTGGTGTTGGTGGTGGTGCTGGTGGTGGTGGAGGTAGTTAAGCCCGCTTTGGCACGAGCACGCTGCAGGTGGTTGTTGTAATACTCAACCGCTTGGACGGTACGTTCCCTGGTACGATTAGTGGACGAAGCCGGTGTCAAGGAGGGGGAAGCTCGCGGGGGCGCGGGCCCACATTCTTCTAAACCGATCATCCCATCATGCTGCAACACAAAAATAACAGAAAATTTAGATTGTGGAGATCAAATGTCGTTGTCAGTTCATTCAAGAGAAAAGTTTAAATTTATTAATGAACTTTTGAAGAATTCCATAAGAATTCTTACAATCCCCAGTCATCATCCAAATTCCCGCCACAATGTGACGTAACAAAAAATGACCCAATTATGGTTTTTGTACCATGACAAAAAGAAAAGTGATGTTTACCAGTGTTGTGTTGGTAACACTTGACAAATTTGAGAAAATGTTTAATTGTCGCTTATGGAGTGACTTCCTGTTTCTTGGTCAAATGGTCCCGCCGTTTTTGCCTCTTCGACGAGGTCGTGGCGCGTTCCGTCAAAACGACGATGAAAGTTAAAACGGAATCTGTTACTTAACCATCAGGAAACAATGCTACCAACCACAACAGTTGCAGTTTAACAAGAAATGTGACAAAAACAACCGGTTGATGACTGAACACAAGATAAAAGAAAAAACAAATTTTACAGGGCGTTAACAAAGACTCCTTGCTCACTCAATTACAGTAAGTAACTATAATAAACGTATCTCTAAAAATGTAAAATTGATGAATAAAGCCGAGCAATTGTTTCCGTCCAGTTGTCCATGGGTCACAATAAAACGCATACAGACACGTATTATTTACGTCAGAGATCGCACAGTGCATTGTTTATGGCACGCACATATACTCAAAATAATAGATACAAAAGTACATGGTTCCAGCTAATACGGCAAAACCGGATGCGGGCTTGGTAAGTCACAATTTATTGGAGCGTTACATGACCAAATAAGTCGTTATATTATTATATTTATATTGGGCTATACGTGGAAGAAATTGGAATACGTAATACTTATGTAGGTATACGATGATAGGAGTTGGCATGGGAAAGGATGTAAAATCCTTTTTGGAGATAGTGATGGAAACATTCCAAAGGGCGATGCAAAATCTTGAGAAACCCCAACATTAAGACACTCAAAAGATATCATTTTCAGATAAAAATGGAAAACTTTGAGGAATCCAAGCATCTGATCCAAGGTGGCTTCGATTAACTACAGGAGATCACAATGTGAAGGTTGAGGGGTTCATAAAAATCCCATAGGATCTCATTTAAAAGGATGGATGGGGGTTATTTTTAATTATAAGTAAAAATTGTCATTGTTATACAATTTTTTTGAATTTTGTAAGTCGTACTTTAGTAGAGGGACGAAAAATGGTCCCTGTGTTATTAATCGTTGAAAATCTGGATCTTTCACTTCCGTTGTAGGTACTGATTGATAAAGGGCACATTCCATTTTACTTTAAGATTATGTTAGGTTAGGTTAGGTTAGGTTAAATTAGCCTTTTTCGACCCCCCCCCCCCGGTTGTCACGTTGTGTCACACTTTCTGTGTGTCCCCTGTAAATATTACGTCACAAAGACTAACCCCCCCCCACGGACCTGATAAATTTTTGATTGAAAATACACAAATTTTGATAGTCAAAAATATGTATTTTATTTTCATAATAAAATAATCTTTTGTAACGAACAAATTTTATCAGAAGTCCAAGGATTCTGTAAAACTTCAGTAAAATTTTTTGATGTACGGTGAACGTCACGTTGCCGTAGACCCCCCGTTCCCACTTGTCACGCTCAGCAAGACCCCCCCACCTCTGTATGCGAACGTATTTTATGAACGGCCCCATAGCGAAAAATTGTAGTTGTTACATTATTTTTTTATAATTTGTAAACCGTGCTTTAGTCTAGGGATGAAAAATGGTCCTCTGTGTTTTGAATCATTGAAAATGCTAATCTTCTATTTCATATCTGCTTCTATTTCTTACTTACTACATTTTAATTTTGGATTACGTTTAGTGAATTTTGTTCTACTTTGGGGACCGATTTTCCCCATTGCTGAAAACTACTGAAGATTTTCGTTTAAAAACAGAAATTCTACTGTTTTCTTCTTTGTAGTATTTAAAGAACCTAAAAATTGTGGTTGCTACAATTTCTTGTATTATATTTTGTTAATCTTTTTTAAATGTAGGAACCATAAATGGTCCTCTGTGTTATTAGAAATTCAGATTTTTTACTTAATTTTTAGTAACTTCTACGTTTAATTTTGAAAGAAACTAACAGATGAAACACGCCCAAGACTGCTATTACTTATACATACCGGTAAATATACAAAAATTGGGTAACTCAATGTCATCAGCCAATATATACAGTCTTATTATATTTTATTGATATTAAATTTTATTTTAAAACAATGAAAAGTCCTTTATTTGGTCACTCAATTTCAGCTCTTCATTTTAAATATAAGTTAATAAAAAAAACAATAAACGCTTAAAACGTCAGTCCTTTGGCATGTCACAATCCCGAATACCAACAATCAAGTGACTATCTACTAAACATTATCATTGATTTCAGAAAACTAACTAATTTACTACAGTCTGTGATGTACACAGTAATATATACTACAACTTTCATAATGTAATGTTCTCCACTTTATTTAAAAAAAAAAAATAAGAAACTTAGTGTTTTGTTTCATTCGTCAGTCCGTTGTGTGTTGTTTAAATTTGAAATTCGTGCCAAATATCATTGACTCAACGTCAAATCCTTGTTTGAATTTTAATGTTGGTAATGAAGTTAGTTGCGGACCACACAATTTGACGGCCGCCATAACTGTACCATTGCTTGGGTTGTGTTTGTCGTCTGCACACGCGCTGATTCAGTCAAAATTTCAGTCCTTTGCTGAGTAGTTATTTTCTTGTTAATCTGACGTTTATTCCCATTTGTACATAGTTAACTATGATTTCTTAAAATGTACATTGTTGATATTCGAAATTACAAAAAAAAAAACATTAGTTCCGCGTATAACCTCAAATTTATGTCTTTTTCGTCAGTCCGTTGGCGTCAGTCCTTTGTCAGGTATCGCGCCAGAGGAAGGACTGACGTGTTTCCATGGTACTGATGTTTTTTGTTTTAGAGCACTTTTATCTTAATTGCTACACGTGTATAAGCATTTCTATTTTATACTTCAGTTTAAAACATTTTATTTTTGCACTATTTTGAATCTTTGTTTTTTTTGTTTTTTTTTTGTGGAGAAAAAGATCTCATTTTATTTTAATTATTACTAGGTATCTCTTTTGATGTATTTAAGGCATTGCTTATTATATTTACTTGATTTATTAGAAAAATACGTAATGTTACGTAAAATTGCCTCAAAATAATATTAAAGTTAAGTAATATAACATTATAATAATGTCAAAAGGCTGTTATGAAGATTGAGATAGTTGACTTTCATAGCATTATATTGTAATTGTTCTTAATTTGATGATAATTAATACTTTTAGGATAAAAATTGTTAGATTTTTGTTTCTATTGTTTGTTGATTACTTAGAAATGCTAAGTAAAACTAAGTCAAATTAAAAAAGTTAAATGAATAACGTCACGTTAAATGTCAAAAGGCTGTTTTGAAAACTGAGATAGTATTTTCTCCCAGTATTACATATTAATAATTATTTTTAATTGTTACTAAGTGATTTTAATACTTAAAAGACATGTGCCATTATTAAATCCTAAGAGATTTGTGCTAATTTTTATTAAATTTCATTATAATTCTTACAAAATTGTGTATTTTATCAGTACTATGTTACCTTTGTCAGTTCCCTGGCAGTCAAATTCTGAAAATTTGAAATATCTCACAATCTACTTAAAAAAGTGACTGGCCCGATTTGGAACAATATATTCATTAGATTAGCCATCATATACACCCGAATTTGTAGAAATTTGATTTAATAACTATAGTAAACAAAATATCCTCAAGAGTTACCTAACTTTTGTATAATCACCCATACCTACCTACCTATGTACGTACTACGTAATAATGAAGTAGTAAAAGTCAGGCTGTCTGTCTGTCTATTAAAATTTTATATTCGCGGGAGGCAGGCGTTGCGTGTGAATCATACATTAAACGAAATTTACTTATTAGTCACCAACAGGTGATTTGTATTCATGCGTGGTAGGTAGGTACGTAATGTTGATGCTTGACCGAATGGCGGATTAGATTAAACATCAAGATCAATAAGAATGAAACATCTCTGAAGTTCTTGTTACTGTCAATGTTTACAAAATACCTTAATGGACGTTTATCTAATTATAAAACTATTCGTCCGCGTGGAATAGTGACTTTCGGCAACATAAAAATTTTTTTTCTTCTATATTTTTATTTTCTGGGCCCTTTTCCCCTCACATGGGATTTACCCTGTAATGAGCTTTTAATTGAAAGATGTGAGATTTTCAATGACCCTCTCTCCTTTAAATGAGATTTTATGAGATCTTGCTGCCCTACCACGTCCTATTTTAAGCTCATATAATTAATAGACGTTCCTTTGCTTAACCTCAAAGTTTTCCCTTGTCAATCCGTGGTTTTTGGGGTCATTTGACCGGTGATCTATTCGTGACTTCCGCTCTTCAATGAATATAGATACAAATTAATTTTTTAAAAAATAAATACGTATTTACATATCTACATATATCCCATAAAATTTAAGATTGCATGCAGTCATAATTTTAAACTGAATCAACGAATCATAGATTGTCTTAAACACATCTGGAATGTTTTCACCGCTAGAGGCCATAATTTAAATTGACCTACCCTACAGTGAATTTTTGGCTTAATGAGAAATGCCTTAGAAATTTAAAATAAATTGTACGTCAAAAATTTACAGATTATTTGTGCACGTGCCACAAATAACCACATGCCAAAACAATAATATATATTATAGAATAAATAATAAAAAAAAAATACCGGCCAAGTGCGAGTCGAACTCGCGCACCGAGGGTTCCATACAAACCTGTATATATGTGATGTAACTAAAAATTTAAGGTTTTCGGAATTTTCCCTTTATATGTGCTATAAAACATTGCTTCATGCAAAATTTCAAGATTCTAAATCGACTGGAAGTACCCTTTAGGTTTTGATTCCCTTGCGAGTAGTTGCGAGTTTGAAAATATGCGGCTTAAATTGCTGTTTCTTTTGATTGTGTTGACATAGAAGTTTTATTTTGTTACAGCTTAAATGTATTATAGACCTGAGTATTTGATATGAATTTCAATTTAATACCTCTATGGGTTCATGAGGAAAGGGGTAGTAAATTTAAAATTATTAAAAATATTTTTATTATATGATGTAACTAAAAATTTACGGTTTTCGCAATTTTTCCTTTATCTGTGCTATAAGACGTTGCTTCGTACCAAATTTCAAGATTCTGAGTTCACGGGAAGTACCCTGTAGGTTTTGATTCGAAAATTTGCGGTAATTTGCGGCATAAACGGCTGTATCTTTTGATTGCGTTGGCTTAGAAGTTTGATTTTTTCACAGCTCCAAGGGACAATAGACCTGAGTATTTGGTATAAATTTTAGCTTGATACCTCAACGCGTTCCTGAGAAAAAGGGTCTTGACAGACGGACGAACGGACGGACAACGAAGTGATCATATAAGGGTTCCGCTTTTTCCTTTTGAGGTGCGGAATCCTAGAAATAATTGCTCTTGTACATACAAAGTTAATTTATTACCCTTATTACTGATCGGTGGTTTATGCGGTGCTCGTATCTCTTATCTAAATTAATTGTTGTTATATATTACATATGTAGATACAATTTGTGCTCGTGAAAATTAATTAATTATGTATGTGTATGTGTGTTGTGTGTATAATAGGAATCTCCCCCTTCTCATGGTCCAATGTGATTTATTACAGTCGCATTGGCGTGTGTACTCTTGTACATATTATTTATTATATATAGTGGTTATAGATAAAGGTGGGGTTTTTATCTTCTGTCGTCGTCTTGTCTTTTTTGTTTGCTGATAAGAATAATAGCTATATAATATGGATTATTAAACTAATAGTGATTATAAATAATAATAGGGGGTATAGTTCATAATGGGTTGTTGGGTAATTGTTTGATCAATTATGTAGTAAGCATTACATATACATACAACCATACATACCTATTACGATTTATGTTTTTATTTATTGTAATATGTAGTTTGTGTGTGACGTTTTTCTCAATTTAAAAGTACAAATTACGTAATACAGTCGAACTTCGATAATTCGAATCATCATCTTTTAGTAGAAGATTAAGTTCTAACAGTCATTTTAATAAAAACTATTGTCGATAAATTGTTAATAAAAGTTATTAACATTCGTGGTATGCATTAGTCTTTTTTTTTTTTTTTTTTTTGATAACCAGAAATAAATTAATAGAAAATGAAGTCTGTGTTTGTTCCTGTGTCAAGTCATGTTAAAAATCATTATCGTTATCGTTTTCCGGTGAAATTGTACGAATGCTTTCATTTTAAAATGTTAAAGCGAACAGATAATTAAATATGTATGTAGTACACTTAAATAAGAATATACAAGCAAATACGTTTGTATTTACCTGTACGTAAACCAGTAAAAGAAAAACAAAAAAGTTCATATTATTATTTATTTTTATTGACCAGAAAACAACTGAAAAAAACAAAATACCTTCTAATAATTACAGAAAAATCGACGATCTGAGCTCAAACGTTAAAAAAAAATACTAATAGGTTAGGTGTACGTTCATTTACAAAAATGTAGGGGTTGTTCAAAATCTCACCAACTGCGAATGCGTAAGATGATCATGATCGAAAGGCGGAGCTTGACGTGACAGTGGGCAGCGTTAATTCATCGCACATCACACAATTAAGAGGCTCATGAGATTTTGAAGTATCTCTACGAGTACATGTCTTCATAAGTGCCTGTATAGGTAGGTAGGTACATTGCATTTGTTTGGTTGGAACTTATACAGGGTTTTTCAAGTTGATGGGCTATTAGAAGTATATGAATTAGTAGAAGGAATTCAATTCTGAAACTTGGGCTCATTTGGTTATTGTTTATGCCGCTTCTTTTAAAAATATTTTCAAGTTCGATTTACATCCGGTTATACCGGAAGTCGATACCAACTTTGTTATTTTAAATGGAATGGTATATTTTTTACGCTGAATTCGAATAAAACGTGTAATTCTAAGGTAAGTTTCATAACCAACTTGTACACCTATGACGATCGGTTTCTGAGTTAATTTAATTTATAGAAAAAAAATCGCGCTACCGCAACCCAAATTATAAAAAATCATAACTTCCACAAAATACGACTAAGAGTGTTGAAATTTTTACTAGTAATAGCTGAATATTAGTGCTAACGCCTTGACAAAATTGAATTAAATAATTTATACAGGGCGTTCAAAATAAAATTCTTAAATTGAAAAACTTCAAACACGAATAACCTCGTTTTTTCAAATGGCACCTACTATTTTTTTATTTTTCAATCGATTCCTTTTTTTATCCTCTTTCGATCCATATGGATACATACTTCCTATTTTAAGTAATAATTCAAAATTATTCCAAAATTTTCAAATAAAATAGGAAGTATCCATATAGATCGAAAGAGGATAAAAAAAGGAATCGATTGAAAAATAAAAAAATAGTAGGTGCCATTTGAAAAAACGAAGTAATTCGTGTTTGAAGTTTTTCAATTTTAGAATTTTATTTTGAACGTCCTGTATAAATTATTTAATTCAATTTTGTCAAGGCGTTAGCACTAATATTCAGCTATTACTAGTAAAAATTTCAACACTCTAAGTCGTATTTTGTGGAAGTTATGATTTTTTATAATTTGGGTTGCGGTAGCGCGATTTTTTTTCTATAAATTAAATTAACTCAGAAACCGATCGTCATAGGTGTACAAGTTGGTTATCAAACTTACCTTAGAATTACACGTTTTATTCGAATTCAGCGTAAAAAATATACCATTCCATTTAAAATAACAAAGTTGGTATCGACTTCCGGTATAACCGGATGTAAATCGAACTTGAAAATATTTTTAAAAGAAGCGGCATAAACAATAACCAAATGAGCCCAAGTTTCAGAATTGAATTCCTTCTACTAATTCATATACTTCTAATAGCCCATCAACTTGAAAAACCCTGTATATTTTTAAAAATAAAAAGTTGAACGTCTTCGTTTGGATTGCAGACTAAATATTTTATATACCTAATACATACATACTGTTTGGCAAACAAAAAATAAAAACATTTGCTAAGTACATAGGCACGTTCGTCAATTATTTTTCTCGATTCAACTTTGGAATCAACCCAATTCACGTACCTACGTATGTATATGTTTATTGGATTTTATTCTTTAATAAATTTGTTGGATGCGCCAGTCACTTTTAATTTACGATGGGTAGGTACGTACAGGTTAATTTGTTGTGAATTAATAATTATTCTGCTTTTCAGTAAATATGTAAGGTAGTAGTAGTAGTAATAGTCAATTTAAATACGTACGCACTAATTATCATCGTAAAAAACGATTACACCACATTTCCTTTAGGTAGTAAAAGTTGGATGGATATCAGTTGTGGTAAGTTCGTTCAAAGTTATACCCTATCGCAAAAAAATACACACAAACATTGAGTAAAATGACTCAGACGAGTTGCAGCTACATAACTACTTATACGTAGGTACCCATAGAACAACCTTGGAACAGATTATGCAAGTTTATAATTATTATCTAATAATTATAATTGTTTGAAGGTTGAAAAATTGAGTTTTATTTATAAAAGTAATTAAACTCACACCTTTGTTTACAATAAGTAGTTAAGTTATTAAAAAAAAGAAATGCGGTCAAGTGCGCTTTGATGATGATAAGTGAGCACCTATTTATTTGTAGGTACCTACCATAGGTACCTTAAAAGACAAGTGCATGTTGAAACATAAGAAGGATGTACGACATTATTTACAATAATGATTACATACATAGGTACATGTATTTGTATAGATAAACTGATTGGGACCTGCCTGCCCAATTGACAGAACTTAATCAGAATGATATCTTTACAAAATTTATTATTAGATGTGTACTTGTGGTGTGGGGTGACCTAGTTTACGTTAATTAAATGTGGATTTCTGGCACTTAAATTTGGCTCATGTAGGTACACAGTCAGGTACGTGGTATGTATGTACAACCAATCTTGAAGAAATTAATTAGTAAGCCTAAAATGTGGCATGGATGGGGTCAGCAAAGCCTCATCAAATTTTATTTTAAATGAAGGGGTCGTTGAAAATCGCACGTTAATTATTTTTATTTTAATTGTGGGGTAAATCTCACGTGAGAAAAATGGAGAGGTCCCAAGATCTTACTGAGAGGGAGAGAGGGGTGTCCAAATGAAAGTAAATATAAACTGGTCACCCAATTAATGGACATCCATCCCCATCCACAAGTCTTTTAATCAATCGTAAATAGATGCCATTAAATTATCTCAGATGTATATCAGGGGCCGTTCATAAAATACGTTCGCATACAAGGGGGGAGGGGGGGCTTAGTATAACTACTTTTATTGATGCAAATGAACAAAACCTCTATAACTTTTTACACTTAATATTTTAATTTTCTGGGCCGTAAGCTTTTTGAACGACGTCATTACACAAAAACTTTCATCAGGGTAATTTTATCCCCTTTAGGGTAAAATTTTTACAAACAATTTAATGTCGTATTTATTTATACATATCTAATCAAAAGCCTAAAAATTCTTTAAAAATTACGGAATTTCCGCACAAACTTTCCTATTTCAACCCCTTACAACCCTTTTTTCGCATTAAAAAGTAGCCTATGTCCTTTCTCAGGCTCTAGACTATCTCTGTACCAAATTTAATTTAAATCGGTTCATTATTTTAGGCGAGATTGTGTAGCATACAGACAGAGTTACTTTCGCATTTATAATATTCCGCGAATTCATTTTCATCGATTTTCCAAAGGGAATAAGATATTTTCCCGCAGTAAAACGTAGCCTATGTGTTTATACAGGGTGTCAACTAATTCCATACCAAATTTTATTAAAATCGCTCCAGCCGTTTAGACGTGAAGAAGTAACAAACATACACACTCACACACTCACAAACTTTCGCCTTTATAATATTAATGTGATTACGTACAAAAGAATAGGTAATAAAGTTGGTAAGTTTCGTATAAGAAAATTAACCTATACAGATATTTAACCCGATGGCAACGTTGCTGCCGAGACAGGACAAAACAGGACGTGCCTGATAAAAGCCCAGATTATTACCTTTCAAGCTATACACACATACACTTATAAAAGTTATTATAGCTTTCATCTTGCCTCGTAGTACTACGTAACGTAGTCCTCGAAGAAGTTTAAGTCGTCTAAAGCTAACCCAGCAGTCAGCCAGGCACCAAAGAGCAAATCCGCCATCAATGAGCAGATGTTCGAAAAAGGCATTAACAAAGAGCCGACATTTAATACGACACCATGACATATTTTTACCCTACCTAAAAGACTCCTACTATTTACATACCATACAGACCACAGTCTATTTAATGGTAAAAATAATTTCGGTATCTAGGAAGAAAGGAAGGATCTTTCTAATTAATTAATTAGTTTGCTAGGTTACTTCTTTATTTTCAAGATCTTGTTTAAAGTCCATAATAATTCTCAAAATTACATCCCTTCCCCAATTATCCACTCACTCACTAACTGATTAATTAAGTTTTATTTACTGCTTACATGGGAGTTTAATTATGAGTTCACATATTACCTACATACCTATGTAGGTTTTGTGATGTTCTTTCGATCTGTGGTTTAGAGCGCGACCAGTCTGTGCAATATATCTGTATATCAAAATATTTTTTTAGTTTTACATTAGACACATGTTTTATTTTATTTCACATATTCTCATTACACTTTACATATCTACGTATTATTTATTTTGCTCGACGTTATGTAATCTGATATTTCATTGCCATTCCCCACGGGCTATATTGTATGTATAATACCTATTACTAATTAATAATTAATTTTAAGTCACGCGTAATAATATTGTTACGAGTACTTGCCAATTAAGTTGGTGTGAGCATAATTAACGAACATCTTCCCTGAATACATAAGGAATATTCCCGGCTTTCCTGAAACATCTAGAAAACACCAGCAACGATCAATGGGAAAACAATTGGATTACTAGACGGCTGTAGAATTCCCTAGAAAAAGGCTGAAAAGACTATAAAAGGCGGAGACGGCACACACCGAGTTAGTTGACAGTGAACAGCTGATGTTTGGAAGCGAAGCGATCGATAGGCGAACAACAGGCGACAGAAGTCATAGTGTCTATATTATAGCGAGTGTTCACAGTAGAGGCGAGCGGGAAAAGAGACTTTTTAGTGAAATAAATTGTGTAGACTTGTTTATAATTGTAGTGTAGTCAAATTAACTTTAGTAATTAAATAAATTCGTTATTTTTGTTTTGCTAATTGTGTTTTCCGTGACCGAACACGTCACAATATGTATACATCTATGTAATAAGAATTCGACAACATCAAACACAAATTATTTTCAATTATATAAATCAAACCTAACTTGTACTTTGTTATAAAGGACGTAAATTAAATTTTCAAAATTTAAAGAAAGTACCTAGGTACCAAAAAGTTTGAAACTCGAATTCTTATGCAGGGCTTTACTTTCCTTTATATTTTTAGGATTATCTTAATCCAGACCAACTCGACCCAACCTATCCTCCAATAACCTAACCTAAGCTAGCTTCATCAAGTGAAACTTCACCTAAGGTAATGATCCTACCCTGAGAAAATACCAAAATATTAATAATTATATGAACAACTGTTAAAATCAAGTACAACCCATAAAATTTAAGACTGCAGGCGTATGAATTAATCAACAACTTCAGAGTCATTGTACATTCATTTGTAAATAGGTACCTACTTTAAATGAGATATTGCCTATGTATTACAAAATTTAAAAACACTATCTACTATAAAAATTAACGATTTTCAAATGTTCTCCTTTACTTTTTTTGTTGGGGGATGGTGTGAGGTGTTTACCCCTGTAAATGAGCTTTTAATTGAAAGATGTAAGATTTTCAATGACCCTCTCTCCTTTAAATGAGATTTTATGAGATCTTGCTGCCCTACCACCTCCTATTTTAAGCTCACATAATTAATAGACGTTTCTTTGCTTAACCTCAAAGTTTTACCCAGTAATGAAGGGTTTTCCCTTTTCAATCCGTGGATTTTGGGGTCATCAAGTGAAACTTTACCTAAGATAATGACCCTATTCTGAGAAAATCTCAAAATATTTATAATAATAATATGAACAACTGTTAAAATCAAATATAACCCATAAAATTTAAGACTGCAGGCGTATGAATTAATCAACAACTTCAGAGTCATTGTACATTCATTTGTAAATAGGTACCTACTTTAAATGAGATATTGCCTAATATGTATTACAAAATTTAAAAACACTATCTACTATAAAAATTAACGATTTTCAAATGTTCTCCTTTACTTTTTTTGTTGGGGGATGGTGTGAGGTGTTTTTCTTTTAATTTCGACCCCGTTTCTCTCTCCCTTAGTGAAATTTTGAGAGAATTTTAAGATTTGATGGGGCTCCGCATTCCCCTCACGTGGGATTTACCCTGTAATGAGCTTTTAATTGAATGATGTAAGATTTTCAATGACCCTCTCTCCTTTAAATGAGATTTTATGAGATCTTGCTGCCCTCCACCTCCTATTTTAAGCTCACATAATTAATAGACGTTCCTTTGCTTAACCTCAAAGTTTTACCCAGTAATGAAGGGTTTTCCCTTGTCAATCCGTGGATTTTGGGGTCATCAAGTGAAACTTTACCTAAGATAATGACCCTATTCTGAGAAAATCTCAAAATATTTATAATAATAATATGAACAACTGTTAAAATCAAAAATAACCCATAAAATTTAAGACTGCAGGCGTATGAATTAATCAACAACTTCAGAGTCATTGTACATTCATTTGTAAATAGGTACCTACTTTAAATGAGATATTGCCTAATATGTATTACAAAATTTAAAAACACTATCTACTATAAAAATTAACGATTTTCAAATGTTCTCCTTTACTTTTTTTGTTGGGGGATGGTGTGAGGTGTTTTTATTTTAATTTCGATCCGTTTCTCTCTCCCTTAGTGAAATTTTGAGAGAATTTTAAGATTTGACGGGGCTCCGCATTCCCCTCACGTGGGATTTACCCTATAATGAGCTTTTAATTGAATGATGTAAGATTTTCAATGACCCTCTCTCCTTTAAATGAGATTTTATGAGATCTTGCTGCCATCCCACCTCCTATTTTAAGCTCACATAATTAATAGACGTTCCTTTGCTTAACCTCAAAGTTTTACCCAATAATTGCTCCTACTTTATATGTATAGATAGGTACATACATGCAATCCTAATTTTTTTTAAGAAAAATAAGGAATTAATTGTCCATTTAATTACCTACACCAAAACATTTAAGAAAACTTCCGTACTTTTAAAATGTCCCACCCAAGGACGATCGGTTTCCTTTTAATCTTTTCCTACCTACCTACCTACATAAATATGCTATGCAGAGACGTTGGCGAACGTGTTGAAATGAACGGTTTAATTTCGACTTTGGACCATGGAAGGTGTACGAAATGTCGTTAAATTGTTACTGGGTAATAAACTACAAAAGACGGAGTCAATAAAATTTTACAGTATCTACGATTCACTACTAAAGCACATCCGGATTTTAGAAGTAGACTATTCCGGAACGATCTCCTCCGTCCGGACACAATAATGAGGTTGTAAAACAAAACGTTTATTTTGCAATGCAAAGACAAAAAGAAAAGAGTCTTACCATTCTATTATTTTATTGTGATGGTTGTACCTTATGTTCTGAAGATCGACCGGAAGTGGCAACGTCAACGTTGCAGAACAACATCAGATAAATAATTAAAATATTTCTCATCATCCATCGAGACGAGATTCAAATGCACAAATATGTGAAGGCAACAAATAACGTTTTAACACCAATAGTGTCATTGTTACCTTTACATTGGCACTTACCTACACTTATTTCTACTATAGACGATTTTTGCACAACAACGACACCGAAGTTAGAAGCTCCTACTTAAACTGATGAGGATGAAAAAGAAAATGGGAATTTAACAAGCCTGCAGATGTAGAGACCGGAGTCCAACTATGTACCTACGTATTCTATGTATGTACACGGATATAGATCATTAAATGGCACAATACCCCTTATACAGATGTATATAAACAAACAAACAGAGACAAACTTGGTCTGAAAGATGACAAAATAAAACTGCGCATTCTTAACAATTAGAGACGCACTCAATTTCGAGAACGTCAACTGGTCATTGAGCCCTGCAACTTCAGGACACAAACAAACGAATGAAAGAAGAACTCTTGACATGAAAGTTTAGACACACAAACGCATTTTATATTTATTATTGTAAAGCACATACATAGGTACGTACCTACTGTAGTAGTAGTAGTAGTAGTAGGGTGAACGCAAAATGCAACGTTTGTTTGCTTACTTATATTATGTATTTGGTTGATAAATGTACGAGTGCAACTAACTGGAAGTACATACAGTAGGTATGTAAGTATCTACTACGGTTGAGAGGTCTAATTAAAAATAAACTGGCACCAACTTACCAACGTACGTACGTACGAATAGGTATACGTACAGGTCAACAGAAATAAGGTGGGCCCTCAGACTTCGAGCGAACGGCGCAAAAGATAGAAAGAAAGCGCATTCGGAAGGAAAAAAATGCATTTTACCGCTCGGTGTTTGTACCGTGTTTCAAATCGGGCCCGTATTGTATTGTACAAGTAAACAGCAGTCTTTCGCTTATCATTTGGAGATCCGACTAGCGACAAATTCGTTGAATGTGTCATCTCTCAGCGACAAATTATGGCCTTTACAGTAATATCCCACGACATTTCCATTTTTGAGATACGCTATGTGTACTGCTAGCTTGATATCGAGCTAGCACACATACCAGCTGATTGTGGCTAAACGGCACCATCGACAAATTTTTGGATTTGGTAACAAATTAGCGACAAATTATAGTGTAAGTCAGAAATCAGAAAAATAACTTTGTCGTGCTACCTTGATATACGTTATCATTGGTCAGCAATTATATTTAGTCTGTTACCTACTTGGACGCTTCTTACTTTCTGTAACAAAATTATAACCAGGTACAACACGATAGATACTCTCTCCATCTTTTTCAAAATGTAATAATAATTGTTAGTAATAGCTCAATAAAGTTTGTAGTAAACTTCAAACGCATACTCATCTTACAAAAAAGAGCTGTAAGGACCATATCTGGTCTACAAGATAGAGATGGCTGTAGGGAATCATTTACAACCCTGAAAATCCTAACAGCAACTGCCTTGTATATCAGGGAGGTAATCTTGTATGCTGATAAGAAATCACCACCAAGAGGGGCAGACCTCCACACCCATGATACGAGACATGCATCCAGGTTCAACCTACCCCACCATCATAGCTGCCTATTCGAGAAAAAACCATCTTATGTAGGAAGCAAACTACATAACTACCTACCAGACGAAATAAGAAAGCATCAGGGGAAGCAGCTGAAGATAGAACTCACCCGCTGGCTTCAAACCCGTCCGTTTTACACCATCGATGAATTTCTTCACTGGAAGGACCACTACCCATAAAATAAAATATCTTCACACAATTTGTAAACTTGACTCTATTACATTTCTCTAAGAAATTGTAAATAAAAGAAATAAAAAAAAAAATATAAATATAAAAATATAGATAGTTTACGTTTCATTCGTCCTGGTCACCTTGCAAAACTCACGCTTTCATCGGCACCACATAGCCCGCCAAAAAAAGCGCTACCATTGTTCTTGGGCAACGTCCAACAATAATAAGAACGAAAATCATTGCACACTCGAATTCCTTACAGAAGAATAACAAAGGGAAATTAATTTTGCAAAGTAATACAAATTATAAATTAACCATAACTTCCTGACGTCAATACTTTTCGTTACCTGATTAATAACAAGTTGAACATAAAACGTAATGGTCGAATTTATCGGGTTACTTTAGATTAGAAAGTGAACAACAAACGTAAATCACACGTTCAAGTGGCCAAGTGCTTATATACTTATGATATCAAAATACGCAGTTGAACTTTTGAAGCTACCTATTATCCCAAGTATTAGCATTAACTGCTGTTGGCATTTTAGTTTTGAATTCTGTAGACTCCCTATTTAAAGTCAAAACCCTTTGAAGCTGCCCCTCGCATTTTTAAACCCTAATACTTTTGAAAAAAGCCTACTGTACGTGTAGGTTCGAACCCGCGACAGTCCGGTTTGTACTCCGTTGCGTTATTAACTGGGCCATCGAACTCCCTGGCCTAATGCGGTACTTATTGTAAATAAATTACAACTTTTACTGCATACAATGGCAAAATATTTTATATAATTGTTTGTAGACGTACATTTTACATCCTAAAATTGAGATTTTAATTATAACCTACGTCAATAAAAAGTAAAAATATTATTGATACTGAACAGACCAGAAAACCAAAATTGAGTGGTGTTTAAAATGTGTTTGAGTTTCCACAAAGTTTCTAAAGGTACCAGAGCGTGTCAAAAAATCACATTATATGCTCTGTGGACTGCCAAAAAGTAAAATAACAACTGCTCACTGTTCATAGAGTCCATTATTCTATTGTCCTTTGTAATTTTAAAAGTTTAGTTGTGCAAATTAGTCTGACGAACTATTCTTTTCTTTAATTTCAACTTCATACGAAAATGAACATTGTTGGTTGTTAATAAAATATGGTGCCACTCATTTTACAACTCAAAAAATTCAGATATGATATAGAGTAGTTTACCTGCTACTTCTTGACTGAATGCATTGTAGCCAACCTAAAGTTGTGCCTATGTTCGCGTTACTAGGTAAATGAAACGAGTTACTTTTTAATATATGAATATCTAAAATAATTACATGCAGAATTATCTACATACAAGACTAAAACAACCAATGAAATATTAAACGTTATAATTACTATTTAGTGTGTTTCTACTCGTTCTGTACATCATCATGCAAAATTTATAACAACGATATTGATGAAAATAAAAAAAAATCATTTTTTTTTATTTATTTGAATATTTTTGAAAACGAAATGTCAGCGTTATAAGGTTAGTAAAAAGAAATAAATGATAACGAGAAACTCAAAATTTATCAGCCAAATTCCTTTTTAAAAAGCAGCCAATAAAACACATTAATTATAGAATTAAATTGAACACAACATCCCAAATAACAAAATAACCACAACACAAAAAACATCAACTTCTGCACATGCATATGATGTGAATGTTTGAAAAAAATAAAAACAAACAGGGCTAAAAGTGGATCTAGGACACTCCATGAGGTTGTTTTAAATATTACCTACAATGCTGCCAGCTGTAATAACGTAATAAGTAATAACAATAACTGTAACGCATCTCTATAACCTAACTAGATATAAAAAAAAAAAAGAAGAGTTGGCAGCATTTAAAAAGTTGAGGTACATATATTGTGGTGCCATCTTCAGAGAAGGTGTCGTAAACTGTACCTACCTACACACATACATGTACCTACGGCCAAATGAAAAATGATTTGATACGATACGATATAAAATACGAAGATGAAGAATGTTTGATATTGACGACGACGATGATGTTGATGATGATGATGATGATATAATAAAGCAACCCTAAATTTCAGCAAAACGTCAAACAATTCGCCTCACCTTATTAAACAAATTGGCTATGTACAAACAACATTTGGACGTCGGCATTATTAACACCAGTAGAATGGCGTTGAAACATGGCTGAAAATCGAAAACAAATTCAGTACTTACATACAACACGCATTATTTATTAAAATGGATGCGACATTATACAGGGTGTTTAAAACTGTTGCTATCAAAGACTGCACGAGTTGGTTTTTAGTTAAAATTGATTAATAAATCATCGCAGACAGGTTGCACACGCCATCTGTGAAGAGTTGCTTAAATAGATTGTTTTAACAAAATTTCGTTAAAATTATCAAATTAAAAATAGTCACCTAGTGGACCTGAACAAAGAACTTTTAAAATTTAGTTCGCAAATAATCGTCGGGAATTTCAGCGAATGTAAATGTGACAAAGAGAATTCACTGGCTCACGTCAGTACGTAATTAATTTATATTCACGTCGGCCACTACGTTTCGTGTGACTTATACGTATGTAGATATCTTCTACTTAAGATGGTTATCTTAATTCTGGGCATGATATAAAATAAAGTCGTTTTTTTACGATAACCGTTGATGGAAATATTGCTGGAACCTTAATGGTTTTATTTAAATCGTAAATAAAGTGCTTTTAGCATCTGGCCTGGGCACGCACTGTTTTATTAAAATTGTACAGTCACGCATGATTTATTATTTAGATATCAATTCGAAATACAGTCCAAACACTTCACAGAATCAATCGACATTAAATTTATTGCAAATGTAAACCATCATTTCATATTATGTGTATCAATAAAAATGGCCACTCAAACGGTCTTAAAAAAAATTCTGTAAGCTTAAATATTAGGTTGTGAGTGAAAATATTTCAAAAATCACATAAGCTGTTCATAATTTTTTTTAAGCATGTCAAATTTAATTACCCTTTACAAAGGAGCGAGCATTCCAGATTACTTGAGCTCAAAATATTATTCAAAGCGATGATGCCATTAAAAATCTCACCCAGAATTCAAATAGGTACCTCACGTAATTAGGTAATTGACGTTTCCTAAGCATAGGTGTTTTTAATGGTGAAATAACAAAATTCTTAAGGAGTTTACTTTACTAGTAGGTACAATAGTACGTTATCAGTTCTTTATAAGCTTTTTATACGCTTATGGTGGCACATGATAATAATTACCTACCATAAAAGCAGAGAATATTTCACCCATTTCATAAATAGAATATGCAAGTAACTAACTGTGTAGGTACTCCTATTAAAAAGATTAACGAGGTAAAACAAGCGTTCGGTACAGAAATAAAGAGCACTACGTTTAATTGCCATTTTCCATTAATTACGTAATTAATAAGGTAATTCGATTATGGTTCTCAAAGCGTTATAAATAGCGTGCGTTGAGTTGTTTAATTGATGAGGGAACAACACAGAAGTAAAGTCAGCCATTGAAAATTCACACCAGAACAAAAAAAAATCCGTTATAGTACCTACAAGCTCATAGAAAATAATATAATTGATCAATTAATTAAACGAAACACCGTGAAGAATCGTTTTAATAATTCGAGTTTGTTGTTGTAATATCAACATGTTCTACAGATAATAATATAAAGAAAAAAAAATATCTCGTCTTTTTATTTTTATGACTCTTGGACTATTTAAAATGGCACCCTAATTTTTTTTATAACCACAAGATTCTATAACAATTTGAATCCCATTTAAATTTTTCGAACTTTTGCTGACTACAATCCACTTTTCATCAACCTGAACCTCCCCATCTCATCTCCTCCCTTAGTGACATTTATTCTTTTGTTTCTTTTTTTACTAACCCAACCTAACCTCAAGATCTCCACTCACACCCAACCCCACCACCTAATGTATTTTTAATCATTTTAAATCCTCATACTTTTGAAAAAAGCCCATTCTGCGCCATGGGTTCGAACCTGCGACAATCCGGTTTATAATCAGCCGCGTTACCAACTTGGCTATTGAACTTCCTGACTTATTACGTACTTATTGTAAATAAATCTTGACTTTTACTACAAGCAAATCTTTGAACATTAATTTAAAGCTTTTATTTTCAGTAAATATGTAATTACGATATTATAGGTAACTATTTATTAGATATTTAATTTATTTCTCCATTAAATAGAAGTCCCACAGTTTACAATGATTGTATCATTATCATTTAGGTTTACAAAATGTCCATACAATTTAACTGCGTATAAATGCCTACAGCCTGCATCACAAACGACATTCACACATGCACTTTTGAGTTTACAGAATAATAAAACGTCCCTATAATTCAAGCGCCTAGTAAAGAGTAATAAACTGCATTTAAACCGCTTATCTACACGTCTTTACTGCTACTCTATTGTTGATAAACTGACTGCCTTTCTCAAACTTAAACCTTTAATTTGTAAATAAGATATTCGCAATAGTTGTTGAATTATTTCATTTTCGAAATGTTACTTACTATGACTATTAAGTTTGCATTGCACAATTATTCAGCAACAGGTATAGTTATAGTTGCAAAATGTATTACATAAGTACAGTAAAATTGTTCGGAGATTGCCTTTACGTCATAAACAATTTAAAAGTAATAGCAAACAACGAAAGCGGGGCGTTGTTGATGACGCGTACACACGCGTTGTTAAGGATACTAAGCTGCGCAGTCGTCGCTAATTAAATACTCGCGCATAAACCCCACCTCTCGGGTGACGTATGATATCGTCAGATAAACGCTCAGCCCGCCTTCTTTGCAGACAATTGACGAAACAAATATTCTTGTGATTGGTTGAGGCTGTTACAGCAGGTTATGGTTATTATAATAAAAGTTTTGTTGAGACCACCCGTATGTAACAAAAGATTGAATTACGTCCATGGCTTTCTTTTATTATTAAGTATTAATGCAGCCACCGTCACGGGAATATTTAATTACACTACGAAAGTGTGCACGTATGTACTTGATATTGTGTGTGTTTATAGGTATAAAATAACGTTGGTGGGTAAGTACGTGACGACAAACGGTCATAACCGATTGCATTGCACATGCTAGGTACCATATATGCTATAAGGTCGTTGGCAGGATGTCTGTCATAAGGGACGTGAACGCCTTTTTCGTCCATGCAAATTCAATTAATTAATTAATTAATTAAAAGTCCTGCCGCCCCCGTCAAGCAAATAAAACGTCCGACGACTAGGTATTAATAGATTAGTTTGTGCCCACTGTTAAAAGCAAATACCTAGTCCGAAAATTAGTAGCAAATGGTAACCATAGATGGCGTTGGTGACGCTGCTCGTGGTTGTTTGATAACCTCAATTTAACTATGTAATACATAATATTTTAATAGATTCAGTGACACTACCTATATGTATGTATAGATACTTTTTATATACCTACACACCTGCAGGGATATGCCAGAAATTCAAGACTTTAAATGGCGAACAATGGACGGACTTCGAATGCAAAAACAATCCGCTATTAAAAACGCTCGTTTCGATTTGATAGTGCAACACAATATTTGCCCCACGATATGATATGCTACTATGTGGGTACATTTGTATTATTAACGAAACAATATACTCCCAAGCCGAGCACACACAACACAGCCTTTAACTATTCAACAACATAAACAATAAAACAGCACAGGCTGCATATCGATATTTTGCGGAGGCATCGGTGAATTATAATCATTTAATGTCTACCTATATGTACCTACACACATACAATTGAATGTAATCGTAATAAATGGTACAGTAATACTTGTAGACAATGTAACCTAACCTAAAATTTAAAAAAAAATCTATTTAAGAAAAAGTTTATTGACTGTGAACATCAAAGCATCAATGAATAGCATTTTATTTAAGTGCAACACTGTTTTGTTTCTTGCACAACAATAGTAAAGTTTATTGTACCTACACAACTTATCTATTTACGATCCATTTTAAAATACTATAAACAAGTAATTTCGGCACCATATGTCAAACAGACAACCCGATGGGAAAGGGCCTCAAAGAGTACCGTCTGTTTACATTTAAAAACGATGTAGCAACTTGTCAACATGTTTCGAGATCAGTTTGCCAGATTAGTACTGTGTATACATGGTACTGATTAACATTGGAAGACGAACGTCTCTCTAAACATGTTTTAAGGCAAAGTGGAGCACTACAATGTTACTAATAAAGCTTGTTGTTTTGGAGCTCATGCAGATCCCATGATGATGGTACCGTTATCACAATTTGGAAATAGAAGTATGTATTAGGTTATGGTCATGAGATTATTTGTTTCCTGTTATCTCAGTTTATAAACACCTGTGATCTGAAAAGCACCCCATTATTTCTTTCCTTCAGTAGCTTTTACTTCCTTTTTTGACTAAGTAAACCTTGAGGTTTCAACCATGCTGCGCTATCCGCTATATATATTTTATATCGTTTCAAACTATGATAGTTTTGAAAAAAGCCTTCGGTGGACTTAGGTTCGAACCCGCGACAGTCCAATTTATAATCAGCCGCGTTACCAATTGGGCTACTGAACTCCTCGATTTATTACGGTACTTATTGTAAACAAATATTGACTTTTATTCCATGCAATGGTAAAATGTTTTATATATATTGAATACAAAATGGGAACAGCCACAAATAAGTCAAAATTCAAATCAAGTGTTAAGAACAATTTACCATGGCCCTGGTTGTTTTGGCTATGGATGACGAATCGGCGTCAACAGGGGCCAGCGGAAAAGCTGGAGACGCAGGAGGGACATTCGCCAGAATACTTCGTAACATATAAGACGTAAAAATTGTAACAAAGCGACATCATATTATTGATCTGTATTCTTTCGTTATTTTGTTAAATAGACTTTTTCTCTACGTTTTACATTTCATTTATTATTAATTAGAATCTCAATTCAGTTAGTAAGTTTAGTGTTTAACATCAGGAGTGCGATAAAGTTCTCACGTGTCAAATAATAAACTTCGCACGTGTAAATTAGAGTGATAAGTGATAAAGTTTAAAGTTGGCGGTTGGACAATGCCACGAAACCGTAGCTCGCGAAATCAGGGAAATTCTGGAGAGGTACGGCGCCAGGAGACGAGCTCTCGTCGACACCGTCGTTCATCGGCGCAAAGGACGACCCGCTCGCGTTCTGCGGAAAGGCAGGTTGTGAGGCGTTCCCGTCGACGGACACCATCTCCGTCAAGCACGGCGTCCTCTGGGTCCTCTGGCCATGAACGCTCCAGGTACTCTCGGCGAAGCCTTCAGCGACGCCGTGAACGACGATATCGACACAGCGAACTCAGCAGCGGATTGGCCCTATCAGAAATTGGGGATGCCATTGCTGAAGGGGTTCAACGACTTGTTAGTAATGTTCCCACTAGAGGTAATCCTCTAGGAAACGTAAGTACAATCACCAATAATATCATTGCGCAATTTAATCCAATAACTGATAATATTGACGAATGGTTAAATTCAGTCGATGAATATGCATATATTTACCAATGGGACGATAAAACTATCTCCCATTTAGCCCTAAGTAAGTTGCGCGGCCCTTCGGAAACTTGGTACCGCGGTTTACCTACCAAAATTTTCACCTGGGCTGAATGGAAGCAAATGCTAATAGAAAATTTCCGTTCAAAGCGAGACTTACATAATGCACTAGAAACCATGCTCTCATGTAAACCTAAATCTAATTCAACCTTGTACGAATATCTTTTCGAAAAACTGGCTCTCATACATAAATTAAAATTAGGATTATCCGATGAAGATAAAGTAAACCTAATAATGGGCGGAATTAGTGATGAACAAATAAAATTCTCGGTCGAAACTGCAGGTATAAAAGATCCGAGCGTGCTTGCGACACATTTTAAAACTTTAGACGGCCGAAAAAGAAATATAGATAATAATGTAGTAGCGGGCTCGTCAGGGACAAATAATACGCGAACAGACTTTACAGCGAAAAATAAATGGGGTAATAATACGTGTAGTCGTTGCGGAAAAAAAGGTCATTTCAGACGAAACTGTCCCAAAAATCATCCCCAAACACCTGCCCTTGAAAACAGACATGTTAATTTTATAGGTAATAACAGCAATGACAAATTCTATAAAATTATCACCATCAATGGAAAACAAATAAAATGTTTCGTCGACTTAGGTAGCGAATGTTCGCTTATGACTCATCAGGCAGCACAAAACTTAGCCTTGACGCTAGTTCCCATATCAAATGTCATTTTATCAGGCGCATTCGGACAACAATTTAGGCCAACATTGTTTACACGAGCTGAAATTTGTGTTGATGGAGTTCGGCGATTTATCGAGTTTTATATTATAAACAAAAGCGTTATGAAAGCAGAAATACTAGTAGGCCAAAACTTTACAGAACTATACGACGTAAACTATTCAAAATTAAATTCGATTTTAACCTTCAATGAAACCAATTATGCAATTAACAAATTAGAAGAAACAAAAATAAATACCGGAATAAATGAACCTCAGGCAGTAACAGATTTATTAATTCTGCTTAATGAATTTCCGGAATGCACTGCCGAAAACCTGTCACAAATAGGGCTAACACCGTCAACCGAAATGAAAATCCAACTTACAACCGATAAACCCATCGCATTTAGACCACGACAATTTCCAGACAATGAACGAATTCAAATAAGAGAAATAGTGCGCAACCTATTAGACAATAAAATAATTAAGGAATCGCAGTCCCCTTACGCAAGCAACGTACTTTTAGTCGCGAAAAAGAACGGTGAGAAACGCCTTTGCGTTGATTATCGCGCTATTAATAAAATAACGGTATCTGACAACTATCCATTGCCGCTCATTGAAGATCAGTTGAGAAGGCTATCGGGGTTCAAATATTTCACCAGCCTCGACCTCTTTTCCGGTTATCACCACATAGCGGTAGCACCGGAATCCGTACCAATCACTGCATTTGTCACCCAGGACGGACATTATGAGTATTTAAGGGTCCCGTTTGGATTGAAAAATGCACCCTTGGTATTTCAGCGAATGCTGAATAGTGCGTTGGGACAATTAAGATTTAGCAAAGTTCTCGTATATTTAGACGATGTTTTAATACCCAGTAAAACGATCGACGAAAACTTAAAAATTTTGCGAGAAGTTCTGGTCGTTTTCCGTAAAAGCGGCCTAACATTAAATTTAAACAAATGCTATTTTCTTCAGACGACAATAGAATATTTAGGCTATACAATCAGTAATTCAAAGGTAAAACCCAGTAAAACAAAAGTGTCAGCAGTGGCACAGTTCAAAACTCCAGAAAATGTCCATCATGTACGACAATACTTAGGTCTGACGGGATATTTCAGAAAATTCATTAAAGACTATGCGGCAAAGGCGCGACCCCTTTGTGGTTTGTTGGCGAAGGATGCTAAATGGAAGTGGGAAAAAGAGCAACAGGACTCTTTTGAATCCCTTAAACAAGCGTTAGTCTCCGGGCCTGTACTTGCCTTATATGACCCAGGAAAGGAATTAAAACTATATACCGATGCTAGTAGGTTGGGTCTGGCAGGAATACTTGCTCAGGTAGACGGAAAAAAAGAAGGTGTGATCGCATACTTCAGTAGACAGACTACAAAGGACGAACAAAAGTTGCATTCTTTCGAACTAGAAGCTCTTGCAATTGTGGCTTCCGTAAAAAGATTCCGTCAGTACTTATTAGGACGACGTTTCACAATCATAACTGACTGTGCTGCTGTAAAACACTCGTTTTCAAAGTATGATATTAATCAGAGAATAGGACGATGGGTTTTAATGTTAAGTGAATACGAATTCGAATTGACCCACCGACCGGGACGACAGATGCAGCATGTTGACGCGTTAAGTAGGAATCCTGCCGTACATGAGGCAAGCGTATGTGCTGTGGTGATTTCCGAAAAAGATTGGTTACTGGCCGCTCAACAAGGTGATAAAAAGATTCAGAGTATAAAATCTATTTTAAAATCGGGAAACAGAGAACAAAACAAAGAGATATTTCATAATTACGATCTGAAAAACGAATTAGTTTATAAAATCACGTCATACGGCCCACGGTGGTACGCACCCAAGGTAGCGAAGTATCAAATTTTGCGAATGTCTCACGACGACGTAGGGCATTTTGCATTTGCAAAAACATACGAACTCGTAGCAGACCAGTACTGGTTCCCAAAAATGAGACGATTTATTAAGAAGTATGTTCAAAATTGTTTACAATGTCTCTATTTTAAAAACCCGGGCGGAAAAACCCCAGGCCAATTACATCCTATCAAAAAGACACCGAAACCATTCCATACCATACATATTGATCATCTTGGGCCTTTCGTAAAAAGTAAATCCGGAAACACTCATGTATTAGCAGTAATAGATGCATTTACTAAATTCATATTGTTGTACGGCGTTAGGAACACGACAAGCAAATTAGCCATTCGGGCATTACAAGAAGTTATTAAAATTTTTGGAGTACCTAATAGGCTTATTAGCGATAGAGGAACGTCATTCACGAGTAAGGAATTTGAAAACTTTTGTAGGGAATTAGGGATAAAACACCACTTAAACGCAGTAGCGATGCCCCGCGGTAACGGGCAGGTAGAGAGATACAATAAAACAATTACCGAATCGTTAGCCACAATGGGCGCAAAAAATGATAGTAGGCGATGGGACGAAAATCTCAAAAATATACAGTTAGGGCTGAACGGAACTCTAAACCAGGCCATAGGGGTAACACCAAGCGAAGCTTTAATGGGGTATAGAGTTTTGTTACAGAGACAATTCCGTGCATCCAACGATTGTAGCGTTGTTGACGTCACCGATATAAGACTGCGTATGGAGGCTCACGGGGAACAGTACCAAGCTGACCAAAAACGACGTTTTGACCGAAAGCGTGGCAAAGAGCGACCTTATGTTGAGGGGGATTTGGTGCTCGTGAGGTTGACAAGCACCCCAGCTACCGGTAGTAGTCACAAGTTGCTTCCCAGATGGAGAGGACCATTTAGAATCACTAAGATCCTTGGCAATGACCGGTTCGAGGTATCCGACATACCTGGTAGTAGTCGATCAAAGCTGAGATACCGGGCAGTAGCTGGAGTGGACAACATACGCCCTTGGATTTGCTATGGCCAGGAATAGCAAAGAGGGTGGACGAAAATTTCGCCGGTTGCGGTAACCTACCGAAAAGGCAGGTCGCATGGCGGGAAGGTAAGGAGGGCTATTTTGAGAACATGCAAGTCGTGGTCCTTGGCGGTAACATTGGTCGCCAGGAAAGTGAGTATAGGCTTGGCGGTAACCAGTGTAGCCTTGAAGATGGCCTTGTTCTCGAAATAATCCTTGAGCTGCGCAGTATGCGGGTATGTTATACCGGAGCATTCTGGGTCGTGGCAAAAATATATATTTTTATTCTAACATCTTGGTTATTTCTGTATTTTTTTTTTATCCTATTGATTGTATATATATTTATGTTCCTTTTGACTGGATCCAGTTCATAAACATTTCTCACAGGTAGATACGAGCGTTGGCGAAGCGATGTTCCTGATAATAATAATAACAAAATTTAACACCAAAATTTAGACGTCTTATAAGTTTCAGTTGCCCTACCATAACCATGAGTGAGGACACTCGAAAGGTCAGGAAAGGCCGTGTTAAGAACAATTTACCATGGCCCTGGTTGTTTTGGCTATGGATGACGAATCGGCGTCAACAGGGGCCAGCGGAAAAGCTGGAGACGCAGGAGGGACATTCGCCAGAATACTTCGTAACATATAAGACGTAAAAATTGTAACAAAGCGACATCATATTATTGATCTGTATTCTTTCGTTATTTTGTTAAATAGACTTTTTCTCTACGTTTTACATTTCATTTATTATTAATTAGAATCTCAATTCAGTTAGTAAGTTTAGTGTTTAACACAAGTCAATGGATATTATTTTAAAATTTTTAATTTTTTGTAAAAATACAGTTTATAAATTTTTGAAATCATGCTGTGATTTTTAAGCATGCATGAAATAAGGCCAATAGAATAATTCTTTTAAAGCATCCCAAGGTTTCCCATTGAGCCTAATAAAGAACTACATTAATTTTAGTACATATTTAGCCTTTTATACACATAGTTATTTAGTTGGTTGACTTGAAAACTAAGTAGCTAAGTACTTTTAATTAGGTACAAAAAAAGGCAAACACTTTAACAAGATACACTAGCCACATTATAAGCGGCAATGTTTTTACCATTCGTGCAATGTCCCTGACCCTCACAATACCAACACATTATCCCATATGTTCATTATTTTCTTATTATTACGTGGAGCAAGGAAAGGCCTGAAGTTTCATCGTTTGTTGTCAAGGAGTACAACAACTGCGACAACTACAACTAACTGTGTTGCACAATACCGAAATAATTGAATTCTAAATATAAACATATGTATTACACGATCTTGAGATTTAGATTTAACTTATTTTTGTCGATACTTAATCAATACATTTAATGGAGAAAAAAATCTGTATTAAAAGAATTAAACATTTTAGTGGAAAATACTAGTAAATGAACATGTAACAGCTGTTCTAAAAAATTATGTAGGCAAAAATGCAGTGGGCGTTACCATTGGGCCATTTTATAAATAGCACAATTTTCCTGGTTTAAAAACAACGCTAAAAATACATATGTTCAACGGAAATAAACAATTTTGATGGCAACATTACAGAAGATACAAAATGCCCATAATTCAAAGAGTATAAAAATCCCAAGATCTAAAAATGAAAAATCTGAAGACAACACGACCTTGGTGAATAAAAATATTTTATATACATTATACATACAGCCAGAAATTGAGCCAAATCAGTTATGATAAAAATTAGTAAAAAACTTTAAAGCAACACGACTTTGTATATTAGGGGCCGTACATAAAATACGTTCGCATACAAGGGGGAGGGAGGGGTCTTGCTGAGTGTGACAAGATGTGACAAGGGGGGACAGGGGGTCTACGGCAACGTGATGTTCGTCGTTAATCAAAAAATTTTACTGAATTTTTACAGAATCCTTGGACTTCTAATAAATAGAAAGATTATTTATTTATTAATTTATTTAAATTTTATTAGGTATGAAAATAAAATAAATATTTTTCACTATCAAAATTTGTGTATTATCAATTCTGGGGGGGGGGGTTTAGTTTTTGTGGCGTAATATTTACAGGGGGGTCGCAGAAAGTGTGACAACCGGGGGGAGAGGGTCAAAAAAGCTAATTTTAGTGTGATGTATTTTATGAAATTAAATATTATTTCTTAGTGAAAAAAAATTGTACATTCTACAATAGACATCCTGTACGTAAAATTATTACCTATTTCATAAAAAATAGCGACAAATTCTCGACGTAACAGAATCAAAGACGTGACATTGTGATATCGATATACAATAAGCTATAACACATAGAAAACTTTTTGTTGCGCGACAGTTATTGTGCAATTAAAATTCAGGAAGTCAACCAAAATCGGTTTTAACAACAGTTAGGTTTCGATCCAAATGGAACCTGAAACACATATGTAGGTACTACCGCCAACGCGTAATTTATTATTAATTTAATTCGACAATTTGCATTACAAAAGTTACAGTCGATAAATTCTGATTGGTAAAGATATCTACATAACTTTAAAGTCATTTAAAACAGTAAAGAAAGTTATTAGACTTATGTTATGAAATTATATTAGTAATACCTATTTTGCGTCAACGTAGTTCCCAAAAAAACTTTCTACTTCACCTTAAAACAGTAAAAAAAAAAATACTAAAACAGTTGATACAATTTTGGGATTGTGAATTATGAACTTATTGATATCCTAACTGCATTGCGTATCATTAAAGATACACGAACGCTCTACTCTATGATAGTAAGATTATCAATATCAAGTAAAAGTTTGTGTACCGCCATCTGTGGACTTTGGCCTTCACAACTAAACATTCAAATCTTGAGACATTTTCGACGTGTCACAATGTTAGTTACCATACTCTTCCGAAACGGCTTGACCGATTTTTATTAAATTTTATATGCATTTTCAGTAGGTCTGAGAATCGCGAACTATCTATTTTTCATACCCCTAAGTGATAAGGGTTGTCCACCCCTAACCTTTTTTTTAATTTTTTGGACATTTTTTTTTTAATTTTCTTATGATTTGGCATTAAAAATACATATAACCCTTAATTTTCACCCTTCTACCACCAACCCCCATTTTTTAATAGCGATATTCCGTAGTACTGTAATAATCTTCAACTCTCAATCAGTGGTTGATAACTGATCAATTATTTATTATCAATCGATTAGTCATCCCCGCCAGGCGTCTACTGATGTCACTCACTACTCACCCAGCAAACAGCACGGAGTGGGGATGAGAATGAAGCAGATTTTTTTAGAATCTTACCTACAGGGAGTTCAAATATGTTCTAAGAAGTAAAAGAATGTTTTATTATCTATAACATTTCAGAATGATTTGGCAATGTTCAAGAATGTTCCAGAATCTTGAAGATCATTCAAGAATGTTGCAGAATGTTAAAAAAAGTTAAAAAATATTTCGATCATTATGGGATGTTCTACGTAAATTCGCGAATGTTCTAGAATGTTCCATCAAACGTGTAATATATTCTTACCCGGGCAACACCGGGTATTGCTGCTAGTATATTAATAAAATTATGTAAGATTTAGAAAAAAATAAATAATTTTGGGTCTGTATAAATAACTTTTCATTTAATAAAGAAAGCTCCTAACTACTACTACTACTACTATAGGGGCGAAGTTGTACAATTTATTGAACTAAAAAGCGTGTATCAATTTTTTGAACTTAAACCCATTAAAAAATATGATTAAGCACAAGAGTAATGTAGCATCATAGGTAATGGTTGACAGGTGGAGTGCTGATGAGAACTACCTAATAAGTTCGATATTAATTAGCCCTTCTTATCACTTGATCAAACATAATTTAATTTATAGATATTTACTTTCAAGGCACGTCCTGTTATCGCTAGTGGTACACAGTACACACCCCTTCACTTAAAAATCGATAAAGGGCAGAAAATTAAATATTAAATTTCTATCTGTTTGCTCCGTTCATTGCAATAAGGCAGGCGTGAGTTTACCGATATCGTCCCAACAAAACACACAGATGTAGCATTGTTATTATTGTTGCGAAAATCAATAAGAACGCTTATCTGTTTCAGATTAAATAGCTTTGCATCCGGCACTCAAACTGCTGCCGTTTTAGATTTACCAGTTTGATAATGTCAAGGTGAAAAGATTACCGACTGTAACGAAGGTCTCGCTGGTGGTGGTAAAATTAGCTGATTCTTTCGAAATTGTTCGCAAGGTCGGACGCAACAAGCCGTGCATCCTACCGATTTATTTTACACGTTTTGGAGGACCAAAATAAAATACAAAATATCAACAACTCAACTAGTTATCTACGTTTACATTTTAAATCTTATCTTATGATTAATATTATCGAAATAATGAAGGTTGATAGATAATACGTTTCAAAAAAAAAGATAAGATGGCCCCTCAGTATGGTTACCAAAAGTACCAACTTAATGGATTAACATTGCGCCAAACTGTCAAGAATGACATATGGCCAGCTTGGCTTGTTAACCATCGACCAAACCCAAGCTAACCTAACCTAACCTAACCTAAACTCGTGTTGTTTGCCATTGAAGCACCTGACACTTTACATAATGTTTGTTCTTTTTGCCACAAAATGTATTTTCATTTTCTGCGCTTAAATAATTTACATAAGGGGCCGTTCATAAAATACGTTCGCATACAAGGGGCGGGGAGGGGTCTTGCTGAGTGTGACAGGGGGGGGGGACAGGGGGTCTACGGCAACGTGACGTTGGCCGTTCATCGAAAAATTGCCCCCAAGTTGTATAAAAAAACATGAAACTTGGGGTATTTCTTGAGTTTTTGCCATTCTTGACATTTTTACAATTATTTCTTAAAAAATATATTGTGACGTGTTCAGTCACGGAAAACACAATTAGCAAAACAAAACAACGAATTTATTCAATTACTAAAGTTAATTTGACTACACTACAGTTATAAACAAGTCTACACAATTTATTTCACTAAAAAGTCTCTTTTCCCGCTCGCCTCTACTGTGAACACTCGCTATAATATAGACACTGTTGTTCGCCTATCGATCGCTTCGCTTCCAAACATCAGCTGTATACTGTCAACTAACTCGGTGTGTGCCGTCTCCGCCTTTTATAGTCTTTTCAGCCTCTTTCTAGGGAATTCTACAGCCGTCTAGTAATCCAATTGTTTTCCCATTGATCGTTGCTGGTGTTTTCTAGATGTTTCAGGAAAGCCGGTAATATTCCTTATGTATTCAGGGAAGATGTTCGTTAATTATGCTCACACCAACTTAATTGGCAAGTACTCGTAACAATATATTACGCGTTCAAAGCGCCAATATAAATAGACGCTAGTTAATAACACCAGGTATTCATTCTTATGTTCGAGAGATAAAAAATATTGTGGTGCATAAAGCGCCTAATATTTCAAAATTTAAATGGGAAAAAGAATTATCTCAAGTTTAATTTTTTTTTTTTTAAATCTAAATATGAAAGTAAATAGTTGAACTTCTTATTAAAATAAGTACTTATATTAAAAAGAAAATTTTTATTTTGATAACTACGATGGTCGAAAATTTAATTACTAGAAATTTATTAAGTATGGTCATGAATAGCCAAGAATAAAATATTGTGACGTGTTCGGTCACAGAAAACACAATTAACAAAACAAAACAACGAGTTTATTTAATTACTAAAATTAATTTGATTACACTACAGTTATGAACAAGTCCGCACAATTTATTTCACTAAAAGTCACTTTTTAATCGCCGTTCCGGTAGACACTATTTATCGCTCTCTATGAACACTATCGCCTCTATGGTTCGCCTGTATCGCCTATCGATCGCTTTGCATCAGCTGTTACTGTAAACTGTCAACTAACTCGGTGTGAGTGTCTCGTCCGCTTTTATAGTCTTCTCAGCCTTTTTCTAGGGCATTCTACAGCCGTCTAGTAATTCAATTGTTTTCCCATTGATCTTTGCTGGTGTTTTCTAGATGTTTCAGGAAAGCCGAGAATATTCCTTATGTAATCAGGGAAGATGTTCATTAATTATGCTCACACCAACTTAATTGGCAAGTACTCGTAACACTGCCCCCTTCTTAGAATTGATCGTCCCGATCAATGTCTTGACCTTTGTAGGGCGCCAGGCGGTCCAAGTGTACAACTTTCATCTTGGCCTTTGGTCCTCTCTGAATACGGTAGACCACGTCATTCAGTCTTCTGACCACGGTGTAAGGTCCTTCCCAGGCTCGCTGTAGCTTCGGTGAGCGTCCTTTCCGACGGACAGGATTGTAGAGCCACACCTGGTCCCCTTCTCTGAATCCTGTGCTGTTGGCTCTCCGGTCGTACCTGGTCTTCATGCGGTCACTCCCTACTTGGATTTTGTTACGAACGGCTCTATGGATGGTATCGAGTCGTTCCTCTAGCTGCTGTGCGTAGTCGGTAGCTGAAGGTCGCCGATCTTCTGGGTGTCCAAACCGGATGTCCATCGGTAACTTCAGCTCTCTTCCAAATAAAATGCTGGCTGGTGTTCTGCCGGTGGTCTCGTGAACCGCACTTCGATAGGCCAACAGGAACAAAGGTATATGCTGGTCCTAGTCTGTCTGATGATCGTTAACAACCATTTTCAAATTGGTTTCTAGCGTCGCGTTAAACCGTTCGACCATTCCGTCAGATTGTGGATGTAATGGAGTGGTCCTAGTTTTCTGTACTCCTAGCAGCTCACAGACTTCCCGGAATACTGCGGATTCAAAGTTCCGTCCCTGGTCAGAGTGGATCTCCATCGGAACTCCATACCGGCTGATCCATTGGTTGACCAACATTCCAGCGACCGTAGTAGCTTCTTGATTTGGGATTGCGTACACTTCGGGCCATTTGCTAAAATAGTCCATCACTACCAAGATGTACTTATTGCCAGCAGCTGTTGTTGGGAATGGTCCTGCTACGTCCAGAGCTATTCTCTCAAATGGGGCACCAACATTGTACTGCTTCATTCGCCCTCGGCTTCGAGTCTGAGGTCCCTTGGCTGACGCACACGTTGGACACTTCCTACACCAATTTTCGACGTCTCTTCTACACTTTAGCCAATAGAATCGCTCTCGCACCTTCTCCAACGTCTTTGTTACTCCGAAGTGTCCTCCACCAACACCTCCATGGACTTCTGTCAGCACCTCATTGACTCTGTTCTTCGGGAGAACTACTTGATGTCGAATTTTAGTTCCGTCAGGGCTTTCCCACACTCTTTTTAGTACCCCATTCTCGACGATGAGCGAATCCCATAAGGCCCAATAGCTCTTCGTGATGGTACTCGTACTACTAACATCTGCCCAGGTAGGTCGTGCTGTTCCTGCCTTTTTCCACCGCAGTATCGGTTTAATGTCTTCGTCGTTATCTTGGTCTTTCGCCAGGTCTTCGTTCTGGCAGTGTTCTTCAGGTTCCACCATCGTCTGACAGATCCTTGCCAAGTTGACTGGTTCCTTCTTTTCGGCGGCCATGCAATGTTTGCAGTTCTTCGAGCATGGTCTTCGCGAGAGGGCATCAGCGTTACCATGTTGTTTTCCAGCACGATGCTCGATGCTGAACTCGTATACTTGTAGCCGCTGTTGATCCGCACGGCGTTCCTCGGCCGCATAGTTTCGCTTTAAATGTCCGTGTTTTCCACTTTCCCAGCACCTTGGTCTTCCTTTGTTTTGTCCACAGTCTCGGGAAAAATGACCGACCTTCCCACATTGCCAACATCTGGCCGATTCTCTTCTGTCATCGATTGTAGTTCTTTTCACAGTTTCGACGCATTTGTGGCGTTTAGGGCAGTCTAGCTGTAAATGTCCGCGCTTTCCACATTCCCAGCACCTTGGTCTTCCTTTATTTTGGCCACAGTCTCGGGAAAAGTGACCGACCTTCCCGCATTCCCAACATTTGGCCGATTCTCTCTTGTCGTTGATGGTAGTCTTCTTGACAGTTTCGACGCATTCTTTAATCAGCCTCGTAACTTCATTTTTGTATTCGTCGTCTTCAACAGCTGTTTGGCGTACACGCACGTGGCCCTTGGAAGCTTGTTTAGCAGCTTCGAATTCTAAGGCGTGCGCCAGTGCGTCACTCGCAGTCTTATGGCGGGCCAAACGGAGAACTTGCTGTAAGTCGGTGTCCCTCACGCCATCGACGAATGTTTGGACTGCTAGCTGGTCTGCGAAGTCCTGCGGAGCGGTAGGATAGGCCAATCTAACTAGACGTTCCACATCGGCCTCGAACTCCTGTAGATTTTCTGATGTCCTCTGATTGCGACACTTTAGTTGGGTTTGGTACACTTGTTGTAAATGTTTGTCGCCATATCTCATTTCAAGTCGCTCTAGCAGCGCAGAGAAGTCTCGTTGTTGGCGCTCTGGAATACCTTGAAGGACATCCAATGCTTCTCCTCGCAGAGCTATGACCAGCGCCGTTGCTTTCTCAAAATCGTTCCAGTTGTTTGCTTCTGCCGCTGCCTCGAACTGTCGTTTGTATACAGACCAGCAAACTTTTCCGTCGAAAGTCGGTGGTTTAATTCTAATCGTCTTCGCAGTGTCTTCGGACTTTACTTCTCTAGCCGGTCTTGTGTTCTCGACCTTCTGTCGCATCTTCTCTACTTCCTCTTGTACTTCTTTCAATTCATCTCTTAGTTTCTCTTGTCTCGTCTCCAATTCTTGTCGTACTTCCTTTAATTCTTCTTGCACTTCTACTCTGACTTCCTTTAACTCTTCTTGCACTTCGGTTCTGACTTCCTTCAACTGTTCTTTCAATCCTTCCTGCTCCATTTTTATTGCTCTCATATCTTCGATCAATTTTTCTTGACCTGCCTTAATTTCTACTTGGCCCGCCTTCATTTCTTCTTGTGCTAATTTCATTTCTTCCTGTCCAGCTTCCATTTTATTCTTCAATTCTTCCTGGCCTGCCTTCACTTCTTCCTTCATTTCTTCCTGGCCTGCCTTCATTTCTTCCTGGCCTGCCTTCATTGCCTTCATCATTTCCATTAAAGCCTTTATTTGTTCTTCCATTATTGCTGATTGTTTTCTTGTTACTGGCATAAGGCTTCAAAATTGTTCTTCTTTTCGGACCTCTTCTACAATCTGTCGCACTAACTTTCTTCGGGAATCTTCAATTCCCTTACTATCCAACTCCTGACACCAAATGTGACGTGTTCGGTCACAGAAAACACAATTAACAAAACAAAACAACGAGTTTATTTAATTACTAAAATTAATTTGATTACACTACAGTTATGAACAAGTCCGCACAATTTATTTCACTAAAAGTCACTTTTTAATCGCCGTTCCGGTAGACACTATTTATCGCTCTCTATGAACACTATCGCCTCTATGGTTCGCCTGTATCGCCTATCGATCGCTTTGCATCAGCTGTTACTGTAAACTGTCAACTAACTCGGTGTGAGTGTCTCGTCCGCTTTTATAGTCTTCTCAGCCTTTTTCTAGGGCATTCTACAGCCGTCTAGTAATTCAATTGTTTTCCCATTGATCTTTGCTGGTGTTTTCTAGATGTTTCAGGAAAGCCGAGAATATTCCTTATGTAATCAGGGAAGATGTTCATTAATTATGCTCACACCAACTTAATTGGCAAGTACTCGTAACAATATTTTCTACAACTACCTAGTTTAAGTACTTATCAGTACTTAAAGCTATTGCAGCAATAAATAATTGAAACGAAGTGTGTCTATTTCAAAAGAAATTAGACCATTGTGTTTTTAAAGGTCAGCAAATGTATAATAAAAAGAAACTTTTTCACTTTCAAAAAAAAAAAAAAAACACTAGCCAAACTAGCTGTCTATACGTAGGTAATAGTTGCGACTGCTCAATAGGTACGTACTTAAGTACACTTTGAGAAAAAACAAACTATAAAAGATAAGATTATTCGGATTATGTTCTCCATTCTACAGATAATTGTATCCAATAATACAATTGTATATACTTAGTTGTTGTGGTGGTCAATTCCACGCTATTAACCGTTTCATCCTTGATTTCTAATTCGTCATTATTACCACAAGGTCGCCTGAATGTACAAAATTTTTTAAACTTTAACCATACCTTACGTACTCTTACGCTTGTCTAATAATAACAAACAGTTAACTCATACGCACAAAAGATTTTTAATACGATTGATTCATAAAATACGTCACTAAATTTAGTTTTTAACTCCCATCCCCCGGTTGTCACGCTGTGTCACATTTTCTGTGACCCCCCCCCTGTAAATATTACGTCACAAAAACTAAAACCCCTCCCCTCTGAACATGATAAATTTGGATTGATAATACACAAATTTTTATAGTAAAAAATATTTATTTTATTTTCATAATCAAATTTAAATAAATAAATAAATATCTTTTGTAACGAACAAATAAATAATATTTCTATTTATCAGAAGTCCAAGGATTCTGTAAAATTTTTTGATGAACGGCGAACGTCATGTTGCCGTAGACCCCCCGTCACCCCCTTGTCAAATTTTGTCACACTCAGCAAGACCCCACCCCTCCACCCCCCTTGTTAGCGAACGTATTTTATGAACGGCCCCATTACTATGTAATAAATTGTAAAATAACTATGTAGATAAAATTAATGTGAATTAATTAGGAAAATCTATTTTTAAATCAGTAATACGAAACGTAAACTGCCTCTTTGAAATTTGCATGTTTTATGTAGTGATACACCCACCACAAAAACTATTAAAAACGTTGCAACACTTGTTAACGAGCATATACGGGGGTCAGATCAATCAGTTTACAATTACAACAATAGTACCAAGTGTTAATGAATCCTACGATAAAATAACAATTTTAAAATTAAATAATAATTTATTATATGGATTACTGTGACGGGAGTTTAGCTGCTACAGCAACAACCCTATAGTATCTATGATCTGGGTCTTAATTTAATCTAATTATACTGTCATGAAGGGTTTAGCCACAGCAACTACCCTACTTACTATATCTATGGCTTTGCTTACTTCTTGTGACGTATATCAAGCTAGCACGACAAACTTATTTTTCCGATTTCTGACGCACTATAATTTGTCGCTAATTTGTTACCAAATCCAAAAATTTGTCGCTCGTGCCGTTTAGCCATAATCAACTGGTATGCTAGTTTGATATCAAGCTATCACTACACATAGTGTATCTCGAAAAGGAAATGTCGTAGGATATTACTGTAAAGACCATAATATGTCATTAAAAGATGACACATTCAACACAATTTGTCGCTAGTCTTATCTCCAACTCATAAGCGAAAAACGGCTGGAAAACCATCAAACAATTAATCAAGGAGTTCTTTGTTACATTTGTTTTAAGAGATCGTATTTATTTACCACATTTTTTAAATTAGGTTTCCCTGTTTCCCCCAAGTTGGGCAACACGTTACCTTTCGAGAGTTTGATGGCTTTCCAGCAGCTTTTTGCGTATCAGTTGGAGATCCGACTAGCGACAAATTCGTTGAATGTTTCATCTTGCAGCGACAAATTATGGTCTTTACAGTAATATCCTACAACATTTCCTTTTCGAGATACGCTATGTGTAGTGCTAGCTTCATATCAACCTAGCATACCAGCTGATTATGGCTAAACGGCACGAGCGACAAATTTTTGGATTTGGTAACAAATTAGCGACAAATTATAGTGCAAATCAGGAATCGGAAAAATAACTTTGTCGTGCTAGCTTGACATACGTGTTAATATATAGAATAGCAGGAGCATTTATGACTAATTCATAACAGATAACGTCTTGTGAGGATATGTTATATGTCGTTTACATTATGATTAGCAATTCTGACTTCGTTCCTTATATCCCGCCTTTACACTACCTTATTCCATTTCACTAAAAACCATAGAATTGGAGTGAAAGGATTGAGGAAGAAGATACGTATATCAAGCTAGCACGACAAAGTTATTTTTCCGATTTCTAACTTGCACTATAATTTGTCGCTAATTTGTTACCAATTCCAAAAATTTGTCGCTCGTGCCGTTTAGCAACAATCAGCTGGTATGCTAGCTTGATATCAAGCTACCACTATACATAGCGTATCTCGAAAAGGAAATGTCGTGGGATATTACAGTGAAGGCCATAATTTGTCGCTAATTTGTCGCTGAAAGATGACACATTCAAAGAATTTGTCGCTAGTCTTATCTTCAACTGATAAGCGAAAAACTGCTAGAAAACATCAAACAATTAATCAAGGAGTTCTTTGTTACATTTGTTTTAAGAGACCGGATTTATTCAACAATTTTTTTTAAATTAGGTTTTCCCTGTTTCCCCCAAGATGGGCAACACGTTACCTTTTGAGGGTTTGATGGGTTTCAAGTAGTTTTTTGCTTATCAGTTGAAGATAAGACTAGCGACAAATTCTTTGAATGTGTCATCTTTCCCAAAACGACAAATTATGGCCTTCACTGTAATATCCCACGACATTTCCTTCTCGAGATATGCCATATGTAGTGCCAGTTTGATGGTTTTCCAGTAGTTTTTCGCTTATCAGTTGAAGATAAGACTAGCGACAAATTCGTTGAATGTGTCACCTTTAAGCGACAAATTATGGCCTTTACAATAATATCCTACGACATTTCGTTTTCGAGATACGCTATGTGTAGTGCTAGCTTGATATCAAGCCAGCACTACAGCTGATTATGGCTAAACGGCACGAGCGACAAATTTTTGGAATTGGTAACAAATTAGCGACAAATTATAGTGCAAGTTAGAAATCGGAAAAATAACTTTGTCGTGCTAGCTTGATATACGTGAAGAAGATGGGGACCTAAGGTGTAAACAAAGCTTATGACCTAATTTAATCTAACAATCCTGTTAGCTGGGGTTTAGCCACATTAACTACCCTATAGTATTTATGACCCTAGAACCTAACGTTCCTTTTTGATTTGTGTTTAACCACAGCGATTACCCTATAATATCCATGACTCTACGGATTTAACAATTTAGCCACAGCAACTATCTTATTGTACCTCGTAGTATTTATGCATTATGAATATAAGTAACTTCCGCTACTAAAAGAATAATTAGTTACGCTGTAACCAGGATAAAAAAGCCTTGTCTAAGAATTATTAAAAGCTTACGTAATGACACACAACAAAGCACATACAAACAACTTCAGCAAAGTATCTGTGTCTGTAGGTATGTATGGATGTATTAATAATAATAGACATTGTAAAAACCATACTTAACATAGTTCTTTATACAGGCGGAGAATGACAAAACAACAATTAAGTAGTCCAAAAAAAAAATTATAATGTAGTAATTGCATTACAAATTTCAAAGCAATTAAGGAAAACCATCGGCGCCAAGTCGATAAACATTTTTACAATTTATCAACAGATTTGTACTTACATAGTTACTAAAAATCGAATCGTAAAACTACAATCAACGATTGAGTCCACTAAATGATTGTTTAGTTCATTAGGTTAATAGAAAATAAATTTGAATTTTTTTAGTAGACTAAAACTAACTAACACGAAAGTTAAATTAAAAAAATTAACGTTAGGTAATAATTTGTTGTTGTATGTACACATTCGCAAATTTATTGCTGTATTTATATTTATATACAGTAAAAGCAATTAAAAGGTAATTTTGTCCTCGGGTTTTCCACACCAATGATATAATATGAATCTATTTTTATTTAACAACCTGTTGTCACGTTTTTACTCATTTGGTTATCACGAAAATAATAATAATTAGATATGATCAGTGGTACTTTAATAATAAGCATTTAATTAACCGAACATAACAACCATCTAACGATTTAAGGGGTCATACAAACAAGACAGCGAGACGCTCAACAAAACAAATTTTCTGGGAGAACTTTTCGAAAAAGTGGGTTACGAAAACGAAGAAGTGATTTATAATCTCGTTCTATATTCACCATTGTTTGCGTTTTTTGGCCGTTCTGTAAACTATATTATTCCATTGATTGTCCCAGTTTTCGATATTGTTTTGCTACGGGTCTCCGACATTCTGACTCCCAGTGAAATAAATGTATCCGGTGGTAATCCCCCGTTACTACATCCAAAGATAAATGGTATTTTATTTTTCATAAAAAATGACATAAAGTTCTTATATTTACATACTTTTAGTTTATTTTTACAGGGAGGACCAACTACACTAGATTAAATTAATTTTTTTTAGTACCTACCCATCTATATCAATGCATTTGTGTCATATCTCACGTGTAATAAGTTAATTTTTCGTCATTAAAATTAATGCTCCACTTTCTCTTCTTGCAAAAAAAATTTTTAGTAGGTACTTAAGTAATAAATAATAATTTGTTGTTTAAGAAAGTGTGCACAGTTAGTTTCGAAGTCGTTTCAAAAACGCGTAAATTTTTGCATGCGTGAGAAAAAAATTAGCACAATTCGCACGAATGAGTATTAATTATATAAACAATTAAAAGCTGTATACAACCCACGGTAAGCACAGAAAGCGAAAAATTAACGCACATGACGAATAGATAATGGAAGAATGTACCTAACAGTTATTACTTTTCTACTCATATAATAATTATAAGATGATCAGGAAACATAAATTCTTACCACAGTAAAAAGAATCTTTAATAGAGGAAAACCCGGTTGTAAAGAACACAACGTGACGTACTAAGTATAAGAAATTTAACCAAATTAATTAAATAATACGTAGGTATATCAAGGTAGCACGACAAAGTTATTTTTCCGATTTCTGACTTGCACTAAAATTTGTCGCTAATTTGTTACCAAATCCAAAAATTTGTCGCTCGTGCCGTTTAGCCATAATCAGCTGGTATGCTAGCTTGATATCAAGCTAGCACTACACATAGCGTATCTCGAAAAGGAAATGTCGTAAGATATTACTGTAAAGGCCACAATTTGTCGCTGAAAGATGACACATTCAACGAATTTGTCGCTAGTCTTATCTCCAGCTGATAAGCGAAAAACTGCTGAAAAAGTATCAAACAATTAATCAAGGAGTTCTTTGTTACATTTGTTTTAAGAGATCGTATTTATTTACCAAATTTTTTAAATCAGGTTTTCTTTGTTTCCCCCAAGTTGGGCAACACGTTACCTTTCGAGAGTTTGATGGTTTTCCAGCAGTTTTTCGCTTATCAGCTGGAGATATGATTAGCGACAAATTTTTTGATTGTGTCATCTTTCAGCGACAAATTATGGCCTTTACAGTAATATCCTACGACATTTCCTTTTCGACATACGCTCTGTGTAGTGCTAGCTTGATATCAAGCTAGCATACCAGCTGATTATGGCTAAACGGTACCAGCGACAAATTTTTGGATTTGGTAACAAATTAGTGCGTCATAAAACGGAAAAATAACTTTCGTCGTGCTAGCTTGATATAGGTACGTTTAAATAAAGTTCCTTTGAATGTACTTCAGTTAGTCTATTTTGGACTTTGATGACGCTCCGTAAGTTATATTATTTACCTTTTTTTAAAAACATAATTATAGAACTTTTATGAGAAACAAATCATTGCCATAGTATACAGGGTTTTTCAAGTTGATGGGCTATTAGAAGTATATGAATTAGTAGAAGGAATTAAATTCTGAAACTTGGGCTCATTTGGTTATTGTTTATGCCGCTTCTTTTAAAAATATTTTCAAGTTCGATTTACATCCGGTTATACCGGAAGTCGATACCAACTTTCTTATTTTAAATGGAATGGTATATTTTTTACGCTGAATTCGAATAAAACGTGTAATTCTAAGGTAAGTTTGATAACCAACTTGTACACCCTATGACGATCGGTTTCTGAGTTAATTTAATTTATAGAAAAAAAATCCCCTACCGCAACCCAAATTATAAAAAATCATAACTTCCACAAAATACGACTTAGAGTGTTGAAATTTTTACTAGTAATAGCTGAATATTAGTGCTAACGCCTTGACAAAATTGAATTAAATAATTTATACAGGGCGTTCAAAATAAAATTCTAAAATTGAAAAACTTCAAACACGAATTACTTCGTTTTTTCAAATGGCACCTACTATTTTTAATTTTTTCAATCGATTCCTTTTTTTTTTCCTCTTTCGATCCATATGGATACTTCCTATTTTATTTGAAAATTTTGGAATAATTTTGAATTATTACTTAAAATAGGAAGTATCCATATAGATCGAAAGAGGATAAAAAAGGAATCGATTGAAAAAATTAAAAATAGTAGGTGCCATTTGAAAAAACGAAGTAATTCGTGTTTGAAGTTTTTCAATTTTAGAATTTTATTTTGAACGCCCTGTATAAATTATTTAATTCAATTTTGTCAAGGCGTTAGCACTAATATTCAGCTATTACTTGTAAAAATTTCAACACTCTAGGTCGTATTTTGTGGAAGTTATGATTTTTTATAATTTGGGTTGCGGTAGCGCGATTTTTTTTCTATAAATTAAATTAACTCAGAAACCGATCGTCACAGAGGTGTACAAGTTGGTTATCAAACTTACCTTAGAATTACACGTTTTATTCGAATTCAGCGTAAAAAATATACCATTCCATTTAAAATAACAAAGTTGGTATCGACTTCCGGTATAACCGGATGTAAATCGAACTTGAAAATATTTTTAAAAGAAGCGGCATAAACAATAACCAAATGAGCCCAAGTTTCAGAATTGAATTTCTTCTACTAATTCATATACTTCTAATAGCCCATCAACTTGAAAAACCCTGTATAATCTAACGATCCCTTTTGACAAATGTTTAGCAATAACAAATACCCCATCATTTCAACAACTCTATTATCTAACTTAATCTAATGATTCTTTTGGTTGAGGTTTAGCCACATTAACTACCCTTTTTTGGCTACTACCCCATTGTATCTATAATCGTAAGTTCTTTGACCTAACGATCCTGTTACATAAGTTTACCCACGCACTGCAACTGGCTGGAACAATAAATGTAAAAAGATATATAATACCAAAAATTAAACGAATCAGTAAATTATCAACAGACTTAGTACCTACATATTTGGCGGGAGTTTTTTTGTAGTACGACACAAAATAAGATAAAAGAAAGAGACACAATTCCGCTGAAAGCGTTTCGGCCGATTATACCCACTCGGTCGGTTGGACGTGACAAACACGACACGTCAGCATTTCTTGGAAAATACAAATGTGCTTCCAACGAATTAACCCATTGTCCTGTCGGCCATTTGTCATACCGAATCATACGCTGCCCGTCCGCTCCACATTTCGTTAACAGCCGCATTTTTTGAACGAATAAATATTATATAGCGCAATTTAAAGAGTTGAGAAAAAGGTGAATAGGGTCAGTCACTAGACTTGTTGTTGTTGTTGCTGCTATTAGAATCATAATGACCGATAGATAGGAAAACCCTACAAAACATGACGTCACCACTTACCTCTGATGGATGACCTATTACATAATTAGTTTAATTCAAATTTATTATTAATAAAGTTGCACATAACCTCAAAGACGTTACCTTTTTACGAAAATCGCCTTCCATCGAAAAAAATAATAACGTTAACATCCTGATTCTTAATCTTTAAATTATTGTGACAATTGTTACCCTAACCACACCCCCTTGATAACGTAGTATATTAGGTACCTACTTCATGTATAAGCACAATATGGTTTATGAATTTGTAAAAGAAATGAACACGTGTAAGTAGTTACAATAATCCTCTCCTTTTATCACGACTTCTTTAACGGTAAATGAAGTACTTATACTCCACGACTAAATGTTAAAAGTTCGCGACCATTCATTTCGTAATAATGGAGCTAGCGTTCCATTTCGGAAGGGGTTGATTAAGAGCACCATCTGTTGCTTACCTTTGCGTGCGGCTAATGCTAGGGTGCGTTTCACAACACCCACCAACATAAAGTTAATTTGATCAGCATTAAGTAAATAGTGTTTCAATTCATCTGAATAAGAGTCCTTAAAAGGTTAAGATTGTTGATCCTTAAAGACCTTAAAATTCAGATCAATATCGACATTCTTTAGTCAATTAGTTGGTCTCTATAATTTATTTTCCATATTAAGTATGTTCATTATAATTTGTGTTATATTCAGTTGGTTGTATCGCAGCCCCTCTTAGAAGGAATAAAAAGTCTGATCGCACCTTTCAAGTCGGACAATAACACAGGACCATAAAACGTCCCCCAAGGCACTATGTCACGTATCAGAACTGCCTATAACATGCAGTGTCCTTAATTCCAGCCATTTTCAACAATTAATTTTAACGGTAATTATATTCTAGGATTATTATTGACTCTTCGTTGGAAGGAATGAATGTCAGATGTGCTTAAGTACCGACAAACGATACAAAAGTAAAGCCCACACGCACTTAAATACGAATGTTATAGTTACATGCCGTTCCGTGCATGTGGTTACTTACTCGCACAGGTGAATGAGAATAATCTCCTAACAGTGCTACAATTTTTAATTGCCATAATTATCTGGATGTACTGTTAGAGTAATTGGGCAATGAAGTCATGACAACTGCATTTATTTAAAGATACGTATCAAATACTTGACGTGATGCGTAGTATTTAAACACGAAACGTGGTAGCTTATTAGGAAGTAGATCTTTCAACTATTAAACGCCATATGTGGCTAATAAATTGAATTTAATAATAGAACGTACAAAATATGTAAATATATCCAGTATTCCACAAAGTGTATGCTACTGTTCTTATTAGTGTTATCTGTCATTAAAATTATTAATTGTCAGTGTTGTCGAAAGATTCTTAATTGTCAGTACATTGTTGGTGTTGTTGGACATTACGAATTAATGACTAGACGAATTAAGCTTCAATATTCTTAACAGTTTGCGCATTGTTAGTATCATCTACCATTAGGATCCCTTAGAGTTTGCGCATTGTTAATGTTAAGTCCCATTGGGGGTCCTAAGTGTCAGCACAATGCAACTGTTATTGGTTCTTAATTGTTAGTGTATTGTTGGTTTTGTTCGCTATTAAGATTCTTAATAGCTAAACGCATTGTTAGTGTTGTCGACCATTAGGACTCTTAATAGTTTCCGCAATGTCAGTGTTTTCTAATATTAGGATGCTTAAGTGTTTGCGCATTGTATGAGTCGCTTATCGCTAAGATTCTTATCGATTTGCACATTGTTAGTATTTTCTGTCATTAAAATTCTAATTATATGCGCGCATTATTAGTGTTTCTATCATTAGGATTCCCAATAGTTTTCCTATTGTCAGTGTTATCTGCTATAACGATGCATAATAGTCAGCGCATTGTTAATGTTAAGTCACTGTCATCTGCAATTAAGAAGCATAATTGTCAGCGCATCGTTAGTGTTATCTACCATTCGAAGTCTTAATAGTTTTCGCAATGTTATGTTTTCTGACATTAGGATGCTTAATTGTTTGCGCATTGTATGTGTCGCTTATCGCTAGGATTCTTATCAGTTTGCGCAATGTTAGTGTTATCTACTATTAAAATTCTAATAATGTACGCATTATTAGTGTTTCTATCATTAGGATTCCCATAGTTTTCCTATTGTCAGTGTTATCTGCTATAACGATGCTAGATATTCAGCGCATTGTTAATGTTAAGTCACTGTCATCTGCAATTAAGAAGCATAATTGTCAGCGCATCGTTAGTGTTATCTACCATTCGAAGTCTTAATAGTTTTCGCAATGTTATTGTTTTCTGGCATTAGGATGCTTAATTGTTTGCGCATTGTATGTGTCGTTCATCGCTAGGATTCTTATCAGTTTGCGCAATGTTAGTGTTATCTACTATTAAAATTCTAATAATTTACGCATTTATTAGTGTTCTTGACAGTTTTCCCATTGTCACTGTCATCTGCAATTAAGAAGCATAATTGTCAGCGCATCGTTAGTGTTATCTACCATTCGAAGTCTTAATAGTTTTCGCAATGTTATTGTTTTCTGGCATTAGGATGCTTAATTGTTTGCGCATTGTATGTGTCGTTCATCGCTAGGATTCTTATCAGTTTGCGCAATGTTAGTGTTATCTACTATTAAAATTCTAATAATTTACGCATTTATTAGTGTTTCTGTCAGTTTTCCCATTGTCACTGTCATCTGCAATTAAGAAGCATAATTATCAGCGCATCGTTAGTGTTATCTACAATTCGAAGTCTTAATAGTTTTCGCAATGTTATTGTTTTCTGGCATTAGGATGCTTAATTGTTTGCGCATTGTATGTGTCGTTCATCGCTAGGATTCTTATCAGTTTGCGCAATGTTAGTGTTATCTACTATTAAAATTCTAATAATTTACGCATTTATTAGTGTTCTTGACAGTTTTCCCATTGTCACTGTCATCTGCAATTAAGAAGCATAATTGTCAGCGCATCGTTAGTGTTATCTACCATTCGAAGTCTTAATAGTTTTCGCAATGTTATTGTTTTCTGGCATTAGGATGCTTAATTGTTTGCGCATTGTATGTGTCGTTCATCGCTAGGATTCTTATCAGTTTGCGCAATGTTAGTGTTATCTACTATTTAAATTCTAATAATTTACGCATTATTAGTGTTCCTGACAGTTTTCCCATTGTCACTGTCATCTGCAATTAAGAAGCATAATTATCAGCGCATCGTTAGTGTTATCTACCATTCGAAGTCTTAATAGTTTTCGCAATGTTACTGTTTTCTAACATTAAGATGCTTAATTGTTTGCGCATTGTATGTGTCATTCATCGCTAGGATTCTTATCAGTTTGCGCAATGTTAGTGTTATCTACTATTTAAATTCTAATAATTTACGCATTATTAGTGTTCCTGACAGTTCTCCCATTGTCACTGTCATCTGCAATTAAGAAGCATAATTGTCAGCGCATCGTTAGTGTTATCTACCATTCGAAGTCTTAATAGTTTTCGCAATGTTACTGTTTTCTAACATTAAGATGCTTAATTGTTTGCGCATTGTATGTGTCGTTCATCGCTAGGATTCTTATCAGTTTGCGCAATGTTAGTGTTATCTACTATTTAAATTCTAATAATTTACGCATTATTAGTGTTCCTGACAGTTCTCCCATTGTCACTGTCATCTGCAATTAAGAAGCATAATTGTCAGCGCATCGTTAGTGTTATCTACCATTCGAAGTCTTAATAGTTTTCGCAATGTTACTGTTTTCTAACATTAAGATGCTTAATTGTTTGCGCATTGTATGTGTCGTTCATCGCTAGGATTCTTATCAGTTTGCGCAATGTTAGTGTTATCTACTATTTAAATTCTAATAATTTACGCATTATTAGTGTTCCTGACAGTTCTCCCATTGTCACTGTCATCTGCAATTAAGAAGCATAATTGTCAGCGCATCGTTAGTGTTATCTACCATTCGAAGTCTTAATAGTTTTCGCAATGTTAGTGTTTTCTGACATTAAGATGCTTACTTGTTTGCGCATTGTATGTGTCGCTTATCGCTAGGATTCTTATCGATTTGCGCAATGTAAGTGTTATCTGCTATTTAAATCCTAATAATTTACGCATTATTAGTGTTCCTGACAGTTCTCCCATTGTCATTGTCATCTGCAATTAAGAAGCACAATTGTCTGCGCATCGTTAGTGTTATCTACCATTCGAAGTCTTAATAGTTTTCGCAATGTTAGTGTTTTCTGACATTAGGATGCTTAATTGTTTGCGCATTGTATGTGTCGCTTATCGCTAGGATTGTTATCAATTTGCGCAATGTAAGTGTTATCTGCTATTAAAATTCTAATAATTTACGCATTTATTAGTGTTCTTGACAGTTTTCCCATTGTCACTGTCATCTGCAATTAAGAAGCATAATTGTCAGCGCATTGTTAGTGTTATCGACTATTCGAAGTCTTAATAGCTTTCGCAATATTAGTGTTTTCTGAAATCAGGATGCTTAATTGTTTGCGTATTGTAAGTGTCGCCTATCTTTAGGATTCTTATCAGTATGCGCATTATTAGTGTTATCTACCATTAGGTTTCTTAATACCTTCTGTATTATTAGTGCAAGTGGTGTTGGTGATCAAGATTCTTTATTGTAAGTGCATTATTGGTGTTGTTCGCCGTTAAAGTACTATTCTTAGTAGCCAGGTGTATTGTTAAGTATGATCGATTAATAAGATTTTTAATAGTTTCCGCAATTTTAGTGTTAGTATCTGCCATTAGGATTCTAATGGCTTGCGCAATGTTAGTGCTGTCGGCTGCTACGACACTCATAATTGTTGGCGTTGTCGGCCATTCTACTTCTTAATTTTCAAGCGCATTACTCGTGGTGTCAACCATTAGAATTCCTAGTGTTAACGCATTCTAATTTGCATTTACTGGGTACTTATTTTCAAAATAGAAAGTAGGTTTTTAAAAACAATCCATCTAGGAACGGAAATTCAGGTTTACAAAACGATATTTAAAATAGAAGTTGGTATTTTGTTCGTTAAATGCATACCACACATGAATACGTAAACTCGCGCATATTTCTGAATGTGGATGTGTATAATTTGTATACCCGTTGAATGCAGGCATCCCACTGCGAAGTTTAAAATAATTAACAATCACCATAACATCCGGCTTGCAATATAAATAATTGGAGATCCGAAAATCAACGTTTTTCGTCAATTATCAGTCGGAATGTACTTCCAGATGTAACGCATTCTTATACAAGTACTTTGCTCAAAATAGTTACTTCGGTGAATACTTACATAGGTACTTCTTACAAAGCTTAAAAAGATAGGATATAATTTTTTGATGTTTAAAAAAAATACAATTAAAATAATAAACTTTTTTGGGAAATTTTGCTTTGTCCTTTTTTTTTACAAGTACACTTTTAGGCATTAAGTATTAAGAAAAAAAGGTTGGTAAGTACGAAATAGGTTCATAATATGTACATAATTATGGTGCTCCGAGGTATGCCCGCCTAAGAGAATGTTTTATCATTTCTATTTAAACGCGTAAGGTAAGCGTTACCCACCCAGATAAGCATAATTTTACGAAGAACAAGCAAGTGGAACAAAAAGAAACGAATTAGGCTTTTTAATGCAGCTAGCTTTACATATGTTTCCGAGCGTGTAGTAGAAACCATCGTGCTATTGTTTGTTCTGCGTATAAGACGTCGCCTCGTTTTCTTAATGTATTAAACCCGAAAGAACAACTTTCCACAAGACAGAAAACTAATCTCTTTCACGGTTTTATGAATACATTATACATAGTTGCAGAAATATGGTATGGTGTACGATTCGTGCAGTATAATGTAGCAAGCAAGGGCTTCAGAAATGTTTCTACAAATTTAAGAGGTCTTCAATTACAAAAACGAGTTGTTTTCAAATAGAAATAGAATCCAGTAAATAATCAATTAATTAAAATTCTAATAATGTTTCAGCTTAGCGTGCTATGCTACTAAAAATATTACGTAGTAAAAGTAGGAATACAAATTTCGGTAGCATTTCGTATTGTTTTCGATACAATTATGAAACAACATTGCAACATAACAACAAACCACAGCAGCAGCTGTCAAAGACTAGCAGCATGTAACTTTAGACAGGTTACTTACTGACATGCGTTACAAAGATTTCGACACATTTCTCTGAAAAAGAAATTGCGGTCTGCGTATAAACAAAACGGCCAACAATAAATTCAAAACTTGTTACAGCAATCAATTCGCTTTTTATATATAATGCAATAGTAATTCGCTAATTAATAAGTGAATAAATAATGCACGAATCTTAAATTAATTCAACGCAAACCAAAGGTCTAGTTTATCTAAATAAGGCTCTTGGACTGTCTCAAAGAATGTAAGGAGGACACAGGATCTGTTGAGATCTAGATAACGTGCGTAAATGTAAAACTATCACACAAAAAAACTACAACGACGAAAAATACTAAGAACAACGGTAACAAATACAACAAAGAAAAAGAACAAAAAAAAATCGATATGATGACCGAAAGAAAGTCTTGACGAATGCAATCTAACTACTGCTTATAGGGGTAGCGGTGCTTTCAAAAATGGACAAAATATGAATAGGTACATCAGTAAACATTCCAATGACCTGTGTCGGCAAAGAGGCCTCTTTATTAGATACAAAAATGCAGATGATATCGAGGTACTTCTACGACAATTGATAGACCCCCCACCCAGCACGGTCGCCTTTCTACCTGAAGGGTAGCTGTGTTCGTTAATTTCACCAAATTTGAAATTTTGGTAAATAACTAAAGATTAATAATAAATATTTATAGTATGAAAAAATGTATAAAGTTCAACAGGATCATTCAATTTCAATGTTACTAAGGTCTAATTAACAATTATGTATGATGCTTCCGATAAAGAAATACTAATACATTATAGAGAAAACTGAAATCTTACAGGTGGTAGAAAAGACTTGCGTTTAGTTGCAAGACTAAGGGAAGCTGAAGGCTTCTGGAGATTCCAAAGAAGAACTAGAAGAAAGCAACAGTTGCAAAGTGTTTATAAGTATTGGACCAAAGGAATCTGGATGCTTCTGAGGTTTCTAGAAGACCTGCCATAAAAGACTAAAGAGAATTGAGTACAGTACGAGTTGGTTAATCTTCTGGAAAGCAGGGAAAACCTGTATTCAGGGTTATTGAGCCGAGGGAATCTAGACGCTTCTAGAGGTTATGAAAGACTTGTTACTGTGGATGAAAGACCAAGAAGAATGGAGAATAGTACAAAAGGGAAAAGATCGACTTAAACCTCCGAAAGACCGAAAGAACTTATCATCAGAGTTTCTGGACCAAGGGAATCTGAATGCCTCTGGAGACTCTGGAAAGTCTGCCATTGTAGATTGAATACTGAGGGGAATGGAGAACTGTACGAGTTGACTAATCTTCTGGAAGGTAAGGAAGATCTGTCTTCAGGATTATTGGTCCACGGGAATCTGGATGCTTATAGAGATTCTAGAAGACTTACCACTGTAGATGAAGAGGAGTATGGATTATTACAGGAGCAGGTTAATCTTTTGAAAGACATAGACGACCTGTCTTCTGTCTTCGTAGTAATTGGACCAAAGGAATCTGAGTGCTTCTAGAAGTTCTTGATGATCTGCTATTGTGGATAAAAGGCTAAGAAGAATAGTGAAGATAGATATTGAGTTAAACTTCTGGACGATCATCAGGAAGAGCCATCTTCAGACTTTTTGGACCAAGGGAATCTGGAATATTCTAACAGAGACCTGCCATTGTGGACAAGAGACTGACTGTACGAGTTGACTAATCTTCTGGATAGGTAAGGAAGATCTGTCTTCAGGATTATTGGTCCACGGGAATCTGGATGCTTCTAGAGATTCTAGAAAACTTGCCACAGTAGATGAAGAGGAGAATGGATTATTACAGGAACAGGTTAATCTTTTGAAAGGCATTAAAGACCTGTCTTCTGTCTTCGTAGTAATTGGACCAAAGGAATTTGGGTGCCTCTAGAAGTTCTTGATGATCTGCTATTGTCGATTAGAGGCTAAGAAGAATGGTGAAGATAGATATTGAGTTAAACTTCTGGACGATCATCAGGAAGAGCCATCTTCAGACTTTTTGGACCAAGGGAATCTGGAATATTCTAACAGAGACCTGCCATTGTGGACAAGAGACTGAGCTGTACGAGTTGACTAATCTTCTGGAAGGTAAGGAAGATCTGTCTTCAGGATTATTGGTCCACGGGAATCTGGATGCTTATAGAGATTCTAGAAGACTTGCCACTGTAGATGAAGAGGAGAATGGATTATTACAGGAGCAGGTTAATCTTTTGAAAGACATAGACGACCTGTCTTCTGTCTTCGTAGTAATTGGACCAAAGGAATCTGAGTGCTTCTAGAAGTTCTTGATGATCTGCTATTGTGGATAAAAGGCTAAGAAGAATAGTGAAGATAGATATTGAGTTAAACTTCTGGACGATCATCAGGAAGAGCCATCTTCAGACTTTTTGGACCAAGGGAATCTGGAATATTCTAACAGAGACCTGCCATTGTGGACAAGAGACTGACTGTACGAGTTGACTAATCTTCTGGTAGGTAAGGAAGATCTGTCTTCAGGATTATTGGTCCACGGGAATCTGGATGCTTTAGAGATTCTAGAAAACTTGCCACAGTAGATGAAGAGGAGAATGGATTATTACAGGAACAGGTTAATCTTTTAAAGGCATTAAAGACCTGTCTTCTGTCTTCGTAGTAATTGGACCAAAGGAATTTGGGTGCCTCTAGAAGTTCTTGATGATCTGCTATTGTCGATTAGAGGCTAAGAAGAATGGTGAAGATAGATATTGAGTTAAACTTCTGGACGATCATCAGGAAGAGCCATCTTCAGACTTTTTGGACCAAGGGAATCTGGAATATTCTAACAGGACCTGCCATTGTGGACAAGAGACTGAGGTAGAGTTGACAATCTTCTGAGGTAAGGAAGATCTGTCTTCAGGATTATTGGTCCACGGGAATCTGATGCTTTAGAGATTCTAAAAAACTTGCCACAGTAGATGAAGAGGAGAATGGATTATTACAGGAACAGGTTAATCTTTTGAAAGGCATTAAAGACCTGTCTTCTGTCTTCGTAGTAATTGGACCAAAGGAATTTGGGTGCCTCTAGAAGTTCTTGATGATCTGCTATTGTCGATGAGAGGCTAAGAAGAATGGTGAAGATAGATATTGAGTTAAAATCTGGACGATCATCAGGAAGAGCCATCTTCAGACTTTTTGGACCAAGGGAATCTGGAATATTCTAACAGGGACCTGCCATTGTGGACAGGAGACTGAGGTGAATGGAGTACTGTACGAATAGGTAGATATATACATATTATTAGACTAAGGGAATGTGGGTGTTTTTAGTGGTTCTGGAAGACCCTCCAACGTGGATAAATGACTAAGGACACTACAAGGTAGATACTGAGTAAAATCCTGGAATGCCAGGAATATAGGTATGTACTACTCAACATACTTCAGAAGATTATGGATAAAGAGACATTAAAAACAATGTAATGATGGAAGAATTAACTACCTGATAAAAAGCTAATGGCCTGAGACAGACACACAGGTATCAAATACTTTATAACTAAAATGGAGCAACAACCACGGCGACATTGTTTTTACCAGTTAGAAAATGTATAGTTTTAAACATCAAGCAGGTAGCACAAATAAATTCATTAGAAATGTTATCACGCCCATGTAATGTATCTACGAAACGTGTGAGAGATACGAAATACGAGAACGTGAAGACATCTACTTACTATACAACATACTCTTCATGAATAGTAAAACCGGAACTCGAGAAATCGGCAACAAACTCTTCACAACCGTTGCTAGCTATTATAAACGTCACTTCCTTTACGCCAATTCAAATGCTAAATAAATAACAACACAACGACAATAATGAGAGAAGAGTGAGTTAGTGAAGACGAGAATAGGATACCACGTCGAAAAACTGAACCTACCACTTTTAAAAGTAGTGTACAGCTTGAGCTTCGTCACCAACGCTGCAGGCTTACTTCTTGTTCCATAACTCACGCTGACCATGATCTCGAAACAGTAGGCTGTGACGCAAGACACAAGGGAAACTGTAGATTTAAGTTGGCTGCGGTCATACAATAATGATACAGTCGTAGGTACCTCTGCTCTGTAAAATAAAAGTTGCAACGTTGCCGCATTTATCGTAGAATAAATAATATCAGGTCAAGATAAAATACGATATCTACGCAGGAATAGGAATTGAATAAATAAACAAAGTAACGGATAACGATTCACCACCCACTAACAATATAAAGAGAACCTTTCAACAATGTAGGTTACAGGAATACCTTCAGGAATAATAAAATATAATGAGGATCGTTAATGGGGAGATGTCCCCAAAAACAACAAAAATTAAATTTAACATCAAGGCTGGGAATTCAACGAATTCCAAAAACTTGACAGTTTGATGTTTTCATTAAAAAAAAAAATTTAATAAACGTTGATTCTTATGAGTTGAAAACAGTAATCCACAATTTCTACTTCCTTCACACGATTTACAAACATTATCGAAAAGGGAAAACAACGCCCACCAAGAAAGTTGACCCAGAAACGTATAAACATGATACGGGGACACAGTGTGAAAAAGTTCGATGACCTCGTAAAATAAATTAAAGTACGCTTTATCAACAACTACCTACCTACCTACTAGGATATTGTGATACTGTGTAACATTGATTTAAATTATTTATTCTCCAAAGTAATAATTTACTAGATTTACTCGAACACAAAAGTATTCCAGAAAAATCGAAGATAATTAATTGGTCCCATAATTTGGCACCCTTTCCCTTATTCTTTCCAACAATGTTTTTGTGTTCTACTTTATAAGGGTACTTAAAAGTCAAGAATGGGTAAAGTAATTCAAGATTTGTTCAATGATTGGTTCCAGAAGAACATCATATTATGATGACCTGTTTCAGCGACATGTTTCGTTAATTTTATTATACTGTAGGTACTCATTCAGCGTTACTCATTTCGTACCGTTATTTATAAAAATGGATGCTGAAAACAACACTTGCAGTGGGTACCTTTAACTTTACCCATGCGATTTTTAAAAGATCAACAAATAAACTAACAACGAAACACACGTTTCGTTTCATTTGAAAAACACCAACAAACATTGACCCAAACACCAAACAGTAAAAAAGAAATACTCACGCTATCACTCTGAGATGACCGTTTTTGTCGAGGCACACAAAACAACGTCACTTTAAAGCCGTTCAGTAGTTTAGCACCACAATCAAGAACATAAAAACGTTTAGTCCACGAAAAATTAAAAATTCCAACTCATTAACTTATTAACACCTAATAGTGAAGTCGTCAAAACAATACATGAATTAAAAAAACACGTTCACTAACACAACGGCCCGAACTCGACTAACTGAATGACGTTTTACGATATGGTCGAAAATATACGATTGTACTTCGTGTGCTTCCATCGTCGATTAGACGTGTTAGGGTGGAGAGGGTCCAGCCCCTCTCTTCAACCATTCACACGTGCAATGTTTACCATCTAAATCTAAACATTTTAAAAGTCATCAAAAATCGTTAGGCAACACACTGTACACAAACGCTAAGAGTTTGGTAGATCTTGACTAGTCACATGAATATAGTAGGTAGTATTTCATAGTAGTAACTTAGCAACTATGTCAAGTGATGTCGTGATGTGAAGAAAAAAGTGACTGACAACCTGACATATGAGACTATGATATGCGATTAGCAAGTGTACCCTACTGCTAATTACGTTTTTGAAACGTCAAAATAAATGGCCTTAAATAACACTAGAGTAATGTAGGTGTAAGAACTTAGATTAGAAGTCAAAAAACTAACGTTTCAAGATATTTTTTAATATGGAAGTGGAGACCAAGCCTTTTGAAGAGGTTAAAAACGAGGGATCATCAGGTGGATCATTCAATTTTGTTCATGTAAACGTAAACGTGAAACAAGAACAACCTGAAGATACAGAATTTGAAAATGAACTTGGGGAAATTAATGTGAAAAAAGAAGTCGTCTCGGACGATGAAGACTCGTCCAGTGGAAGTTCAGATAGCAGTTCGAACAATGCTAGCAGTTTTCATACAGACAGCAACTCTAGTGAAGACTTCTTCGATAATAGTGTTAAGAATGAGGCAGGGCGTATTAAAAATAGTGACTACTTAGAAATCCAAAATATGAACAATTCCAGTAACAGTTTTGAAAATGCCATTGGACATATGATGGACAATGAAACTGAAAGTGAAAATGAGAATGAAAAAGAAGAACTACATTCCTTGGCTTGTAGAGTCTGTAAAGTCAAGTTCCCAGATGAAAATTCCTTGGATACACACAAGAAGAAACCTGCCCTTGAAAGATCTTTCGACTGCTGTGCATGTGGTAAAGCTTTTAGGGATATGACACAATTAAATGTTCACACAAGAAAACACACAGGTGAAAAGCCTTACCAATGCAGATTTTGTAGGAAACGTTTTTCAATTAATGGTAACCTCAATAAGCATATCCGTACTCACACAGGAGAAAAACGCTTTGAATGTGATGTGTGCAACAGAAAATTCACCCAATTTGCCCATCTGGAGGATCATCTAAAGACTCACTCCCTTGACCGTCCTTTTGTTTGTGACCACTGCGAGAGTTCCTTCAAGACCAAAGCAAGATTAAGGAAACATGTTAAATCTCATGATAGAGATGCTAAAAAGAAAGTGTTACCCTGTCCAATATGTTACAAATCATTCTGGAGTTCTAAGCAGCTCCTGAATCATATGACCCGTCATTCCGAAAGTACCAACCCTTTTATGTGCAAGATATGTGAAAAGGAATTCAAGGATTATCCCACCCTCACCAACCACATGAGGACTCACAAGAAAACTCATATTCGTCCATTCAAGTGCCACATGTGTGACAAAGCGTTTGCCTCCTCAAGTCATCTTCGACGGCACCTTAACTCCCACGCCGGCATTAAACCGTACATTTGTGAGTTATGTATGAGGGGATTCCCAAATTCACAAAACCTTAAACGACACATGAAAACACATACGGGGGAAAAACCACACGTGTGTGAAACATGCCAAAGAGCCTTCCTATCATTGGAAAACCTAAATAGACATATGCGAATACATACCGGGGAAAAACCTTACTCTTGTCCAATGTGCGATCGAAAGTTTGCGCACAGTACCACCGCGAAGGAGCATCTCAGAGTGCATACTGGTGAACAGCCCTTTGGATGCAGTACCTGTGGAAAAAGGTTTCGTATTAATAAAGAACTATACAAACACATCAGGAATAAACATCCGGAACATATGCATAAAAACATTTCGGACAAAGATGTCGAAAATCCCTTCTCGGCGCAGGTTTTCATTAAAAATGAGAAAATTGACCCGGAATCAGACGATTCGAATGGAGAAATTGTTTAAATGTTAGAAAAACGTTGTTATTGATCGACTAGATCGATTTGTTATTTTTATTGTTACATCTCTACCACCAGGCATATTGTGATTAATGTATTGTTCTTAAAATGACGAAAATCGTATCCAAGAGATTTGGATACGATTTTTGAACGTTCCAATTAAAATCAAGGGTCATTATGCTTGAACAAGAACACTAAATATATGAGCAAAAATAACTAGAAAGGAGTACTTCATGCAAGTACCTCACCTAGTTATGTTCTTGTGATTAGTTTTTTTGTGCAAGATGACTATTAGGGGTTCCTCATTGATGCACTATTACTATTATTAAAAACAAATTAATATATACAGGGTGATCGAGATATTTAATGTATATTGTGAATAATTATACTTGTACTAACTGTATAAAGTCAGATAGAATTTGTTACAAATTACAATTAATAATTGCAGAAATAAATACAACTTTTGTTTAAAAAAAAGTACTGCAGGTAATTTACTTAAAAAGTATTGCCTTAAAAACGTTACCTAATCGTAAGCAACGAGTAATGCCGTTTCGTATTTCAGTTATGAATACATATTGTCACCAACTGATAATTTAAATTAAACAAAAATTTGTTTGTTTATTATATTTATTTGTAAAGTCACCTTGATTATGTTATGTATATGAAGAATTCACCAATAATCGTACTTTTTGAACAATAAGTGCAATTGTACTTTAAATATTTAAATATATTAATTGTATTATTTCAACCTAATATGCTTTTTATAATTTACTGAATTTTTTTCCTTTTTGAACATCTAGTAACATTTTCAAAAGAAACGTAATGACTACGTACAGAAAATAAAAAATAGAAAGCCTTGGTTTGAAAATTCCAATGTAGGTTATTTTACTAAAAATTTTGCTCTAAGAATTGATCAGTGTAAAATTTGGATGGAATAAAATTTCGTTAGTGTTCAATGAGGGTGTAAAAGTGGGTTTTTCCGATGTGACAAAATGACAAAACCAAATTACTGAATGACCATAACAAATATGAAAGATGTTGCACGAGATAATCCACAAAGTTCTGCAGGGGCGAGAACTTCCAACTCGATGGCCTTACTGGACGGGTAACAATATACTATATATATTTCTTTTATCAAATTGTAAAGACAATAATTTACCCATAAATTCGAAATTATACGTCAAGTTGAACCGCATAATTTACATAATTACGACACCATTGTCTTTTACATTCCATTTGACATTTCCTTGAAAGGGACAATTATGTAAAAGGGCAATTACTTTTGTAACCATTCACACTTAATGAGACTTCTCTGATGAGAAAACGTAATAATATATGTATAACTTCCACGATTAACTTAGAATTAGTTGAGGCTTAATACTTCTCTTAAATTAAAATGAAGAAGTAGTGAATATAGTTTTTAAATATAAGGTGCCATAAAATGGACATTTTGGTTTCATTTCAGCCATGCGTTCAGAGTAAGATTAATGCATTTCAAGTGCCCCATTATAAAAGCAGTTAAATGTCAAATAACTGAAGCAGATGAAAAGTTTAACGAAGAAATCCAAAGTATTAGATCGTAAGTATCAATTTATTTAATTAATCGTTATTTTTTAAATTGATTGCTTGAATTTTTTTTAGGAATAATTCGTGGAAGAAAAGGCTTCACAAATACCGTCGCTATTTACTAACGTTAGTGTTATTGGTTTTTTTAACGTGGCTCCTATTATTGTATGGGGCTTTTTTTGGAATAACGCTTTGTGGAAAATCGGGTTCATGTGCAAGATCTCCAAGTTACGGAGACAGCGATCTTTGGAAAAAAAATCCACACGGCATCTTTTAGCAAAAAACTCCCCAGAATTACTTAGAATCATTTATTATGCCCTTTTGCATATCTTTTCTGTACGCTTTAAGATTATGTGTTTCTTTATCATTTTTATACCTGTAAGTGTTGCTGTGGTGTTCACTCTATTACGAATTATATGAATATTTATTATAAAAGTCCGGTTGTATGTAAATTGTAAAAGTTGTATTTGATGCCAATAAATTGCAATTTTATTTAGTTTTTTTTTTTCAAATGCCCCATAAGAGAATTTTACCAATAATTATTACCACTGAGACTACTGCTCCATCTTTGATAAAAAACATGTTTTTACTACAATGTTATGATTTTTATTCTATTTTTTTACAAACTACTTAATTTAGCATAAACTAAAATGTTATCCCCATAATTTAATTGACAAAACTACTAAATCATTAATTAATAAAGAACATTAACAATTGGATTAATATTAATACATTTTTTATTCTCTTAATTTTTGAAAGGTTAGTGTTTTTTTAAAAAGATAATATAATTTCCATAAATAAAATAATAAATTGAAATGATAATTGTATTTTTTAGATTTATGTCTTGGTGTTGAATAAAGTAAAAGTAAAAAGTCATTATTTTTCTTCACACCACTCATTCTCTTTACGAACTTGTTCTTCTTCTGATGCAGTAAAATCATTTTTGATGTTGAACGTTTTTCGTATTTCTTCTGGTGTTTTCCCTTTTATCATATTAGCAACAGTCTTGCATGTAACATCCAATAGGCCCTTTATGTCCAAATAATTAGCTGCCAGAATTAGTTCGAACAAGGTGCCTTGGTCAACTTTAAGGAAATCTGCATCCCATGATGAAATGTCATCAGTACGTTTTTCTTTATTTTCGTCATCTTCGGGTGGTGGAGGGTCGTCCTTATGATAAGTTGCCCACTGAATCACCTTCTTCAAAATGGCAGAATTCACATTTGGCAGTGGGACAACTTCTTCTTCATCTTCATCCATTCCAAGATCTTCTAACATTGTTTTGATGGTGACAGAGCATTTTGCAATTTCCACATCGATTTCGAACGTCTCACCATCAGATGATTGCAGTTTGATGTTTGGCATCTTCATATGAAAACAATGATTCGATAAAATTAAGGTTATAAATTAAATTACGATGTAAACAGAAGTCGTTAATCATCGTATCATGACAAAAAAGTATATAAAATTCTGCTTACCTTGGATATGTTTTAATGTAAACTATTGCAAATTTAGACGATGTTGTAGCCAAGTTTTTTCACTAATAAAAATTCAATAACAACTCTTGACGTTCAACTCAACTCGCCTAATCCCCAGACAAACTGGCGCACGCATCCGCATAGGCGAAACTAGTCAAATACACTTCTTATTTAATATTCAAATCAGATACTGTTTTAAAATAGTAAAGTAAATGCGTTTAATTAAATATTTTAATAATTATTTTCAATAAGAAAATTGTACGGTAAATTTCCGAATATATTTCGCAACAAATCTACGAAATACCAACTGCTACAAATAAACATAGTCATAGTGTTCTCTATTGTTTAACATTTCATAGGCTTTTGTTTAAATTCCTCTGCTTACTAAGTTTTATTTTCGTTTTATGATTAATTTATTGAATATAACTGGAAAATTGTATTAAATACATAAAATTCAAATTGTTTTTATATCCAATTTTGAGTATACTTACTTATTTGTAAGAATATAAATAAGAAATTAATTGTATTAAACTGGTTAACTTTAAAAAGTAATTAAACACATTGGTAAATTATTTAATAAAAGAAAAATATTGCCATTGTAAAGAAAGTATTTATTATAGAGTATTGTATGGCGGCAATGACTTGCAATTTAAATAATAAGAATTATATGAAAGTATGTATTAAAAATAATATTAATAATATAATTGATGAAAGTAGGATAAATAAATTGTTAGTTTTAAGGTCATTAAACGGGAAAATCATTTCGTAATAAAGTTAAAGAACAACATTACAATCGGTAGCAATGTTGCATCAGATTTTTATACTCACAATTAAACGATTTACTTTTTACTGTGGAGTGATGGCCATTGATCACTGAAAAAAAGAAAATAAATTTTATTTTTATTGTTTCGTTTGCTTCCTTATAATAAATACCTATATCTTACTACACTACATAATTAAATAAAGGTTGTTAACAAAATAAAAAAAAAGTAATAGTGCCTAAGTACTTTATTTATAAGGGTATAAGTAAAGGTAAATAAAGGTCATTGTTACAAAAAAAAAACAAATAAAAATGGTTACCTAATAACAACCTTTTGGAAAGTTTTATAACAATTATCAGAAGAAATAATAAAAAAATTGATAGAACACTCCTTCCAAATATCCCCCCAAAAAAATGCAAAGTAATGCGAAAACATCTAATCATCCTATTACTGTTTATGTTGAAAATGATAAGAAATATTGCGCAGACCATTAATAAACGTTTACTATATAAATAAAGGTTATTTAGTTGTTGTATTAAGAATTAAATGATGAAGGATAGAAAATATGGCGTAGGTCTTATTGTAACTTTAATAAATTGAATGCTGAATGTCATTCACGTCAGTCCGAATTGTCTTCTGATATTTATTTTACCATTAACAACAATTACAATAGCGCTTTATTATCCGTGTTGATCGCAAATTTACCGTCTAGTACCTCAATGAAATTACGGTAACGCGCAAGACTAACGAACAGTCCTTTAAAAGGAGAACAGATTTGGAACTTTTTGCTATTTACAAAGTTACTTTCTTACAAAGTGATCTTATAACTTCTAGATATTGTTAGTAAGTGGTTTTGAAATTATAATGGTAAGGATTTTTGTAAAATTCTAGTTACAATTGTGTATGTACTTTTGTTTTTAAATAGAAGAAGGGTAATTATAAAAACAAAAAAGAAACAGACGAAATTGTTAGTTGTATATATAGGAAAAATAAAAACAAACAATTACAAATGTTCGTTTTATATATAAAATGATAAAATTTGTTTGTTTGATTGTTCGAAGTTACCTCTGAAAGTAGAAGTTTGATTTTTAAGATTATTTTTTTATTAGAAAGCTTAAACTTGTGTGAAGGTTTTAGAAAGATTTTACCACTCTATGACCTACGTATGAGGAATGGTATAAAAAAATATAAAACAAAAATCGACAATATGTAATTTGAAATTTGAATTTTGTTTAGTACCTACGTTAGTTTTTTCTGAATTTTTTTTTTAAATTATAAGAATAAAATATGCATCCATCTCTCATGTAGATTAGGACTTATTTACTACTTATTTATTGAGTACCTAAATAGGTATTTAATTATCAACTTCTAATTCTTTGAATGTTACCTCCAACTACTGTACAGGAAGTAATTTATACAGTTATCTATACTAATTGTTACGTTTTCCTCATTATTTAAAAAAGTTTCAATCCTAAATCGATTTTATAAGAAATTATTTATTATATTATTTCAGATTCGAACAATGGTCCATCAGCAACATTTAACCAATAAATTTTTAATTTTCTTTGTCTTCTTCACATGCTTGTTCCTTTTTGCGACAGTGGGTGCAAAAAAAGTTAATTGCAAGTAAGTACCTACATACATATTTGGTATAATAGATTTTAAATAAATTTAATTTGTTTTTGTTTTAGAAAGTACGTTTTTGCGCCAATTTGCAGAGGGGTGGGCGCTAAACGTTCCCTAAAGGAAAATTGGCACAAAATGTAATAAGACGATCGTTACCATATTTGAAATTGTTTACATCAATATTTTTTTTGTTGTAGGTACCCTCCAAACCACGCTTTCTTCTCACCCAACATTGACACAGTTATTCAGAGTGGCGCAAACAAAGTAAGCGATTTATATTCATTGTACGAAATAACCGTTTGCATTTTCATGTTGCTGTCACTTCTATTATTCAAGCATATCTTGATAATAAACTTCATAAATATTGTGGCAAATACAAAGAAAAATCTCTCGTAGTGTTCTTAATAAAATCATTTTTGATATTTTTTTCCCTCTGTCACTGTTCACTTCTGATCTGAATTATATTATTGACGAGTACCAAGAAATTGCCTTTCTTTATCCAAATTTCATTTCTTCAGCAAGTATTTAGATTAGACGTTGATGCTTCATTTTTTCACAAAAAAATAAAATCTGAATAAGAGAATCCTTTTCCACACCATCTGGACTTTTTTGTTTATTAATACTTCCTTGGGTACACGTTCTATTTTAATATTATTTTTTTCTTTAGGAATCTCCCCATGGCAGCATCCTCATCAGTCGACTGATAAAACAATCGCCTTCACCCTTCAGTGACTACAACAACTTGCGATAAGAACAACCCTTTCACTAGTCTGGAATTTTATTAAAAGTAAATGTCAGTATTAAAAGTCGTATTACTATTATTTGTTTATTAATTTATTTATTTGATTTATTGCTAGATTGCAAGATGTATTTGAGTGATTTTTCTATTTATTTATTTATTATAAAAGTATTTGACGTATGAGTGCGATTGATTAGGATCGATACCTACATTTAAAACGCTACATTATTTTTTTATTGTTTATTTATTTTACATAATATTTATTATAAAAGTATTAAATCTTTGTATTTGTACAATAATAAATCGTCTAAAAATAAAAAATAAAACTGTTTATCTGTACCTATCAACGTATGTATATATGTACATACTTTTGTAATTGTCAACTATTTGGAACTATCATCACAATAAATTGTGTAAAAACTTCTTGGAATATTCGTATGTTACGAACAAAACGGCAGTGGCTGGAATGGTTCTCACCAAAGTGGGAGTTAGACCACTGTAAAGGGCTAAAACACCCTCGTTCTTAGATATTTGCGTCAAAGCTGACATTAAACCAATGTTTTGATTAGTCACTTGTATACGAGATTTCACTACGTCAACAGGGTAAGTTATTGTCCAAAAAATTAAACCACCCACCGAGCCAGCTATCATCGTTTTCAAAAGACCTATGTCATCTTTTGACTGTTGAGGACCCCTTAAAAACTCCCTTGTACCTACAATAACAGCAAGAACATGATAATAAGCAACTGAAATTATATAAGGACACTCATTCTTTTCTTTATAATCACCAACACAACACGTCTTTCTTGCAACTAAAAACCTTTAACTTTCCCCTTTATGATACTCACACAGACAATGATCAAGTTGTTTCTCCTTCCCCAAAGCACTTGAACTTACCCTGAACCAATTAAATGCCTTTTTCTCCTACTACTCACCCATTCTGTCACTTCCCCATCCAACGCTCTTCTATTTCCTCATTCACTCCATCCTACTTAATTTCATTGATCCTACACAAAACTCTTCCACTTTCTTAGCTAAATGCTTCCACTCTACTACTTCCCTTTTCATCAATTTTCTACAATATTTGGACAATGACTATTGAGTATGTTCTTTCTCCTTCCTCAGTGCACTTCCACGTTACTTTACACCAATTATATGCCATTTCCTCCTACCACTCACCTATTTAGTCATTTCCACATCAATCATTCTCCACTCATCCATTAATTCCCCTTCCCATTCGTTTCATTATCATCCACTTCCCAAACCTAATGCTTTCACTCTTCTACTTCTCCTTTCATCATTCCTATCTATTTCCTCAACTACTTTCCCTATAAAATTTCCTCTCATCACTTCCTCTACCACCATTCTTATATAAATCAATTTCCTCCCCTATTTCTTTCTCTATCAGACAAACAATTTTTATTTGTTACCCACCTTCATAGCCACCAAAGAAGAAGAAATACCCCGGCATTTCCCGGACCAACGTTGGTATCAGCCCCCTGAAAAGTCCTTTAATTCCTTCCTCCCGAAAAATGTTTGCCGTCAGTTTCGAGGGGGTCGTGGGGCTGGCCTTCTTCCCCGATGCTTCCAGCCTCTTTATCTCCTCATGCATGGCCTGTAGCTTACATTTAATCAATTCAGTGGGCGTTATCGCGAGCGAGGAGAAAAAAGAAGCCAGACAACCTGCTGAAGCATTACCCAACGTGCTTAATTTTTTTGCGTCTTCTACATTCGTCAATTGTTGAATGAACTTCTGGCAAAGACCATAACAGAGAAACAGAACGGAATTTTCGACAACGTTAGTGACCAAAGCCGGTGTAGTTCCGGCATACAAACCCTTAGCAATTCCGTCCGTACGTAAAGTCTGTTTGAAACAAGTTACCATACTTTTGTAGAGGGCAGGGTAAGTTTGCATTTTTACTTTTATTGTGTCCAGGGGTTGCCCAACATACACCAAAGCAACACCTCCTAATAATTAATAATAATACAATATCTTCAGTTGTTGTTGACGTGCAATACTTACCCAAACATCCTGCAGTAAAATCAATGACACTATCCTTCAAGTCTTGGCTTTTAATTACTGTTACAATATCAACTTGAGACATTTTAACACACAACACTTATGGGTGGTCTGCTTGTAATCTTTCAATATTTCATTTAATTTTGAATTGATAAGGAATCCTTTAAAAAAATAAATTACAAGGTAAACATGTGATATCCACGCTTTTTACTTCTTAGTCCGCAGGTTATGTTTTATGTTATATCGCTTTCTATTTCTTTATCAGTCGCACATGGCAAATCCATTACAAACTTTTTTATTATGATAAACAAATTAAGTAATTTCAAAAATGACAACCATTAATAGTGCCCGTCGGTATGTATGTTTTTATCTTATCAGACAATAATAATAATAGATAGCTTTTTGACAATCAATTACTACTTCAATTTTTAATCAATATTATATTTAAATAGCATAATACAATGGCAAATACTTAATCCCATTAATAAACACGTTATCAGCAATAATCAACATCAACAACAACGAGCCATGTATTTGTCTCTTTAATAATTAAATAGAAACGGTGTATTTCCTGGAACATTGCAGTAAACCACCAATAAATTCAAAAAAACTTCACATGGGTACCAAAAATTATTTAGTAGATGTGCCCACGTTTTAATTCGATTAGTTTATATAAAGACTATTTCAATAAAATAAAAATAACAACAATTTTTACAGCCATAGGGCATCTAAAAAAGCCGACAACATTTGATTTGAAAAGCATGCGCGAAAAGCGAAATCACATGCTCGCTTGTTTATTTGATGGATCCCAAAATGGCGTCCGTAGATCATTGAGCATGGATCATGCGTAGAAGCATAGATCATTGAGAATAGCTCATCAATCAGCTGATCTATTTGCATACAAATTCCAAAATATAATGCATAAATAAACCGCAATATTTAACCTTATCCTACATACTAAAGCTTAATTTATTTAAATTTTAATTAATAAAACGGTTGCATAAGTTATATTAAGGATTATTAGGGTGAAGAAGCTTTGACAGTTGCCTAAAAGCACCTATAGAATCTAATTTCATTGGACATTTTTCGACGTTGCCAGTTGCAAAAGGTACAAAATACTTATTTATTTTTTTTATTATTTCTAATGTTGATTTCTACTAAGTCTTGTAAATATAATGATGACGTTTACTAAATAATTAAAACAAAAATGACAATTTAACGACAGCTGACACTTTTAAACGTTGTATACGTGGAGTTTCTAGTATTTATGTTACATAAAGTAGTTTAACTATGAAATTGCTATAAATATAAGGTAAATAACTCGTTTTGAGCTCGTTAAGAGTCTTATCATCCAAAATTGTAGGTGGCAAAATATGTGGAAGGGTTCAGAAATGGATACCAGTATTCCTGAAGGTGGAGGAACATCTTCCACTGAAAATCCTCCCCAAAATCAGGAACTTATTGATTTAAAAGACCAATATGAACAACAACAAGTCCTCATTTCTCAATTAAAAGAAATGCTTCGCAAAAATGAGCAGACAACAGTGACACCTGAAAAGGTGGAGGAATATGCTAACACCTTGAATCGAATGAGAGCCAAAGCTAAGCAAGGGAGACTACAAAAACCAGACCGAGAACAAAAAGATGGACCTCCTGAAAGTAGAAGAGCTAGTACAGTCAATAGTCAAGCAAAGGAAAAAATATTGCTCCTTCGACAAAAAGTTGAAGAGAACAAGTAATAAATAATGTTATCAAATGTAATTGCTATTTTCTAAATATAATTTTAATGTTGTTTTAGGGCAAAATTAGCAAAACGCGATAAAGATCACAAAGGTTTAGAAGAAATGGTAATACAATTAAAAGCCCAGCTGGATGACTCACAGCAGGTCATAAATCAAACATCTTTGAATCTCTCAGTGGCTGAGCCCAAAATTGAAAATCTCAATTCCAGTTCCAGCT